>OX637590.1:1256692-1856692 GCA_951800085.1 Comarum palustre
CTGAAAATAAGGGAACTTCTTTCCTTAAATTCCTTTGTTTAAATCCTTAATTATTCTGATTTTCTATTAACTTATTTCCCTACCTTTTCAGGAACCATAATTTTGCATGAAAAAGGAATGTAATTCATCATCAATTCGGCCAAATTGAAGGGAGAAGATTAAGATCAGCCAAGAAAGGAATGGACTCCTAAATTGCCGATTTTACCTTGGAGAAGGAACTTGTATGCAGCCATTTTTTGAGCCAAATTCATCATCTTGCTGAACAAGGAAATTCTGGAAATTTCCTAACACATTTCTATTAATTTGTTGGGTAATTTCCTTGACCATTGGATCAAGATTAAATCAAGGGTTAAGAGAATTTATGGCGATTATAAAAGAGGAAATGGAGCAGCAAAATTCCAAAATTCTTTCTCCATAAATTTTGCCGAATTAATCAAGGGAATTTAGGACAAAACTTTGTCCTACATCAAGGGATTTATTTGAAATTCAAATCTGAAAATAAGGGAACTTCTTTCCGTAAATTCCTTTGTTTAAATCCTTAATTATTCTGATTTTCTATTAACTTATTTCCCTACCTTTTCAGGAACCATAATTTTGCATGAAAAAGGAATGTAATTCATCATCAATTCGGCCAAATTGAAGGGAGAAGATTAAGATCAGCCAAGAAAGGAATGGACTCCTAAATTGCCGATTTTACCTTGGAGAAGGAACTTGTATGCAGCCATTTTTTGAGCCAAATTCATCATCTTGCTGAACAAGGAAATTCTGGAAATTTCCTAACACATTTCTATTAATTTGTTGGGTAATTTCCTTGACCATTGGATCAAGATTAAATCAAGGGTTGAGAGAACTCAAAGGGGAAGACATAACACTATAAATAGAGGCTCTCTACATAAGAAAAGGGTCGACCCCCTATACTTAAAACACAGCAGCCGCTCTCTCTCCCTCTCCATCACCAAGCAGCCGCCTCCATCTTTCTTCCCAAGCAGCCGCCGCCGCTCCTTCCTCTTCCACAAGCCAATACAGCCGCCCTCCATTCATCCTTTCAAGCATACAGCCGCCATCATACACACATCTCGTCCTCCATCTCTCCTCCTATACAGCAGCTCCGGCGCCCTCTCCACCACCAACACACAGCCGCCTTCATCTCCACACAGCAGCTCCGCCTCCTTACACATCATCCACAAGGCAGCCGCCGCCCTCTCCACCACCAATTCAGCCGCTGCTCACACCAAGCATCAATCTCCACACCTAAAGTCAGTCCAAGATCCATGGTTGTCTTTGTATTTGTTTCAAATTCAGTATTTATATTCAATGTTATCTCTGAATTTTGTAACAAACTATCAATGTTCTTATGTGATTTGATGAATTCTTTGGATTTCCTTACGTGTTTGATTGTTGTTTGGTTGAATTCTTTATATATGCATGTGAAAATTCGAATTTAAGACTTAAGGGCAGTAGTTACTAATTGAATTTATGATTTAGTTTGGTTTATTTGCAGAGTTTGTGCACACAACAAATCATATGTACAAGGGCAGCCTTGGCCATGGCTGTCCCTTGTGTATAGATTTCATATGCTTATTGAATATACGTTGAATCATGCGCGAAGTTGGTTCAATTTGTGTTCTTTATAAGAGCTAGAATAATTCTGTAAATTTACATGTCGATGTGAGATGAGGTGACGCCATACTTGCTAACATGTCTCCAATTCGACTTATTGTGCTTATGTGCTCTTTGTGTTTAATTTCTACGCGAAGTGTCTTTAAACCGATTAGTACTATGTTTAGGATTATACGCGAAGTTAATCCTGAATAATTGTGAAGTCTTGAATGATTAGAATAACCGCGAAGGCTCTAATTAAATTGGAACTAAATTGGATAATGAATTCGGTTTGTAAACCTACTGCCCTATTCCTTTGTTTGTGTTGTTACATGTTTAGAGAATTATGTGTTATGTGTAGAGTGGTTGATCAACTGTAAATAATTAGTTTTAGGTTAAGTTTTAGTTTCTTTAGATGTTAAACACTTACATCCCCCATATGTTTATTTGATTGTGTTAACATTTTCTGTTTTCGATTACCCTTCAATATCCCCGGACTGAACGATCCCTACTTATTCGTACTAACGATGACATTTTGCAGGGTTATAAAGTTGTGAGGTTTGATTTGATCACATGTTTACATGTGTGACGAAAAACGCTCATCAATTTCTGGCGCCGTTGCCGGGGATGTTGAGAAACATCGTTTATTGAAGTGTTAACTTTGTAGATTTGTGAATTGTAAAGTTGCTGTTTTGTATAAGTTGTAAAGTTTGTTATTTGTTTTGTTACTGTTCCTAATGCATGTTGTAACCTAGTTTAAATTGTTAGGAAGTTAAAGATTTATTTGTGTAGCGCTTATTTGTGTTTTCTAAAGCAAACGGAATAGGTAAAGTCTCTTTTGTTAATATCAGCCTAAACCCTTCATGTAATCGCATGAAGTTGAGGGCGGCTCTTATTAACACTTGAAGAACTGTCTAACACATATGCTTGTTCTCAACTGAGTAAGGGGCATATTGGTGCGTGTATAACCAACACTTGTCTAAGGTTTGTGCAATTAGATCTCAGAGGTCCACAGACTGATAACCCTTCTCGGTGAAGGGTCGATAGGGAGTTCGCTCTCCGTGGTAACCAACAAATGAGTCTTGCCTTAGATTAACTTGGAATACACAAACTAAGCCTTCTGAAAACACGGAATAAGTTTATGTCTAGACGACCATACTTAGGCCGCACGTCCGCCATGCTTTAGAATATACAAGATAAACTCTGCATAAATAGATTTACATAACTTCAAAAGAAAACTTCATTTTAACTTTTGAGGTATATCGGATAAAGCAAGACCGAACCTGTAGCACCCCTGGGGGGGTAAACTACAGTAGCCACGAAGTTAAGCCAATAAGAAGCCAACACGTCCGAAGGACGTGCCAACAACTTATTAACCTAAAGTCGTAGGCTTTTTAGTGAGTAAAATAAATTTTAAACTTTAAATACTTTGAGTGGCACCACATGAAATCCTTAAAACAATCATCAGAGTTTATCTAATTTCGCGGAAGGTGGTAAAAATAAAGGGGACAATTTAAAAACTTTAGCGACAACAATAAAAATACACAACATGGTTAACAAGTCAGGATGACACATTTACTGTTCAGGTAAAAATCTCTGGTAAATGACTCAAAGGGTGAAGCCGGGATAGGGAGTGCACTTGGACCGAACATCGAGGAAGGAATGAAGCTCCACACATAGCTCTCTCTATCTTTCCCGTCACAGTACCTGCAAACAATCTGTTGTAGGGGTGAACGTCGTCCTCGCGTGCTCACATATAGGCCCACCAAAGATAGGTTTGAAAACCAAAAACCGTATTTATACATATAGATTTGAGCTCGTAATAAAACCATTTATAAAATCATTGGCACACAAAAACCATCATTTTATATCCTTTAGGAAAACATGCAGTATGCTAAAATCATAGGGGCCCAGAGCGCTCAATGTACAAGTACAGCCTGTAGGACTCCTCGGATCTGGACAGCCAAATCCCGGGTTTGTCTTCACTGCAAACCGAGGCCAACTACCTATGCGCTTGAAAACACATAGTAGCGAGAGTGTCCATTTCAAGCTAAATGCCCAAACAGCGCATCTCACTTACGTCTCGCTTAACTCTGTACGAGACGAGCGTAAGCGGGATATTTAAAATAAACAGGGCATCGCCCCCCCGGAGGTTCACGGTCTCGACACCGTGGGAGTGCTAGATACTAGGTCCCGTCACTCTCAGGCTAAGCACCGGAAATCAGGACGACGGTACTACTTTTCGATCCGAGGCACACACACACACTAAATCATTTACGTCTAGCCTCGGGTTTTCTTGGCCCAATCATAAGTCATTTATCATTTAATATAAAGAAAACTTTCCCGAGGCATCGACCATGAGCATACACAAAATCATGCACTTTCTCATACATATATAAAACCACTACCAAAGGGGGTTAAGGTTCCCTACCTGGAATTGCCGTTCCACACGTAAGCTCCAAGCTTCCAGGAACTGTCTCGGTGAACCGTGGTCATCTCGTAAGCTACATCGTCCAATAATCACTGCAGAATTTAAGTAGCTTAGCAACCAAGAAATAATAACAGTTCAGTTGACCACAACGTTCCTAGTTTGACCAGGAATGACCGCATTGACTAAGTTGACCAACCAATTTCCTTTTATGGCACTTTAACCTTTTTGACTTTCTTTTCCTGTTATCGACTCTTTACTCAATTACCGACTAAACTTCTGAACTTTCCTTAACCACTTTAACTTGACGTTAGGGTGTCACATAATAATTCGTTGAATTACTATGGACACCCAACGTGTCACACTAACCAATTTATTTACCAAGAGTCGATTTACCGATTTACGTGAAACACCAACTTTACTTAACATGGTCAACTTAACATTTTACAGAAATTCAGTTATCATTTTCGATAACAATTTAACACTTTACCAACTTAACCAAAAAGTGTCAAACTTCGTTGAACTTCAAATCTTTACTTAACCGTTTTTCTGAAAATGTAACTTTCCCAAAATGGAAACTTTCCTTTAATGGAAACTTTCCCAAATTGGAAAGTTTCCCAAATTAGCAGGTTTCCAAACTTAGAAGATTTCCCAAAATGGTTAGTTTCCGTTTTTATACGTTTCCTTACGTAATTTCCAATTTACGACACTTTACCCGACTAAACGGAAACAACACACTTTGAAGGGATCGAAGACTACCTCTCGGCAGTTCTGCCGGTTTAACTGCATCACCGGATTGTCACCGGATTCCGGCAACTTGCCGGAATCCTCTGCCGGATTCCGGTCAACTTGCCGGAAATTCGCCATAACCTCCTCGTTTTTCCGATTACCAAGTTACGACAACATGCAAGGAATCCAACAACCAATTAATATCAGATCAACATCAATTCCAACTTAAATCCAACACAGTAGCTTAAAACCAGGAATCTGCCTCACCTCCAAACTCGATCCAGGGAGGAATACAGCAGCCTCAGTCACCACCTCCACCTCTGCTCTGCCCTGACTCACTGCAGCTCCACCTCTGCTCTGCCCTGACTCACTGCAGCTCCTCCATCTCCGCGCCACTGCCTCGATCACAGTAGCTTGAACAAACAGGAACTCTGTTCCTCACCTCCAAACCAGTACCTGCAGCCTCTGCTCCTCGGCTCCTCTGTCCTTCCCTCTATATCTCAAGGGTGCAAGGATGAAGAATGAAACCTCCTAGAGCTCGAAAAGCAACCTCGAATCCCAAACACGCCGTCGCCGGAGAAAATGCAGAAATCCCAGAAAAACAGTGAAAACAGTAAGAACAGTGGATTTGATTTAAGGCTCGATTCGAACATCAAGAGCAAGGAGAAGGAAGAGGAAGAAGAGAGAAGACGAACCATACCTTCCACGCGCCGAACCGCCGCCTGGAACGCCGGAAATCCGGCGTTGACCGTCGAGCCAGTGGGGTTCGATCTCCTAGCACGGTGGTTGCCTCGGTGAGCCGAGGGTATGGATGGGTAGAGGAGGAAGAGAGGAGAATTCTGGAGGTGGTCCGCCGGCCATTGGTGGCCGGACGGCGGTGGTCGCCGGAGGTGAAGAGAGCTCGGCTGAGAGGAGAGAGAGAGAGTCGAGAGGGAGAGAGAGAGAGAGGAGGAAGGGGAGAGTTTTGACCGAGTCAAAACTCTCTCCCTATTTATAAGGAAATGAACGGTTGAGATCTGATCTGGAAAAGATCCAACGGTTCAGATTAAAAGAAGGTGAAAAATAAAAGGGTAAATGGTAAAACTGATTTACCGGATTGATAAATAAAAGATACCGGAAACTTCGAAAATCCGTAGAAAATAAACCGAAGCTCCGAAAAATAATCCGAAAATACCGGGAGACTCGTGTCGACACGTACTATGACATCGAGTCATTAAATCAGGTATTCGAAGAACTTTGAAAAACTCGAAAAGAACGTGGTAATTAACTCGCGAAGTTACCGAACGCGACTTAAACCTCAGTAACTCGCTATTAACCACGGTTAAAACGTGCGGGGTCCCACACTCTACCCCCCTTAAAGAAATTTCATCCTCGAAATTCACATACCAAACTAGTCACTGATCAAGGGTCTATTTCTCTGTCAATCTCTGTTCCTTCCGGAATTAAGTTGACTAAACTTTGCCAGTCCACGTGTTGCAACGTCACAACCGATACCCTGGTGACTTTTAGTCCACCAATAGCCTCGCTTACCGCGAGTCCAATTTTCTCCCAGTCCACTGAATTTTCTGTTGAACCTTGAAACTCTTCTCGTAACCCAAATAGCAATGCTGATACCAAGGCAAGAACACTCAAGTATTTCCACCTTTCGTTAACTCGTGTAAGGAGTGCTGAAGTCACGACCGAAGTGTAACCATTGATTCGATCGTCAATCTTGCAGGTTCTATAGCTACGTAACAAACTCGAACTTGTCATTTTCTCGTCTTGATCGTAAAGACAAGATACTCGAAACAGCTGTCGCATCCGCTAACGCACAGCGTCGCAAAGTCCTCGTGCTAAAACGACTTTAACAAATCTCTTACTGTAGGAGAGGATGCACAAATACCAACTGACAAGTGATGACACACAAGATCACGTCTTTCGTTGCAGCGTCGGGCTTACACGATCAATGAACCACGAACAATGTCTCAACACCGAAGAACCACTAATGATGAGCCAAGTCAAACAGGTTGTCATACTTTCAACTCTTAGATGACTCGTAATGATGTCGTCGATAGACTTTTCCTCGAAGTCAAAACCGCGAATCTAGTATCCACGTCACCGAAAATCGGAACAGACACCCGCAGATGCTTTCGCTAATCCACTCCTGATACCACCACGACGTCGAGTCGTCCCATGCGAGTGTTTCCGTCAGGCTCCATCAGAAAAATAACCGTCAGCCTTGATAACACGTTCGAGAAGATCAGAAGATGCCTTAGCTACCACATCCTATTTAAAGGATCAGTACGTCTTCGCCTCTGAAGCTGTCAGGTCGCACCTCGTACGAAGCTTTCCGTAAGATAGAATCTCAGGCTCCACACCTGCCAGGAAGGATGTCACACGTCATCACGTCGTAAAACGTTCACCAGGTCTCTTGCTTAAAAGACGTTCCCTCATCACCGTGCCTCGTCAGAGACTAACAGCGTTACTAACTCAACCGAACAACGCTTTATCTATGAACTAGTCATAAGCACCAGATACCTCGAAAACATACCTTCTTACCCATGATCGCTTGTTGAAGAAGTGATTAACTCAAGGGTAATTCTTGGTTGAACTGAGACTCCTTGATTATGTCCTCTGGCCACAAACTTTCTCATCTGCTTTACACTTTCACTTTTCAGTGGCCAGCCATCAATTGCACCGAAGTGACATTTCCTTTTTGTCACTGAATTACAAAAACTCAAACCTGACCAAGATTCCGATATCCTGAACATCGGACAATCTTAACTGCATGCCTATTGCAGGGAAAATTAGTACCTACTTCCTTGTCAAGCCAACAAGTTACCACCAAAGTTTATGGTACTAACTGAATATCCTTTGGTACTCTCCCTTCCTTGTCTCAGACCGTTTGTTCAAATCACGAATTTACCACTTGGTCATCAAACAACGCTTTACACTTTTCCTCACTTCAGGCTTTCCATGCATAGAGTTCTAGCTGAAAACATCATGTCCAATTTCACCCATGGACAATTGATAAAGTTGCAAACTCTCAATGCAAATTATCGAATGAAGCACAACCTCAAGTTCATCGTTCTAATCTTTGACAATTTGGTCGTCCAACATCTTCCTGACACCTCATCCAACATGCCAAGTCGAGGGTAAGGCCTTACACATTCTTAATCCAGGACCTCAAAAGGTCAACACAGTTTCCAAAGCTTCACCACACGTCAGAGTAACCACAAGCGTCGTCGCCAAGCTTTAACGATGCACTGGGAATGATACGATACTCATCGCTTAATCCACTTCCTCGAATGTCTCTTTCACATTGCGGAGGATAATACCAATCACCTCGAAGCCACATTACAACTTTCCACACTAGGGGAGAGATACCACTGATCCGTCGTAACTCATGCTAATACTCAACCAAGCACGTACGACAAATGCAAACTCTGTCTCAAAGACTATGAGCAAACAACGGAGTCACCTAACTCCAATAAGATCTGGGATACCACCTTGGATTCCACCAACAATAACTCTTTTCAATCACGAACTTTCTTTACAGGATCTGCCGCTAAGGGAATCTGAAATCTCCTTTAAACTCCAGGACCTACCACTACGGGATCCATAATCTCTTTCTCAAGGATCTCCCACTACGGGATCCTCGATCTGAATCTCAAACCCAAGGACCTCGTCTCCAACTCACTATCTCAGCAAGGAGGGTCCGTAAACACAATCCAGATACTATGCTAATGTAGAACAAATCTCATATCCTGAGGCTCAAATAACATGCTCTGGCCCTACATGCAATCTCATAGCATAAACAATATCCATCATCCATAGCACATGCACAAAGTTTTCCTCTATACCATCAACAATCCAAACAGGACGTTTTCACATCCATAATCCTCAAGTATGCCAAGTTTTCAGAGCTCAAAATCTATAGTTTTAATTTACTGCCACTCTTATCATATGTCGCAGCCCGTGTACTGTGAGAGAGCTAAGTGGGAAAATGCTCGAAGGAACAATGACCTCAGTATCAAATAGGTTTGGACATAACAGAAGCATAAGAAATTCTTAGGTGGTCATTCGGGTACTCAAGACAACACAATGGTCAAGATACTCAGGCAGGACATAACACAAGAATGGAATCAAGGTGACAACAAGGCTTTTAGCTCAAGGCACAACTGTCACTGCCATAAAACAAATCTGAGTCACAAAGGGATTTCAAATACTTCAAGAAGGTAACGAGTCGGATTTAAGGAATGACATCAAGGGTAGGAACACGACTCGTGAACGAATTTAAAGTTGTCGCTAAAATTTAAAATCGTAAATGAAAATTCCCAAGAGAATTTTCAAAACCCTTTTTATGCCAACACACGAAACTCTACTAGCTCCGAAGTTTCTTAAAGACCACTTTCGGAAAAGTTTTGACGCGCAAGCAAAGACTCCAAGGCATCAGAGGTTTTAAAACATTTTAAAAACAAAAGTCCGGGGAACGATTGCTCTGATACCACTGCTGTAGCACCCCTGGGGGGGTAAACTACAGTAGCCACGAAGTTAAGCCAATAAGAAGCCAACACGTCCGAAGGACGTGCCAACAACTTATTAACCTAAAGTCGTAGGCTTTTTAGTGAGTAAAATAAATTTTAAACTTTAAATACTTTGAGTGGCACCACATGAAATCCTTAAAACAATCATCAGAGTTTATCTAATTTCGCGGAAGGTGGTAAAAATAAAGGGGACAATTTAAAAACTTTAGCGACAACAATAAAAGTACACAACATGGTTAACAAGTCAGGATGACACATTTACTGTTCAGGTAAAAATCTCTGGTAAATGACTCAAAGGGTGAAGCCGGGATAGGGAGTGCACTTGGACCGAACATCGAGGAAGGAATGAAGCTCCACACATAGCTCTCTCTATCTTTCCCGTCACAGTACCTGCAAACAATCTGTTGTAGGGGTGAACGTCGTCCTCGCGTGCTCACATATAGGCCCACCAAAGATAGGTTTGAAAACCAAAAACCGTATTTATACATATAGATTTGAGCTCGTAATAAAACCATTTATAAAATCCTTGGCACACAAAAACCATCATTTTATATCCTTTAGGAAAACATGCAGTATGCTAAAATCATAGGGGCCCAGAGCGCTCAATGTACAAGTACAGCCTGCAGGACTCCTCGGATCTGGACAGCCAAATCCCGGGTTTGTCTTCACTGCAAACCGAGGCCAACTACCTATGCGCTTGAAAACACATAGTAGCGAGAGTGTCCATTTCCAGCTAAATGCCCAAACAGCGCATCTCACTTACGTCTCGCTTAACTCTGTACGAGACGAGCGTAAGCGGGATATTTAAAATAAACAGGGCATCGCCCCCCCGGAGGTTCACGGTCTCGACACCGTGGGAGTGCTAGATACTAGGTCCCGTCACTCTCAGGCTAAGCACCGGAAATCAGGACGACGGTACTACTTTTCGATCCGAGGCACACACACACACTAAATCATTTACGTCTAGCCTCGGGTTTTCTTGGCCCAATCATAAGTCATTTATCATTTAATATAAAGAAAACTTTCCCGAGGCATCGACCATGAGCATACACAAAATCATGCACTTTCTCATACATATATAAAACCACTACCAAAGGGGGTTAAGGTTCCCTACCTGGAATTGCCGTTCCACACGTAAGCTCCAAGCTTCCAGGAACTGTCTCGGTGAACCGTGGTCATCTCGTAAGCTACATCGTCCAATAATCACTGCAGAATTTAAGTAGCTTAGCAACCAAGAAATAATAACAGTTCAGTTGACCACAACGTTCCTAGTTTGACCAGGAATGACCGCATTGACTAAGTTGACCAACCAATTTCCTTTTATGGCACTTTAACCTTTTTGACTTTCTTTTCCTGTTATCGACTCTTTACTCAATTACCGACTAAACTTCTGAACTTTCCTTAACCACTTTAACTTGACGTTAGGGTGTCACATAATAATTCGTTGAATTACTATGGACACCCAACGTGTCACACTAACCAATTTATTTACCAAGAGTCGATTTACCGATTTACGTGAAACACCAACTTTACTTAACATGGTCAACTTAACATTTTACAGAAATTCAGTTATCATTTTCGATAACAATTTAACACTTTACCAACTTAACCAAAAAGTGTCAAACTTCGTTGAACTTCAAATCTTTACTTAACCGTTTTTCTGAAAATGTAACTTTCCCAAAATGGAAACTTTCCTTTAATGGAAACTTTCCCAAATTGGAAAGTTTCCCAAATTAGCAGGTTTCCAAACTTAGAAGATTTCCCAAAATGGTTAGTTTCCGTTTTTATACGTTTCCTTACGTAATTTCCAATTTACGACACTTTACCCGACTAAACGGAAACAACACACTTTGAAGGGATCGAAGACTACCTCTCGGCAGTTCTGCCGGTTTAACTGCATCACCGGATTGTCACCGGATTCCGGCAACTTGCCGGAATCCTCTGCCGGATTCCGGTCAACTTGCCGGAAATTCGCCATAACCTCCTCGTTTTTCCGATTACCAAGTTACGACAACATGCAAGGAATCCAACAACCAATTAATATCAGATCAACATCAATTCCAACTTAAATCCAACACAGTAGCTTAAAACCAGGAATCTGCCTCACCTCCAAACTCGATCCAGGGAGGAATACAGCAGCCTCAGTCACCACCTCCACCTCTGCTCTGCCCTGACTCACTGCAGCTCCACCTCTGCTCTGCCCTGACTCACTGCAGCTCCTCCATCTCCGCGCCACTGCCTCGATCACAGTAGCTTGAACAAACAGGAACTCTGTTCCTCACCTCCAAACCAGTACCTGCAGCCTCTGCTCCTCGGCTCCTCTGTCCTTCCCTCTATATCTCAAGGGTGCAAGGATGAAGAATGAAACCTCCTAGAGCTCGAAAAGCAACCTCGAATCCCAAACACGCCGTCGCCGGAGAAAATGCAGAAATCCCAGAAAAACAGTGAAAACAGTAAGAACAGTGGATTTGATTTAAGGCTCGATTCGAACATCAAGAGCAAGGAGAAGGAAGAGGAAGAAGAGAGAAGACGAACCATACCTTCCACGCGCCGAACCGCCGCCTGGAACGCCGGAAATCCGGCGTTGACCGTCGAGCCAGTGGGGTTCGATCTCCTAGCACGGTGGTTGCCTCGGTGAGCCGAGGGTATGGATGGGTAGAGGAGGAAGAGAGGAGAATTCTAGAGGTGGTCCGCCGGCCATTGGTGGCCGGACGGCGGTGGTCGCCGGAGGTGAAGAGAGCTCGGGTGAGAGGAGAGAGAGAGTCGAGAGGGAGAGAGAGAGAGAGGAGGAAGGGGAGAGTTTTGAATTTCAGTTAGAAGCAAGTCCACTTCTGCACGGTTGTTTGAATTTCAACTTACCAAGGATGCCAACAATTAGAGAAGAAAACGGACATGTGACCGGATATGAAGGTGGAGCCGCACCATCCAACATTACTTTTCCTCCCGTTGCTGAAGGAAAAACAAGTGAATTTGAGCTCAAAAGTGGATTTCTACATCAATTGCCGAAATTCCATGGACTCTCGGGTGAAGATCCGAATCATCATCTCCAGCAATTCCAATTTACTTGTGATTCAATGTGTCCAAGAGGAGCTGACTTGCAACATGTGAAGATGAAGGCATTTCCGTTTTCTCTTGAAGATCAAGCAAGAAGATGGTTATTTGAGCTGCCAACCAACCGCATAACCTCATGGGAAACTATGGTTCATGAGTTTCTGTTGAAATATTTTCCATCATCAAAAGTGACAAACTTGAGGAAGCAAATCACAGGAATTAAACAAGGAGCGGATGAAACTTTCTGTGCTTATTATGAAAGGTTTAAATCTCTTGTTGCTTCTTGTCCAGCACATGGAATCCGTGAGGGATTGTTGTTGCAATATTTCTATGAAGGTTTGCGGATTGCAGAAAGAGAATTACTTGATTCGGCCGCCGGTGGTGCATTTTTGGATAGAGAGCGTGCGGACGCCAAACTACTTCTTAATACTAGAGCTCTCAATAATCAGCAATTTGGAACATCTCAAGGTTCCACAAGACATGTGAATGAGGCTAGTTCGACCTTGGCTCTTGAAGAGAAAATGGAGAAGATGTCGAACATGATGACACAACTAATGAGATTGCAAGGAGCACAAGTATGTGGTTTATGCGCCGAGGGACATTTCACTGATCAATGTCCACAAATTGCTGCAAATGGAATTCTTGAACAAGCAAACGCCATTGGATATCAAGGAGGGCAGAGATATAATCAATTCTCCAACACTTATAATTCTGGCTTCCGTAATCATCCTAACTTTCGATGGTCAAACAATGACAATGTGATTAAACCTCCTATGCCGAATGCCACACAAGCTCAGCCGAATTCCATGACATTTCCACCTCAGCCACAAGGACAATTTATGCCAAGGCCACAAGCTCCCTACACTCCACCAATGCCAAGCAACCAAACCGTGCCTAATTCTCCTAATTATGATGAGTTGCTAAAGTCGCTTGCTATGGGACAAAGTCAATTGAACACCGCTACTCAAGCGTTGTTAGTTGGGCAGCAAACAAACTCCAAAGACATAGCCGAGCTCAAGACACAAATGGGGCAAGTTGTGGACTTCATGGGACAATTTAGTGAGCAAGGAAAATTGCCAGGTGGTGTGATCAAGAACCCAAGGAAAGAGCAAGCTCAAGCTGTCACCACAAGGAGTGGAAAGATCCTACAAGAGCAATCAAAAGTTTCAAAGAAAAATCTCGGCAAAGATGAAGAAGATAAAGAAACTGAGCATGAAGATGTTAGAAATGAAGAGATGGAAACAATGAAAAATGATGAGTTAGAGAACGATCCAGCAACTTCAAGGAAGGAAAATGTGCCAATTCCAGAGGCACCAAAGGTATCAAATTCTAACCCTAATGGTTTTGTTAATACTAACCAATCTCCATGTTTACCTTTTCCTTCTAGATTTGCAAAGTCCAAGAAGGACAAATCAGATGAGGAAGTGCTGGAAGTTTTCAGAAAGGTTCAAGTGAATATCCCCTTGTTGGAATGCATCAAGCAAATTCCAAAATATGCCAAGTTTTTGAAGGAAATGTGCACAACACGAAGGCTTACAAGGGAAGCACAAGTAGTGAAGATGAGCGAAACGGTATCAGCCGTTATCAAAAGGACACTACTGCCAAAGTTGAAGGATCCAGGAAGTTTCACTGTTTCATGTGTCATTGGAGATTCACTTTTCAAAAATGTCATGCTAGACTTAGGCGCATCGATTAATGTTATGCCTTACAATGTGTATAAATCACTAAGTCTAGGACCACTTAAGAAAGACAATGTGATTATTCAATTAGCGGATCATTCTACTAAGTATCCTGAGGGGTACGTTGAAGATGTTCTTGTGCAGGTGAATCATCTAATATTTCCTGCAAATTTCTATGTGCTACAAATGGAGGAGTCACCAATCAATTCAACTCAGTTACTTTTGGGGCGACCATTTATGAGAACAGCAAGAACCAAGATTGATGTTGCTGAAGGCAACCTCACCATGGAGTTTGATGGTGAAGTTATAAGCTTCAATGTGTTTGAAGCAATGAGGTATCCAGTTTCTGATTTAAAACCTTGCTATGATATTGATATGATTAATTCTTGTGCACAGGTTTTATCGGAGACTAGGGATCAATAGCAATTAGCTATTGAGCAAGGGGCCGGATTTGACAAGAAAGGAGACAGAATTTCGGCAGAGGAGGAGGCTAAACTCGAACCACACATATTGGAAGTCATTGCCACACTCGAGGCAGCCCCTTACCATAGGTATAATTCTCACTTGTCAATTCCCATTGCCACTAACAAGTTGTTACCATCTGTGGAACAGGCCCCAAATGTAAGTTAAAACCTCTACCGGATCACTTGAAGTATGCATATCTTGGAGACGATGATACTCTACCAGTTATTGTATCATCAAAGCTGAGTAAGCAGCAAGAAGAAGGATTGATCGCCGTGTTGAAAAGAAACAAGACCGCTATCGGTTGGACTTTGGCGGACATCAAGGGAATCAGCCCTACAAAATGTGTTCACAGGATCTTACTTGAAGAAGGTGCAAAACCGACAAGAGAAGGGCAGCGACGTTTGCACCCACCGATGATGAAAGTTGTGAAGGATGAGGTGATTAAATTACTTGATTGTGGAGTGATTTACCCAATCTCAGATAGTCAATGGATTTCGCCCGTCCAAGTTGTGCCGAAAAAGAGTGGAGTTACAGTTGTCAAGAATGACAAGAATGAACTTGTGCCGCAACGTTTGGTGACGGATTACAGGATGTGCATCGATTATAGGAAGCTCAATGCTACTACGCGCAAAGATCACATGCCTCTACCGTTCATGGATCAAATGCTTGAGAGATTAGCCGGACACGAGTTTTACTGCTTCTTAGATGGGTACAGCGGTTACAATCAGATTAGCATTCACCCGGATGACCAAGAGAAGACGACGTTCACATGTCCCTTTGGTACGTTTGCCTATCGACGCATGCCTTTTGGATTATGCAACGCACCAGGTACATTCCAACGTTGTATGTATTCTATATTCTCAGATTTTATTGAAAATATTATTGAAGTCTTTATGGATGATTTTAGCGTTTATGGAAAAGACTTTGATACATGTTTAGAGAATTTAGAGTTAATCTTGGAAAAATGTGTAGAAACTAACCTTGTGTTAAATTGGGAAAAATGTCATTTCATGGTTAATCAAGGTATAGTTTTAGGACACATAATTTCGAAAAAGGGAATAGAAGTTGATAAGGCTAAGATTGATATTGTGCAACGCTTACCCTCTCCCACAACTGTGAGAGAGGTCCGTTCGTTTCTTGGCCATGCAGGATTTTATAGGCGATTCATCAAAGACTTTTCTTTGGTGGCAAAACCACTAAGTTCCCTATTGCAGAAGGATGTTCCGTTCGTTTGGGACAATGCGTGTGAGGCAGCATTCGTAAAGCTCAAGGAATTGTTAACAACAGCTCCTATTATGACGCCTCCTGACTGGAATTTGCCCTTCGAATTGATGTGTGATGCAAGCGATTATGCCGTTGGAGCCATGCTTGGACAAAGAAAGGATAAGAAGCCTTGTGCCATTTACTATGCCTCTCGGACTCTGAATGACGCTCAGCTGAATTATTCCACAACTGAAAAAGAACTCTTAGCTGTGATTTTTGCTTTAGAAAAATTTCGTTCATATGTTTTGCAATCTAAAGTAATAATTTATTCTGATCATGCAGCTTTGAGGTATTTGATGACAAAGAAGGATGCTAAGCCGAGATTGATTCGATGGATTCTCTTACTTCAAGAGTTTGATGTCGAGATCAAAGACAAGAAGGGGAGCGAGAACGTGGTAGCCGATCATTTGAGCAGAATTGTACAAAAAGAAGAGACCGTACCACTTCAAGAAACATTTCCCGATGAGCAGCTCTTTCGTTTGGACGCAGCAGAGCCTTGGTATGCCGACATTGTAAACTACTTGGTTTCTAGGACTTTTCCTAGTACTTTATCATATGCAAACAAGGCAAGGATGAAAAAGATGGCACGACACTACATATGGGATGAGCCGTACTTATGGAAGCAATGTAGTGATCAAGTATTCGACGATGCGTTCCAGAAAATGAGCACAAGTCCATCCTAGCATTTTGTCATAGTGAGGCGTGTGGAGGACATTTCGGACCGAAACGGACAGCCCTCAAGGTATTAGATTGCGGATTCTATTGGCCTACGATCTTCAAAGATGCAAACATGTTTTGTGTTTCATGTGATAGATGCCAAAGAACAGGTAACATCGGTCCAAAAGATCAAATGCCCCTTTCTCCTATTATCGTGGTAGAAATTTTTGATGTTTGGGGTATTGATTTTATGGGACCATTTCCTTCTTCTAGAGGCTTTCTTTATATCTTGTTGGCTGTTGATTATGTGTCTAAATGGGTGGAGGCGAAAGCCACCAGGACTAATGACTCTAAAGTTGTTGCAGCTTTCTTGAGAACTAACATCTTTTCTAGGTTTGGAGTTCCACGTGTTTTGATAAGCGATGGAGGTTCTCACTTTTGCAACCGTACCATAGAGGCTTTACTCAAGAAGTATGGGGTCACACACAAGGTTTCCACCCCATATCACCCTCAAACAAGTGGAATGGCTGAAGTGTCGAATCGAGAGATCAAGCGCATTTTGGAGAAAACCGTCGGCCCAACAAGGAAGGATTGGAGTGACCGCCTTGATGATGCATTGTGGGCTTACCGGACCGCATACAAGACGCCTATTGGGATGTCTCCCTTTCGGCTCACTTATGGGAAAGCTTGTCACCTTCCGGTCGAACTAGAGCACAGAGCATGGTGGGCGGTGAAGAAATTCAACATGGACATAGATGCTGCCGGACTTCATCGGAAATTGCAAATCAACGAACTTGAAGAAATAAGGAACGATGCTTATGATGCTGCATGGATCTACAAGGAGAAAACTCGAGCGTATCATGACAAAATGATCCGAGGGAAATCGTTTCAAAAAGGGCAAAAAGTTCTTCTATTTCATTCAAGACTTAAGCTTTTTCCTGGAAAATTACGTTCTCGTTGGGTTGGTCCATTTATTGTAACTAACGTGTTTGCTCATGGTGCCATTGAAATTCAAAGTGAAACAACAGGTACAATGTTTAAGGTGAATGGACATCGTTTAAAGCCTTATTACGAGCCTTTTAAGGAGCACACGGTTGAGGAAACCCAAGTGGAGGACGCACCAAGATCCGAGTGAACATGGAGAAGAGTCTAGGCTAAAGGACTATAAACAGTTAAGCGCTGCATGGGAGGCAACCCATTTCAACCGTCGCTGTGGAGGAGCCATCACCGAGAGTTTGCATTTTCTAAATCCTTACACTCTTATGGTTGAACTGTATATGTGTGAAACGGTAAAATTTATCATTTGCTTAGAAATTACAACACCATTTTCGAGTTTACATTGAGGACAATGTAATTTTCTAAGTGTGGGGTAGGGATTACATGATTCACATGTTTTTAATTTGTTTTGTGTGTTTTTAATTTGCTTTGCTTTGTTTTGTTTCGAATTTAAAAAAAAATCAGAAAATCTTGTTCCAAATAAAAATGTTTTGTTTTGTGTGTTTTTGTTTTGTTTTGAGTCTATGCCCCTAAAGTTGATGATGAGTATGTCTTTGAATGCATAGATGATGGTTTTGCATAATCATAAGAATTAAATTGTGAGTTTCATGGATAATGTGATTGGTATGAATATGTGAGATATTGATTGATATATGTAAAAGCATGCATGTTTGAGTTGGTTTTAATCCATAACAACCTATGTGAGTTTTTGAGCCTATATACTTTCTTTATGAGAGACAAATTTTTCGGTAAAAACTTGTTCCTTAATCTCATTATTCTTTGCATATTCAATGACTATGTGCTATAGTTTTAATGGACTCTAGAATGCTAGAACTTGCTCTTGATGATTTTTGAAACTTTTATTCATGACTATGCCTTGATTTTGAAAATGATTGAACAAGATCTTATTAGGAACACCACCAAAGCCAAATAAAGCATTTGCCCAATTTGTGCCCGTCGTGGGACTCCTTAGTGTTAACCCCCTTTGAGCCTACATTTAGCCTTTCTTTCATCACCATCATACACATTCCCTTTGCTTAGAACAGAAATATCTTGACCCTTGTCGTTGAGACTTGATAAAGCATGATTTGGATGCAGAATTGTGTTATGAAGTGATGATGTGAAACAAGTGTGGGGTGAACTTATCCAATTGTGAATACAAAACGTGTGTGCTAAGTGAAAAAGAAAGAAAAAAAATCGAACAAACAAGTGTTTCGAACCAAAGAAGAATAAAGCACGAAATGAAGAAAAATTGTGACGATTGGATTTAGTTCTTGCTGTGAATTTGGAGTTTGTACGTGATTTGAAGGTCTATCATTGTTACATTTGACCTTTGTTCGTTTTCACAAAGTAAGGGGAAGGAAAGAATGCAGAATTGGTCCAACATGATGAAATTCGGCCTATGGAGTGAAGTCATAAGGAGAATTGAGCTTTATTAAGTCTTGGTGATGTTTTAGCCACCACTATCCTAAATTCGAATACCTTGTGCCAAGCCCCATTATTATCCTTTCAAAAGATCTTTTCATGATTCTTAAAATGGGTGAATTATGATCTGTGGAGATTTTCTCAAGAGTTAAGCATATGGTTTTGGTCCATTCTTGCACTTAGTTGTTAAAAGAGATTATCCAAGAAAAATTTTTCACAAGTGCTTTTATCTGTTGGAATATGCAAGCTATTTGTTGCCTTACAATCTTTTCTCTTGCATTTACTTGAGTGAATATTGCCATATCATGTGTGAACAAAAGAGAGTATGCCTAGTAAGGAGGATTAAATTAACTTAACATGTTTGCATACTCATTTTCTCACTTCTTACTTATTCATACCGTGAAACATGTTTATGACACTTGGAATTTGTGCGCTTACATCTCAATGCTTAAACTTGAACTCTATGTGTTTAAAGATTCTGAGACAATTATTTAGGGGCAATAGTAGAGTCTTTTAATTAGATTTGCTAAGGGACTAGCAAAGGATAAGTGTGGGGTAGTTGATAAGAGCATAAAATGCTACGTTTTTAATGTGTTTCTATCCCTATTTATGCTTTGTTTAACTCTTAATTTTGCAGATTTGAGTCGTTGGAGTGAACCATGATTGTTTGGTGGAGAACAAGTGAAAATGTGCTTAAATAGAAGAAAATGTGGAGTTTTAGCAAAATCCTTATTTAACTAGGAAACTCAATGAGTCGCAAAAGTCGAGGATAAGTAGTTTAGGAAACTTTCCTATTTTGAAGAGGGAAAAGTTACCTATTTCATTTTGGAAAACTTACCTAATTTGATTAGAGAAACTTTCCTTATTTGATTTGGGAAACTAACTATCTTTGAATCTTTCCTATTCTGACTTTCCTAATTTATTTTGAAAACTTTCTTTCCTTTTGTGACAGGGATTCCACATGAAGCAAAGAAACCTATTCCCACAAGGATTAAGAGAATTTATGGCGATTATAAATGGAGCAGCAAAATTCCAAAATTCTTTCTCCATAAATTTTGCCGAATTAATCAAGGGAATTTAGGACAAAACTTTGTCCTACATCAAGGGATTTATTTGAAATTCAAATATGAAAATAAGGGAACTTCTTTCCTTAAATTCCTTTGTTTAAATCCTTAATTATTCTGATTTTCTATTAACTTATTTCCCTACCTTTTCAGGAACCATAATTTTGCATGAAAAAGGAATGTAATTCATCATCAATTCGACCAAATTGAAGGGAGAAGATTAAGATCAGCCAAGAAAGGAATGGACTCCTAAATTGCCGATTTTACCTTGGAGAAGGAACTTGTATGCAGCCATTTTTTGAGCCAAATTCATCATCTTGCTGAACAAGGAAATTCTGGAAATTTCCTAACACATTTCTATTAATTTGTTGGGTAATTTCCTTGACCATTGGATCAAGATTAAATCAAGGGTTGAGAGAACTCAAAGGGGGAGACATAACACTATAAATAGAGGCTCTCTACATAAGAAAAGGGTCGACCCCCTATACTTAAAACACAGCAGCCGCTCTCTCTCCCTCTCCATCACCAAGCAGCCGCCTCCATCTTTCTTCCCAAGCAGCTGCCGCCGCTCCTTCCTCTTCCACAAGCCAATACAGCCGCCCTCCATTCATCCTCTCAAGCATACAGCCGCCATCATACACACATCTCGTCCTCCATCTCTCCTCCTATACAGCAGCTCCGGTGCCCTCTCCACCACCAACACACAGCCGCCTTCATCTCCACACAGCAGCTCCGCCTCCTTACACATCATCCACAAGGCAGCCGCCGCCCTCTCCACCACCAATTCAGCCGCTGCTCACACCAAGCATCAATCTCCACACCTAAAGTCAGTCCAAGATCCATGGTTGTCTTTGTATTTGTTTCAAATTCAGTATTTATATTCAATGTTATCTCTGAATTTTGTAACAAACTATCAATGTTCTTATGTGATTTGATGAATTCTTTGGATTTCCTTACGTGTTTGATTGTTGTTTGGTTGAATTCTTTATATATGCATGTGAAAATTCGAATTTAAGACTTAAGGGCAGTAGTTACTAATTGAATTTATGATTTAGTTTGGTTTATTTGCAGAGTTTGTGCACACAACAAATCATATGTACAAGGGCAGCCTTGGCCATGGCTGTCCCTTGTGTATAGATTTCATATGCTTATTGAATATACGTTGAATCATGCGCGAAGTTGGTTCAATTTGTGTTCTTTATAAGAGCTAGAATAATTCTGTAAATTTACATGTCGATGTGAGATGAGGTGACGCCATACTTGCTAACATGTCTCCAATTCGACTTATTGTGCTTATGTGCTCTTTGTGTTTAATTTCTACGCGAAGTGTCTTTAAACCGATTAGTACTATGTTTAGGATTATACGCGAAGTTAATCCTGAATAATTGTGAAGTCTTGAATGATTAGAATAACCGCGAAGGCTCTAATTAAATTGGAACTAAATTGGATAATGAATTCGGTTTGTAAACCTACTGCCCTATTCCTTTGTTTGTGTTGTTACATGTTTAGAGAATTATGTGTTATGTGTAGAGTGGTTGATCAACTGTAAATAATTAGTTTTAGGTTAAGTTTTAGTTTCTTTAGATGTTAAACACTTACATCCCCCATATGTTTATTTGATTGTGTTAACATTTTCTGTTTTCGATTACCCTTCAATATCCCCGGACTGAACGATCCCTACTTATTCGTACTAACGATGACATTTTACAGGGTTATAAAGTTGTGAGGTTTGATTTGATCACATGTTTACATGTGTGACGAAAAACGCTCATCAGTATGGTGCTTACGGTGTTGCCTCATCAAAACCTTGCCAAGTAACAAAAACCCTGTGAGAAAACTAAACCTTGGTCGAAGGAAAAAAAGTACAACGCACCAACTACTTCATTGAGAACTCGCCATGTGATGCTCCCCCTGATGTGTACTTCAATCGGATTTTCCTGATGAATGGTGCATTCCAACATGCTTCTCAAGAGTAGATGTGAGCCAAGACTTAAACAAGTCTGCCATGATCAACCACAAATGGGGATCAATGGTCTTAGCGGTGCATGCAATGTTACCTCGTTAAAAACCTTGTCAAGCAAAAACTCAGTGGGACAAAAAGCTGTGACTAAGGGAAAAAGAGTGCAACATGGTTGACACAAACAACCACACCCTTCACATTTGATCATGACATGTATATGCTAGACTTTCTTTTAAATCTGCATCTCCCCCTGATCTCAAGATCATTCATAGGGCGCTTCCGGATCCTTAGTGACCACGGAGCTGTTTTGACAACTTGGCATATGTATGCTCTTTCAATATGTCTCAAATGTGGCATTACTCAGTGCCAGCAGCTATGTGCACGGTGCCTAGCAGCTGTATGTACAACGCTCGGCAGCTGGCGTGCACAACGCTCAGCAGCTGGGTGCACAGTGCTCGGCAGCTGGTGCACAGCGCTCGGCAGCAGGTGCACAGGTGCACGTATAGTGTCTGGCAGCAGTGCACAGGCAGCGCCCCGGAAGTGCACAGGCAGCGCGCACAGGCAGCGTGCACAGGCAGCGTGCACAGGCAACGCGCACAGGCAGCGTGCACAGGCAGCGCGCCATATGTCTGGCAACTCGGCCACTAAACCAACCGGTGCCTAGATCATGATTCCGCTTCCGATGCATCTCGATTCATGCATGGCTAGCGATGGCATAGGCAACAACCTTTCTCTCATGCCATAGGGATTGAATATGCCAGATACTCTTAGAGTATTCAAGTGATGTCCTTTGCCATATCATTGGCATTGCATGGCGCAAAGCTACTTAGCTTTATAATGAATGAAGGTGAGGTCAAGTCTTTCTTTTGATTAAACGGATCACTCTCTCTTGGAGTAAAGACCTTGACTAATCATGGGAGCATATGAAGGTTCCACTCTTCTTTAGAGGACCTAAGCCGATTGATGGAAATACATCATCAATACACAATCGATCGACTTCAATACGAGATTGTGTCTTTCCCAAGATACTTTTCATTCCAACATCAGATATCCAGCATATACTGCTATCATCCAGAATCAATACGCAATGGCATTATTCATCATATCCTATCTGAAATCAAGGAGTCATGTACTATGCGTCCAAAACACTTGGCCAACGCAAGCTCCACTTGATTTGGCTTATGAAGTCTATTTAAGATCTTCATGCATATCTATGATCCCATAGAGACGTCACTATGATCATATTCATAGGGCTGCATGTACAGTTATTGGGGAACTACCAAACTGACAAGGTAGTGGAGTGCAATAACATCCATTACGAGAGTACATCTCATCGTAGTCGATCCCAGTGCGTGTTTGTGAGAAACCTTGCGCCATAAGGGAGTCTGAGAGTCTGAGACTCTTGTTCTCACTACGCTAACTCACAAAGGTTTACTTGATAGGGTTTACACTTGCGGTGTCGGCAACACCTGCCCAAGGACCTATCCCTTTGTCCGGGTCGCATCTTCCCATTTTAGGTCAATACACTTTGTTGATATATCAACAAACGTGTGGTTCGATAAACTCATCATCCCACATCCTCATGTACACTAGTGTAGTCATTGTAGAGATCTCTTTCTATGAATTGGATTTTGACGTTGAGGCGTCCCCCAACAATAGTCACAATTCAGATTGACATGAGACGAAGTGAGTATCACTGATCAATGGACCAGTAGTGCCAAACTCGCTTTCTCTCTCAGTGCGAGTGTATATCGAACCCAAGGGCCTCAACCTAACCTTCAGGGAGCCACAAGGCCTAGGACACCATGTTGCCACATTATGGCGCCCTCATATCACCACACAAGGTGACGGCGTCAAGACCATCTCAATATGGCCGAGCCATGGCATCAAGACCACCTCAATTTGGTCGAGCCATGTCCTCTTGGTAGGACATCATTCCTTACAGACATATGCAGCATTGATCTCGTCACTATAGTTTTATGGGGATCATGTTGAGACTTAGTGGTAACCAACCACGACATTCACGTCGTTCCCACTTGAACCCTGGTGTTCGTATCTCCCCCTAACGGCGAGAATACAGTCTCAAAGTGACAATCCGCAGTGTAGCGGCTAAGGAGATTGTCTGTCAAGGAGCTTAAGGTGGAGAGCAATAAAATGACTCCTATCCAACCTTAGAACATATTCATCTCATGCGACACATCATCATTGGGCACTGTGGCAGTCCAATTTGGCACATTGTGGAACTCAAGGCTTGGAGATCCGTTACTATCCCGCCGAGTTCAAGGATTACAATTTCATGTCAATCCTAGCACACAGTTACGAGCTGTCGTGCATCAATGCAATGATGGTAAGTCGTGGACGAATTTATACATGTCTGCATGTCCCTGTTCAGGGATGGGTAGTGAGCCCATAGATACATAAGCAGCATGTGGTAGACGATGGTGCAACACATGACCAGTGTGTTAGCCCTTCAACCAACACCATAAAAGCGTATACGGTATCCATACGTTGGTTGCATCGGTCTACATAATCCATCTTTGGATTTTCAAGAAGAATGACATCTTTTGTGGCATAGCATAAGAGGATTTTTCACCATACTTAGCTAAAGAACAAGCGTTACAAAACGAATCCATGTGTACCGTGCGGCTGCCGAGGACATCATGTCGGCGCACAATCACAACATACAATCATGACGTATTTCGTTGTTATCGGGAGAATGGACGCCCAAGAATATCAAACAATTCTGGCTTTCATATCTCACCCGGTATGACCAAATGTCATAGCTTGTCTGAGTCAATTGTCCCAAATATACTTATTGGCGACACCTTAGGACTCATGCTCTTCTCTATGATGCTCTCAATCGGCACTCATGAGAATTATACACAAAAGTCTCAATCATTCTCATCACAGTAATCGTTGGTGTGTATGTTCATAACACACTTCAATGTTCGATTGCCTCTCTCACAATAAGGAGGGCATTTGTGACTTGGATCATCGAGCCAAAGGCATCAAGAATTGATTCAACCATGTCATAAAATGATGGTGAAGATCCAATCAAACTTAGTCACAAAAAGGATTCACAATCTGCGAAGAGTATGCAGTTTTCGTGCAGTATGACCTATACTCACTAAAACAGCCATAACTCTCTCGTCTGGATGGATATGAACGAACCGCTTAAACCATTGGAAACTAGATTCACATAGCTTTCCAATGATGTAAAGTGCACATTCCAGTTCATCCGGAGTTGATCTGGGGGCTCTGACGAAGTTAAGGGACAATAGGATACAGTCTGCTATGACCTGTACGCACTTAAACTCCCATAACTCTTTCGTCGGGACAGGTATGAACGAGCCACTTAAACCAATGGAAACTAGACTCACGTAGCTTTCCAATGATATAAAATTCGGCATCTAGTTTTAACCGTGATTAATGGCGAGTTACTAAGGTTTAAGTCGCATTCTGTAACTTCGCGAGTTAACGACCACGTTCATTTTCGAGTTTTTCAAAGTTCTCCAAATACCTGATTTAATGACTCGATGTCATAGTACGTGTCGACACGAGTCTCCCGGTATTTTCGGATTATTTTTCGGAGCTTCGGTTTATTTTCTACGAATTTTTGAAGTTTCCGGTAACTTTTAATTATCTATCCGGTAAAAAGAGTTTTAACCATTTTACCTTTTTATTTTTCACCTTCTGTAAATCTGGACCGTTGATCTTTATTAAGATCTAATCTGGGCCGTTCATTTCAGTATTTAAGGAAGAGACCGGTCAACCCGGTCAAAGAGACCAGACTCAGGTCAACCGAGTCTCCTCCCCCCTCTCTCGATTTCGCTTCTTTCCCGGAGTTCTCCGCTCGACCCAGCCACGTCCAGCCGCCTCCTCACCGGCGCACCACCACCAAAACATCCATCATCCTCACCTTGACAAAACCCCTCTCGAAATTTCCTTGATTAGTGTTGCAGGGAGGAGATCGGAGGAGGAGCGACTGTGTTCGCCGTTTTCCGGCGACTCAGGTGGTGAATCAACGGTTGAAGGTGATTTTCTTGTTTCTCCTTTCCTCTTCTTCATTTCCTTGTACCTAATCCTTGATTTGAAGCCCTAATCGGGAAATCCCCATTTTTACTGTTTCCGGGTTTCTCCTGGGTTTCTCTTCTCCCTCTTCCGGCGATCTGTTCTGGTGAGCTTCTCAAGCTCAGGCGAGCTGAAGGGCAGCTGCTGGTGGTTGGACAGAGGCAGAGGTGGATGCTCTGCTTGTGGAGGAAGTAGGCAGCAGGGGAGGTTCTGTTGGTGCCGGGCAGCAAGGTAGAGGAGGTACGAGGCGAGTTTGAGTAAGGAGAAGATGCTGGAAGGACCAGTGGGAGTGATGGAAGCTGGTGGGGTGGTCAGGCCGAGCCAGAGGCTCTGCCTGGGGAAGCAATTCAGCAAGTAAACAAACCAGAGGTGAGGTTCTGGCTTTTGGCTTATGTGTTCCACTGTTGTTGATTTGTTGTTGATCTTGTCTTGTTGTTTCTTGTCGATAACTTGGTGACGAAGGAAACGGGGAAACTCTGGCGAAATTCCGACAAGTTACCGGAATTAGGCGAAACGTAATAGTTCCGGCAGATTGCCGAAGAGGTAGAAATCGAATCCCTGTTAGGCTTTTAGTCAAAAGTACGGTTAATTCCTAAGTTGAGTAATTACGGAGAAATTGGACGTCAATAGGAAGTTTCTATTTTGGGAAACTTCCCATTCTAAAGAACACTTGCCATGTTAGGAAACTTTCCATTTTGGGAAACTTTCCCTTTTTGGAAGATTTCCATTTATGGAAGATTGACCGATAAAGTAAAAAGGGAAAGGTTAATCTTAGTAACCGGTTAAGTTATGACAACCAGATCTTTAAGTGAGATTCTAGGCAACTCAGGAATCCTAGTCTCTGAGTTGGGTGCTGTAATAATTTGGTAAAGTGGTTGATTGGATGTCCATAGTAATTCCCTAAAACTACTATGTGATAACCTATCGTTAATAAAATGGTAAGGAAAGTCGTTACGCTGAGACTACGAAGTCGGAAATCAAACTTCGAGTCGATAATCGGGAATGTTTGAAAAGTTGTTAAAAGAAAGGAACTTGGTCAACACGTGGTCAAATAGGATTTCCTGGTCAAACTAGGAAAAGACCAAGTCAACTATAGAAAGATTAATTGATTGGTTTATTTGTACAGTCTCTGGTCGAACGTGAGACGGGCTCGACTACGTAGTTAGTACGAGGGTTTCGCTCGAGGAGTTTTCCGAGCAGGAAGAAGGTCGCAATAGTACTGTGAGTGGACTTTTGTTTTAAGTTAAATTGCATGCTATATACTTTAATTGGTTTCTCCTGCATATATGATTTCCTCCATTTATATGTTTTACGGTGATTTGGGAAAATGGGATTTAAGGTTTTCAAAGGCAAACAAACCGGGAAAGAGGTTCATACCCTTCCCGTGATTTTAAAGGATTTTCCCGGGGTATGGTTTTATTGATTATCACCGTTTTGGGATTTTGGAGGGGGATGATTTTAAAAGGAGAAACTTGGCTCACGGATTTAAAGGGGTTTTCGATTTTATTATTCCCACGAGGTTTTACGAGGTTTTACAGGTTTTAAAGAGATTTTTAAAAGGGAAAAGGATATAAGGATTGTATGCTAGCATGGACCCTCTCCGGTGGTAGCTGGTCATTTGACCTTCCCGAATAGAGCAGGTCGGGGACCCTCTTCGGTGGTAGCTGGTCACTAGACCTTCCTGAATAGAGCAGGTCAGGGACCCTCTCTGGTGGTAGCTGGTCACTAGACCTTCCCAGATAGAGCAGGTCGGGGACCCTCTCCGGTGGTAGCTGGTCATTTGACCTTCCCGGATAGAGCAGGTCGGTTTTCTCGTGGATGAGGTTAACACCCCACATAATTGTTTATATTTGAGCCAAGGCATTATTTATGTTTTACTTGCATGCAAATTTTCTTAGGAAAACTTAGAGGGAGAACATTAAAGGAATTAGAGCTTTTATATTTTATTTTTGTTCACTCACCCTGACAGTTTTCAATGTTTCCCCCTGGGCCCTTCGTTTTCAAATGTCCAGTGGTGCAGGTCGTGCGCGTACAAGAGTCGAGGCATAGTCGATCAATCTGTTGCCGCTTGAAATACTTTAGGGTAATCATCTTTGTAGACTACTCTGACTAACCCAGTTTAGCTAGTTAAGTAGGTTAGGGAGCGGGATGTCTTCATGAGTTAGGGTTTGTTGTTAGATACTCATGGAAGTGCTGAGTTGGTACATAGGAAGGGTTGGCCATTTCAAGGGGGTTTCGGTAAGAAGTTTCCTTGAGGTGGTCCCCGCAGGATTTACTTCGGGTTAAAGGGATTTGACTCGGGATGGGTCCTGACAGTTGGTATCAGAGCCTTAGGTTATCGTTTCCTGTTACTACCTCATATACTAGGTATCACTTAGTGTCTATAGAGTGATGGTCCGACCGCGGCGGATCCATCGGCATTTTATGCTTTGGACGCTTGGTGTTTATCAAGGATATGAGTAGTACTTCCTGATTGATTTATGGACCGAGTGGTCCTATAAACATCTGAATCCTCAAGACTATGCCTCAGTACGCCGACCTCACAGAGAGCTCCTGTAAGGGACAAGGTAAGCTCGTTACGTATTTACCTTTATGAGTTTCCCAATGAGTAGTTGAGATTTGAGATTTGAGTTGGGGATAGAGCTGGAAACTCACGTTGTATAACGTTGGTTGAGCAGTTGGTGTGAGTGCTCGGTGGTGAAACAGTAAATTCATGCCTAGAAGGCTGCCATGTTTGTTGGCAGAAATGTTGTAGGAACCTAAGGCGAGGCCTTGATGTTCGAGTGATGAGACTCTTAGAAGTGAAGAGTCGTAAGAGTTGATGAAAGAGGTTGCATCCTGCGAAGGAAAAAGGAGCTGAAATCGCCTAGCGCGATTATTCAGAGAAGATGAATATTATGATTTGACGATTGCCAAGATTTTGTCGATGGTCGTCTTTAGTGTGGTTTCAGAGAAACTGGCGAATGTGTCAAAGTAGAATGACACAGGGATTTAAGTGTAGTCATTTTAGGATCGATGGACTTGTTTCTGATGACGAGTCCATGATGTGACACTACTGGAGAATGTTAAAGAAGTGAAGGCTGGTTCGGTCACTTGATGTTGTTGGGACAACCACAAAGACTAATAGTTGGGACTACCCCAGATGCTTGCATTGCTGCTATTAGCTACGAGTGGATTCTTAGCGCTTCATCCACCCATGATTGGGGTACTAGAAAGATTTGGATTGTTAGTGAGTCCAAGCGTGATTTGAATTGTTGGTGACAGTGGTCATTAGGCCATTTATCGTGGAGGCAGGAATTAAATCGTGTCACCAGATCTTTGGGCTCATGTCAACCATAAGGTGAGTTATCCACCTGTGGTCAAAGTATTTTAATTAGTACACCTGCGAAGGAGTCTTTAGGTTGGCTGTGTTGAAGTTTGGTGACAGATCAAGTGAGCGTTTTGATTTGTAGCTAAAGGTTTATGGTTTTGAAATTTAAGGAGATGATGGTAGTGGCAACAAGCCACCGGGTCATGGACCAGGAGTGCTCGGGGTACCGGAGATAGTGATACGAGTCTTAACTGACTTTGTGTTATTGTGGTGTAGGAACCGGTCGTTGTGCAAACGGCACTGTGTTGACAGCTGAAGATGTACATGGGTATGCCCCACATGAGCACGTGTACCCTCCTTTGTAAAGAAGTGATAAATTGAAATTTGGGTAGCACATGCTGATAAGGCATAATTATGGTGTGCAGATGTGTGTGGTCAAAAAATGATACATTCATATATTTCAAGAATGTATTGTGAGAGTCCCATATTTTGAAGACAGAGGTGAAGGACGTTTGCCAATAGTTTTGTGCAAAACGTCAATTATATGGTCTAACCGTTTAAGGACAGGTCGGAAGTGAGTTATTTGTAGTCGCTTCGACTTTCAAGATGGTTAGTTAAATGGTTTAATGTCGTTAGTGGGTGGAAGGATGTTTTCTGAGATAAATGCACGGAAAAGGTGAAGGGACAGCAGTGGGGTAAGGTCTACTGAATCATTGAGTAGAAGAGAATGTTGCAGTTGCCCAAGCTTCAACCTGCAACCAAAGTCGTCCGTTATGACACTTGGTTTCCTCGAGGGCGATTAACTGAGCTTGATGGCATGAGAATTTATGCACTCACTGGCTGTGGTTTAATCAAGTATTGTAACCGAAGGTGTACTTAGTCGTGTTTGGGGTTCATAAGCTACATTCACTGCAGTGACAGGAAATATCTTCAATCTTGATATGGGGAATAAGGATTAAGATCTGGGAGATCAATTATTGAGGTTAATTTAATGAAATCCTGAAAGGATTAAAGTATAGTTGGCATTGCTATGGTCATTAGTCATTTGAGTAGTGACCCTACTTGTTAGGAATTATTGACATAGCGGCAGATCTTGGCGTCACAAGTGTAGAGTAGTAGCAAGAAACGTCATTGGAGGTGACTCTCAAAATTGTCAACATTTCGGTGAGTGTGAAATGCGGTGGAACTAGGAAAGGTTTTCCTTGATGACTCGAAGGTGTTACGAGTCTAAGTGTGGTAATATTTGTTACTGAGATTGGTAAGGTATGTTGCTAAGTTGAACAACACATCATTGGAAATCGTGGAGTGAATAAGCCACGTTCAGATTAAGTTATGATCTGAGGGGATGTTAACGTGTGGTGGTGGATCTTGTAATCTAGGATCTGAAGTGGTAGTTGATTCCTTGTGCACGTAAGTAGTCGTTCATTTTGAATCTTACCGAATAGGAGATGTGGTGGATGGTAAACTTGCAAAGCATGGGGGACAGTTTTGTTAAAACTGTCTAGTTGTGCGAGTTGACTCTGTGGTGTGTACTCGCCCAGTGCGGTGATGGCATTTGTTAATTGGTGCCTTGATAACTGGATGCTCGGTGATCAATGTGGTTAAGTTCGGTGTGAAATTAATTCCCGATGCTCGGATCAGAGGTTCCTTTGGGTGTGCACCAGTGGCACTAAATTTTATGTAGATGTCCGATCTGGTTAGATGTCCAAGTTTGTCAGTTATTACCAGACGATTTGGTAATAGAGGCATCTATGAAGGAAATATCCTGGTTGAGCGGATAAGGCTCTGGGATTCTTTTAATGGTAAGTCTATTCCAGTTTGTGATGCGGATAAAGTTTATTAGACGCACAGTTATGGTTGAAGTGCAAGTTCTGGACTATGCGTCATTCCAGGTTAAGGTAAGAGATAGGGAGGTCAGTGGTACCTCACCTATGAGTAGTACAAAGATGTATTACCCGTGGTAAAGTACGTTGTAGTTCCACGAGGTGATAATTGAGTTAGTGACTCCAATGTTTGGCTGGTGAGTAAAAGTCAGGATTTGTGTTGTCAGAATAGTTACGTGTGCGGTACGTAGCCTGACAATTTGTCTTCATGCGAGGAGTAAGTATTGTTGGATCTCGATGTCTAGAGACTTGTATCTCCCTGATTTAAAGACTATGGTTTTGGATTTACGCTAAAATTCATGGCAATTCATGTCCTGTGTGTGCAAATGGTTTGAGTAAGGAAAGATCAAGGGAAGACACTTACTCTACAACAGGACAACTCGACAGGATAATTTATAGAAAGCGTAAACCAAATCAGGGAGCCTGGGTCAAATGAGGTGATAGATCGTGAAACACAAGTCGTCATGGTTTTCTTGTGGACTTGTTGTCATTAGATTTGACTCCATGTGGCATGGTGTTACCGGAGGATTTAAATCCATTAGTGACGTCGAACCCTACTCCTCAGGTGTGGTAATTAGTTCCTGCATAGGGAATGTGGGAGATGATATCTAAAGTTCAACGAAAGAATACAAGTATTCTTGAAGGAATTTTGCTAGCGACAAGCGAGGGGTTGTTGAATCAGAATGAGTATTAGCAGTATTGTGACGACGTCACCTGCGGTTGGTAGGTTAATGGTTGGTGTTTGTTTGACTAAATGAGAAGGGATAGGAGGTTGGTTACTAGTCGAAGTTGTTGTGTTGTGCAGTTGGAGTTTCAAGGATATGGTTATAATCTGGTATAGGCAACAGGGAATTGTTGCCAAAGGATGTTTTTCAGCGCAAAAACAATAGTGATTTTCACGAGGATTACATATGGTGGATCAGTGATTGGCAGTGTCGTATTCCACTTCATAAATGTGATGGAGAATAGTAAGAATTTGGTGATTCAGTTAATGAATGATTCAAGAGAAAATCATTGTGATCCACGTTAAGATTTCAGAGGCTTTAGTTTTGACCCGAGAAGAGTGGTCGATGGTGTCGAGTGGTGTAAATGGAATTTCGAGGACGAAATTTCATAAGGTGGGGAGATTGTAACATCCCGTACCTAAAAGTTACCTTTTTACGGAGGTCTACGAGTTACCGAGGACTTTTAATTGCGATCGGTAATTCGATAAGTTATCGCTCGAGTTAATTTTCGAGTTTTTCTAAACTCTCCAAATACCTGATTTAATGACTCGATGTCATAGTACATGTCGACACGAGTCTCCCGGTATTTTCGGAATATTTTTTCGGAGCTTCCGACTATTTTCTGTGAATTTCTGAAGTTTATGGTAATTTTGGATTACTATTCCGGTAAAAAGGAGTTTTACCATTTTACCTTTTTATTTTTCACCTTCTGTAAATCTGGACCGTTGATCTTTATTAAGATCTAATCTGGGCCGTTCATTTCAGTATTTAAGGAAGAGACCGGTCAACCCGGTCAAAGAGACCAGACTCGGGTCAACCGAGTCTCCTCCCCCCTCTCTCGACTTCGCTTCTTTCCCGGAGTTCTCCGCTCGACCCAGCCACGTCCAGCCGCCTCCTCACCGGCGCACCACCACCAAAACATCCATCATCCTCACCTTGACAAAACCCCTCTCGAAATTTCCTTGATTAGTGTTGCAGGGAGGAGATCGGAGGAGGAGCGACTGTGTTCGCCGTTTTCCGGCGACTCAGGTGGTGAATCAACGGTTGAAGGTGATTTTCTTGTTTCTCCTTTCCTCTTCTTCATTTCCTTGTTCCTAATCCTTGATTTGAAGCCCTAATCGGGAAATCCCCATTTTTACTGTTTCCGGGTTTCTCCTGGGTTTCTCTTCTCCCTCTTCCGGCGATCTGTTCTGGTGAGCTTCTCAAGCTCAGGCGAGCTGAAGGGCAGCTGCTGGTGGTTGGACAGAGGCAGAGGTGGATGCTCTGCTTGTGGAGGAAGTAGGCAGCAGGGGAGGTTCTGTTGGTGCCGGGCAGCAAGGTAGAGGAGGTACGAGGCGAGTTTGAGTAAGGAGAAGATGCTGGAAGGACCAGTGGGAGTGATGGAAGCTGGTGGGGTGGTCAGGCCGAGCCAGAGGCTCTGCCTGGGGAAGCAATTCAGCAAGTAAACAAACCAGAGGTGAGGTTCTGGCTTTTGGCTTATGTGTTCCACTGTTGTTGATTTGTTGTTGATCTTGTCTTGTTGTTTCTTGTCGATAACTTGGTGACGAAGGAAACGGGGAAACTCTGGCGAAATTCCGACAAGTTACCGGAATTAGGCGAAACGTAATAGTTCCGGCAGATTGCCGAAGAGGTAGAAATCGAATCCCTGTTAGGCTTTTAGTCAAAAGTACGGTTAATTCCTAAGTTGAGTAATTACGGAGAAATTGGACGTCAATAGGAAGTTTCTATTTTGGGAAACTTCCCATTCTAAAGAACACTTGCCATGTTAGGAAACTTTCCATTTTGGGAAACTTTCCCTTTTTGGAAGATTTCCATTTATGGAAGATTGACCGATAAAGTAAAAAGGGAAAGGTTAATCTTAGTAACCGGTTAAGTTATGACAACCAGATCTTTAAGTGAGATTCTAGGCAACTCAGGAATCCTAGTCTCTGAGTTGGGTGCTGTAATAATTTGGTAAAGTGGTTGATTGGGTGTCCATAGTAATTCCCTAAAACTACTATGTGATAACCTATCGTTAATAAAATGGTAAGGAAAGTCGTTACACTGAGACTACGAAGTCGGAAATCAAACTTCGAGTCGATAATCGGGAATGTTTGAAAAGTTGTTAAAAGAAAGGAACTTGGTCAACACGTGGTCAAATAGGATTTCCTGGTCAAACTAGGAAAAGACCAAGTCAACTATAGAAAGATTAATTGATTGGTTTATTTGTACAGTCTCTGGTCGAACGTGAGACGGGCTCGACTACGTGGTTAGTACGAGGGTTTCTCTCGAGGAGTTTTCCGAGCAGGAAGAAGGTCGCAATAGTACTGTGAGTGGACTTTTGTTTTAAGTTAAATTGCATGCTATATACTTTAATTGGTTTCTCCTGCATATATGATTTCCTCCATTTATATGTTTTACGGTGATTTGGGAAAATGGGATTTAAGGTTTTCAAAGGCAAACAAACCGGGAAAGAGGTTCATACCCTTCCCGTGATTTTAAAGGATTTTCCCGGGGTATGGTTTTATTGATTATCACCGTTTTGGGATTTTGGAGGGGGATGATTTTAAAAGGAGAAACTTGGCTCACGGATTTAAAGGGGTTTTCGATTTTATTATTCCCACGAGGTTTTACAGGTTTTAAAGAGATTTTTAAAAGGGAAAAGGATATAAGGATTGTATGCTAGCATGGACCCTCTCCGGTGGTAGCTGGTCATTTGACCTTCCCGGATAGAGCAGGTCGGGGACCCTCTTCGGTGGTAGCTGGTCACTAGACCATCCCGAATAGAGCAGGTCAGGGACCCTCTCTGGTGGTAGCTGGTCACTAGACCTTCCCAGATAGAGCAGGTCGGGGACCCTCTCCGGTGGTAGCTGGTCATTTGACCTTCCCGGATAGAGCAGGTCGGTTTTCTCGTGGATGAGGTTAACACCCCACATAATTGTTTATATTTGAGCCAAGGTATTATTTATGTTTTACTTGCATGCAAATTTTCTTAGGAAAACTTAGAGGGAGAACATTAAAGGAATTAGAGCTTTTATATTTTATTTTTGTTCACTCACCCTGACAGTTTTCAATGTTTCCCCCCTGGGCCCTTCGTTTTCAAATGTCCAGTGGTGCAGGGTTCTCGAGCGGAGGTCGGGCGCGTACAAGAGTCGAGGCATAGTCGATCAATCCGTTGCCGCTTGAAATACTTTAGGGTAATCATCTTTGTAGACTGCTCTGACTAACCCAGTTTAGCTAGTTAAGTAGGTTAGGGAGCGGGATGCCTTCATGAGTTAGGGTTTGTTGTTAGATACTCATGGAAGTGCTGAGTTGGTACGTAGGAAGGGTTGGCCATTTCAAGGGGGTTTCGGTAAGAAGTTTCCTTGAGGTGGTCCCCGCAGGATTTACTTCGGGTTAAAGGGATTTGACTCGGGGTGGGTCCTGACAGTTGGTATCAGAGCCTTAGGTTATCGTTTCCTGTTACTACCTCATATACTAGGTATCACTTAGTGTCTATAGAGTGATGGTCCGACCGCGGCGGATCCATCGGCATTTTATGCTTTGGACGCTTGGTGTTTATCAAGGATATGAGTAGTACTTCCTGATTGATTTATGGACCGAGTGGTCCTATAAACATTTGAATCCTCAAGACTATGCCTCAGTACGCCGACCTCACAGAGAGCTCCTGTAAGGGACAAGGTAAGCTCGTTACGTATTTACCTTTATGAGTTTCCCAATGAGTAGTTGAGATTTGAGATTTGAGTTGGGGATAGAGCTGGAAACTCACGTTGTATAACGTTGGTTGAGCAGTTGGTGTGAGTGCTCGGTGGTGAAACAGTAAATTCATGCCTAGAAGGCTGCCATGTTTGTTGGCAGAAATGTTGTAGGAACCTAAGGCGAGGCCTTGATGTTCGAGTGATGAGACTCTTAGAAGTGAAGAGTCGTACGAGTTGATGAAAGAGGTTGCATCCTGCGAAGGAAAAAGGAGCTGAAATCGCCTAGCGCGATTATTCAGAGAAGATGAATATTATGATTTGACGATTGCCAAGATTTTGTCGATGGTCGTCTTTAGTGTGGTTTCAGAGAAACTGGCGAATGTGTCAAAGTAGAATGACACAGGGATTTAAGTGTAGTCATTTTAGGATCGATGGACTTGTTTCTGATGACGAGTCCATGATGTGACACTACTGGAGAATGTTAAAGAAGTGAAGGCTGGTTCGGTCACTTGATGTTGTTGGGACAGTGGTGCAGGGTTCTCGAGCGGAGGTCGTGCGCGTACAAGAGTCGAGGCATAGTCGATCAATCCGTTGCCGCTTGAAATACTTTAGGGTAATCATCTTTGTAGACTGCTCTGACTAACCCAGTTTAGCTAGTTAAGTAGGTTAGGGAGCGGGATGCCTTCATGAGTTACGGTTTGCTGTTAGATACTCATGGAAGTGCTGAGTTGGTACATAGGAAGGGTTGGCCATTTCAAGGGGGTTTCGGTAAGAAGTTTCCTTGAGGTGGTCCCCGCAGGATTTACTTCGGGTTAAAGGGATTTGACTCGGGGTGGGTCCTGACAGATAGCTTATGCGGTGACCTCGGTTCACCGAGGCAGCTCCTGGAAGCTTGGAGCGTAGGTATTGGAACAGCAATTCCAGGTAGGGAATCTGAACCCCCTTGGTAGTGGTTTTATATATGTATGAGAAAGTGCATGATTTTGTGTATGCTCATGGTCGATGCCTCGGGAAAGTTTTCTTTATATTAAATGATAAGTGATTTATGATTGGGCCAAGAAAACCCGAGACTAGACGTAAATGATTTTTATACGATAATGTGAGATGTGTGGAGCACCGTTGTCCTGATTTCCGGTGCGTGACCTGAGAGTGACGGGACCTAGTATATAGCATTCCCGCGGTGTCGATGACCGTGAACCTCCGGAGGGTGGTGCCTTGTTTATTTTATTTTCCCGCTTACGCTCGTCTCGCACAGAGTTAAGCGAGTCGTAAGTGCGGTGTGTTGTTTATGGGTACTGCAGTAAATGGACACTCTCGCTACTACGCGTTTTCAAGCGCATAGGTAGTTGGCCCCTGTTTGCTGTGAAGACAAACCCGGGATTCGGTCACTAAGATTCGAAGTCCTGCAGGCTGTATTTTTCACTGAGCGCTCTGGGCCCCTGTTTTTAGTATACTACACTGTTTTCCTAAAGGATATGAAATGATGTTTTTGTATGCCAAGGATTTTATAAATGGTTTTCTCAAGAGCTCAAATCTATATGTATATATATACGGTTTTTGGTTTTCAAACCTATCATTGGTGGGCCTATATGTGAGCACACGAGGACGACGTTCACCCCTACAACAAATTGTTTGCAGGTACTGTGACGGGATAGATAAAAAGAGCTGTATGTGTGGAGCTTCATTCCTTCCTCGATGTTTGGTTCAAGTGTACTCCTTATTCCTGTTTACCCTTCAAGTCATATACCAGAGCCTTTTTTATAAACAGTAAAGGTGTCATCCCGTTTTGTTAACCATGTTGTATATTTTTATTGTTGTCGCTAAAGTTTTAAATTTTCCCCTTTATTTTGACCACCTTCCGCGAAATTAGAAAAAAACTCTGATGAATGTTTTAAGAATTTCATGTGGTGCCACTCAAAGTATTAAAGTTTAAATTTTATTTTACTTACTAAAAAGACTACGACTTTAGGTTAATAAGTTGTTGGTACGTCCTTCGGACGTGTTGGCTTCTTATTGGCTTAAATTCGTGGCTACTGTAGTTTACCCCCATGGGTGCTACAGTAGTAGTATCAGAGCAATCGTTCCTCGGACTTTTGTTTTTAAAATGTTTAAACACCTCTGATGCCTTAAAGTCTGTGCTAGCGCGTCAAAATTTTTCCGAAAGTGGTATTTAAAAAAATTCAGAGCTAGTAGAGTTTCGTGAGTTGGCATAAAAAGGGTTTTGAAAATTCTCTCTTGGAAATTTTCATTTACGATTTTAAATTTTAGCGACAACTTTAAATTCATTCACGAGTCGTGTTCCTACCCTTGGTGTCATCTCTTAAATCCGACTCGTTGCATTCTAAAAGTATATGAAATCCCTTTGTGACTCAGGTTTGTTTTATGGCAGTGACAGTTGTGCCTTGAGCTAAAAAGCCATGTTGTCACCTTGATTCTATTCTTGTGTTATGTCCTGCCTGAGTATCTTGACCATTATGTTGTCTTGAGTACCCGAATGACCACAGAAGAATTTCTTGTGCTTCTGTTAAATCCAAACCTATTTGATACTGAGGTCATTGTTTCATCGAGTATTTTCCCACTTAGCTCTCTCACAGTACACGGGCTGCGACATATGATAAGAGTGGCAGTAAATTAAAACTATAGAATTTGAGCTCTGAAAACTTGGCATACTTGAGGATTATGGATGTGAAAACGTCCTGTTTTGGATTGTTGTTGATATGGAGGAAAACCTTGTGCATGTACTGTGGAAGATGGATATTGTTTATGCTATGAGATTGCATGTAGGGCCAGAGCATGTTATTTGAGCCGCAGGGTATGAGATTTGTTGTACATGAGCATAGTATCTGGATTGTGTTTACGGACCCTTCTTGCTGAGATAGTGAGTTGGAGATGAGGTACTTGGGTTTGAGATTGTGGATCCCGTAGTGGTAGATCCTGGAGTTTGAAAGAGACTGCGGATCCCGTAGTGGCAGATCCTGTAAAGAAAGTTCGTGATTGAAAAGAGATGTTATTGTTGGTGGAACCCAAGGTGGTTTTCCAAATCTTATTGGAGTTAGGTGACTCCGTTGTTTGCTCATAGTCTTTGAGACTGAGTTTGCATTTGTCGTACGTGCTTGGTTGAGTATTAGCATGAGTTATGACGAATCAGTGGTGTCCCTCCCTTAGTGTGGGAAGTTGTGATGTAGCGTTGAGGTGATTGGTATTATCCTCCGCAATGTGAAAGAGACAATCGAGGAAGTGGATTAAGCAATGAGTATCGTATCCTTCCTAATGCATTATAAAAGCTTGGCGTCGACGCTTGTGGTTACTCTGACGCGTGGTGAAGCTTTGGAAACTGTGTTGACTTTTTGAGGTCCTGAATTAAGAATATGTGAGGCCTTACCCTCAACTTGGCATGTTGGATGAGGTGTCAGGAAAATGTTGGACGACCGATTTGTCAAAGATTGGAACGACGAACTTGAGTTTGTGCATCAGTTTGGTTATTTGCATTAGAGTTTGCAACGTTATCAGAGTGTCCATAGGTGTAATTGGACATGTTGTTCTCTGCTAGAACTCTATGCATGGAATGCCTGAAGTGAAGAAATGTGTAAAACACTGTTTGATGACCAAGTGGTAGCTTCATGATTTGAACAAACGGTTTGAGACATGTAGGGTTGGCTCCGGTCCACTTCGGTTCGGTTTATACCCCAAACCGCGAACCAAACCAATGTTATATTTCGGTTCGGTTCGGTTTTTTACTATTTAAGAGGCCAAACCGCAAACCAAACCACACCTACGGTTCGGTGCGGATCGGTTTTTTTCCAGTTTTTTTTTCAAATTAATAATTTTTCTTCTTATTATCATTATAGTGAAAAATGATTATAGTTCACAAAGTTGCACATTTATTTACAACCTAATAAACAAATTATAAAACATTAGTATGCATATTGTGATTCCGATGACTAAAAGTCAAAAATTAAAATTCGACCGTCAGATATGATCATTATGACGAAAGATGTCTGTGGAAAAAAATTCAACTAGATCCGACAAAGTTAAGGGCTCGATCAAAACGGTCAACCCTGATCTATCGTCACTTATCACACGAAAACACTCATATCTATCTCTATATTACGTATTTTTGTCAAACATTCTACACGAAAAACACTCACGTAGATGAGACGCAACCGCCCATATAAAAATTTTGGGACATTTACCTTCCAACGATAGGGCTCCCCCTAGGGAATAATAAAGGTAAATAGGGTTGACCGCTACAATCGGCACCGAGACGTTACCCGAATTACGTGATTTTTTAACCAGAGCTGTATTTCATCATTCTGAACACATCTTATTTCACAAGTTTTTTGATAATTTTGCTTCTATGTAGAGTTGGTTCATAAAGTTATGCATTTGCTTAAAACCTAATAAACAAGTTATACAACATTAGTATGCATATTGTGATTCCGATGACTAAAAGTCAAAAATTAAAATTCGACCGTCAGATATGATCATTATGATGAAAGATGTTTGTGGAAAAAAATTCAACTGGATCCGACAAAGTTAAGGGCTCGATTGAAACGGTCAACCCTGATCCATCGTCACTTATCACACGGAAACACTCATATCTACCTCTATATTACGTATTTTTGTCAAACCTTCTATATGAAAAACACTCACGTAGATGAGACGCAACCGCCCATATAAAATTTTTTGGACATTTACCTTCCGACGATAGGGCTCCTTAAATGGAATAATAATTATAAATAGGGTTGACCGCTACTATCGGCACCGAGACATTGCCCGAATTACATGATTTTTAAACCATAGCCATATTTCATCATTCCTAACACATCTTATATTACGAGATTTTTGATAATTTTTCTTCCATAATTAAAGTCTTTTTCATTCCTACTACATAATTAAAGTCATTTTAATTCATGAGTTTATTTATTTATTTATTTTTCTGGTTTTTCGGTTCGGTCCAGTTTCTATGGACCCCAAACCACAAACTGGACCATACATACCCGGTTCGGTTCGGTTTTTGTTTTTCGGTTCGGTTTTTCTTCCGGTTCGGTTTTTTCGGTTTCGGTTCGGATTTTTTTCGGTTTTCGGTTTCGTATGGCCACCCCTAGAGACATGGAAGGAAGTGTACCTAAGAATATTCGGCGAGTACCTTAAATTTTGGTGGAAATTGTTGGCTTGTAGCCAAGGTGGTAGGTACAAATTTCCCCTGCGATAGTTATGCAGTTAAGTTCGACCGATATTCAGAATATCGAAATCTTGGTCAGTTTCAAATTTGTGAAAGTCAGTGACAAAAGAGAACTTCACTTCAGTGCAAGTTGATAGCGGGCCACTGAAAAGAAAAAGTGCAAAGCAGATGAGAAAGATTGTGGCCAGAGGACATTATCCAAGAGTCTCAGTTCAACCAAGTGTTGGCCCCGGTTTGCTATGAAAACAAACCCGGGATTTGGTCACTGAGATTCGAAGTCCTGCAGACTGTATTGGTCACTGAGCGCTCTGGGCCCCTGTTTTTAGCATACTGCATTGTTTTCCTAAAGGATATGAAATGATGTTTTTGTGTGCCAAGAATTTTATAAATGGTTTTCTCAAGAGCTCAAATCTATATGTATATATATACGGTTTTTGGTTTTCAAACCTATCATTGGTGGGCCTATATGTGGGCACACGAGGACGACGCTCACCCCTACAACAGATTCTTTGCAGGTACTGTGACGGGATAGATAAAGAGAGCTGTATGTGTGGAGCTTCATTCCTTCCTCGATGTTTGGTTCAAGTGTACTCCTTATTCCGGTTTACCCTTCGAGTCATATACCAGAGCCTTTTTCATAAACAGTAAAGGTGTCATCCCGTTTTGTTAACCATGTTGTATATTTTTATTGTTGTCACTAAAGTTTTAAATTGTCCCCTTTATTTTGACCACCTTCCGCGAAATTAGAAAAAAACTCTGATGAATGTTTTAAGAATTTCATGTGGTGCCACTCAAAGTATTAAAGTTTAAATTTTATTTTACTTACTAAAAAGCCTACGACTTTACGTTAATAAGTTGTTGGTACGTCCTTCGGACGTGTTGGCTTCTTATTGGCTTAAATTCGTGGCTACTGTAGTTTACCCTCAGGGGTGCTACATAGTTCATCCGGAGCCGTTCAGAAAACTCTGACGAAGTTACGATACAGTAGTTTCAACTTACTGTGGTCGCAGATTTTGACATGATGAATCTTTCAACTTTAAAGTGGCATCGCAGGAGTTATCCTCGACCCAAAAGTAAAGCGTACATATGGCATTACAAGTCTTCAACATCCATGAAGGATGAAATTGATAGTCGCATATTTATGCGTATTTATCGTGTTTAATTGAACTATTACACTTGGATTATTGCTATTAATTGAGTGATTTAATTAATGTTTATTGTTTTATTAGGTTTTGTGGAGAAATAAAGAAAAGAAAGAAATAAAAAGGATTCCTAGTGCCATAAGGAAGGAGAGACCAAGAGGAGTATAAAAAGACTCTAGGGTTTCATAAACAAGGGGGAGTTCGACAAAAAATATAGAGGAGGCAGAAGAGTTGGCGAGAAAAAGAGAAGGAAAAGAAAAGGGCAGCAGCTGTGCACCCAGCGAGCACCAGCGTGCGCCCAGCGAGCACCAGCGTGCGCCCAGACGTGCACCTCGCGCGCACCAGCAGAGCACCAGCGTCCAGTCGCTGTGCACCCAGACGTGCACCTCGCGCGCACCAGCGTGCACCAGCGCGCACCCAGCTGTGCACCCAGACGTGCACCAGCGGCAGCAGGGCTGTGCACCGGTTCTTCTTCTCCTTTAATTTCATCTTCCATGTATTCTCTGATGTTCTTATTCAAGATTATGTGTAGCTAAACTCCTTAATAGTTAGGGGCTGATCAAAGCCCTAGATATGTCTTTGATTTCAAACCCCAATTGATTCATATAATTTTTAGATGAGAATTTCTTCACTGATTGCTCATTGATAATTCTGTTGCATGTTTCATTGGGTCGACACTTTGATGCATGTTTTAGGGTTTATTATTTTGAATGTGTTTATGACCGACATATCGTTGCACATTCTATGAGAAATAACATGTTCCTTGCAGGTACTTGTGTGAAGTGATTCCTTGGTAATCTAAGGCTACCGACATTGACCTTAGATTCTTTGTTGTTACTCAAACGTTCTTAGAACTTCATGATTTCAGTTATTTTGGTCTAGATACCGACATTTCATAGATCAATTAATTGGGAATATAGTTAAGTCGATAACGACATTTCACTTAACATGGCAAGTAAGAGAATGTAATACGGTTAATGACCTAACGACATTGGCTTGACTGTGAGTGCATTCATTTATAATCTTTGACATTGTTTTGGGGTGATTGAAGCATATCTAGTGGTGGAGAGAAGTTCCTAGCTATTGTTCCTCTCATATTTGCATCCATATTTATCTTCTTTAATATTCTGTTTTCAGCAGTACTTATGTTTTGTTTATTTTTGTTCACTGATCAAACCAACTCCGATTACCCTAAAAATTTGTGTGGTAGTCCGCCACTGTGTCTAGTTAGTGTGTATTTAATTTCGTAATTTTTAGTTGAGTCTAGGTTAGCTAATTAATTAGGTTTCTTCTCGTTGGTCGAGTCTGCCAGATTTATAGTTTCTGCATTTGTTTGTGTTTCTTGTGTCTTTAAGTCTTAGTTTCACCAATCCTCTGCGGGTAATGACCCCTATTTGCCATTTACTACATTGACATAATTGATTTGATAATAGGGTATCTTTGTTAGGTGCGTTTGACACCTATCAAATTTTGGCGCCGTGTCGCCGGGGATTGTTTAATTCTAAGTCTTAATATTGTCTTCTGTTTTTAGTTTAGTTTTCTTTTTATTTTTCTTTCTGAGTCTTACATTCTTTACTGTGTGCAGGAGCTTCTTGTAAACATTTTTGAGGCAATGAAACATACAGGTAATGTTTGTGATTATTCTTGTTATTCTATTGATGCATTTGATGGTTTCATGCAGGAATACATCCAATACTCCCTTGAGGATGATGCTTTGAAAATGGCTATATATGTTGGCGGTGAAGATGTTTCATCAACTCCAGTTCGACAAATCAAGAGAACCTCTCAACAGATTGAAATTGACAGGATAAGAGAGGAGCTGGACGAGCTTGAGGAACTACTCGAGTACAAACCTTCAAGTGTGGGGTTTGAGGATGATGATTGTCTCAAGATTGATTCCTTTCAGGATCTGGCCATGGAAGATGCATTTTATGAAATGATTGCTGAACTTGAATCCCGACCATTTGTACCAACAGGTAAGGGCACTAAACCAATTCCTTTACCAGTTTCTGATGATGTTCTTTGCCCTTCCATTGAGGTAGCTCCTGAACTTGAACTTAAACCATTGCCTGAGCATTTGAAGTATACATTCTTGGAAGCTGGTGACACTTTGCCAGTTATTATTTCCTCAAAGCTAACCAAATTGCAGGAAGAAAAATTGTTAACTGTTCTCAGGGAACACAAAGCAGCAATTGGATGGACCATAGCAGATATTAAGGGCATCTGCCCTACACTTTGCACTCATAGGATACATCTTGAGGAGGGAGCTAAGCCCACAAGGCAAGCTCAACGCCGCCTTAACCCTCCGATAATGGATGTTGTGAAGAAGGAGGTCATCAAGCTTCGGGACGCAGGTATCATATATGCTATCTCTGACAGTAAATGGGTGAGTCCTGTGGAGGTTGTTCCAAAGCGTTCTGGCATCACAGTTGTGAAGAATGATGAGAATGTGATGGTGCCACAAAGGACCCAAACCAGATGGAGAGTTTGTATTGATTATCGTAGACTAAATGCAACCACACGTAAGGATCATTTTCATTTACCTTTTATTGATCAGATGTTGGAGCGTCTTGCAGGTCATGCTTTCTATTGCTTTTTGGATGGTTATTCGGGTTATAACCAAATTGCCATCCATCGAGATGATCAAGAGAAGACTACCTTCACTTGTCCTTTTGGCACTTTTGCCTATAGACGGATGCCCTTTGGGCTATGCAATGCCCCAACGACATTTCAGAGATGCATGATGAGCATATTTTCAGACATGGTTGAGAAGATCATTGAGGTATTTATGGATGATTTTTCTGTTTTTGGTGATTCTTTTGACATGTGTCTTCATCATTTATCTATGGTTTTGAAACGTTGTGTTGAGACTAACCTTGTTTTGAATTGGGAAAAATGTCATTTTATGGTAGAACAAGGTATAGTTTTGGGACATGTGATATCTGACAGGGGGATTGAGGTTGATAAAGCTAAGGTTGATATTGTGCGTACTTTACCTCCTCCTTCCACTGTGAAGGAGGTGAGATCTTTTCTTGGACATGCAGGATTTTATCGCAGGTTTATCAAGGACTTTTCTAAGATAGCCCGACCATTATGTGCACTGCTCCAGAAAGATGTAGCTTTCAACTTCACAGATGAGTGCTTGAAGGCATTCAACAAGCTCAAGGACCTTTTGACAACTGCACCCATCATACAGGCACCTGATTGGAACTTACCTTTTGAATTAATGTGTGATGCTTCTGATTATGCGGTTGGTGCTGTTTTAGGTCAACGTCCAGCTAAGTTGCCGCATGTCATCTATTATGCTTCCAGGACTTTAAATGATGCACAGTTAAATTACTCAACTACAGAAAAGGAACTCTTAGCTGTGGTCTTTGCTTTAGAAAAGTTTAGGTCTTACTTGTTAGGGACTAAAGTTATTGTTTACTCTGACCATGCTGCTTTGAGATACTTGATGACTAAACAGGATGCAAAACCCAGGTTGATTAGATGGATGTTGCTACTTCAGGAATTTGATATTGAGATCAAAGACAAGAAAGGCACTGAGAATGTGGTGGCAGATCACCTGAGCAGGATCACGCATGGTTCTAACACAGAGGATGACTCCTTGCCTCTACGTGATAGCTTCCCGGATGAGCAACTTTTTGCTCTCAACATTTCTGAGCCTTGGTATGCAGATATAGTTAACTACCTTGTGTCAGGAAGAGTACCAAATGACTACAGTAGAGCTCAGAAGGACAAGTTGGTGAAGTCATCTAAGTATTATGTGTGGGATGAGCCTTATCTATGGAAACATTGTCCAGATTTGTTGATAAGAAGGTGCGTTCCCGAAACTGAATTTCAATCTATACTCACTTTTTGTCACTCATATGTAGAGGGAGGTCACTTTGCTGGAAAGAAGACTGCAATGAAGGTTCTTGAAAGTGGCTTCTTCTGGCCAACTTTGTTCAAAGATGCGCATGAGTTCCATAAATCATGTGTCAGATGTCAGCTCACAGGTAACTTAGGTCCTAGAGATCAGATGCCCCAGCACCCAATATTTGTTGTTGAGATTTTTGATGTGTGGGGTATTGACTTTATGGGTCCTTTTCCTAGCTCTCAGCAAAATATTTATATTCTACTTGCAGTTGATTATGTTTCAAAGTGGGTGGAGGCAGTGGCCACTCGTACTAACGATGCTGCTGTTGTTCTGAAATTTTTGAAATCACTGTTTGTTAGATTTGGCACTCCTAGGTACATCATCAGTGATGGAGGTTCTCACTTTTGTAACAAGTCTTTTGCAGCTTTGCTCAGGAAATTTAATGTTCATCATAAGGTGACAACACCTTATCATCCTCAGACGAGCGGGCAGGTAGAAGTATCCAACAGGGAGATAAAACAAATTTTGGAGAAGACTGTTGGACCAACCCGGAAAGATTGGAGTCAACGCTTAGACGAGGCGTTGTGGGCATACAGGACAGCATACAAGACACCGATTGGGATGTCTCCTTATCGAATGGTCTATGGAAAAGGCTGTCATCTTCCGGTGGAGCTTGAACACAAAGCATATTGGGCTATTAAGCGGTTTAACTTTGATATTGATGATGCAGGTGTTCATAGGAAGTTACAACTGAATGAACTAGATGAGATTCGAAACAATGCCTATGAGTCTAGTCGAATCTACAAGGAGAAAACCAAGATGTTTCATGATAAGATGATTAAGAGCAAATCTTTTGTTGTTGGACAAAAAGTCTTGCTTTTCAATTCGCGTTTACGATTATTCCCAGGTAAACTTCGTTCTAGGTGGAGTGGGCCTTTTGTTATACTTAATGTGTTTGCTCATGGTGCAGTAGAGGTGAAAAATCCGAAGAATAGGAACACGTTCAAAGTGAACGGACATAGGCTCAAACCGTTTTATGAGCCTGCAGAGGTGCGAGATGTGGAAGAAGTACATTTCCGCGATCCAGTGCCGTTGGAGCAATGATGATGAGTACCGTCTGGCTGACGACGTTAAACTTAGCGCTACTTGGGAGGCAACCCATGTTGATGGAGAAGCTTGATTGGATTCCAGATTTGCATTCTTAATTTTTTTTTCTCCTTTGTTAATTTTCTCCATGTTTTGTGTGTTTTGCGTTGTTATATGTATTCTGCTTCATACTTGTTTGATGTATTGCATGCTTTAGTTTTGTTTTACATTGAGGACAATGCAAATTTCAAGTGTGGGGTGGGTTTATATGACATCTTTAGCGTCTATGTTTAGATTTGTGATTTTTGAGTTTAAAAAAAAACAAAACAAAAAAAAACAAACTGTTTTTAGTCTTGTTTGAGTCTTAGAGCCCTTAACTAGTCTATGATGTGCTTATATCTTCTGAAATTGTGACTAAGAGATGATTATGTGACTTGAGTTTCTTTGGTTAATTTTGATATATGATGCATATGCGAATGTGTAGTGGATATAGAAAGAAGTTAACATGGTACAGATAATGAGCATGCTTAGACATTGTTGAGATTCATTTAACCTGTGAGATTTTGAGCCTTTATGTGAAATACATGCTTTCATTGTTGAGTGTCAATTGCTTGCCGCAGATTAAGTTAATGGACTCTAGATATAACTAGAACTTGCTCTTGTACTTTTCAAAGCTTTTAGTCAATACATGTTCTGATTGAGGAAGGGATAAAGGCATTTAGGATTTATCATCATTGCCATATATAACCGGTGTCCCATATTTTTGCACACAAGTTGTGCACCCATTAGTTAACCACTTTGAGCTTACATTATAGCCTTTTTGTCATCACCCGCATTACCTTAACCTTGAACCTTAGAATAGTTATATCTCTACCTTTGTTCTTGAACTTAGTAGAGCTGTACATGAGATATATATACATGAAGACCAAGGTGAAAGTGTGTGAAGGTGATACCAAGAAATAAGTGTGGGGTATCAAGCTAATGTGTTGTGATAAAAAAATAAAAATGAAACGAAAGAAAAGAAAAGAAAAAAAAATCAGTTCTTTGTGATGTCTAGCTTGATACCCATGATTGACTGTTGACGAAAAGAATGACGTGAAGACCCAACAAGATGAAATCTGGTCACAATGGTGACACATTTGAATTCAACGATGAGAAAGCTCCATGGTTGTAAACCTGAGAAAGTCTTTTATTTGGTGCTCTACTAGGTTCTAGAATTTGTGTTTGAATTCCATATCCTTTTTATTCTCTAAACCTATGAGCCTAGCCTCACTACAACCTATGAAGACCTTTTTGATCCTCAAGATGGCAGTCTTTGATCTGTGGAGATAAGTCACAAGAGTTGAGCATATGGTTCGGTCCATTTGGCAAGTAATTGAATTGAGTGATACCTTAAACACATTTTGAGTGAAACACTTCTGAGAGTATATCTATGTGAGGTTGAATCTTGACTTGTTCATTGCATGCTAAGCTCTTTATTCACCGTGATTATGTCTGTGTCCTACATGTTACATGTTGTCATGCATTGGAATTAACTTCCGAAACTTTGTGGAAACATATTACTCTTGGTGTTACAACTGTAAGGAGATTGCTGAGACAAAGTGTTGAGGGCATTAGAGTCTTGTTGTTAGTATTTTGTTGAGTCTTAGTTTGGTGTTTTGCTCGAGGACTAGCAAAAGCTAAGTGTGGGGTATTTTGATAGTCGCATATTTATGCGTATTTATCGTGTTTAATTGAACTATTACACTTGGATTATTGCTATTAATTGAGTGATTTAATTAATGTTTATTGTTTTATTAGGTTTTGTGGAGAAATAAAGAAAAGAAAGAAATAAAAAGGATTCCTAGTGCCATAAGGAAGGAGAGACCAAGAGGAGTATAAAAAGACTCTAGGGTTTCATAAACAAGGGGGAGTTCGACAAAAAATATAGAGGAGGCAGAAGAGTTGGCGAGAAAAAGAGAAGGAAAAGAAAAGGGCAGCAGCTGTGCACCCAGCGAGCACCAGCGTGCGCCCAGCGAGCACCAGCGTGCGCCCAGACGTGCACCTCGCGCGCACCAGCAGAGCACCAGCGTCCAGTCGCTGTGCACCCAGACGTGCACCTCGCGCGCACCAGCGTGCACCAGCGCGCACCCAGCTGTGCACCCAGACGTGCACCAGCGGCAGCAGGGCTGTGCACCGGTTCTTCTTCTCCTTTAATTTCATCTTCCATGTATTCTCTGATGTTCTTATTCAAGATTATGTGTAGCTAAACTCCTTAATAGTTAGGGGCTGATCAAAGCCCTAGATATGTCTTTGATTTCAAACCCCAATTGATTCATATAATTTTTAGATGAGAATTTCTTCACTGATTGCTCATTGATAATTCTGTTGCATGTTTCATTGGGTCGACACTTTGATGCATGTTTTAGGGTTTATTATTTTGAATGTGTTTATGACCGACATATCGTTGCACATTCTATGAGAAATAACATGTTCCTTGCAGGTACTTGTGTGAAGTGATTCCTTGGTAATCTAAGGCTACCGACATTGACCTTAGATTCTTTGTTGTTACTCAAACGTTCTTAGAACTTCATGATTTCAGTTATTTTGGTCTAGATACCGACATTTCATAGATCAATTAATTGGGAATATAGTTAAGTCGATAACGACATTTCACTTAACATGGCAAGTAAGAGAATGTAATACGGTTAATGACCTAACGACATTGGCTTGACTGTGAGTGCATTCATTTATAATCTTTGACATTGTTTTGGGGTGATTGAAGCATATCTAGTGGTGGAGAGAAGTTCCTAGCTATTGTTCCTCTCATATTTGCATCCATATTTATCTTCTTTAATATTCTGTTTTCAGCAGTACTTATGTTTTGTTTATTTTTGTTCACTGATCAAACCAACTCCGATTACCCTAAAAATTTGTGTGGTAGTCCGCCACTGTGTCTAGTTAGTGTGTATTTAATTTCGTAATTTTTAGTTGAGTCTAGGTTAGCTAATTAATTAGGTTTCTTCTCGTTGGTCGAGTCTGCCAGATTTATAGTTTCTGCATTTGTTTGTGTTTCTTGTGTCTTTAAGTCTTAGTTTCACCAATCCTCTGCGGGTAATGACCCCTATTTGCCATTTACTACATTGACATAATTGATTTGATAATAGGGTATCTTTGTTAGGTGCGTTTGACACCTATCAGAAATTTGGTAACAGCAACATGGGGGATCCAAAATCAAGGGAGTAGGTAACCTTTGCCGAGGTTAACCAAGTCATCCGATGATGGAAAATCTGCTGTTAGGTGAAGACTAAACCACGAACATCGACACACCTTTATAAGGCTATGCATGATCATGTCATAGTGTGAATACACTTATCGAACCAACGATTTCATCGAGGTCTCATTTCGTTTGGAGAAAATTAAAGAGCCCTTCATGACGTCAAATGTCAGAGGTATCCATTTGATGTTCCGTACACCCTTTTGTACATTTATTTGTATGCATTCATTCTTTTGCTCATGATTATGTGGGTAGTCCCACCTTCTGCAAGGCACTCAATTTCTCCACATAACATACCTATCAAACAAGGTATATACGTGAGAAAGAGACATAAACACCGAAGACAACAATCGAAGGCAACCTTGTGCATTGCAGAATTCCTGGCAGCATGACCTTTGCTCACTCAAACAGTCTTAACTTCTTCGTTAGAATGGATATGAACGAACCGCGAAAACCGTTGGAAACTAAATTTATGTAGCTTTCCAGTGATATATGGTTTGCATTCTAGTTCATCCGGATCTGTTCAGAAAGCTCTTTGAAAGTTGCCGTTCAGAAAGTGGCAGATTCATTATTTTTGTTTTTGGTTGCCGCATTTGCAGCTTGCACGTATGCCAATGCACTAGGCACTTGGCAACATTTGGCAGCGCATTGTACCTACACATATGTCATTGCATTAAGCACTTGACAACATTTGGTAGTGCATGAGGAGCCACACATATGCCGGTGCACCGAGCACTCGACAACATTCGGTGGCTGCACAACCGCTGGCGCCCATGGCGCACTGTATAGGGCAATGAGGGGGAGCTCGGCAGCTTATCTCAAGTGTACAGCATGAGGTGCATAGAGCTTCGGCAGCTGCTGCACAGAGCTTGGCCCTGGTGCTCAGTGCTCGGCAGTCGGTGTCCTGTGCACGTCCTCGAGTGTTCTGTGCTATGTAGCTCACTTAGTGCTTGTCCGTGATGTAAGTGCACAACCATTGGTGATCAGTGCAAGGTTCCTTGTGTTCAATGCTAACATATGGTGCTTAGTGCTCAACACCTAATGCACAGTGCACGATAGTTCATGTGTAGAGCACAAAGCAACAAACACATAACTAATCGACATCTGACATATAAGTGGTGGCATTCCTCACACAACATGAAGTAATTGACACACAGGGGCGGCAACTGACACACAATATTAGCAAAAACAATCAAGAGGCAGTAGGTAGCATACATGGTTAGCAACAGACACATTGGGCGGCAACAGGCGTGTGACTATCGACAACTGGCAGCCAGGTGCACATGTGCTCGGCAGCGTGCACGGCAGCTCGGCAACCATGCCAGCAGCTTGTGTAGCGCTCAGTAGCTCCTAGGCAGCGCTCAATAGCTGCATGCCTTTAGCATAAAATAGTGTTTCTCAGCTTCTAATCTCCATTCGAGACTTAGAGCAACATTCAAGGGTCAATATGTAAGTGAGCGGCAAATTTCCTCGCTCATGTATACAAAACCAAACTGTTAAGACTCGAGAGTAGTCATCTCGCTTTATAGGTTGGAGGTTCAGTGTAAGAAGCAGTGGCTAAATCTCGAGCAAAATCTATGTCATGCTCGGCAGCTGGGTGCTCAGTGGTTGGAAACTAGCACTCGACAGCTATGCAGCACTGGTCCTCTGTAGCTAGGCACTAGGCGCACTACAGCTGGCAGCTGGGCAGCCTGTGCTCTGCAGCTAGACGCTGGGCATCCTACACCGGTAGCTGATTCTCCTACCATGTTCTCAACAGGACTTCTACCCGGAGAAATGTGCTAACGTTGATCAAACACAACGCGGGTTCAATGAATGAGATGATTCTCTAATTCTGAACTCTCTTTAATAGCATAACACAAACCAACGTTGGATACATCACAACGTGGACCTAAATACATCTTCGGTGCATGGTGCACGGCAACTAGTGCTTGTCACTCGGCAGCTAGTGCTCGACAGTGCTCGGCAGCTGCCCTAGGCAGTGCTCGGTAGCAATCGGAAGTCAGCGCTCGACAGTGCATAGCAATTAGTGTGCAAGGCTTCGGCAGCTGATACCCATGTGCACATATAGTGCCTGGCAGCAGCGCACGTGTGCACATTTAGTGCCTGGCAGTAGCACACGGCAGCGCCTAGGCAGGTGCACATACAGTGCCTGGCAGCAGCGCACGCGTGCACAGGGGCAAGCCTTGGCAGCAGCGTGCATGCGCACAGAGGCACGTGCACATACAGTGCCCAGCAGCAGCGCACGCGTGCACAGGTGCAAGCCCTGCCAACAGCGTGCACGCGCACAGGGGCAGGCCCTTGCAACAATGCTAAGTAGGTGCACGCGGCAGCACTACAGTCAGTAGGTGCACGCGGCAGCACAGCGGTCAGTAGGTGCGCGCGCCAGAGCACAATACTCGGCAGCAGTGCACATCGAGCAGCATGTGGGGTAGTGGTGCCGGTAGCGAAATGCACATGTTTTAGGATTTTCCATAATAACCTGCAAAGACAAACGTCCCAAGCATAGAATGGGGATAGAGAAGGGAGGAACGGATTTTATCCTCCCCGAGGTTATTGAACTTTGAAATTACTCAAAAGTAAAGCTTACTTGCTAGTCTGCCAAATAGACTGCATTTATATAAGCTGCTCCAAGCATCCATGCTCAAGTCCATACGCGTTCGGCGATCGTTCGCGCAATTCCATCATGAATTGTCGCATGTGAAGGCCATGAAACACATGAAAATCATATGGTTAGTTAATCTTGCCATAAAACAGTAGCAAATCATTGAAAAACATCAACCATATGAAGGATTCAAAGAGAATTTAGGAATACAACCCGTTTTCCTCAAGGAAAAGTGATTCCTATACGCGTTGAAGCCATTGGGAAGACCGGTTCACCCACTTTTATTCCGGTTCTGGGGGATTCCTTTTGTCTGAAGGATCCTGACATCCTTATGCATAACCTCTCCAAATTTCACGGAAATCAGAGTTCCGAAAGTGCCCGAACCGGTTGCTTGAATATTTCGGCCGGTCTGGGGATTCCGGCGGCCGGTTCGGTTGCTTTCTGGCCGGTTCATGATATGAGGCCAGCGCCGTTGGAAGCGTATGAGCCATATCTTCAACTTCTCTGTTGGTGACGAAAGCCAATTCGGAAATTATTCTGTCGATATTGGCGTTTGAAACCTGAGGCAGATTTTAGGGTTTATTGGTGCGCAGGTGCACAGGGGGTGCATAGGGGGTGCGCGCGGTGCCCAGGGGGTGCGCAGCGGTGTCCAGAAGGTGCGCAGCGGTGCCCAGTGGTGCCCAGGTGGTGCACGGTGGTGTGCGCAGTGGTGCACAGGAGATGCGCAGTGGTGCCCAGGAGGTGCGCTGCAGTGGTGCGCAGCAGTGGTGCGCTCGGTGCACGGTGGTGCGCAGCAGTGGTGCGCGCGGTGCAAGGTGGTGCCCAGCAGTGCGCACGCAGTGCACAGGTAGGCGCACGATAGAATTTTTTTTTTCGGTGGCCTACTTGCTCTTTTTTTAGGGTTTAGAGCTACGTACATGATAACGTGTTGTAGAATATGTGCTGATATAGAATGACTGGAATCAATCATCTTATTATGAATAGGGAGGAGCTCTTTATATAGAGACTCACTCTAAGTACAATGGACCAATCCTACATGGATTGGGTTAAGTCCATAATGTAAACCTATTACAACTAGGACACACGCATAAGGCCCATTGGACTAAGCCCATATACAAGGCATGGACCAAGACACATATATATCAAATATCCTAGAATATCCATGACAAATAAACCAAGCCAAGGTGCATATCTCACCTAAGTGAAGGATCTAGAAGTCTCTAGCATTGTGTGGAGCATGCTAGAGTGTTTTGGAAGACTCTAGAAGGCTCTAGCATTGTGTGGAGTATGCTAGAGTATGATGGAACACTCTAGAGCATGGTGGAAGATTCTAGAACTTGGTGGAACTTGCTAGAGAGTTTGAGAGAATTCTAGAAGTTCCTAGAGAAGTGTAGAGTTAGCTTGCTCTAGATATTTGTTGTAGATATTCTTAGTGAATATTCTAGAATAGTGTAGGAAGGGAAAGTTCTAGAAGTGCAAGTTGCCAACTTGCATGGAATTCTCTAGAACCTCACTTTGTAACCGTTAGATCGGATAAATCCTAGCCGTCCATTGAGGAGGTGCTAGGCTATAAATAGGAGGGGAAGGCCCTTGGCCAAACCATCCAAGTGAAGGCTTGTAAGTGTACCCTTGAGTGAATACAAAGTTCTTTTCTCCCACTCTTAAGTGTTCTAGTGCTTTGCTTAGTTAGCTTGCATAGCATTCTTGCATCTCATACTAGCATTGCACACTTAGCATCTCCAAGTGCATTGCATTCTTGCTTTCTTGTGGTGGTTCAATCCTGGTGTGCATGATTTGATTATTCCGCTGCGTAGTAGAGAGGTTAAGGCTGACTTAGAGAGGGTTCGTGAAGGGAATAACTCTAAGGCCGCACGGTGTTGGAGTAGCGAGGGACTCGAGTTAAGGAGTGAAACGCTCATCCCGTGACAGCTGGTATCAGAGCAAAGGCTCGTGAACCACACAAAGAGAAAGAAGATGATTGGAGAAGGAGCATATGTGGAGCAAACTGTCATTGGTGGCAAGAAGAATGTCAAGGACCAAGTAGCTGCCTTAGATGCACGGCTTGGAAAGATGGAAACGGCAGTGGTCGAGTTTGATGGTCGACTTGAGGAGGACGTCGTGACGAAGGGAGATCTTGCAGCCATGATGGAAGGATTGCGAGAAAGCATGCACGGCGCACTCAACATGATGGCGGACACTATAAGGAAGGAGGTCCAAGATAGGCTTGACCACATGACCGCTGGGCTCACAGCACTCCAAGAAGAACTAAAGGAGATGAAGGGAGATGTGGCGCTTTGTAAAGAGGCTGCTTTGAGCCGAGCGCAAGGGCCAAGGGAGTCGAAGGTGTTAGATACCTTCAAGCCCAAATCGTTTTGTGGGAAGAGGGAAGCCAAAGAACTTGATACCTTCCTATGGAATATGGAAAGGTATTTCAAGCACTTGAAGCTTGAGGATGACGAGGGCAAGATCTCCATGGCAACCTTGTTCCTTACCGATAATGCACTTATGTGGTGGCGTCGGAGGAGTATGGAGATAGAACAAGGTACGTTCACCCTCACTACATGGAATCAATTCAAGGAGGACATCATGTTGCACTTCTATCCCCAAAATGCTAAGTATGAGGCAAAGGAGAAGCTAAGGTGGTTGAAGTAGACCAGGAGTGTTAGAGACTATGTCGATGCATTCGTGAGTCTGTTGTTTGAAGTGCCCAACATGCCTGAGGAAGACAAGCTCATGTACTTCATGAGTGGGTTGCAAAATTGGGCCAAACTTGAGCTACAAAGGAGGCAAGTGCAAACACTATCTCAAGCAATCGCCGCAGCCGAGTCCTTGATTGAGTTCAAGGTTGGTCACCCAAGCGACTCCAAGCTCAAGGGGAAGAGCAACTATGAGAAAGGTGGGGGAGACATGGTGAAGGAGAAAGATAAGCCCGAGTCAAGTAAGCCAAGGATGTGGAGGACCGAGAGGCACGGCAAGTCTGATGGCAAGACTTGGGACGCAAAGTGCTACGTATGTCAAGGCCCTCACATGATGCGTGATTTCCCACAAAAGAAGGCGCTCAAGGCGATGAGCTTACAAGAGCCGAGACCGGATGATGACATAGCACGGATGGGGAGTATCCGATTGTTGAACGCCATGAAGGCCAACATTCCTCAGTCCAAGGGTCAAGCCGGAGGTGGATCGATGTTCGTCAGTGTCAAGGTGGGAGGCATGACGAGCAGTGCGTTGGTAGATTGTGGAGCCACGCACAACTTCATGACATCGGAGGAAGCAAGAAGGCTAGGCCTTGGTGTCACGAAGGAGTTAGGCAGCGTGAAGCCATTGAACACGGCTGCCACACCCATCGTTGGAGTGGTGCGCAATGTGGAGGTACGCATTGGCGCATGGAAGGGGAAAGTCGACTTCACCGTTGTCCAGATAGATGATTATGGAATGATCATCGGGTTGGAGTTCATGGACAAGGTACGAGCTTTTCCCATTCCTTCTAGCAACTTGTTCTGCATAATGGCGGATGGGGAGGTGCCTTGTGTGGTGCCTATGGAGAGGCAAACAAGGAGGAAGATGCCTACCATCTCGGTCATGCGGAAAGTGGAGCCTTTGGAGAGCGACGGGGAGGTAGTCCTGCAAGAGTGTAAGGACAGGCCTAAGAAGCTATCTAAGAGACTGGACTCTGAGGGGGTAGTCCTTCACGGGGTTGAAGATAGGCCTAAGGAGCTGAGTTCCGAGAGAGTAGTCTTGCATGAGGATGAGGACAGGCTGAAGGAACGACGTGAGCGCTCCAGGGAGGTAATCTTGCAACGGGGTGAGGACAGGCCGAAGGAGTCATCAAAGAGGCTGGACTCTGAGGGGGTAGTCTTGCACGGGGTTGAAGATAGGCCTAAGGGGCAGAGTTCCGAGGGAGTAGTCCTGCATGAGGATGAGGACAGGCTGAAGGAACGACCTGAGTGCTCCAAGGAGGTAATCTTGCAACGGGGTGAGGACAGGCCAAAGGAGTCATCCGAGAAACACAACTCTAAGGGGGTAGTCCTACAGCATGGTAAGGACAGGCCAAAGGAGTCATCCGAGAGACACAACTCTGAGGGGGTAGTCCTGCAGCATGGCAAGGACAGGCCGAAGGAGTTATCGACGAATCCACCATGGAGGGAGGTGGAATGTGCTAGTAAGGTAGCACCGGTCAATGCCACGAACCAAGGGGAGCTTGTCAAGAGTAGGACAAGGCGGTTCTGCATAGACCAAATACGGAGCGAGTTATCCAGGAGGGCTGGATACTCGAGCATGCAGGAGTTGCAACAGTCCGAGGTATCAAGAGCAAGCCAAAGGCAGCAACATGTGACTTCAAGCACGTCGGTGTGGGGCTACATGAGGAGTAGTCGCACTGCAAGGAGGAAAGCTAAGGAGGGGCAGCAAGACGAGGAGCTTGTGGGTGCACAGTCGAGGAAGACATCGAGTCTCGAAGCACCAAAGCAAGAGTATCGACCCAAGTGTAAGGGGCTGCCACCGTCCGAAGCAAGTCAGAAGAAAGTGTCATCCTTGAGGGGACTCATGGACAAGTTCGGTGAGACCAGGCAAGGAGGGCTCGTGACGGCGCCGATGACGTCGCCGACTTAGGTGGGGGAGAATGTCATGGACTGAATTTGTGAGAGATTAGTCCATGACAAATAAACCAAGCCAAGGTGCATATCTCACCTAAGTGAAGGATCTAGAAGTCTCTAGCATTGTGTGGAGCATGCTAGAGTGTTTTTGAAGACTAGAAGGCTCTAGCATTGTGTGGAGTATGCTAGAGTATGATGGAACACTCTAGAGCATGGTGGAAGATTCTAGAACTTGGTGGAACTTGCTAGAGAGTTTGAGAGAATTCTAGAAGTTCCTAGAGAAGTGTAGAGTTAGCTTGCTCTAGATATTTGTTGTAGATATTCTTAGTGAATATTCTAGAATAGTGTAGGAAGGGAAAGTTCTAGAAGTGCAAGTTGCCAACTTGCATGGAATTCTCTAGAACCTCACTTTGTAACCGTTAGATCGGATAAATCCCAGCCGTCCATTGAGGAGGTGCTAGGCTATAAATAGGAGGGGAAGGCCCTTGGCCAAACCATCCAAGTGAAGGCTTGTAAGTGTACCCTTGAGTGAATACAAAGTTCTTTTCTCCCACTCTTAAGTGTTCTAGTGCTTTGCTTAGTTAGCTTGCATAGCATTCTTGCATCTCATACTAGCATTGCACACTTAGCATCTTCAAGTGCATTGCATTCTTGCTTTCTTGTGGTGGTTCAATCCTGGTGTGCATGATTTGATTATTCCGCTGCGTAGTAGAGAGGTTAAGGCTGACTTAGAGAGGGTTCGTGAAGGGAACAACTCTAAGGCCGCACGGTGTTGGAGTAGCGAGGGACTCGAGTTAAGGAGTGAAACGCTCATCCCGTGACACTATGGCTGTTTACGCCAAGGAAGTTTGAGGCAATAACAGGTCTGTGATGCCCTTAGATGTTCTGGGCCTCACGCGCGCTACACTGATGTATTCAACGAGTCTATAGCCTTGGCCGACAGGCCTGGGTAATCTTTGAAATTTCATCGTGATGGGGATAGATCATTGCAATTGTTGGTCTTCAACGAGGAATTCCTAGTAAGCGCGAGTCATCAGCTCGAGTTGACTACGTCCCTGCCCTTTGTACACACCGCCCGTCGCTCCTACTGATTGAATGGTCCGGTGAAGTTTTCGGATCGCGGCGACGTGGCCGGTTTGCTGTCTGCGACGTCGCGAGAAGTCCACTGAACCTTATCATTTAGAGGAAGGAGAAGTCGTAACAAGGTTTCCGTAGGTGAACCTGCGGAAGGATCATTGTCGAAACCTACCTAGCAGAACGACCCGAGAACATGTTTCAACGCTCGGGGCGGGGGGTTTCACAGCTCCTTGCCCCTATCTCGGGAGGTGAACGTCTCGCGCTTGCGCTCCGGCGCTTTCGCTTGGCCCAACCTTCTGGACGTACCGAACATCGGCGTGAATTGCGCCAAGAAACTTGATTGAAAGAGCGTTCCCCCGCCGGCCCGGAGACGGTATTTGCGCGGGCGGTTCGTCGTCTTCAATATGTCTAGACGACTCTCGACAACGGATATTAAAAAACAAATAAACCTTTCAAAGGCGAGGGTATTTCCGTTTTTCGATTTAAACTCGTCCATAAACGACAAGAGCAAGAGAGAGAGAGGGAAATGAGGCTGAGAGGAGGAGCGGTGGCGGAGGCATTACCGAACCTGATTCGGAGCCTCCGGAAGGAAAGGAAGAGCCGAGCCCAGCAATCGCTTCCGTCGCTGAGACGCGCTTTCTCTCTGTACGATCAAATCAATTTGATCGACAACGTTCCGGAAGACCAGCTGAGATTTCAGGGGTACACTGACACGGGTTTCAAGGCGAACGGGGTCGACTACGAGGGAAGCTTGCTCTGTATTGGCAACATGCTCATGTCCTGGGCTCCCAAAAAGTTCTCCGATATCACTCCTGATAGGTCTTCCCTTTCAACTCACTGTCTTTTGCATCTTTACTTCATTTTGATAGATGACAGTTTTGTTCTGAATTTTGCTACGTTTCGCAGCTTGTCAATGTTCCAGCTTATGCGGCCTATACCAGGTAAATTTCAGTCCTTTTTCTTTCATTTACAAACTAAGAATGTAAACTTCTGTCGGGCTGTGTCTCAGTTCTAAGTAGACAGGCCAAGTTCAAACAAATTGTGGATTATGATTGTCTAGTCCTCATACTTTGTGCTTGTAAGAGTTTATATGGTATGGGCATTTGTTAAAGTATTCTAAATCCTATTTTCTGTACTTTCATTTCTCCCTCTTTTGATTCTTACAATTCCTCGCGTCCCTAATATTAGTAGTGGTGGTTTTGGTTTGACTCACTTCGTTGGTTGGAGATTAGCATGTATTGTAGAATACAGATTCTAATTTAAGTGAGAGACGAGGGTAAATGCCGAAATGACAAATAATTAAAATGTACATTTTTTTGAAGGGCAAACATGTGGAATTATAGAGGGACAATGCCAGGCCCTCCCCAACAGTTTTTGGAATCTGTTTTCTGTTGATTGTTCCCTTACTCTTTTGATTCTTCAAAATGGTTGTCAAACTGATCAAGTCCTTTTTCGGCCAATTGTCCGATTGAATGGAAGTTTTAGCTTGACTTTTTGTGTTTGTTGGATTTATATAGAAGTCTGTTTTATAGAAAAAGAGGATTCCGATGTTGTCATGTTGAAGGATTAGAAGGGTAGGCAGCCTCACTTTTCTTGCTCTTAGAAACATAGTTGGTGCTTCTGATGAATCTTGGATATTGATATGTTAAGATGTAAGGGATTCAGAAGTAAGATGTAAGAACAACCATTTTAAATTAAAAAAGATCTTACCATCTGTTATCGTATTTTCCTCTTTGATTTTTATTATGAATGCCCATTTGTTTGTCTCTTTTCCGGTGATTATTTGATTCAATATGGGATTTACTTGAACTTTTTGATTGGTAGGAAAATGTAAAAAATGTCTTCTTCATAGAAGGAGAAGTTGAATTTGGGGATAAGAGGAGGGAATGCCTCTAATTGTTTTGTTTCTTAGACATGTAGTTGGTGTGGATTATTTCCACGCCAGTTGCTTTTTATATTTCCGTTGACATCTTATTTAAGTTTCAGAGATATTGATTCTTGGCTGTGGGAGATATATTGAACCCGTGGATCTTGAATTACAACACTTCATTCGGTCTACTGGAATGAAGTTAGAAGCCGTTGACTCTGTATGTTTCATCCTTGCTTCTAATTTCTTTAATACTTGATTTATTGTTGCTGTTCATGGTTTCTGTGGTTGCGTAATGTTATTATAGATCTAATAAAGTTCCTAATCAACATATATTTGTAAACATTATTTGATGTTGCAGCTATAAGGATTCACAAACCCTTCTCTCTATTTTCTGCCAATCCACTTGTTTCATAAAGTAGTCTTCCAGGTTTGACTATAGCTACCCAACATTTGTGCCCTAATAGATTATTGGAACCAGCAATAGGAAAGTGGAAGATACAAGTTATTCAACACGGGCACTATAATATTATTTATGTTGTAGAATCATATTGAGGGAATGAATTCTCTTTTTTTTATTGATAGAATGAAGCCCCTTTATATAGGGAAATACATGGCCTCTTGGCCTATTACATGGGCCAATGGGCCTATTACATGGATATGTGTAAAACCCTATTATAACATGGATTACTACATAAAGCCCGTATCCAAGGCATGGACCAAGACACAAACGTATATATCAAATATCCTAGAATACTCTTCCTTATGTCGCGTGTCTTCATGCTGGTATGGTGCTTACGGTGTTGCCTCATCAAAACCTTGTCAAGTAACAAAAACCCTGTGGAAAAACTAAACCTTGGTCGAAGAGAAAAAGAGTACAACGCACCAACTACTTTGAGAACTCGTCATGTGATGCTCTCCCTGATGTGTAGTTCAATCAGATTTTCCTGATTAATGGTGCATTCCAACATGCTTCTCAAGAGTAGATGTGAGCCAAGACTTAAACAAGTTTGCCATGATCAACCACAAATGGGGATCAATGGTCTTAGCGGTGCATATAATGTCACCTCGTTAAAAACCTTGTCAAGCAAAAACCCAGTGGGACAAAAACTGTGACTAAGGGAAAAAGAGTGCAACGTGGTTGACACAAACAACCACACCCTTCACATTTGATCATGACATGTATATGCTAGACTTTCTTTCAAATTTGCATCTCCCCCTGATCTTAAGATCAATCATAGGGCGCTACCAGATCCTTAGTGACCACAGAGCTGTTTTGACAACCTGGCATATGTATGCTCTTTCAACATGTCTCAAATGTGGCATTACTCAGTGCTAGCAGCTATGTGCACGGTGCCTAGCAGTTGTGTGCACAACGCTCGGCACCTAGCGTGCACAGCGCTCGGCAGCAGGTGCACGTATAGTGCCTGTCAGCAGTGCACGTGTGCACAGACAATGCACAGGCAACGCCCTGGCAACACACAGGCAGCGTGCACAGGCAGCGCGGAATATGTCCGGCAACTGGGCCACTAAACTCACCGGTGCCTAGATCATGATTTCCCTTCCTATGCATCTCGATTCATGCATGGCTAGCGATGGCATAGACAACAACCTTTCTTTCATGCCATAGGGATTGTATATGCCAGATACTCTTAGAGTATTTAAGTGATGTCCTTTGCCATATCATTGGCATTGCGCGGGCGCAAAGCTATTTAGCTTTATAACGAATGGATGAGAGGTCACATAGTTTGAACGAACCGCTTGAACCATTGGAAATTAGATTCACATAGTTTTCCAATGATATAAAGTGCACGTTGGTCTGGGGGCTCGGACGAAGTTAAGAGAGCAGTAGGATACAATCTGCCATCTGGTAGCATGACCTGTACGCACTTAAACTGCCATAACTCTTTCGTCAAGACAACAATGAACGAGCTGCTTATACCACTGAAAACTAGATTCACGTAGCTTTCCAATGATATAAAATTCGGCTTCTAGTTCATCTGGAGCCGTTTAGAAAACTCTGACGAAGTTACGATACAGTAGGTCTAACTTACTGTGGTCGCAGATTTTGACATGATGAAGCTTTCAACTTTAAGTGGCATCGCTGAATTTTTTCTCAACCAGAAGCAAAGCGTACATAAGCCATTACAAGTCTTCAACGTCTATGAAGGACGACATTTGGTAACAGCAACATGGGGGAATCCAAAATCATGGAAGTATTTAACCTTTGTCGAGGTTAATCACGTCATCCGATGATGGAAAATCTGCTGTTAGGTACTAAACCACAAACATCGGCACACCGTCATTAGACTGTGCACGAACATCGGCACACTTATCGAACCAACGATTTCATCGAGGTCTCGTTTAGTTTGGAGTAAATCAAAGAGCTCTTCATGACATCAAATGTCAGAGGCATCCATTTGATGTTCCGTACACCCTTTTATACGTTTTTTGTATGCATTCATTCTTTTGCTCAGGATTGTGTGGGTAGTCCCACCGTCTGCAAGACACTCAATTTCTTCACATAACATACCTATCGAATAAGGTAGATACGTGAGAAAGAGACAAACACCGAAGGCAATCGTGTGCATTGTAGAATTCCTGACAGCATGACCTTCGCTCACTCAAACAGTCATAACTCCTTCGTTAGAACGGATATGAACGAACCGCGAAAACCGTTGGAAACTAGACAGACGCAGCTTTCCAGTGATATATGGTTTGCGTTCTAGTTCATCCGGAGCTGTTCACAAAGCTCTTCGGAAGTTGCTGTTCAGAAAGTGGCAGCTTGCATGTATGCAAATGCATTAGGCTCTTGGCAACATTTGGCAGAGCATTGCACGTACACATATGTCATTGCACTAAGCACTTGACAACATTTGGTAGTGCATGAGGAGCCACACATATGCCGGTGTACTGAGCACTCGGCAACAGTCGGTGGCTGCACAACCGCTGAGGGAATGAATTCTCCTTTTTCTTATTGATAGAATGAAGCTCCTTTATATAGGGAAATACATGGGCCTTTTGGGCTATTACATGGGCCAATGGGCCTATTACATGTATACGTGTACAATCCTATTACAACATGAATTACTACATAGCCCGTATCTAAGACATGAACCAAGACACATATATCAAATATCCTAGAATAATTTACAAAGAAGAAAGAATTACTGGTGTTAGCTTGGTGTATAGCTCACCGAGGAATTTAGACTTCTGATATCAATCACATGAGACAGCTTTCTCTGTTTCTCTCCGCCCATTAGTGCGTGATGTTTAAATGGAATTCTGGTTCAGATTACCTGCTGCTCCATCGTCTGTTTCCTCGTGGAAAATATTATTGATGGAGTTTCAAGTATACTACAAAGTTTTGGGACTTATTAAGTGAAAGGTTTAAGAGTTTTAGGTGGAAAAGAGGTTGTGGTGTACGTTTTTGTGCTGGCAATCTTTTGGGGGGTGTTGATGGTGAGGAATTGGAAGATTTTGGAGGGAAGAAAGGATGTAGAGGTGGATTCTTTTGTGAGAGAAAGTATGGTGTAGGATCTGCTGAGTATTGGGATTGTTCTTTTCATGCTATCTCTTTTGTTTGGAATGTTGAACTGGTTTAGTCTCTATGGTTGTTTTTGTTCCTCATATTGTATTGTTTCTCCTGCTCTTTTTGATTAATGTTGTATCCTATAAATACAACAATAGGAGTATTTAATTGAGAGATAGTTGCAAGAGATATAAGTTAACATGGTTCTAAAACTATTCCTTCAGATTCAGATAAAGAATAAAACTAGCCCAATAATTGTACCTAGTGACGTTCCAAAAGAAACCAAATCTTAATCATTGTTATACCAATCAAAATTCTGACACTACTAGTCTAGTATTAGAACAATGTTTCCAAAATCTCTGTTGGTGGTTTTACTTGTGCATTACATGGATAAAATAATCCTATTCACAATGATAGGAGTATAGTTCTACAATGGTCAATATTCCAACCAATTTTGAACAGAATATTGACGTGGAGAGATTGTTAAGAAATTTTAAAGCTAGGTTTTCCTGTCAATTGTTTAATGTAAAGCTAGGTTTTCGATTTCAGACTATTGTGGTTTAGGGCCCTAGGATCTCTTCTGGTCTTTACTGGTATTTTATATGATTTAAGCAAAACTATAGGATAGATGAACTTGAAGAACATAAACACAAAAACACAACAATATTTATAGTGGTTCAGCCAAAATCCTGGCTTACATCCACTTAAGTGATCTCTCTTATGGAGAATAACAACTTGATTACAAGTACTTATTGAAATCCCTTGCTAATCCTCAACTCCTTGCTAGATCTCTCTATCACCCTTGGCTCCCGGTTTTTTGTGTTATCTGTCTTAACCCTACAAAACCCCTCCAGCTCCTATTTATACTGAATAGGGGTTGCTGATACAATTAGGATTAGGACTCCTAAACCTACTAGGCAAATCCTAACAGAATCTTGAAAGATTACTTTTCTAGAACTGATAGAAAATCCTCTTCCTTTTCTGGACTCAAATCTTCTGACTCCCAAATCATATCAACGAGCCAAAAACACAACAATCTCCACCTTGGTGAGTTGATACCAAATGATTGCTGCACCCTTGAGGATATCTTGAATCTTCTTGAAGTAACCCCGAACAAACCTCCAAGAACCTTCACCTTGGCAAGACCCTTCTTACCTAAACGCACCTCAAGTGAGGAGGTGCTCCACCACAACTCAGCAAGCTATGACACTGAGCAAGTCCACGCTATGCTTGAACTTCTCCATGGCAATGGTCCTGGTCAAACAATCTGAAACATTCTCCCTCGAATGTGCTTCTTCCTTAGTTGTTATCTTCCTTGAGCTGATCCAAACTTCGCTACAATGACCATAAACATCAATATGTTTCATTCCCAAACACGTGATTCCTTGTCAAAATGATGACACAATTCTTCACCACAACTTGAATCCCAAACGCAGTCATTAACCTATTAAGCCATAACACCTTCGTGGAAGCTTCTGTTAGTGCCATCCAATCTTTAGAAATTATCTCAGCTGATTCTATAGTTGCTCTACAACGTCTAGAACCTTCAGCACAAGTAAATCCATTACTTGTTGCAGATATTCCTTTGTCTAAGTCTCCTGCTACATCTGAACCCTCATGAGCAGGAATGCATGGTTGTTTTTCAAATAGAAATTCATGCTCCTTAGTGTCTCTTAGGTAATACAGAATCCACGCCGCTGCTTGTCAATATCGTCTACTCAGATTCACCATGTACTTTGACAGAATACTCAATGCTTTTGCTAAATCTGGTCTTGTGCAGATTCTAGCCATAAGACATCCCACTATTGCATATGACCCTTGCATCATCATCATCATCTCATCCAACTTAACTATAGATGATCCTTGCTCACTAAACTGAAAGTGTGCTATTGCTAGAGTAGACACGGGTTCAGTCAATAACCATTAGTTTCCCGCTTCTCTGTCCCTCCTTATCTTCACTTCTAGGATCTGTTGTGTAGCCTCTAGACCCTTCATGTCAAATTCCCTTAGTTGTGTCTCCAACTTTGGAATTCTAGACCCATCATGACTTGTAGTTAACACATCACTTGATAGTAAAACCATACTAACCTTGAACACATGATGATAAACACATCTCTCTGTTGGTGAGATATGATCATACTCAACCATTTTTTATGCATATACTTCTTAGCCAATACTTGAGCCTTGAATCTCATGGCTTCTTTATCATGCATTCTTTTTCCTATAAACCCCCATTTACAGCCAACCTGATGTCAATCCTTAACAAAGTCCTCTATGGATTTCTTCTTCTGTTCTAAATAGCTCTCATCCAACTTTCCCTTCCATATCTTGCTATAGCTTCCTGATACGTGGTTGGATCTCCTGGACTGATACTTAGAGCATACTTGTCTAATGCTATACTTCTCTGGAACTCCTACTCAAGTGACTGACGAACTGAGTCGTAAGTTCGCAGTGCTAATTGCTCCACCTGAGCTAGTATTAGTAACTGTTGTTGCCGCTCTAAGACTTCTTCCTCCATAACCCTTTTATCATGCTCCACCTGAGCTAGAGTCTCTTCCATGATCACTTTGGTGAGAGGAACTTTTGTAGCTTCATGTACAACATCAACATCAACATCAGTCTTCTTCTTCTTTACTAATTTAAACGGCTTGGTCTTCTCATCATTGATGATATATATACTTAGAACCCTTTCCTTGTTGCCAATATTCCATAACTTGAAGCCCTTGACTCCTTTCTCAATAACTAGAAAATTTGGCTTGAGTTTGGTCCGCTCTTTGCTCGAAATATGAGCATATGCACTGCTACCAAACATCCTCAAGTTAAAATAGCCAACTGGTTCTCTAGACCATACCTCCTTTGGCACACTTGAAGTTTAAGACATATGATGGTGACTGATTAACCAAACAATGCACATGGTTAACTGCTTCTTCCCGAAGCGCGTCTGATAATTCTACATGCAGTCGCATGTCTCTTTCCCTCTCAAAGAGAGTTTTCTTCATACTTCTAGTAGCCCCGTCTTGGAGATTATCCTTCACCATGATGCATCTTATGATTTCATCCTTGTAAAACTGCAAGAACTTGTTCCTTCTATATTCATTGCCACTGCTACTTATCAAATACTTGATTTTTCTTCCTCAGATTTCCTACTTTACTTTAACCTTGACCTTGAATAGAACCTCAGATTTCTCCTTCATAAAGCAAGCCTAAATCTTCCTTGAAAAATCACCTAGAAAAGTAACAAAGTACTGGAAGCCTCCCGTACACCTTAGTGATGCGCTCCATACTTTTGAGTGAATATAATCCAGCAATTTATTGCTATTGTCCTTTACAATTTACTAACTTGAATGCCACCTTCTGCTTCCCATGACTACCATCCCTATTTGACTCATGCGCCTTTGGCCTTGCTGCCAGTGTTTAATCTTGTCATTTACTTCAACAGATTTTGCAACTCCACCTATTATGGTAGTCCCTTGAAGCTTGTACACGTTAGGTTGAATGTCACACTTCATCACAACAAGTGATCCCTTAAAAACCTTGAGTCTTCCTTCTTTAGAGCTGTACCTATATCCGGCCTTGTTCAAAGTACCCAAAGATATCAAGTTCTTCCTTAACTTAGGAATATATTTAATATTCTCCAGCTTTCTAACAACTCCGTCATGCTTTCTGATTTTCACTGATCTAATACCTAGGATCCTACACGGTGAGTCATCTCCCCTGAAAACTTCTCTGATGCTACTCTCTAATGTGTCAAACCGTTCTCGGTTTGCACACATGTGGAATGTACAACCGGTATCCAAAATCCAATCTCTGGAAGCGTTGGAGTTGAACGTTACCACAAGAAGTTTTTAATCATCTTCATCGCTGATGACTATGTTGGCTGTGCTTGAACTCCCTGCCGTCACCCTTGCTTCCATCCTCCCTTTGTCGTTTCTTTTCAAGTGGTCTACAACACCACATCTGAAGCAACCTTTGTACTTTTTCTTGAATTTTGTTGTACCCTTGCTGTCAGAGTTATCCTCCTTACTCGTCATTTGACCTGCCTCCTTGCACTTGTCATAAAGGCCTCCTTGCGAACTCTTGGTCTCGCTACTCGTCTTAATATAAGATCGAATAGCTTCGGTAATCTCATCGTACTTGATAGATTCTTTACCCGAAACGAGTGTGGTGATGAACTGCTCGTACAAAGCTGGTAAAGATGTTAGCAACATAACTGCTCGTACGAAGTTGGTAAAGATGTTAGCAACACAACTTTGAAACTTATTTAGATGTTCCTGCAGATCACCGCCTTCTTCCATCCGAAGACTAAAGAGTTCCTCCTTTAAGAAGCGTTTATCCGTGTCAGCCTCCTTGACGTTGTCCAATGTTTAGCTGCTGTCTGTATTCTCACCAATGACACTTACCCGCATAAACCTTCTCAATATAATCCCAATTCTCTTTGCTGCTCATGTTACCTCCATCAGCCACTACACGACCTAGTACATGATCTGCAAGATGCAACTCTATTGTACTCCTTACCTTGTCCATCTTCTGCCAAACCTTATCTGCCATATCAACTGCCTTATTCTCTAACCTGAGAACAGCCTTGTACAGATCTTGTAGAATCAGGACACTCTTCATCCTCCCCCAAAGCGTGAAGTCTTCTTTGCTTCTTAAAGACTCAATAAACGATCTCACATCTTTTGCTTCGACTATGTCTTTGCTGCCTTCCATCGCAAAGTACCAGAGCCGAAGCTCTGATACCACTTATTGTGGTTTAGGGCCCTAGGATCTCTTATGGCCTTTACTGGTACTTTATACGATTTAAGCAAAGCTATAGGATAGATGAACTTGAAGAACAGAAACACTGCACACACCAATATTTATAGTGGTTCAACCAAAATCCTAGCTTACATTCACTTGCGTGATCTCTCAAGAGAGATCACTAGCACTATAGAAAATAATAACTTGATTACAAGTACTTATTGAAATCTCTATGTTAATCCCCAACTCCTTGCTAGATCTCTCTATCACCCTTGGCTCTGTGTTATCTAAAATAACAACTTGATTACAAGTACTTTATGCTATTCCCCAACTCCTTGCTAGATCTCTCTATCACCCTTGGCTCTGTGTTATCTGTCTTAAGCCTACAAAACCCCCTGCAGCTCCTATTTATACTGAATAGGGGCTGCTGATACAATTAGGTTTAGGACTCCTAAACCTACTAGGCAAATCCTAACAGAATTTTGAAAGATTACATTCCTAGAACTTATAGAAAATCCTCTTTCCTTTCTGGACTCAAATCTGCCTGCTGAATCGTAACTCCCAAATCATATCGAGCCAAAAACACAAGACGGACTCTGGATGATAATTACCATGTGTATAAGATCTTACTGTTCATTTAGTTCCAGTGGTTGTGTCTCCTCTCAGGGCTAAGCAACAAGCAAAATTCGGGTATGGTTTTTATTTTGCACTTGGCTTATTAGGTAGAAAGGACCACTATGCTCACCTACTCAAGTCAATTTGAAGTTCTCAGCTCTGTATTGGTAATGTTAAGAGGCAAGTTCACAAGGATTAATAACATCTCACCTCCTACAATCAAGGGTGATAGGCATTGTGGGTGGGGGTGATTTGATCCTCAATGTGTTTGGTTGATTATCCAACCTAATTACCATTTTGACAAGGTTGATAAACCTTTGCTTTTACTGGTTTCAAGTTGACTTTTGTCGGACAGTAGTGCATTAAGCACGGGACACACCAAATGTCACTGATAGGAACTTATGAACTAGCTCTGCGAGTGTATTTTGCTTTGCTGCTGTTGGTTTAGGCAACTAGCAATTATGAAATAATTGAATATTTTTTTTGGGTGAATAATTAAGATACAAGAGTCACACACTGGATTGTCTGATGTTTTATTTTTAACTTGAATGTAGCTTCAAATTCCCGACTTGTTTTAGTTTTACTGTTAAATTATTATCTGCATTCCTTCTATTGAAGCCTCCTCTTTCTGTGATTTGCACCTGTACTTCTGATTGTTTAATTCGTGGAGCACCAAAAAAGACTTACATGGCAATTGGTGGTCCGGTGGAAATTGATGTGGAAAAGTCTGATTACATAACATTCTCTTATGTTTCAGAGAAATGCCATATCAACTTACAACATACTGAATGAGGAAGGTAGGATTGTGGCTGCTGCGCTTTTACCTTACGGATGCGGAGTTTCTTCATGATGCATTCAGTCCGTAACAATGAATCATCATGATCACTAGGTACATTCAACCTCGAGTAAAATAATCTTGTTCATCATGTAACTAGGGACTTCAGAGGCATGGCAGGCCAATTTTTTCTGTGTAAGGTGGTCTGTTATTGGTGTATGCTTGTTGAATTAGTTTATTCTAATAGATTAAGCACATCTTTGTGGTAGAGACCATGTGTTTACATAATAGTTACTGCTTGCATTTTCTTTTCCTCAGGATGCTTGCCTTCAGTCTGAATTCCATACGAGCAGATTTTTGAAATAAGTTTGATACCATGCATGCTCCATTTTGACAAGTAACATGTTGACACTGTTATTTTAACTAATAAATTCTTATGTGGGTAAAGAATAGTCTAATTTTCGAGTGGAATGGGAGTGTTGAATACAAAGTAATTTTACAGTTCCAAACTTATTTTGTTACAGCTTATGACATGCAAGAATTCTCCATGTTCATGTGCTTTATAAAAAGGTTTAGGACTTATTGATGCCAACGTGATGACCTGTATCGATCTTGTAGCAAGCGCACAAAGTCATAATTAACGTCGCAACTGTATTTGGCACAGTATGTCTTGTCTTTAATTTATTGCACAGTATTTGCTGGTTCTTAGAGATTCAAAACAAACTGATAGAACTCTATGCTATTCATACATTTCATTTGGTAAAAAATTATGGGCTTCCATTATTATCTTGAGTTTTGTTAGATTTAGTTGGTGTACTTGCTTCTATTTTAAATTCCAGTGTCAACTACTTTAATTAGATCTAATCAAGCACATTGTTTATTTGAAAACCATTCTCTAGAACCATCCATATTGCAAAAAGAAATCTTTTTATAATTGTCTACTTGTTCTAGCCCCTCCAAGAATCGCTTTGTGGTTCTATCACTGAAAGTACAAATTTTTCGCAGCCCCTGTCCAAGAATCACTTACAAATCACTTACAAGTTGGAGGTGTACGTAGCTTATACAAGTATTTAAAAAAGTGATTTGGAGGTTTATTAAGTAGGAGAGGTGTAAATATCCTATTGGAGGTCCTGCTAGAACCATCCAATCCCAATACGAGGAGATCCTTGAAATAAGATGGATGTCACCAAGTAGCATGCTCATTCTATCAACTTGTTTGAAAGTTTTGTTGTTTTCTCTTTTCATTTTTTCTTTTTTGTGAATACACTAGTTGGAAGGTTTTGTAAACTTGGATATTCGAATGTTTGGGAAAATTAAGCGAGTCGAATGGGACTGTTGCATACAAAGTTATTTTAGAGTTCTAAACTTGTTACAGCTTGTGACTTGATTCAGATACTGAATTTTCCATGTTTAGATGCTCGACTTGGAACAAATCGATGCCAACGCTAAGGACCTATATTGAAAGAATAAATAAAGGAAGAAGTATATTGCAGGGTGCATTTTCAGATTCCTTAGAAGTAAAAATAGTACAAGAATCCAGTTCTTTGAAGATAGATACGCTTCTCTCTCTCTCTAGTCGATTGTGAATGGTAGTTATCGTTAGGAGCAGCAGATTCCGTGGAAGTTTTCGCTACAGGTTACATTGGGATAACTCAAACTTTAGTTAGGATACACTGCTCTCCAGTCCGCACGTAACAGCTCATTCAGTTGCGTCCTATGCTGATAGCTTACTTCTAGTTTCCAGCTTGTTGCTCTATTGGTTCAGAATATTCATCCATAATTCCAATTCTAATGTGGTTCAGATATCGATTATTGACAAATATAGGTGGTAAATAAACTCATATATTTATAAAACATAAGTTGACTACCAACTATTACAATACCTATATTTATAGGGTTTACAATACTCGAAGAATAAGTACACTCAAGCTCAAAAAGAAAACTAATTAAAGCTAAATCCTAATAATTATAAAATAAGAGGAGTGAAATTTGTACTCCCTTTTACATTTTGTACTATGTTGATTTTACATATTTAACCGTTACACTAGCTTTTCAGACTTTCAGAGTCAAGTCAAAACTAGTCGCTTATAGAAGATAAGCTCATATCTTTTTTTTGAAGTAAAATCGAAAAGATCATATGACACACATGTCAGACATAGATGACCCAAAAACCATCTAGCACATACATCTGAACTACGTCTAAGAATTGGAAAAAACAATCAGCAAAACTACTGTCTAAAAAGGTAGACATTACATACTAGAAAGCAAATGAACATTCCCTCTCCTAACTAACTCTACACTGCCTCACGAATCAGGCCTAGGACCCATCAGTATACATTTCTTCGTTAAAGAGTCAGTGTAAGATCAATTGGGGTTAAGAAGGGGTCTTCCCTAGCAAATACTAGGGTTTTTACTTCTGTCGAGGCCCAAAACTGAGCCCAAAAAGAAGAAGCCCACCAACAACTTCACCTTCCACTTATCCTCTTTCAGCCCAGTTAGCCACCCATATGATGGTCTAGCAGATCCTAGACTTGGCCCACCATCTGATCCCTTAGGGTTTCTGGCTGCACCGCCTCTGCCGTCAACCCACGCTCTGACGCCTCCTACATACACTGCTACCGGCTCAAGCTGTTATGGCCCAAAACCCGAGGCCCTCTTCCATAGCTTGAGGTCATATACAAGCCCAAGAGCCTAAACCTGAAACCAAGCAACCACAACCCTTTCTTATCTAGCCATCGGGAAAGAAGCCCTTGACGGCGACTTAGACTGCTGCGCGTAAACACCACAACCACCTTCATCCTTCGGCCTGCCTAACTCGAAAACTTTCATGTCGCCTTTTTCTAAAGTTTTAATATCCTCCACCCTCCATTCAACGTCGCCAACACCTTTGTACAGACCACGGAGATGTTAAAGGCTAGATAGCCGCCACAATCGACGGCTCATAGCTCAAAAACCCAGGCACGATCGGCTGCCAAAGCAATCGATGAAACCTTCACCCATTTATGAATGCCACACAGCAGTGCTAGTGCCAGAGCACGAGCGACGTCTTTGAAAGAGCGCCACCGCATGATGAAACCCTACGGTGAAAGCTTCTATTCTGCTCCATGAGACAGTCATCTCAACATCTTAAGCCCTTAGACAAGCTCCTATCCTAATTCTTCTCTTTCCAGCTAAATCATCTATCTCTCCATATAATTTCTTCTTTCTTCTCATATCTCATCTAAATAGAAATGCCCAAGGATATAATTTTATTACTGGGCAATCAAGTATGGTCAGAAAATCAGAATCTGCAGAGGAATTCTCTCATCTTTTTATGCTCAGCTCCACCTGTACCGAATCTCTCTCTCTCGCCAATGGAAACATTCGGTCTTCTTTTCTTTTAAGCTTTAGCAAAACAAGAAGAAAAATTGTTAGAAGATCTTCTTCTTCTGATTTGTCTCTAATTGTATCCAAGTGTTGGAGGTTATTTGAAAAATACTATTTGGACGAGATTTAGCAAAACACGATCGAATCTGCAATTCGAAAGGGTAGTGAAGTTTTCTGGGTTTATGTCATATCTAAGACTTGTGGGCCAGGCAAGGCTTACTGGTTTTCTTTTAAAACAACAAGTTTGGGATTTTGGGTCAACTGGTTTGTAATTGAATTTTAAGAATAATATCTTTATGATCAGTAATAAATATCAAATTCAGAGCTTCAAGATTATGATAAAGTAGAATATTTCTTCTTTGAATTATACCGAGAACCCAATTTGCTTGTGTAACCAAAATATGATGTTTTTGGTACCAGAACCATAAGTGAAATCGAATAAGAGTTGGGCGGGAGAAAACTTGGATATTCTTACATAAAATCTGAAGTATGAGTGAAGAATGTAAAAAGAGCAGTGTGTTCTAGGATATTTAGATTCATATGTGTGTCTTGGTTTATGCCAAGCTTATGAGCTTTATGTTTCCTCTTTGTAATAGAAAAGCTATATAGGCTTATCCTAATATGTAACAGAATGATCCAATGAATGTTAAGTGAGTCTCTATAAATAGAGCTAATTCTATCAATAAAGAACACCGAATTTTATTTTCCTACTATACGTTATCAAGCACGAGCTCTAACCTCTAGAGTTCAGCCACATAAAAAATTCTTGTCGCAAGAATATCCCTTGCAGCCGACACCTAGGCTGCCTCCTTCCCTTGCTGGCCACCCATGGCAGCCTTCTTACTGCCGCACCGAGCAGCACCCCTACCCTAATTTGTAGCCCCAAGCCACTGCCCCTAGCCATGCGCAACTATCCATGCAGTAGCTGCATCAAGCGTGCATCCTTGCTGCACGCTACAGCCAAGCAATATTGGTCGAATAAAACCCAAATTGGTTTTTGGTACCACCAAAGAATTTGAAGATTTTGTTTTCACGATTCATATGCCGTCGGCCTCACTCCAAGAGTCGACATTGAAGGCACCGAACTGGCCGCCAGAATCCCCAGACCGGATGATGTGCTTATGCAACCGGCTCGGGCACTTCTTGAAGTCCTATTTTCATGAATTTAGAGAGTGTATGTGCATGAATGTTAAGATTGTTTAGTGAAAATGACACCTTTAGAACCAGAGTAAAAGTTGGTGAACCGCCCCTTACAATCACTATAACGTGAATGTGAATCACATTTCCTTGAGAAACATGAGTTGTATTCCTTGTTTTTTTATTAAATCCTTCATATGGTTGATGTTTTTTTTTCAATTTTTTTGCCATTGTTTATGGCAAAAACTTAACTAATCATATGATTTGTTTGTTTCATGGTATCCTCGCGCCACGATTTAAAATGAAATTATGCGAACGATCGCCAAATGCGCATGGATTTGAGCTTGAAAACATGGAGCAACATATATATAAATGCAGTCTATATGAAATAATAGCATGTAAGCTTAACATTTTGAGTTATTTCAAAATTCAAAGAACATCGAGGAGGATAAAATCGGTTCCTCCCTTCTTCATCCCCATTCTATGCTTGGTTCGATGAATTTGCAGGTTATTTTGAAAACCCTAAAACATATGTGTACCTAGCTGTCAGCACCGTAAGCCTAGCTGCCGAGCGTTGTCGACTGTTGTTGAGCGCTGCCAAGGGCAACTGTCGAGCACTGCCTATAGCAGCTGTCAAGAGCTGTCAAGTACTAGCTACCGAGCGCTGCCTAATGCAGCTACCGAGCATTGTCACGCACTAGCTATCGAGTGTCAAGCACTAGCTGTCAAGTGTTGTCAAACAACAATTGCGAAGTCTTGGGGCTGGTGCCGCTGTTTACCGATAACCACGTACAATTGTTGCGTGCTTTTGGAAAAGATATTGGTGCCAGCGACCGAACACCATCTGCCGAGCGCTATACACTAGTTGCCGAGCGCCGCGCGCTAGCATGCACTGCTGCCGCACCAAGATGTTTTTAGGTCCGCGTTCATGTTGTCTCCGACGCTAGTTTGTTTTATGCTTTTAAAGGATTTCTTGTGTCAATCTGTATTGTGTTTGATCGACTAAGCTTATGACAAACCAATAAAGCATTGTTTTGTGACCATTATCGAGTCTCATAACAGCTTGGTTTTGTATGCATGAGCAAGGTAACAGTCTGATGATATTCAAGTTTTGACACACTTAATGTGTTCCCCATTTGAGGTTGAGGCACAATCGACATATGCCTGGTGTTTGGCTGCTAAGTGCACATAGGTGCACGTTGCATGTGATTTACTTGTGCACGCTGCATGTGCTCTGCCTGTGCACGCTGCCTTTGAACGATCCATGTTCGCTGCCTATGCATGCTGCATATGCACTATGAGAGACCACACAAATGTCTAGAAAAGTGGGGGAGGTATAGCCAGTCTTAGTGGAGGTTCTACCGACCAAAGCCTTAGACAGAAACTTGTCAAAACAATTCATGCTAGCTCGAGACAATACAACTATTGTAGATCTCTAGATAACCTATTTCAAGAATTGTTGAGTGTGAATGTGTAGCGTCCCGGGAAGAGAAACTACAGTGACCACGAATTTATGCCAATAAGAAGCCAACCGAAGGACGTACCAACAACTTATTGAAGTCGTAGGCTTTTTAGTAAGTAAAATAAAATTAAACTTCAACTTGAGTGGCACCAAATAATTTCTTAAAACATTCATCAGAGTTTTTTCTAATTTCGAGGAAGGTGGTCAAATTAAAGGGTCAATTAAAAACTTTAGCGACAGCAATAAAAATATACAACATGGTCAACAATTTAGGAAGATACCTTTACTGTTTATGCCAAATACTCTGGTAAATGACTCGAAGGGTAAAACCGAAAAAGTGAGTACAACTTGGACCAAACATCGAGTAGGAAATGAGGCTCCACACACACAGCTCTATCTATATTCCCGATCTCCTCCTGCCGGACTGTACACCTGCAGCACCTCTAATTCCTCGTAACAGTTGCCTCAGTCGCCTACCAATCCCAAATCAACCCCTCCCCCTCTTCCTAGTAACAGTTGGGATTAGGGTTCGATTCAAGAGATTTCGAACATGAAATTGAAGGAGGAGGAAGGGGGAATGAAACCATACCTCTCACTGCTACCGCAGTCGTCATTCTTTGCCTAAAAACTGGCAAACACAGCAGCGCTAGCGTTGGGTTGATCTCCTCTGGGTTTGGGTTCCTGTGGGATTTAAGGACTGGGTTTTGGAGAGGAGAGGAAGAGGATCAGTTTGGTGGGGGTGCGCCGACATGTGGTGGCCGGACGGCGGCTCATCGGAGAAGAAGACAGAGGTGGAAGAGAGAGACACATCGAAGAGAGAGAGAGAGAGAGTCAAGGGGTGGTCTGATCCGAGTCAACCCTTTCCCCAACTATTTATAACGAAATCAATGGCCAAGATTAAAACCCTAAACGATCTGACGGTCCAGATTTAAAGAAGGTAAAAAGTAAGTAATTAAATGGTAAAACTTATTTACCGAACTGGTAATTAAAAATTAGCAGAAACTTCAGAAATTCACAGAAAATAAACGGAAGCTCCGAAAAATATTCTGAAAATACTGGGAGACTCATGTCGACACGCACTATGACATCAAGTCCTTAAATAAAGAATTTGGAGAGTTTAGAAAAACTCAAAATTAAACTCGAGTAATAACTTATTAAATAACCGATCACAGTAAAAGCTCTCAGTAAGTTATAAACCCCTGTAAAAAGGTAACTTTTAGGTACGGGGTCTAAACTTGTGCCATGTCAAACTTTTGTGACAACCATGTTCGGTTCTAAATCTATGATTGAAAGGCGTATACCTTCTCGCTTCTTGCTGCCAAATGGGATCTTGATCAATGTTACAGACACTCTATATACACCTAAAGGCAATCAAACATTACTGAGCTTCAAGGACATCCACGCTAATGGTTTTCACTTGGAGACACATAGTGAGAATCGACATGAGTTCCTCTGTGTTACTTCTCAGGTATGCGGACATAAACACACCTTGGAGAAGCTTCTGAGTCAGTAGTGTTATGTGCCTGACCACCATTAGGATCATTGAATCTAATGCAGTTGTCAAACAAGACTTCTGGCACTCTGACTCTTACAAGCTCTGGCATGACTGTCTCGGTCACTGTAAAAGAGATATGAGGTTTCAGATTCTGCGTAACTCACATGAACATCCTTTCTTCATGTCTAAAGAAAAAGGTTTGGAACGTGGCCTCACCATTCATGGTGACCATGCCATGACTGCCAAGGGTAACCCTCGACCGATCTCTCGGTCATCGATGCATGGTGATGACCCTGAAGCGTCACTAGCCTTTTCTGACGATCACCACTCCCTTTGTAAAGCTTGTACTTTAGCTAAGCTTGTGTCTACGCCTTCTTATGCTAAAGCAAACATAGAGAACATCACATTTCTCCAACTTATCCAAGGTGATATATGTGGACCTATCCAACAAAAATGTTGACCGTTTAGATACATCATGGTTATGGTGGATGCTTTGAGACGTTGGTCACACGTCGCTTTGTTGTCCACAAGGAACGTTGCCTTCCTCAAACTCCTTGCACAGATTATAATGCTTCGGGCTAACCACCTTGACTATCCAATCAAATCGATTCAGATTGATAATGTCAGAGTGTTCACGTTAAAAACCTTTGATGATTACTGCATGTCGATAGGAATTGAGGTTCAATATCTCATCCCACACGTGCACACGTAAAATGGTCTTGCTGAAGCAATGATAAAGCGGCTTCAGATAATAGCTAGAGCCTAATTTGCTTAAAGATTAAGATAAAGTAGAATATTTCTTATTTGATTTATACTGTAGGACCCAATTTACTTGTCTAACCGAAAGATGATGTTTTTGGTACTAGAACCAGAAGTGAAATAGAATAAGGTTGGACGGGGCAAACTTGGAAATTCTTACATATAATCTAAAGTATGAGTGCATAATGTAAAAAGAGGAGTGCTACTTTCATTCTCTAACAAGGTCTAAGATTTGTGGCCTTATTCCTAGGTGTCATGTCAATTCATAAAAACACATCATCAATTTGTCAAATCATGTTATGTATTAATTTAAGAAAAATACTATCTTATCCTTACTTAATATTTTGCTCTAATTTTATTGTTTTACTATGACGTTTTCTTCTTTACATTTTCATAACAAAAAGATTTGTGGTCTTAATCCTAGGTGTCATATCAATTCATAAAAATGCATCATCAATTTGTCAAATCATATTATGTATTAATTGAAGAAAAATACGATCTTATCCTTACTTAATCTTTTGCTCTAATTTTATTGTTTTACTATGACGTTTTTTCTTTACATTTTCATAACAAAATGTAGTGAAATTCATGGTTGGTTTTGCAAATTATGTTTTTATATATATATATATATATATATATATATATATATATATATATTATGTTTATAAACAAGCTTTTATACATATACAAAATCATATATGTATATAGATAGTGGCACAAGAAATATTTTCTTACCTCTTAAATTTTGGCATATATTAATTTGCATATAATTTCATATTCAAATTTAAGGTGTTATTTTTTTGGACGAAATTGATTCAAATTTGGAAGAAAAGAGTTCATCGATATTCACCTAATTTAATGTGTAAAAAACATTCCTTATATTTTTACCTAATTAATGACTATTATTATTACGTTATATTGATTTTCATCACCTCATAAAGTTTATTAATATCATTAATTTATTTCTTAAAATGTAAAAGGAAATAAAAAAGGTATGATTGGTAATGCAATATTATGATTTAGCAAGATATATTATGTGAAATTGAAACAAACATTTTTATATACCTATATGAAATGACACATAGGAATTAAGACTATAAATTTTTTACATTATTAAGATCCTCTAGCACCATACTACCCTAAAACTATTTTAATAACAAAATATCAAAATTTACAAATCTATCATTAATATTTTCTTATTTCTTCTGCATCAAATTCAAATTCAAATTCAATGATTCTAAATTCATCCTCAGTCTAACGAGGAAACCGACTCCAATTTTATTCTAACGAGGAAACCGACTCTAAGATCTTCTTAAAAGGAACTCCTAGTTGTTGTCTCACGTACACTGCCACTCAAATGTCCCAGAAACTCCGATCTCTCATGCATTCTTTTATGGGAAGTCATGGACCTTTCCATCTTTGAATTCGTTGTATATATTCAAGTCATGAAGAATTCAACTTTCTAATATCCGACTATAGCTGAGTCACTGTCCATGGGGTCGCTGTGTTATAGGATAATACACTTAACAGCTGAAACTCCAACCGACTCTGTTTTCTGGATACTCGTCGTTGATTCTATATTCTATTCAACTTTCCTACTCCACCATTTCCCTCTCTTTGATTTCTGTCTATATATTCTTGCAGAGCCTCCCCATATTTCCATAAACCCCTTCTTCAACTCTTATTCAGTACTTGCTTTCCTTGTTCTGCAATTCTTCATCCTAGCCTAGCTATATACTCTTTCTTTTCTTTGTTTTCTTCATGGCACCTCCTAATGATTCTGACAGTCCAGTTTTCAATGCGTTCCAGTCAGAGGGTTCTGTTAATTACTTTGACCTCTCTAATGGAAAGCTTAGTGTCAAAGGTGTTCCATTGCTCTCTGAAGTTCCAAGCAATGTAACTTTCAGTCACTTCCACTCAGCCTGCCAGTCTTCCGATGCTCCACTTCCTCTGCTCCAACGGGTTCTTGCCTCGTCCCACAAGGGTGCTTTCCTTGGATTCAACAAGGAGATTCCCTCGGATAGGCTGCTCAACTCCTTGGGAAAACTCAGTAACAGGGATTTTCTTAGCATTTTTAGGTTTAAGACATGGTGGTCTACCATGTGGGTGGGAAACTCTGGCTCAAATCTGCAAATGGAAACCCAATGGGTGCTCTTAGACGTCCCGGAGATCAAGTCCTATGTCATAATCATTCCCATCATTGAAGGCAGTTTCAGGTCTGCTCTTCATCCTGGCAGTGATGATCATGTCATGATCTGTGCCGAGAGTGGTTCTAGTCGAGTGAAAGCATCAAACTTCGGTGCCATTGCTTATGTTCATGCTTCTGACAATCCCTACAACTTGATGAAGGAAGCTTATAGTGCTCTCAGAGTCCATCTGAATACTTTTAGGCTCTTGGAAGAGAAGACAGTGCCAAAACTGGTTAACAAATTCGGTTGGTGCACTTGGGATGCATTCTACTTAACTGTAGAACCTGTTGGTGTCTCGCATGGTGTGAATGAATTTGTTGAAGGCGGTGTGTCACCGCGGTTTCTCATCATTGATGATGGTTGGCAAAGCATCAATATGGATGATGAGGACCTGAAAGAGGACACGAAAAATCTAGTTCTTGGTGGGACTCAAATGACTGCTAGGCTCTACAGATTCGAGGAGTGCAAGAAGTTCAGGAACTACAAAGGTGGGTCTATGTTGGGTCCTGATGCCCCTTCCTTTAATCCCAAAAAACCAAAATTGTTGATTGCCAAGGCAATTGAAATAGAGCATGCTGAGAAGCACCGCGACAAGGCCCTTCAATTAGGAGTCACTGAATTGTCTTTGTTCGAAACAAAAATTCAGAAGCTCAAGACAGAGTTGAATGAGATCACTTGTGGAGGAGAAGGCAGTACTACTAATGAAAGCTGTGGAAGCAGTTCTTGCAGTGACAAAAACTATGGAATGAAGGCTTTCACCGGTGACTTGAGAACCAAGTTTAAAGGTTTGGATGATATATACGTATGGCATGCTCTTTGTGGTGCCTGGGGTGGTGTTAGGCCAGGCTCAACTCATCTCAGTTCGAAGGTCATTCCTTGCAAAGTCTCTCCTGGACTAGATGGAACGATGACTGATCTCGCTGTGGTGAAGATTGTTGAGGGTGGGATTGGGCTTGTTCATCCTGATCAAGCCGATAATTTCTACGACTCCATGCACTCATATCTTTCTGAAGTCGGTATTACTGGAGTCAAGGTGGATGTTATTCATGTAAGTCTTATGCTCATCATCATCATCATCATTTCATTAACCTACTATTGTGATATATTGTAATATTCAATTGTTCAAATTATATTTACTTTCTGTACAGACGCTTGAATATGTATCCGAGGAATATGGAGGCCGTGTGGAGCTTGCAAAAGCTTATTACAAGGGGCTGACTGATTCTCTTCAGAAGAACTTCAATGGGACTGGACTTATTGCTAGCATGCAGCAATGCAATGACTTCCTCTTTCTTGGCACAAAGCAAATATCTATTGGAAGAGTCGGTAAGGAAGTTTAAAAAAAAAATTAATCTACTGTTGCAACAACGTATAGATTCATTACAAAACTACAAGAGGTTCTTCTTTAGGCCTTATATATTGCATTTTGTATTGCAGGTGACGATTTTTGGTTTCAGGATCCGAATGGAGATCCAATGGGAGCGTACTGGTTACAAGGAGTTCATATGATTCACTGCGCCTACAACAGCATGTGGATGGGTCAAATGATACAGCCTGATTGGGATATGTTTCAGTCAGACCATATATGTGCTAAATTTCATGCAGGTTCTAGAGCAATCTGCGGCGGTCCGGTTTATGTGAGTGACTCAGTTTCAGGGCATGATTTCGATCTTATTAAGAAGCTAGTTTACCCTGATGGTACCATTCCTAAGTGCCAGCACTTTGCCCTCCCAACCAGGGACTGCCTCTTCAAAAACCCTTTATTTGATGATAAGACTGTCCTGAAAATTTGGAACCTCAACAAGGTATCCCTGTCTCCATCTCTACATGTATACCTATTTTTGTTAAACAATATAGTACAATTAACCCCAATAAGTAGAGGTACTGTGAATCTTACTCAATCATGTTACTCATTACAGTATGGTGGTGTTCTTGGAGCTTTCAACTGTCAGGGGGCTGGTTGGGACCCCAAGGAGCAGAGGATCAAAGGCCACTCAGAATGCTACAAGCCAATGTCTTGTTCGTTACATGTTTCTGAGATTGAATGGGACCAAAAGACTGAAGCAGCCCCTTTGGGAGAGGCTGAAGAGTATGTTGTCTATCTCACCGAGGCTAAGGAGCTCCGCCTGATGACCCCAAAGTCGGATGCCATTCAAATCGTCATCCAGCCATCTTCGTTTGAGCTTTTGAGCTTTGTGCCCGTTCGGAAGCTAGGCCAGAGCATCAAGTTCGCGCCAATCGGACTTACAAATATGTTCAACTGTGGAGGCACACTCCAGGAGTTGGAGTACAAAACTAGTAGGGTGGAGTCTAGTGCCATGATCAAAGTTAAGGGTGGAGGCCATTTCCTGGCCTACTCAAGTGAGTCGCCAAAGAAATGTTGTTTGAACGGTGCGGAGGTAGCTTTCGAGTGGTCTGCTGATGGCAGATTGAACATGAGTTTTCCTTGGATTGAACAAGCTGCTGGCATTTCTGATGTGCTGTTTGCATTCTGATTTCAAATCTTAAATACTAATCAATAGTTAAGGGTATACAAAAGAAGTGGTACGTACATGATTGATTCAGACTATTTTTGCTTCCTTTGCAAGGAAAAATTAAGATTGTATGTGTATCGAAATTCAAGGCTTCACTTTGCATACTGAGTTACTGACTGCATCAGCGTACCCTATTTTTAAGTTTTAATTCTTTAACGACCAAAAAAAGTTCTAACCTTGAAGACACATCAGCGTACACTTGTTCAACTTGTATTGAAAACGAAACTTGAAAAGAATTAACGTACGTGTGCTTCAACTTACAAGTGGTATCAAAACAAAACAGAACAAAAGAGGGTGTCGGTCGGTTAATCCAAATAAAGGTTAGAAGCCAACTAGTATGCTGATCTGCTATCGAAAGAAAACGAGTTGAGCAATTTTGTTTTGGTTGGAAGAGTGGGGTTATCCATTCTCTCTCAGAATATTTCTCAGTTCTATTTATCTAAAGATGCATGTCTATGTCGTTTTATTTTAATAATAATTGACCATATAATACTAATTATATGGATTGATTGCTCATTCCAATGAAAACAGATTTGACCTGTCCATTCCAATTAATCTTATTAAGATTACCTTTTTACCCCTGGTCTATTATATACGCTCATCTCTCCTCTATCACCCATTTCAAATCTCTTCTCTCTCTCTCTCTCTCTCGTCTCTCTCTCTCGTCTCTCTCTATTCTCTAGATTAGAGTCCGAGCCAGCTCCAGATCAGAGCTCGACGCCGGTGACCATGTCATTTCACCGGTTGGTGTTCTCCATGGAGATTTGGAAGAGGATCATGGAGATCTGGACGATGGATGACGACCATGGAGATCTGGATGACAACTAATCCCTCTGGAAGATAAATGCTTAAGATCTGGATGATAAACGGTTAATACGCCTTAGTTCAAAGTTAATACGCCTTAGTTCAAAGTTAAATCAACTCGAAACCAGATCTGGATTTTTAGGAGGTGTTGTGGTGGTTCTGAGTTGAGGCAGAGGGATGCTCAGCGAAATCAAGTGAGGTGTAGCATCAAGGTCATGTTTGGAGGTCTAGTGGGGGGATATGTCTGGTTGTGGTTCTGGAGAACATAGGAGTTTATGGATTGGAGCAGATCAAGGGTAAGGTTCGATTTTCCCCTAGTGTTCTTGATGCTGTGTTGTTGTTGAATTGGTGTTGATCTAACTAAATTTGTGTTGTTGTTTGACCCATGTATGTCGATAACTTGGAGACAAAGAAGACGGGAAAACTCTTGCAAAATTCCGGCAAGTTGACCGAAATCCGGCAGGTGATTACGACAAGTTGCTAGAATCTGGTGACTGCTCTGGTGATGTAGTAAATCCGGTAGAATGCCAAGAAGGTACTCTTCAACTCCTTTTGAAATGTGTTGTTTCCGTTTAATCAAGTTAACGATCGTAAATCGGAAAAATTAAGTTTAAGGAAACTTACTAAAAAAGAAACTAACCGTGATTGAAATCTTTTTCATTTTAAGAAACTTTCTAATTTTAGAAACCTACTAATTTGGAAAACTTTCTACTTTAGGAAAGTTTCCATTAAACATTGTTCTAAAAATCACCCTAGTCGGCCGACTAGTCGGTAGTCGGCCAACGACCGAGTCGATTTCAGTCAAATCGGCCGAGAAAATCGGTCGGGAGAAATCGGCCTACTAGTCGAAAAAAATCAGAAAAAATGGTATTTGCTTTTATTACTTAGAACTCATGTAATGGTTGTTTTTACTCTTTAGACATTATTATCCCATTGTTGTTGAATATTGTAATGTTTTATTGACTATTTTTATTATTTTGTACATTATGTTACCTTTTTTAAAATTATATTTAATTATATGTTTTTAAAATAAAAATATATCTAAAAATTAAAAACCGACTACTCCTCTACTCGCTAGTCCCCGGTCGGCTGACCGACTAGCGACTAGTGACTTTTAGAACCTTGCCATTAAGGGAAAGTTTCTATTTTTGAAAACTTCCATTTTTGGAGAAATGGTTTAATAAAGATTTGAAGTTCAACGAAATTTGGTAAAGTGTTAAATTGTTATCGAAAAATGATTACTGAAATTCTGGAAATGTCAAGTTGACCGTTTTAAGAAAAATTGGTGTTTCACATAAATCTATGTATCGACTCAAGTTTAAATAAATTGGTTAATGTGACACGTTGGGTGTCCATAGTAATTCAACGATTTATTATGTGACACCCTAACATCAAAATAAAATGGTTACGGAAAGTTTAAAAGTTAAGTCAGACTTTCGAAAAATGAGCAGAGTTGATAACCGGAAAAGCAAGTTAAAAAGGTTAAAGAGTCAAAAAGGAAATTGGTTGGTCAACTTGATCAATGTGGTCATTCATGGTCAAACTAGGAATGCTAAGGTCAACTAGACCGTTATTGTTTCTTCGATGCTAAGCTACTCTATTTCTGCAGTGATTCATTGGATGAGGTAGCTTACGCGGTGACCTCGGTTTACTGAGGGTCAATGCCCGGTTTACTGAGGGTCAATGACCGTGAACCTCCAGAGGGTCAATGCCCTGTTTATTTTATTTTCCTGCTTACGCTTGTCTTATACAGAGTTAAACAAGTCGTAAGTGCGGTGTGTACTACGAGTGATGTGTTGGGCATTAGCTGTAAATGGATACTCTCGCTACGATTCATCTTCGGACACATAGGTAGTTGGCCCCGGTTTGCAATATAGACAAACCCGGGATTCGGCCACCTAGATCCGTGAAGCCCTGCAGGCTGTATTTATACATTGAGCGCTCGGGCCCTTGTTTTAGCATACTGCATAGTTTTTCCCAATGATATAAAATGATGATTTTGTATGCCAAGGATTTTCTAAATGGTTTTATTTAGAGCTCAAATCTATATATATATATGGTTTTATGGATTTCAAACCTATCATTGGTAGGCCTATATGTGAGCACGTGAGGACAACGCTCACCCCTACAATAGGTTGTTTGCATGTACTGTGTACTGTGACGGAATAGATAGAGGGAGCTATGTGTGTGGAGCCTCATTTCCTAGTCAGTGTGTCGTCCGAGCCATAGACACTTGACATACTTTATCTTTGAAGCCATTTACCAGAGTATTTAACATAAACAGTAAAAGTGTCTTCCTGATTTATTGACTCTATTGTATGTTTTTATTGTTGTCGCTAAATTTTTTAATTAACCCTCTAATTTGTCCACCTTCTGCGAAATTGGAAAAACTCTGATGAATGTTTTAAGAAACTATTGTGCAGTCATTCGAGTTTAAAAATTAATTTTATTTTACCTATTTAGGTTAATAAGTTGTCGGCACGTTCTTCAGACGTGTTGGCTTCTTATTGGCTTAAATTCGTGGCCACTGTAGCTTCCCCTCAAGGGCCGCTACAATGAAGCTTGGAGACCTCTAGAACAAAACCTTTAGCTAGAGATGTAGTAGTGTATGGGTGAGAGAGAGGAATAAAGTGAGCATACTTGGTAAGCCTGTAGATTACCACCCAAATCACTGACTTCCCTTCAAAAAGAGGCAGCCCTTCAATAAAACTCATGGATATTTCCTTCAAGCCTTATCTGGTATGGTTAAAGGTTGCAGCTCACCCGAGGGTAGGATTGTTTTATAATGGTGATGTGGACAGATTACACACTCAGACACAGATTTCTTGATGTTAGCCTTCATGCCTATGTGAAACCCCGTACGTTTTTATCGTGGTTTACGACGAGTTAATGAGGTTTAAGCCGTTTTCAGTAACATAACAAGTGAACGACCACGTTTATTATCGAGTTTTTCTAAATTCTTCAAATTTTTCATTTAAGAACTCGATGTCATAGTATGTGTGAACACAAGTCTCTGGTATTTTTGAAATATTTTTCGGAGTCTCAGTTTATTTTCTATGAATTTCTGTAGCTTCCGGTAATTTAAATTAATTACCATTCCCTATTATTAATTCCACCTATTATTTCTCTTTTACCTTTTAATTCCCAACCATCTAATTATTCTCCTCTATTCTGGACCATTGATTGATGGTATATAAATCTAAAAAACCTTTACTCTCCTTCAGTTTTGTCGGTGCGAGAGAGAGATAGAGAGAGAGAGATAGAGGGATTGAGAGGGAGAGCAATCGAGGCAGAGTTGCTGTTGTGTAGTCTGGTCGCTGTTGCCGTCGCGTCAGGCCACCTCTGGCTGATCAGAGGCCACCAATAGACTCGCCCCACTCTCTTCTCTTTATCCCTACCAATATTTTCGACATGCACCCACTTCTTTAGGAGATCAAAATCAAGAACCCTTAACCCTCAAATTTGTTACTTTGCCAAATCCCTCACTCTTCGATCAGATCTTCCTTCTCCAAGGTGATTCCCTCTCTTTTCTCTCAACTTCGAATCCCCCTAACCTTTGCTCTTCAACTCGGGATCTAATCCCTTGTTTTCTTCTTTTCTAGGTTCGCCTGTGTCAGGACCCACCCCGAGTTAAACCCCTTTAACTCGAAGTAAGTCCTGCGGGGACCACCTTCCAAAGAAGATTCTGCCGAAATTTTGACATAGTCTCCCTTGAAAAGTGGACAACCCTTAACCTACAGTAATCCACAAAACACTTCTATATCCATAACCATCCGAAAACTCCTGGAGCCATCCTGCTCCCATTAGACAACAACCTCCACAAGATACACATCTAAACAAATTCACAAATAGTTCAACAACTCCAAATGTAAGTGATACATAGAGTTCCAAATCCCTAAGAGTTCACCACAATTAAAATTACCCGATGTGTATTAGAGCGTCTAAGATTAAGCAGAAACATAGATGGATTACAAGTAGGTCAACCCGGAACCTACTGATAGTGCGGAAAGTGGCGGTAACTATGCTTGGCCTCCAAGTAGACTAGTCGGGTCGAGCACTGCAATCTGGGCTTTTTAAAACAAAGGGCCCAGGAGAGAAACATTGAAAACTGTCAGGGTGAGTGGACAAAAATAAAATATAAAAACTCTAATTCCTTTAATGTTCTCCCTCTAAGTTTTCCTAAGAAAATCCGCATGCAAGTAAAACATAAATAATGCCTTGGCTCAAATATAAACAATTATGTGGGGTGTTAACCTAATCCACGAGAAAACCCGACCCGCTTTACCATGAGAGGGTCCATTGACTAGCTTATCGGAGAGGGTCCCATGACCTGCTCTATTCGGGAGGGTCTTTTGACCAGCTACCACCGAAGAGGGTCCTGACCTGCTCTATCCGGGAGGGTCATAATGACCAGCTACCACCGAAGAGGGTCAGACCTGCTACAATCCAGAGATGGTACCCGCTCCATCTGGAGAGGGTCCATGCTAGCATGCAATATATATATATCCTTATCCTTTAAAATCCTTTTAAAACCTGTAAAACCTCGTAAAACCTCGTGGGAATAATAAATCGAAAACCAAGTCAAATCTCCCTGACTTCACCCCAAATACATTGGATTTAAAAACCTTTCCAGGAACCAAAAACCGGGTCTCTGCCTTTACTTTAAAACCCTTTAAATCCAAGAGCCAAATTTCTCTTTTTTAAAACATCCCCCTCCATAATCCCAAAACGGTGAAAACCATTAAAAAACATAATCCGGGAAAATCCTTTAAAACACCGGGAAAGGTAGGAACCTCTTCCCCGGCTCGTTTATCTTTAAAATAGTAAATCCTCATTTTTCCAAAATCACCGTAAAACATTAAATGAAGGAAATCACATAAATAAAGGAGAAAACAAATAAAGTCTATGTCATGCAGTTTAATTTAAAAACAAAGTCCACTCACAGATGCCGCTAGGTCTGTCGGCTACCAGAAGGCTGCTCAGCTCGAGATCCCCCACGTCCTGTTCAAAACATACAAACAGATCTTAAACCCATAATCAAAGTAAGGGCAACAATAACAAGCTCTACCTTTAACGTTCAAGCTTAACCATCTCTCGAAAAGCGTGGGGAGTCGGCCTCTAATACCCCATTAGCATACAAACTCTCACTTACGCTCTCACGCCTAGCCGGTTCTCCCTAAATGACCGGTTAACCATTAATTACCTAATTAATAACCCAAACTTTCCAAAAAATACCAAACATCTCAATTAAATCCCCAAAACTTAGAAACCGCCCTTCAATGGTCTTCTTTTATTTTTTTTACAATTTATTGGGCAAGAAAAACTGTCCAAAAAGTGGCAGCTCCGCCGCCGGCGGAGGATTCCGGCCAAACTCCGGCGACCTCCGATCGCCACAAAATTTTACCAGCAGCTTCGTCTCATCAATTGGAACCACTTCCTAGTTCAACTCGAAGGCCAATTCGGCCTCTAACTAGGTCAATCGACAAGAATTACAAAACCCGAAATCAAAAGTCAACCCAAACGTCAAATCCTCAATTCTCCCTACACACTTCAAATCTAGCTACCAAATTCTAGGGGCTTAATGTACACCTCAAACCCATCAAAACCATATAAGGAACTCACCGGGAGGTGGCCTGAGGAGGGAGAAATCCGGTGTCGATGAACAGTGCTCAAGCCTTCCCTTCTCGCCGTGATTTCTCTCAAACGACGGCGACTTAGCTCCGGTGACCACCACCAACTTGAAGGTGGCACAGCAGGCTTCAATTCGGTACCTAGCACGCGCCCTAACTCCGCCGGACGGAGGAGAAATTCGGTGATGAAATCCGGCGGAAAAAATCGGGTTTTCGGAGGAATTTTCGAAGTGAACAGTAACTTTTCCAATTTTCACCTTTTCACCGATTTACCCCAGTAACTCACTATATATAGGCTTTTCACCAAACAGTAACTTTTGTTTTTAGACTATAACTTTTTCATACAATCTCCGATTTAAGCGTGCTACGTGTCCACGGACTCGTAACGACGCCCTCTACAACTTTCATGAAGAAAGTTTCTCCAAATTCCTGACCTAACGAAAAGTCAACTTTTTGACCTCTCACGGTAAAACGGTGACTACGAAATGGTTAAAGACCAAAGTAACTTGGGTAGTAACCGACCGTAAATGGATTCTAAGACCGGGATGTGACAGCCTGCATGACCATCGACAAGCATTCTCCCGACGTCTCTTTTCCCTTCACGTGGATGACCAGAGGTCTGCTGCAATAGAGCAGGTCTTGGAGCCTCGAATCGGGTCTCTTCCAGAGAAGAAGAATTTGAGGAAAGAATGAGGTTTTGATGACTCACGGTGAATTAAAGGTGAGGTGTATCTGTAGGGAGCCCAGAAGTGTGTTGGTGGAACTCGGGAGGTGAAGTTGTTGCTTTGGAGGTTTTGTTTGAAGCTGGTGGCAACAGTTGGAAGCCTTGGCAGTAGATCTGGAGCTCGGCATTGAGCTGGGCTTTGGGAGCTTGTGTTCAAGGCCACACGTCTCAACAAAGTCCTATATTGGCAGAATGTAAAGACTTGTTCAGATTTGGGATTTGTGTTGTGAATCAATGGATTGGAGATGGTTTTGTGTTCTGCACGATAATTTTGGGAGGAAGTAGTTTAAGTATTGTTTTGGAGATTGGTTGATCTGATGATAAATTGTTATTGCAAGTCGAGAACTTGGAGTTTGGAAAAGCAGAGAGACTGGCCATTTTTCAAGAATGTTGCTGAAATCTGGTGAATCAGCAGAAGGTTCCGGCAGAATGCCGAAGAGGTAGAAATCAGTTTTCCTCGTTTATTTTGTAGCTGTAGAGCTTTCTTTAAATATTAAATTGGAAATACGGAAACACTGAAAGTATGAAGTTTCCATTTTGGGAAACTTTCTATTTTTAGATAGTTGACCAGTAAAAAGAAAAGTCAATAAGGGTTAACGGTTAAATGAAATAAGAATGAGAACTTACTATATTTGGAAACTTTCTATTTTAGGAAAGCTTTCCAAATAATGAAACCATTTTGGGTGCCCTTAGTATTTATGGTAGTTTCTGAAGATTCCAAATTCACGTGTTTAGATATGTTCGAGTTAATGAAAAACATAACACTTTGGTTAAACAAAATTGACGATTACAAACGGATTTTCAAACGTTAATGTGGGCATCCTTAGTTGTTCAAGAAACATTAAGCGACACCTAAGTGTTTAATGTTTAGTATAAAATAAAGTGACTTGAATCGTTTAATCGAAGTTAAGTCGAACACGTTGAAAGAACGTTTATTGGTCAACCCTTAGTCAAAAGGTCAACTCCTGGTCAACTAAAGGAAAAAATTGGTCAACCTTTGGTCAAACTTGGACAACCCTGGTTAAATCAGTAAAGGGTCAAAGTTGATGGTATTTCTAGAGACTTGCTTTAACGGAACGTTTCTACAGTTTATCGAAAGACTTGGAGTACGACTCGAGGACTAGAACGTGAATGCTTAGCGGAGCGTGACATTGGAGTTTACTATAGAGTCGACATATCCAGGTACGGGGAGCACACCCAATGGGTGAGCCATAATCTTTTCGGGTTAGTGGCTTTTTTATTTGTAAAAGTATCAGATGCATGATTTACTATTTTACCACACGCTTTTACTTGCATTTATATGTGTGTTTATATGTGGAACCTAATACTTCTCCTTTACCGGGTTACAATTCAAGAAATAACACCAAGTGTGGTCAATTATTAAATATGCATCGTTTATTATGCTTGAAGTACTGTTTACAGGGCCAAAGGCCAGTCAGACTTGAGAAGCCACTCTGGGTCCTTTGTCAGGGCCCAGTTCATTGTAAGTTTGAGGCAAAGCAAGGGAGTTCATTCCCACATTGGAAAAAGACAAAGTGCAGCCTTTAATGCTACTATAAATACCGGTGAGGACCTCCCGGTAAGAGGACGGACAATTCCTTAACTACTCTTGAGTTTTCTGCTTATCTGACAGTGTCTGACTTAAGCATCGGAGTGGCTTCCCTCGGTAAACCCGGGGACGCCCTTTGACGTGTTTGTTCTTTACACAGGAAAACACGGGAGTACAAGGAAGTTCGCTATTTCTGGAACCGTGCAACCCGCTAAAGGGGCCACGAGCATCCCCGGAAACAATTGGTGCTCTCGTTGAGAGCTGAACTCAAGACCTCCCAAATACGTATTTCGAAGAACGATGGAAATGACAGGAGAACAAGATCCAACTAGAAGGCTTAATTTCTCAGGGGATGATAACCCAGGGACCTCCGGGACCCAGTTTGGCCAAACAGATTTAGCAGCAGCATTCGAGCTCTTGAAAAAGGACTTTCTCGCTCAAAAGGAGCAATCTACTCGAGAACATGCCGAGTTGATAACGGTAAGGGAGCAGTTAGCGACTATCCAGGCCGAGCATGGGCTTCTTCAAGCAACCTTAACTCAAAGAGCGAATGCCATGGGGGCGTCAGCCAGACTTGCTGATATCATCACCCCAGAAGGGAATCCTCCGGGTTGTGGAAACCCGCGAACTTTTGACGGTGCATACATACCACCCGCTATTCTCCCAACCACTGCCCACCCTAACCCAAATCCACAAATGATCCATCTCTCCAATCCTTTGTTTAATCACAATCTTACAGGACCTCCTCCACCCCCAGAGCCGTTGTTAAATCATCCACTTCCCCCAGCAGATGCCCAGACCCAGCTGCTGTTACAGTTGACACAAACTGTGACCCAACTTGAGCAGCGGCTAAACTCGGGAACGGGACCACAACAATATCAACCCTTTATTACCCGTGCAAGCCCATTCTCCGCACGGGTTCAAGCAGACAAAAAACCACCAGAAGCAAAGCCATTTAAGATTAAGAGATATGCCGGAATGGGGTGCCCGTATGCACACCTTGAGTTGTTCCAGTCTCAGTTGGATTCAACCCGGTTCACAGACGCCCAAGCATGCCATGCTTTCCAGGAAACACTCAGTGAGGAGGCATTGAGTTGGTTCCTCAAGTTACCGGCTTTGTCAATAGAGACCTATGGTCAGTTGACACAGAGGTTCCTGTCCCGGTTTATCCTGCTGTCAAGTGCCAACCGAAGCACCACTTCGTTATTCAAAGTCCAGCAAAGGGATGATGAAAGCTTGAAAATTTTTGTAACCCGTTGGCTGTCCACGACTTCCAAGTGTGGGCACTTGGACGAGTCAGTAGCATCAGAGGCGTTCTTACAGGCGCTCAAACCAACCCGCTTTGTGGTGGAGCTCAGGAAGCAGCGGTTCAGGTGCTACGACGATCTAATTAATGAAGTAACTCGGCAAGCTCAAGCCGAGTACGACACCTTCGGGGAACGCCGGACGAACACCGGGTTCACAAGCCAGCGAGCTGATGGATGGAAAAAGGAAGGGCAGCATAAGAGTGGCCAGGGATACTACGGCAAAAGTTCAAACAAACCAAGGGAGAAACCAAGAGAGGCTCCATACCTTCGTCATCCAACCCGGGAGGAAAAGAACACTTACATCCCTCGATATGAAGTGTTAACCAACTTGACTGCCTCCTATGAAGAAATTTGGAACCGCCATAGGAATGAAGTTCCCCCGGCTCCAAAAAGAAAGTTTCCCAAAAGGACAGGGCCGGACAACGGGCAACACTGTGCCTATCACAACGAGTCTGGCCACACAACCGACCGGTGCTTTTCCCTTCGGAACACCATTGAGTACATGATCCAGAACGGCAAGTTACAGCAGTATAAGTCACCCGCCACAGGTGTCAACCTGATTGAAGTATATGGGGAGATAATGACGATTCACGGGGGTGGCACCCAAGGGGTGTCCGGTCACCGGGCCAAAAGACTCTGCCCAAGAGGCCCGGAGTTTGAGATAATGCAGCTTCGTCAGGAATGCCGCAAGGAGCTGGTTCCTTGGGATACCGTGTCATTTTCTCAGTCTGAAGACACGCTGAAAGTGCATCACAATGATCCTTTCATCATCACTCTTCAGATTGACCACTGGAGAACTCGGAGGGTTCTAATAGACACGGGAGCCGCTGTCAGCGTCATGTTCAGCAGTTGCTATAAGGGGTTTAAACGAGGACGAGATAAGCTCTATAGGAACCACGAGCCATTGATCAGTTTTTCAGGAGAGACGACTCAACCGTTGGGGTCTGATCAACTAACGGTTACAGTTGGAACCGGCCACCAGTCCACAAGAATTGTAGTTCCCTTCATAATTGTGGACTGCCCATCCTCCTACAATGCCATACTCGGGAGAGATGCACTCTGGGGCCTACAAAGTTTTATAGCGGGTCACATGCTGCTTATGAAGGTGCCTACACCCGGGGGTTGGGTTACAATTCGCGGAGACCAAGAAGCCGCTGTCAGATGCAACGCGATAGCAACTCAGTCCCAGCACGAGATGTTTTCGGCCGGTTTTTCCTTGTCTCCATTTGACAAACCCGATGACCCCAGGGATGACCCGGATTCTTTGCCCATCAGCAAGACGACACAAAAGAAGAGCCAGAAGTATCCTGCCAAGTTCCCCCGGCCAGCCCCAATTGAAGCAACAGAATGGATTCATATTTCAGAAGAATACCCGGAGAGGAAGATTTGCATTGGCACAGGCCTTGACCCCGAGGTCAGAAACCGAATGGTTGAGCTGCTAACCCGGAAACAGAAGGTGTTTGCATGGTCATATGCAGACATGCCCGGGATTTCTCCAGAAGTTATGACGCATTCCCTCAATATTATCCCGGGTGTTAAACCGGTAAGACAGAAGCGTCGCGCATTTTGCGCAGAGAAGTACAAGGCCATTCAAGCAGAAGTTAAACGTCTTAAAGACATCGGGTTCATTGAAGATGCAACATACCCGGATTGGTTGGCCAATGTGGTGATGGTCAAGAAGGCAAACGGAAAGTGGAGGATGTGCGTCGACTACACAGATCTGAATAAGGCTTGCCCGAAGGATAGTTTTCCCCTTCCAAAGATTGATCAACTGGTGGATTCAACCGCGGGCCACCCCCAGTTGAGCTTTATAGATGCATACTCGGGATTTAACCAAGTTCCGATGAATCCCGCGGATCAACAGCACACATCTTTTACAACAGACAAGGGGATGTATTATTACAGAGTGATGCCTTTTGGACTCCGGAATGCAGGAGCCACGTTCCAGCGCCTCGTAGTGGGCATGTTTGCAAACCAACTCGGGGATACTATGGAGGTTTATATAGACGATATGCTGGTCAAAAGCCGGGAAACAAGCAAACACCCGGATGACTTGGAGACCGTCATCGACATTGCCTTGAGCAAGGGGATGAGGTTAAACCCGGAGAAGTGTGTGTTCGGTGTTTCAGGAGGAAAGTTTCTCGGGTTCATGGTCAGCGCTCGGGGAATTGAGGCAAACCCCGACAAAATTCAAGCCGTCTTGGCCATGCAACCGCCGAAAACCAGGAATGAAGTTCAGCAACTTACTGACAGGCTGGTAGCCTTATCCCGGTTTATATCCAGGTTAACAGATAAATGTGCCCCCTTCTTCAAAATTCTCAAGAGTCAACACCGCGAGCGGATTACATGGCAGGAAGAGCACAATCAAGCTTTTGAAAAGTTGAAGGAATACTTGGCGTCAGTCCCTTCTTTATCCAGACCAAACCCTGGGGAAATACTCTATCTGTACCTGGCGGTGTCTCAAACAGCTGTCAGTTGTGCCTTGATAAGAAAGCCAGACTCTGAAGAACTGCCGGTCTACTATACTGGGAAAGGATTCAATGATCCTGAAACTCGTTATCCAGATATTGAAAAACTGGCCCTGGCCTTGGTTGTAGCAGCAAGGAAGTTAAGACCCTATTTTCAAGCACATTCCATCCATGTACTCACCAACCAACCGCTACGGCAGGTTCTGCAAAACCCGGCGACTTCGGGCAGACTGGTCAAATGGGCAATTGAGTTGGGGGAGCATGATTTGCACTTTAAACCGCGAACGGCAATCAAAGGGCAAGCAGCAGCAGACTTCATTGCCGAGTTAATCCCAGCAGATTCAACAGTTGCTGAAACTCTTCCTACACAAGCTGAACCGGAGAGTTGGCAAATATTTGTAGATGGATCAGTCAATCAGAGGCAATGTGGAGCAGGCATTACGTTGGTAGACCCGGAGGGTAATATGTTTGACTATGCCTTACGCTTTAACTTCAAAGCATCAAACAACACGGCTGAGTACGAAGCCCTAATCAAAGGGCTCCAACTCGCTAAAGATATGGGCGCCCGGCATCTCCGCATACTAAGTGATTCACAGCTGGTAGTGCAGCAGGTTAACGGCGGATTTCAGGCAAAGGAAGCACATCTTTCGTCCTATCAAAAGTTAGCGGCTTTCTTGCTGGAGAAATTTGATAGCTTTGAGGTTACTCAGATACCGAGGCAGCAGAATGTGAGAGCAGATACCCTGGCTAGGATTGCAACAGGGGACGATTCCAATACCGAGTTTAAAAGCTTACTGGTCGAGACATTGGAGAAACCAAGTATCTCACTCTCCTTTTCTGAGATTTTCGCGGTAGAGGCAAACCCGCCACCGTCTTGGATGGATGAGTTCATCAACTTCATCCAACATGGAACCCTACCTGAGGACCCGGTAGCGGCCAAACGACTACGGGTTCGAGCGGCTCGGTATAGTATCCGTGATGGGAAACTGTACAGACGAGGACAAACTTTTCCTGATTTGAAGTGTATTACACCCGAGGAAGGAGACCGGGTTTTGCAGTCGCTTCATAGCGGGGTATGTGGAAATCACTTTGGAGCCCGTAACCTGGCTTTCAAAACCCTGAGAATGGGATATTACTGGCCTTCTTTGGAACACGATGCCAGAATTGTCGTAGATTCCTGCCTTCAATGTCACCGATTTGCAAGCTTTCCACGTGCACCATCAGTCCCACTATCAGTAATAATTTCTCCATATCCATTTTGCATGTGGGGAATTGATTTCATCGGGCCTCTACCCACAGCTCCGGGACAGCTCAAACATGCCATTGTCTCAGTGGACTATAATTCCAAGTGGATAGAAGCTCAACCCCTGGCACGGATCACGACCGCAAATGTTAAGAAATTCCTTTGGAACAATGTCTTTTGCCGGTTTGGAATCCCGGAGACGTTTATCACAGATAATGGGACGCAGTTTGACAACGATGAGTTCCGGGAATTCTTACACTCTAATGGGACAAAGGTCCTATATGCCTCCCCTGCACACCCGCAGACTAATGGACAAACTGAAGCCGTTAACAAGCTCATCAAGTAAGTTCTGAAGAAGAAGCTGGAGGACGCAAAGGGTTTATGGGCTGAGAAACTTCCAGAGGTTTTGTGGGCACTAAGGACAACTCCAACAGAAGCCAATGGGGAGAGCCCATTTCTTATGACTTTTGGATCTGAAGCAGTGATCCCGGTAGAGATGGAAGTCCCGAGTGACCGGGTACAACTGTTTGACAGGGAAACCAACGATGAAGGCATCCGCCTTAACATGGACCTCCTGGAGGAACGCCGGGAGCGTGCACATCTCCGAAATATCAACAAGAAGCAAAAGGTGGCTAAACACTACAATTCCCGGGTTATCAACCGCCCACTCAAACTCGGGGATTGGGTAATGAAGGAAGTTATCCCTAAGCCAACGGGGTTTAAAGCTCCATGGGAGGGTCCATATGAAATCGTTGAAGCCGTGGGCCCGGCAACGTTTTACATCCGGGGTACAGATGGAGTTACGCTTCCACGACCATGGAACGCCCAACATCTGCATCTCTTCCCCAAATAGGTACCGAGTTATCTATGAATGTCCAATTTTATTGCTTATGATGTTGTATATAAAGCCTTTCAGGCCCACAATGCATGAATTCCCCTACCGGGTTATGTTTTATTAAAGAGTTTGTTGAAGTGAATGCAGCCTTTAGCGGCCCTACTTGTATGCCTTAATCGCCAAGCTCCGATAATCTCCGATAATCTCCATGACATGAAATATTGCAAGCCTTTCACGGCCTTATTTCATGGTCAAAACTCGCCAAGCTCCGATAATCTCCGATAATCTCCATGACATGAAATATTGCAAGCCTTTCACGGCCTTATTTCATGGTCAAAACTCGCCAAGCTCCGATAATCTCCGATAATCTCCATGACATGAAATATTGCAAGCCTTTCACGGCCTTATTTCATGGTCAAAACTCGCCAAGCTCCGATAATCTCCGATAATCTCCATGACATAAAATATTGCGAGCCTTTCACGGCCTTATTTCATGGTCAAAACTCGCCAAGCTCCGATAATCTCCGATAATCTCCATGACATGAAATATTGCGAGCCTTTCACGGCCTTATTTCATGATCAAAACTCGCCAAGCTCCGATAAGCTCCGATAATCTCCATGACATGAAATATTGCAAGCCTTTCACGGCCTTATTTCATGGTCAAAACTCGGCAAGCTCCAATAGATCTCTAATAATCTCTGGTAATCTCCATAACTTGAAATATTGCAAGCCTATCACGGCCTTGTTTCAGTCTTTGAAAGTCTTAACGAACCCATACAGCCCTAGCGGCATTATTTTTACTTACATGCTAAACCGGCATTATATGTGTAAATTATCACACTTGCATATTTTGCATCAGATTACCGTGTTGTTTGGCAAAGACGCCCTTGGAAGTCCTAACGGACCCGTAAAGCCTTACTGGCCCTATTTTCACTTTATAATATTAACATGCCAACCCGGCACTATGTATGAATTGTCAACACTTGCAGGTTATGCATCGGGTTGAAAGTCCTTATGAACCCATAAAGCCCTAGCGGGACTATTTTTATTTCCCATAAACCGGCATTATATGTGTGAATTTTCTCAACACTTGCAGGTTATGCATCGGGTTGGAATTCCTAACGGATCCATAAAGCCCTAGCGACCTTTAAAGCCTTAGCGACACTATCTTTATTCACATAGAAAACCGGCGTTATATGTACATTTTTGTACTTATCAGGTTACCGTGTTTTGGCACAGGAAGGATTGCGAGAAGGAAAAATTTTATTACTTCAAAAATATCGATTACAAAAAAGTAGCAAACCGCTACAGGTAGACTAATCTTACAGAAATGAAAAACATCCTAAGGCTCCGTTGACGACCCCCTACCCTGGCCAGTGCTAGAACCGCCACGACCTCCCCGGGGCTGTATGATGAACTGACCCCTACGCAGAGGTGGCCGGTTCCTAGGACCACCCACAATCCCACCACGGGAAGCACCTCTCCCGGCTGCTGAAGAACGAACTGGGGGACTCCGAGCCGGGTTCGCAGGAGCCCTAGGGTTCGCAGCCACGGCAGGAGTCGACCGGGAGGTGCCTGCAGCCTCGTCGGGTCTAACATGACCTTGATGACCGTCATAACCCGCCTTGTCCAGCCAGCCTTGGCGAATACCAGCGCTCACTATTTCGGCACGAGCCTCTGCCCTGGCCGACCGCAGCTTCAGGTCAAACTCTGCGCTCGCCAGAAACTCGGAGACCGCTAAGTCCTTGGCCCGGGAAACTGCCTGGAGCAAGTCTCCTTTTTGTTGCTCCAGGGAGGTGACCTGTTGCTGCAGCCCCTGGTTTTGCTCGGTCAGCTGGGCTATCGCGGCGTCTTGAGCACACCGGTCCTCCCGGTGACCTTCGATAACATTCTCCAGTTCAGAGTTCTTGGCCACCAGGTCTGCTATGTGTTCTTCCGCCTCGGCCAACTTCGCACTCGACGCGATCGCTGATGCGCTTGCGAATTCCCGGACCCGAGCCAGGTTTTCTTCGCTTGCCGTCACCTGGTCCCGGGCGGCCCGGAGATCATCCCTGAGGACTCTCTCTCGCTCGGGGATGCCTTCGGTTATGAGCCGGTCAGTCGCCAAGTACGACAACCTGACAGCCTACACAAATAAAACAACGGGTTAGTACAAGGAACCAAAAACAAAAAGATAACGAGTTACAGCAGAAGACTAACTTACCCGCATCAGCTTCTCCTGCGCCCTCCGGGCTACAGTCAACGGGTCCTCGTGCTCCAGGACATAGGAGTCAGCGGCGCAATTCTTCAAATCCGCTACCATCCTTTGGATGGCCGCGTCCGCCATTCCTGCACTCGCCAACTCCTCCATTATTTCAGTAGTGTCCCGCTGCTGCTTTCTCTCCCTCCTCTCCTTCCTCTCCTTCCTTCTCTTCCTCCTCTCGGACCTCCCCGAGCTGGATGCCTCCCGGGTACGCTTGCGAGAAGGCACGGGATCCACTTCAAGAACCTCGTCACTCCCCTCACTCCCCTCCGGGTTCTCACTACCTATTTCCCTTTCCAACCCTCCAACCTCTTCACCCCCTTCGTCATCCTCCTCGGTAAATTCCTCCTCGCCCGGGAACACAGACGAGGGAACCGCGCTCATCACCGGTTCTTCAGTCTCATCGGCAAACGGTTCTGCAAATACCGGGTTGTCGTCCGCCTCCGAGGGATTCCCTTCAACCTCCTCTCCTTCTGGGTAGACTTCCGGCCCGAGAATCTCAGCCAAGTACGCGGGAACCTCGTTGTAGTAAGAGACGTCAACGTGGAACTGCCGAGTTTCCCCTTGCTCGGCGTCTGGGCGCAGAAAAGCCGCCTTCGATGTCAGGTCGATATCGTACGCCAGCCCCTCCGTGCCTTGCGCCCGGATCCCGGCCCATACAGCCTTGTCCTCGAACCCGTCGTATATTCCCGGGTTCTTTCGCTTCGTGAACTCCATCGGGAGAAGAGCTGCAACAAAAGATATAACCTGTTAGACCGGAGCATGTAAACAAAAATTGTAAAGGAAACGAGACAAACCTGGAAGCTCCATCAATCGGCAACGGCTGTACACATACAGCCTGCAAAGCCGGTACGAGCTCCGGTCATCTTGACCTCTGAAGGCCCATAGCATCCTCCGGATCCTCTTCTCCATCACCGGCTCCAGAGGAATGTCGGGAACATCTGCAAAACATACAATATAATTATAACCCGGGAAAGATAAAAGAGAAAAATCCGGAGAGAAAAGACTTACTCATCAGTGGCTGGAAGTCACCCGGTACTTGAAACGCGTGTCCCGGGTCTTGAAAGTTTCTTATCAAGAAACTTTTTTCCCTCCAGGTCCGGCTCACGGAGGTAGGCAGGTCCTCCACGATCTTCTTGAAGACCCCTTTGGACTTCAGTTGGATGGTCCCACTGAAACCCGCCTTCCGGGAGTACTCGGCCCGGTACATGGCGTGTAACTCGTGGTAACTCGGCATCTGCTGCTTCAACACCTTGTACATCACGCACAATCCTAGCAGCTGCCTCCACATATTCGGGCCAACTTGCCCGATGGCGAAGTTGCTCGCAGCCAGGAGATACTGCACCTCCACCTTTAGCGGGAGTGACAGACCGCAACGTAGCTGGTACTCGTGGCATAGCGTCCACCCATCCCCGGGAGCGAAGAACTGATCCTCGGGTTCTAAAGTCCGAATTTCAACAGACTCGGGAATCTTCCAATTGCTCCTTAGCTCCACAATCTCCTCCGCGGTCAGCGAGTACCCGGGAGGGTCAAGAGCGGTACCATCAGTGAAGGTAACTGAGGCAAACTCGGGGACATGAGCATCCATTGCGGAGTTTGTCATCTGCAAAACAAGAAACACGGGGACATCGTCAAAAACCCAGATAACCCCGGCGACCACAACGATAAACGCACACACAAACGCAGCAACCCAGCTTGGATCCCAGAAAACAGTACACAATATCGACCCAAAACATTCAAAAAACATCGGAACAGAGAACAGTACCTTACTTGTAAGGGTTTCAAAGGATTTGGATGTCGATTTACGTTTGGAAATCCAACAAGCACAACGACAACAGAGGACGAGAGCAAAAGCACGAAAAAGTTTTCGATTTCGAAGGTACGACAAAACTGTCACCCTCAACCCCTATTTATACAGTTAAGAGACGTACACTGAAGGGACGTTTGAGAGACGTACACTGAAAGGACGTTTCGGTTTTTCGAGAAAATCGACACGTGTCGCGCATGCCGCGTCCCAAAACCGAAAAACTTTTCTGTTTCCCCCACTTTAAAACTGAAAACTTTTCGTTTTCCCCCACTTCAAACCGAAAACTTTTCATATTCCCCCACTACAATACGGAGACGTCATTTTCAGTTCCCATAGTCAACGTGTCTGCGGGGCACCCTTGCGTACGGACTTGGGGGACTGGGTACACCGGGTCTGGATGATACCCTTGTAACCCGGTAAAGAAATGGTTTCAAGTCCCCACCCAAGCGTACCCCTTGACTGAGGACTTGGGGGACTTGTTTATATGTGGAACCTAATACTTCTCCTTTACCGGGTTACAATTCAAGAAATAACACCAAGTGTGGTCAATTATTAAATATGCATCGTTTATTATGCTTGAAGTACTGTTTACAGGGCCAAAGGCCAGTCAGACTTGAGAAGCCACTCTGGGTCCTTTGTCAGGGCCCAGTTCATTGTAAGTTTGAGGCAAAGCAAGGGAGTTCATTCCCACATTGGAAAAAGACAAAGTGCAGCCTTTAATGCTACTATAAATACCGGTGAGGACCTCCCGGTAAGAGGACGGACAATTCCTTAACTACTCTTGAGTTTTCTGCTTATCTGACAGTGTCTGACTTAAGCATCGGAGTGGCTTCCCTCGGTAAACCCGGGGACGCCCTTTGACGTGTTTGTTCTTTACACAGGAAAACACGGGAGTACAAGGAAGTTCGCTATTTCTGGAACCGTGCAACCCGCTAAAGGGGCCACGAGCATCCCCGGAAACAATGTGCGTGTTCTGAATCGAAAAGTAGTATCGTTGTTCTGATTTTCGGTGCTTGGCCTGAGAGTGAGGGGACCTAGTATTTAGACTTTGCTTCCCACGCTGTCGATGACCGTGAACCTCTAGAGGGGCGATGCCCTGTTTATATTTTTTCCCGCTTACGCTCGTCTCGTACAGAGTTAAGCGAGTCGCAAGTGTGGCAACCTGTTATGAGTGATATGTTGGGCATTTGTTGTAAATGGACACTCCCGTACTATTTGTTTTCGGGCGCGTAGGTAGTTGACCTCTGTTTGCTGTAAAGACAAACCCGGGATTCAGCCGCCTAGATCTAGAGAAAATCCTATAGGTGATGTGACACTACTGGAGAATGTTAAGGAAGTGAAGGCTGGTTTGGTCACTTGATGTTTTTGGGACAACCACAAAGACTAATAGTTGGGGCTACCCTAGATGCTTGCATTGCTGCTATTAGCTACGAGTGGATTCTTAACGCTTCAGCCACCCATGATTGGGGTACAAGCAAGATTTGAATTGTTAGTGAGTCCAAGCATGATTTGAATTGTTGGTGACAATGGTCATTGGGCCGTATATCGTGAAGGTAGAAATTAAATCGTGTCACCAGATCTTGGGGCTCATGTCAACCATAAGGTGAGTTATCCACCTGTGGTCAAAGTATTTTAATTAGTACACCTGTGCAGGAGTCTCCAGGTTGGCTGTGTTAGAGTTCGATTTTCAGATCGAGCGAGCGTTACTAGTGGTAATTAAAGGTAAATGGTTTCGAAATTTAGGGAGATGATGGAAGTGACAACAGGCCACCGGGTCATGGACCAAGAGTGCTTGGGGTACCAGAGAGAGTGATACGAGTCTTGATTGACTTTGTATTATTGTGGTGTAGGAACCAGTCGTTGTGCAAATGATACTGATTCGACGACTGAAGATGTACATGGGTATACCCCACATGAGCACGTGTACCCTCCTGTGTAGGGAAGTAGTAAATTGAAATCTGGGTAGCACATGCTGGTAAGGCATAATTATTTTGTGCAGCTGTGTGTGGTTAACAATGATACATTCATATATTTCAAGAGTGTATTGTGAGAGTCCCATATTTTGAAGACAGAGGTGAAGGACGTTTGTCAATAGTTTTGTGCAAAACGTCAATTAAATGGTCTAACAGTTTAAGAACAGGTCGGAAGTGAGTTATTTGTAGTCGTTTCGACTTTCAAGATGGTTAGTTAAATGTTGTTAGTAGGTGGTTGATTGCATGCTGAGTTAAATGCACGGAAGTGGTGAAGTGACAGCAGTGGGGCAAGGTTTACTAAATCGTTGAATAGGAGTGAGAATGTTTGTAGTTGCTCAAGCTTCAACCTGCAACCAAAGTCGTCCGTTATGACACTTGGTTTCTTTGAGGGCGATTAACTGAGCTTGATGGCATGGGAATTTGTGCACTCACTGGCTGTGGTTTAATCAATTTTTGTCGTGTTTGGGGTTCATAAGTTACATCCACTGCAGTGACAGGCAATATTCTCAATTTTGATATGGGGAATGAGGATTTAGATCTAGGAGATCAATTATTGATGTTAATGTAATGAAATCCTGAGAGGATTAAAGAATTGTTAGCATTGCCATTGTCATGGGTCATTTGAGTAGTGACCCTACTTGTTAGGAATTATTGACCTAGCGGCAATTCTTGGCGCCACGAGTGTAGATTGGTAGCAAGAAAAATCACTAGAGGTGACTTTCGAAATTGTCAACATTTCGACGAGTATGAAATGCAGTGAAACTGAGGAAAGGGTTTTCTTTGATGACTCAAAAAGTAATATGAGTCAAGGTTTTGGAAACCAATTTATTACAAAGAGCAGTAAGGTATGTTGCTAAGTTGAGTAACACACCATGAGAAATCGTGGAGTGTTGAAGTCTCGTTCAGATTAAGTTATGATATGAGGGAATGTTAATGCGTGGCAGTGGATCTTGTAATCTAGGATTTGAAGTGGTAATTTGATTTCCCGTATACGCAGTTATTTTTCCTCTTCAATTAGAATGGTAAGTGGTTGTGCATCTTGAATCTTACTAAATAGAGGATACGGTGGATGGTAAACTTGCAGAGCATGGGGGCAATTCTGCTAGAAACTGTCTAGTTGTGCCTTGTTGACTTGATGCCTGGTGATCAAAGTGGCTAAGTTCGGTGTGAAATTAACTTCCCGATGCTTTGATCAGGGGTTACTTTGGGTGTGCACCAGTGGCACTAAATTTTATGTAGATGTTCGATCTGGTTAAATGTCTGATTTTGTCGGTTATTGCCAGACGATTTGGTAATGGGGGCATCTGGGAATGAAGTATCCTGGTTGAGTGGGTAAGGCTCTGGGATTCTTTTAATGGTAAAGTCTATTTCAGATTGTGATGCGGATAATGTTTAATAGACGCACAGTTATGGTTGAAGTGCAAGTTTTGCACTATGCGTCATTCCAGGCTAAGGTAAGGGATAGAGAGGCCAGTGGCACCTCACGTATTAGTACGGATATGTATTACCAGTTGTAAAGTACGCTGTAACCCCACAAAGTGATAATCGAGTTGGCAACTCTAATGATCGGCTTGTTGGTAAAGTCAAGATTTATCCGGTCAGAATAGCTTTGTAGGCAGTGTGAAGCCTGACAATTTGTCTTCATGCGAGGAGTAAGTATTGTTGGATCTCGATGTCTGGAGCTTTTGGATCTCCCTGATTTAAAGGCTATGGTTTTTGTTTTACGTTAAAATTCATGCCAATTCATGTCCTGTGTGTGCAAGTGGTTTGAGTAAGGATAGATCAAGGGAAGACAATTACTCTACAACAGGACAACTTGATAGAATAATTGATAGAAAGCGTAAACCAAATCAGGGAGCCTTGTTCAAATGAGGTGATGGTTCGTGTAACACAAGTCGTCATGGTTTTCTCGCGGACTTGTTGTCATTAGTGTTGACTCCACGTTGTATTGTGTTACCAGAGGATTTAAATCCATTAGTGACATCGAACCCTACTCCTCAGGCGTGGTAATCATTTCCTGCATAGGGAATGTGTGAGCTGATATCTAAAGTTCAACGAAAGAACACAAGTATTCTTGAAGAAATTTTACTCGCGACAAGCGAGGGGTTGTTGAATCAGAATGTTTATTAGCGGTGTTATGATGACGTCACATGTGGTTGGTAAGGACATTGGGTTGTGTTTATCTGGCTAAACGAGAAGGGATAGGAGGTTGGTTAGTGGTCGAAGGTGTCGAGTGGTGTAATTGGAATTTCGAGGACGAAATTTCATAAGGTGGGGAGATTGTAACACCCTGTACCTAAAAGTTACATTTTTATAGAGGTTTACGAGTTACCGAGGACTTTTAATTGCGATCGATAATTTTATAAGTTATCGCTCGAGTTTATTTTTGAGTTTTTCTAAACTCTCTAAATTCCTCATTTAATGACTTGATGTTGTAGTACGTGTCGACACGAGTCTCCCGGTATTTTCGGAATATTTTTCGGAGCTTCGGTTTATTTCCTACGAATTTTCAAAGTTTCCGGTAACTTTAATTATCAATCCGGTAAAAAAGAGTTTTACCATTTACCTTTTACTTTTCACCCTCTTTAAATTTGGACCGTCAGATCATTTGGGGAATTGATCTGGACCGTCCATTCAAGTATAAAAAGGAAGTTACTTGGTTGACTTGGTCAAAACCAAAAATCAGGTCAAACCCGAGTTTCTCTTCTCTCCCCTTTCCGCGACTCAGCATCGCCATCTTCGCCCCGATCCACACCACCGGCGCGTCCAGCCACCTCACACCGGCGCACCACCACCGATATCTTCCTTTCCTTCTCCTCTTCAAAACCCCTATCACTTTTCACTCCGAGAAGCAAGAATGAGGGAGATTGATCGAGTTGGGGTGCGGCGGTCTTCACCGGATTCTGGCAAAACCAGGCGGCAATTCGACCTCTTACTGGTATGTTCCATCTTCTCTCGCTTCCTTCTTGGATACTTGCTGGTTTGATTCGAATCATGATTCGAACTCCCCTTTTTTTCTGTTCTTTCTGACTTTTCTGGGTGTTATTCGCATCTTCTCCGGTGAGTTCGACCTCGGAGCTCCAGCGCGTCTCTCGAGCCGGTGACCAAGGCAGCGTATATGATTAAGGGGTGAAAGAGGAATTAGAGCTAGGGGTAGCAGCTTGGACCCTGAGCGGCAGGGCATCTCCAAGACTTGGTCTCGGTGGAAGGGAAGAAGAGATGGTGTGAGGTTGAGGCTTGGATGATTTGAGAGCAGGAGAAAAGTATTGAGGGGCCGAGAAAGATGTTTGGGGCAGCTGATGTTGTTTTAGGGTAGGCAGTGGCAGTGGCTAGGGGTGGTTGGCGGTAGGTTACTGTGGTGGTGGAGGTAGTTGTAGGGACTGGTGGCGACTGAGGCAGCTGTTAGGGAGTTTTTAAAGGTTTTACAAGTCGACAGTCCGTAGAGGAGGAGACTGGAGAGCTACTGAGCTTGTCCTGAGGGTCGATTCAAGGTGAGTTTGGGTTTGTTGTCTCATGTGTGTTGTGCTGTTTTGTTGTTTGTGTTGTTGTTGTTGTGCTCTATTGCTGAATTGGAGTTGTTGTGTTTTGCATGAATGTCGATAACTTAGAGACGAAGAAAACGGGGAGGTTATGGCGAAATTCCGAAAAGTTACCGGAATCTAGTGACTGCTCCGGGAATACAGTTAAACCGGCGGAATGTCGAAGAGGTAGAAATCGAATCCATGTTAGGCTTTTAGTCGAAAAGTTCTGTTAATCCCTAAGTTGAGTAATTACGGAAAAATTGGATGTAAGTAGGAAGTTTCCATTTCGGGAAACTTCCCATTCTAAAGAACACTTTCCATTTTAGGGAACTTTCCATTTTGGGAAACTTTCCCTTTTTGGAAGGTTACCATTGTAGGAAGATTGACCGATAAAAAGGGAAAAGTTAATCTTAGTAACTGGATCTTTAAGTGAGATTCTAGGTAACTCAAGAATCTTGGTCTCCGAGTTGGGTGCTATAAATAATTCGGATAATGTCTTACTGGATATATCTACTCATAACCCGTAAATTGGTAAAGTGGTTGATTTGGGTGTCCATAGTAATTCCACAAAATTACTATGTGATAACCTATCGTTAATAAAATAGTAAGGAAAGTCGATACGCTGAGATTACGAAGTCAGAAACCAAACTTCGAGTCGATATTCGGAATTAAGCGTATTGTTGAAAAAGTTGTTAAAAAGAAAGGAACTTGGTCAACACGTGGTCAAATTAGATTTCCTGGTCAAACTAGGAAAAGACCAAGTCAACTATGGAATGACTAATATATTGGTTTATTTGTACAGTCTCTGGTTGAACGTGAGACGGGCTCGACCACGTGGTTAGTTCGAGGTTTTCTCTCGAGGAGCTTTCCGAGCAAGAAGGGAGTCGCAATAAGTACTGTGAGTGGACTTTGTTTTTAAATTAAATTGCATGCCATAGACTTTAATTACTTTCTCCTTTATTTATGTGATTTCCTCCATTATATGTTTTACGATGATTTTGGGAAAATGAGAATTTTATACTTTTAAAGATAAATGAGCCGGGAAAGAGGTTCCTACCTTTCCCGGGGTTTTAAAGGATTTTCCCAGATTATGATTTTAATTGTTATCACCGTTTTGGGATTATGGAGAGGGATGTTTTAAAAAGGGGAAACTTGGCTCTTGGATTTAAAGGGTTTTTAAAGTAAAGGCAGAGAACAGGTTTTGGGTTCCTGGAAAGGTTTTTAAATCCAATGTATTTGGGGTAAAGTCAGGGAGATTTGACTTGCTTTTCGATTTATTTTTCCCACAAGGTTTTAAAGGTTTTCAAAGGATAAAGATATATATATTGCATGCTAGCATGGACCCTCTCCAGGTGGAGTTGGTACCCTCTCTGGATAGTAGCTAGTCTGACCCTCTTCGATGGTAGCTGGTCAGTATGACCCTCCTGAATAGAGCAGGTCAGGACCCTCTTCGGTGATAGCTGGTCGGTAGGACCGTCTCGAATAGAGCGGGTCATAGGACCCTCTCCGATGAGCTGGTCAATGGACCCTCTCCGATGAGCTGGTCAATGGACCCTCTCGTGGTAGAGCAGGTCGGTTTTCTCGTGGATGAGGTTAACACCCCACACAATTATTTATGTTTGAGCCAAGGGAATTATTTATTGTCTATGATTTGTTTGCATGCGGATTTTCTTGGAAAACTCTAAGGGAGAACATTAAAGGAAATAGAGTTTTTATATTTGGTTTTTATCCAATCACGCTAACAGTTTTCAATGTTTCTCCCCGGGGCCATTCGTTTTCAAATGCCCAGTGGTGCAAGGTTTCAGAGCGGAGGTCGCGCGCGTACAAGAGTCGAGGCATAGTCGATCATTCTGTTGCTGCTTGAAAATTCATTTGGGTATTCTCTCATGTAGACTGCTCTGACTAATCCAGCTTAGCTAGTTAAGTAGGTTAGGGAGCAGGACGCCTTCATGAGTTAGGGATTGTTTTTAAATACTCATGGAAGTGCTGAGTCGGTATATAGGAAGGGTTGTCCATTTCAAGGGGGTTTCAGTAAGAAGTTCCCTTGAGGTGGTCTCCGCAGGATTTACTTCGGGTTAAAAGGGGTTTAACTCGGGGTGGGTCTTGACAGTAAGAGTAATAACAGTGACCCCGCACGAAACCGTGGGTAATAACAGGGATGCCACACGAAGCGGTAAGAGTAATAATTGTGATCCCACATGAAACCGTGGGTAATAACCGAGATGTCACACGAAGCGGTAAGAGTAATAACAGTGACCCCGCACGAAACCGTGGGTAATAATTGGGATGCCACACGAAGCAGAAAGAGTAATAAATGTGATCCCGCATGAAACCGTGGGTAATAACCGAGATGCCACACGAAGCGGTAAGTGTAATAACAGGATCCCACACGAAGCGGTAAAGGAAATAGTCGTGGGTAATAATCGGGACACCGCCCAAATCCGTGGTTAATAACCTAGATCCCGCATAAAGCCGTGGGTAATAACCGGAAGCCCGCACAAAACTGCTAAGGGAAATAACCGGGTCAGGACACCGCATAGAGTTTATAAGGACATTTCCAGGCCGGGAAGCCGCATAGAGCCGCACGAAGCCGTGGTTAATAACCGACCTATGTACAAAGCCATGGGTAATATCCGCAACCCCACACAAAACAGTTAAGGGAAAATCACCTGGTCGAGGCACCACATGGAGCGGTTAAAGACATTATCGGGTGGGGACTCCGCAAAAAGAGGTAAGGGAAATAGAGTCGTGGTAATAACAAACGCCGCATTGAGCGGATAATGGAAATTATTGGGTTAGGACACCGCAAGAAGCAGTTTAAGGACATTAATGAGTCAAGATGCCGCACGAAGCTATTTAAAGACATTACCGACTCGGGACGCCGCACAAAGCGATTTAGGGTTATTTAAAGACAAGAGAAACGCTTTGTGACGCGTCCCGAGTCGGTAAGAGAAAAAACTCGCTCAAAACGGCAAGAGAAAAAACTCGTGGTAATAACCCTAAATCGGCAAGAGAAAGCGACTAAGGGTTATTACTGTCTTTAAAGACACCCCACAAAGCGACTAAGGGTTATTACTGTCTTTAAAGACACCCCACAAAGCGTGGTAATAACCGAGACACCGTACAAAGCGGTAAGAGAAACAAAGCTGTGGGTAATAACCGGGACACCGCACGAAGCGGTTAAGGTAAATAACCAGGTCGGGACACCGCACGAAGCAGTTAAGAGAAATAACCGGGCCGGAACACCGCACGGAGCGATAAAAGAACATAACCGGGACAGGACACCACACCACACAGAGTGGATAAGGGCCATTTCCAAGTCAGGAGGCTGCGCGGAGCAGTTTAAGGTCAATATCGGGTCTAGACGCCGCACTAAGCGGTTGTGGGTCATTACCGGGCTGGGACGCCGCACGAAGCGCTTATGGGAAATAACCGGGTCTGGACGCACGTTGCGGTAAGGGTAATAATCGGGTCAGGCCGCACTAAGCCCGGGGTAACAACCAGGACACCGCAAGAAGCGGTAAGGGAAATAATCGTGACCTTGCACGAGCCGTGGGTAATAACCGAGATGTTGCACGAGACATTAAGTGTAATAACCAGGACGCCGCACGAAGCAGTAAGGGAATTAAAACCATGTAATAACAGGGACACCACACAAAGCAGTAAGAAAAATAACCGGAACACTGTGAAACGGTAAGGAAAATAAAACTGTGGGTAATAACCAGGACCCTGCACAAAGCGATGAGTAATATCGGGGACGCCGCACGAAGCGGTAAGAGTGATAACAGTGACCCCGCGCGAAACCGTGGGTAATAACTGGGACGCCACACGAAGCGGTAAGAGTAATAAATGTGATCCCGCATGAAACCGTGGGTAATAACCGAGATGCCACACGAAGCGGTAAGTGTAATAACCGGATGCCACACAAAGCGGTAAAGGAAATAGTCGTGGGTAATAATCAGGACCCCGCCCAAATCCGTGGTTAATAACCTAGATCCCGCATAAAGCCGTGGGTAATAACCGGAAGCCTGCACAAAACTGCCAAGGGAAATAACCGGGTCGGGACACCGCATGGAGTTGATAAGGACATTTCCAGGTCGGGAAGCAGCATAGAGCCGCACGAACCTGTGGTTAATAACTGACCTATGTACAAAGCCATGGGTAATAACCGCAACCGCACACAAAACAGTCAAGGGAAAATAACCTGGTCGAAGCACCGCATGGAACGGTTAAAGACATTATCGGGTGGGGACGCCGCACAAAGAGGTAAGGGAAATAAAGTCGTGGTAATAACAAACGCCGCACTGAGCGGATAATGGAAATTATTGGGTTAGGACACCGCAAGAAGCAATTTAAGGACATTAATGAGTCAAGATGTCGCACGAAGCGATTTAAGGACATTACCGACTCGGGACGCCGCACGAAGCGGTTTAGGGTTATTAATGTTACCCAATGCCGCACGAAGCAGTTTAGGGACTGAGTCGAGACGCCGCACGAAGCGGTTTAAGGACATGTCCGAGTCGAGACGATGCAAGGAGTGGATCAAGGACATTTTTAGGTCAGGACTCCACACGTGGTAGTTTAGGGACATTACCTGATTAAGGTGCCGCACATAGCGGTTTAGGGAAATAACTGGGTCGGGACACGGCACGGAGCGAATAAAGTACGTTTAAGGGTCGGGACAACGCACAAAGCCGTGGGTAATTTCAAGGACCCCGCACAAAGCAGTGGGTAATATCAAGGACCCCGCATGAAGCAGTTATGGGTATTTACCGTGATGCCACATGAAGTGGTATGTGTAATAATCAGGACGCAGCACGAAGTTATAAGGGAAACAATGTCATGTGTAATACCAAGACACCCCACGAAACGGCAAGAGAAAAAACTCGTGGTAATAACCGAGACACCGCACAAAGCGGTAAGAGAATCAGAGCTGTGGGTAATAACCGGGACACCGCACGAAGCGGTTAAGGGAAAAAACTAGGTCGGGACACAGCACGGAGCGATAAAAGAACATAACCGGGATAGGACACCACACAGAGTGGATAAGGGCCATTTCCGAGTCAGGAGGCTGCGCAGAGCAGTTTAAGGTCATTATCGGGTCTAGACGCCGCACTAAGCGGATATGGGTCTTTACCGGGCTGGGAAGCCGTACGAAGCGGTTATGGGAAATAACCGGGTCGGGACGCACGTAGCGGTAAGGGTAATAACCGGGTCGGGACGCACTAAGCCGAGGGTAACAACCAGGACAACGCAAGAAGCGGTAAAGGTAATAATTGAGACCTTGCACGAGCCGTGGGTAATAACCGGGATGTTGCACGAGACAATAAGTGTAATAACCAGGACGCCGCACGAAGCGGTAACGGAATTAAAACTGTGTAATAACAGGGACACCGCACGAAGCAGTAATTTAAATAACCGGGACACCGTGAAACGGTAAGGAAAATAAAACTATGGGTAATAACCAAGACCCTGCACAAAGCAATGGGTAATATCGGGGACGCCACACGAAGCGGTAAGAGTAATAAAAGAGAACCCGCACGAAACCGTGGGTAATAACTGGGTTGCCACACAAAGCGGTAAGAGTAATAAATGTGATCTCGCATGAAACCGTGGGTAATAACCGAGATGCCACACGAAGCGGTAAGTGTAATAACCGGATGCCACACGAAGCGGTAAAGGAAATAGTCGTGGGTAATAATCGGGACCCCGCCCAAATCCGTGGTTAATAACCTAGATCCCGCATAAAGCCGTGGGTAATAACCGGAAGCCCGCACAAAGCTGCTAAGGGAAATAACCGGGTCGGGACATCGCATGGAGTTGATAAGGACAATTCCAGGTCGGGAAGCCGCATAGACCCGCACGAAGTCGTGGTCAATAACCGACCTATGTACAAAGCCATGGGTAATAACCGCAACCCCACACAAAACAATTAAGGGAAAATAACCTGGTTGAGGCACCGCATTGAGCGGTTAAAGACATTATCAGGTGGGGACGCCGCACAAAGAGGTAAGGGAAATAAAGTCGTGGTAATAACAAACGCCACACTGAGTGGATAAGGGAAATTATTGGGTTAGGACACTGCAAGAAGCAGTTTAAGGACATTAATGAGTCAAGATGCCGCACGAAACGATTTAAGGACATTACCGACTCGAGACGCCGCACGAAGCAGTTTAAGGTTATTCTGTTACCCAATGCCACACGAAGCAGTTTAGGGATTGAGTCTAGACGCCGCACGAAGCGGTTTAAGGACATGTCCGAGTCGAGACGATGCAAGGAGTGGATCAAGGACATTTCTAGGTCAGGACTCCACATGTGGTAGTTTAGGGACATTACCTGATTAAGGTGCCGCACATAGCGGTTTAGGGAAATAACTGGGTTGGGACGCGGCACGGAGCGAATAAAGGACGTTTAATGGTCGGGACAACGCACAAAGCAGTGTGAAATATCAAGGACCCCGCACAAAGCAGTGGGTAATATCAGAGATCCCGCACGAAGCAGTTATGGGTATTTACCGTGATGCCACATGTAGTGGTATGTGTTATAATCAGGACGCCACACGAAGCAATAAGGGAAACAATTTCTTGTGTAATACCAAGACACCCCACGAAACGGCAAGAGAAAAAACTCGTGGTAATAACTGAGACTCCGCATAAAGCGGTAAAAGAAACAAAGCTGTGGGTAATAACCGGGACACCGCACGAAGCGGTTAAGGGAAATAACCAGGTTGTGACACCGCACGAAGCAGTTAAGGGAAACAACCGGGCCGGGACACCGCACGAAGCGGTTAAGGGAAATAACCAGGTCGGGACACCGCACGAAGCGGTAAGGGAATTAAAACCGTGTAATAATAGGGACACCGCACAAAGCAGTAAGTTTAGGGTCAGGACATCGCATGGAGTTGATAAGGGACATTACCAGGTCAGTACGCCGCATAGAGCCGCACGAAGCAGGCGGTACTAACCGCAACCCCTCACAAAACAGTTAAGGGAAAATAACCTGGTTGAGGCACCACATTGAGCGGTTAAAGACATTATCAGGTGGGGACGCCGCACAATGAGGTAAGGGAAATAAAGTCGTGGTAGTAACAAACGCCGCACTGAGCGGATAAGGGAAATTATTGGGGTAGGACACCGCAAGAAGCAGTTTAAGGACATTAATAAGTCAAGATGCTGCACGAAACGATTTAAGGACATTACCGACTCGGGACGCCGCACGAAGCGGTTTAAGGTTATTCTGTTATCCAATGCCGCACGAAGCGGTTTAGGGACATGTCCGAGTCGAGACGATGCAAGGAGTGGATCAAGGACATTTCTAGGTTAGGACTCCACACGTGGTAGTTTAGGGACATTACCTGATTAAGGTGCCGCACATAGCGGTTTAGGGAAATAACTGGGTCGGGACGCGGTACGGAGCGAATAAAGGACGTTTAAGGGTAGGGACAAAGCATAAAGCAGTGGGTAATATCAGGGACCCCGCACGAAGTTTAAGCGCAATAACAAGGATGTCGCACGAAGCGGTAAATGTAATAAAGTTTTGGGTAATAACCGGGAAACCATACGAAACGGTAAGAAAAATAACCAAGACCCCGCACGAAGCACTTATGGGTATTTACCGTGATGCCACATGAAGTGGTATGTGTAATAATCAGGACGCCGCACGAAGCGATAAGGGAAACAATGTCATGTGTAATACCAAGACACCCCACGAAACGGCAAGTGAAAAAACTCGTGGTAATAACCGAGACACCGCACAAAACGGTAAGAGAAACAGAGTTGTGGGTAATAACCGGGACACCGCACGAAGCGGTTAAGGGAAATAACAAGGTCGGGACACCGCACGAAGCAGTTAAGGGAAATAACCGGGCCGGAACACCGCACGGAGCGATAAAAGAACATAACCGGGACAGGACACCATACAGAGTGGATAAGGGACATTTCCGAGACAGGAGGCTGCGCGGAGCAGAATAAGGTCATTATCGGGTCTAGACGCCGCACTAAGCGGTAGTGGGTCATTACCGGGCTGGGACGCCGCACGAAGCGGTTATGGGAAATAACCGGGTTGGGACGCATGTAGCGGTAAGGGTAATAACCGGGTCGGGCCGCACTAAGCCGGGGGTAACAACCAGGACACCACAAAAAGCGGTAAGGGTAATAATCGAGCCCTTACATGAGCCGTGGGTAATAACCGGGATGTTGCACGAGACAGTAAGTGTAATAACCAAGACGTCGCACGAAACGGTAAGGGAATTAAAACCGTGTAATAACAGGGACACCGCACAAAGCAGTAAGAAAAATAACCGGGACACCGTGAAACGGTAAGGAAAATAAAATTGTGGGTAATAACCAGTACCCTGCACAAAGCTATGGGTAATATCAGGGACGCCGCACGAAGCAGTAAGAGTAATAACAGTGACCCCGCACAAAACCGTGGGTAATAACTAGAATGCCACACGAAGCGGTAAGAGTAATAAATGTGATCCCGCATGAAACCGTGGGTAATAACCGAGATGCCACACGAAGCGGTAAGTGTAATAATCGGATGCCACACGAAGCGGTAAAGGAAATAGTCGTGGGTAATAATCGGGACCCCGCCCAAATCCGTGGTTAATAACCTAGATCCCGCATAAAGCCGTGGGTAATAACCGGAAGCCCGCACAAAGCTGCTAAGGGAAATAACCGGGTCGGGACACCGCATGGAGTTGATAAGGATAATTCCAGGTCAGGAAGCCGCATAGCCGCACGAAGCCGTGGTTAATAACCGACCTATGTACAAAGCCATGGGTAATATCCGCAACCCCACACAAAACAGATAAGGGAAAATCACATGGTCGAGGCATCGCATGGAGCGGTTAAAGACATTATCGGGTGGGGACTCCGCACAAAGAGGTAAGGGAAATAGAGTCGTGGTAATAACAAACGCCGCACTCAGCGGATAATGGAAATTATTGGGTTAGAACACCGCAAGAAGCAGTTTAAGGACATTAATGAGTCAAGATGTCGCACGAAGCGATTTAAGGACATTACCGACTAGGGACGCCGCACGAAGCGGTTTAAGGTTATTAATGTTACCCAATGGTGCACGAAGCAGTTTAGGGACTGAGTCGAGACGCCGCACGAAGCGGTTTAAGGACATGTCCGAGTCGAGACGATGCAAGGAGTGGATCAAGGACATTTCTTGTTCAGGACTCCACACGTGGTAGTTTAGGGACATTACCTGATTAAGATGCCGCACATAGCGGTTTAGGGAAATAACTGTGTCGGGACGCGGCACGGAGCGAATAAAGGACGTTTATGGGTCGGGACAACACACAAAACAGTGGGTAATATCAAGGACCCCGCACAAAGCAGTGGGTAAAATCAGGGACCCCGCACGAAGCTTAAGCGCAGTAACAAGGATGTCGCACGAAGCGGTAAATGTAATAAAGTTGTGGGTAATAACCGGGAAACCATACGAAACGGTAAGAAAAATAACCAAGACCCCGCACGAAGCAGTTATGGGTATTTACCGTGATGCCACATGAAGTGGTATGTGTAATAATCAGGACGCCGCACAAAGCGATAAGGGAAACAATGTCATGTGTAATACCAAGACACCCCACGAAACGGCAAGAGAAAAAACTCGTGGTAATAACCGAGACACCGCACAAAGCGGTAAGAGAAACAGAGCTGTAGGTAATAACCGGGACACCGCACGAAGCGGTTAAGGTAAATAACCAGGTCGGGACACCACACGAAGCAGTTAAGGGAAATAACCGGGCCGGGACACCGCACGGAGCGATAAAAGAACATAACCGGGACAAGACACCACACAGAGTGGATAAGGGCCATTTCCGATTCAGGAGGCTGCGCAGAGCAGTTTAAGGTCATTATCGGGTCTAGACGCCGCACTAAGCGGTAGTGGGTCATTACCGGGTTGGGACGCCGCACGAAGCGGTTATGGGAAATAACCAGGTCGGGACGCATGTAGCGGTAAGGGTAATAACCGGGTCGGGCTGCACTAAGCCGGGGGTAACAACCAGGACACCGCAAGAAGCGGTAAGGGTAATAATCGAGCCCTTGCACGAGCCGTGGGTAATAACCGGGATGTTGCACGAGACAGTAAGTGTAATAACCAGGACGCCGCACGAAGCGGTAAGGGAATTAAAACCGTGTAATAACAGGGACACCGCACAAAGCAGTAAGAAAAATAACCAGGACACCGTGAAACGGTATGGAAAATAAAACTGTAGGTAATAACCGGGACCCTCTACAAAGCTATGGGTAATATCAAGGACGCCGCACGAAGCGGTAAGAGTAATAACAGTGACCCCGCACAAAACCGTGGGTAATAACTAGGATGCCACACGAAGCGGTAAGAGTAATAAATGTGATCCCGCATGAAACCGTGGGTAATAACCGAGATGCCACACGAAGCGGTAAGTGTAATAACCGGATGCCACACGAAGCGGTAAAGGAAATAGTCGTGGGTAATAATCGGGACCCCGCCCAAATCGGTGGTTAATAACCTAGATCCCGCATAAAGCCGTGGGTAATAACCGTAAGCCCGCACAAAGCTGCTAAGGGAAATAACCGGGTCGGGACACCGCATGGAGTTGATAAGGACAATTCCAGGTCGGGATGCCGCATAGAGCCGCACGAAGCCGTGGTTAATAACAGACCTATGTACAAAGCCATGGGTAATAACCGGAACCTCACACAAAACAGTTAAGGGAAAATCACATGGCCGAGGCACCTCATGGAGCGATTAAAGACATTATCGGGTGGGGACGCCGCACAAAGAGGTAAGGGAAATAGAGTCGTGGTAATAACAAACGCCGCACTGAGCGGATAATGGAAATTATTGGGTTAGGACACCGCAAGAAGCAGTTTAAGGACATTAATGAGTCAACATGTCGCACGAAGCGATTTAAGGACATTACCGACTAGGCACGCCGCACGAAGCGGTTTAAGGTTATTAACGTTACCCAATGCTGCATGAAGCAGTTTAGGGACTGAGTCAAGACGCCGCACGAAGCGGTTTAAGGACATGTCCGAGTCGATACGATACAAGGAGTGGATCAAGGACATTTCTTGGTCAGGACTCCACACGTGGTAGTTTAGGGACATTACCTGATTAAGGTGCCGCACATAGCGGTTTTAGGGAAATAACTGGGTCGGGACGCGACACGGAGCGAATAAAGGACGTTTATGGGTCGGGACAACGCACAAAGCAGTGGGTAATATCAAGGACCCCGCACAAAGCAGTGGGTAATATCAGGGACCCCGCACGAAGCTTAAGCGCAGTAACAAGGATGTCGCACGAAGCGGTAAATGTAATAAAGTTGTGGGTAATAACCGGGAAACCATACGCAACGGTAAGAAAAATAACCAACACCCCACACGAAGCAGTTATGGGTATTTACCGTGATGCTACATGAAGTGGTATGTGTAATAATCAGGACGCTGCACGAAGCGATAAGGGAAACAATGTCATGTGTAATACCAAGACACCCTACGAAACGGCAAGAGAAAAAACTCGTGGTAATAACCGAGACACCTCACAAAGCGGTAAGAGAAACAGAGCTGTGGGTAATAACCGGGACACCGCACGAAGCGGTTAAGGCAAATAACCAAGTCAGGACACCGCACGAAGCAGTTAAGGGAAATAACCGGGCCGGGACACCGCACGGAGCGATAAAAGAACATAACCGGGACAGGACACCACACAAAGTGGATAAGGACCATTTCCGATTCAGGAGGCTGCGCGGAGCAGTATAAGGTCATTATCGGGTCTAGACGCCGCACTAAGCGGTAATGGGTCATTACCGGGATGGGACGCCGCACGAAGCGGTTATGGGAAATAACCGGGTCAGGACGCATGTAGCGGTAAGGGTAATAACCAGGTCGGGCCGCACTAAGCCGGGGGTAACAACCAGGACACCGCAATAAGCGGTAAGGGTAAAAATCGAGCCCTTGCACGAGCCGTGGGTAATAACCGGGATGTTGCACGAGACAGTAAGTGTAATAACCAGGACGCCGCACGAAGCGGTATGGGAATTAAAACCGTGTAATAACAGGGACACCGCACAAAACAATAAGAAAAATAACCGGGACACCGTGAAACGGTAAGGAAAATAAAACTGTGGGTAATAACCAGTACCCTGCACAAAGCTATGGGTAATATCAGGGACGCCGCACGAAGCGGTAAGAGTAATAACAGTGACCCCGCACAAAACCGTGGGTAATAACTGGGATGCCACACGAAGCGGTAAGAGTAATAAATGTGATCCCGCATGAAACCGTGGGTAATAACCGAGATGCCACACGAAGCGGTAAGTGTAATAACCGGATGCCACACGAAGCGGTAAAGGAAATTGTCGTGGGTAATAATCGGGACCCCGCCCAAATCCGTGGTTAATAACCTAGATCACGCATAAAGCCGTGGGTAATAACCGGAAGCCCGCACAAAGCTGCTAAGGGAAATAACCGGGTCGGGACACCACATGGAGTTGATAAGGACAATTCCAGGTCGGGAAGCCGCATAGAGCCACACGAAGCCGTGGTTAATAACCGACCTATGTACAAAGCCATGGGTAATAACCGCAACCCCACACAAAACAGTTAAGGGATAATCACCTGGTCGAGGCACCGCATGGAGCGATTAAAGACATTATCGGTTGGGACGCCGCACAAAGAGGTAAGGGAAATAAGGTCGTGGTAATAACAAACGCCGCACTAAGCGGATAAGGGAAATTATTGGGTTAGGACACCGCAACAAGCAGTTTAAGGACATTCATTAGTCAAGATGCCGCACGAAGCGATTTAAGGACATTACCGACTCAGGACGCCGCACGAAGAGGTTTAATGTTATTCTGTTACCCAATGCCGCACGAAGCAGTTTAGGGACTGAGTCGAGACGCCGCACGAAGCGGTTTAGGGACATGTCCGAGTCGAGACGATGTAAGGAGTGGATCAAGGACATTTCTAGGTCAGGACTCCACACGTGGTAGTTTAGGGACATTACCTGATTAAGGTGCCGCACATAGCGGTTTAGGGAAATAATTGGGTAGGGACGCGGCACGGAGCGAATAAAGGACGTTTAATGGTCTGGACAACGCACAAAGCAGTGGGTAATATCAAGGACCCCGCACAAAGCAGTGGGTAATATCAGGGACCCCACACGAAGCTATTATGGGTATTTACCGTGATGCCACATGAAGTGGTATGTGTAATAATCAGGACGCTGCACTAAGCGATAAGGGAAACAATGTCATGTGTAATACCAAGACACCCCACGAAACGGCAAGAGAAAAAACTCGTGGTAATAATCGAGACACCGCACAAAGCGGTAAGAGAAACAGAGCTGTGAGTAACAACCGGGACACCGCACGAAGCGATTAAGGGAAATAACCAGGTCGGGACACCGCACGAAGCAGTTAAGGGAAATAACCGGGCCGGGACACCGCACGAAGCGGTTAAGGGAAATAACCATGTCGGGACACCGCACGAAGCGGTTAAGGTTAATAACCAGGTCGGGACACCGCACTAAGCGGTAAGGGAATTAAACTATGTAATAACAGGGACACCGCACAAAGCAGTAAGAAAAATAACCTAGACATCAGGAAACGGTAAGGAAAATAAAACTGTGGGTAATAACCAGGACCCTACACAAAGCTATGGGTAATATCGGGGACGCCGCACGAAGCGGTAAGAGTAATAACAGTGACCTCGCACGAAACCGTGGGTAATATCAAGGAAAACAGTTACCTCGCATAGAGCCGCACGAAGCCGTGGTTAATAACCGACCTATGTACAAAGCCATGGGTAATAACAGCAACCCCACACAAAACAGTTAAGGGAAAATCACCTGGTCGAGGCACCGCAGCTATGGGTAATATCGGGGTTGCGGCACGGAGCGAATAAAGGACGTTTAATGGTCGGGACAACGCACAAAGCAGTGGGTAATATCAAGGACCCCGCACAAAGCGGTGGGTAATATCAGGGACCCCGCACGAAGCAGTTATGGGTATTTACCGTGATGCCACATGAAGTGGTATGTGTAATAATCAGGACGCCGCACGAAGCGATAAGGGAAACAATGTCATGTGTAATACCAAGACACCCCACGAAACGGCAAGAGAAAAAACTCGTGGCAATAACCGAGACACCGCACAAAGCGGTAATAGAAACAGAGCTGTGGGTAATAACCGGGACAACGCACGAAGCGGTTAAGGGAAATAACCAGGTCGGGACACCGCACGAAGCAGTTAAGGGAAATAACCGGGCCGGGACACCGCATGAAGCGGTTAAGGGAAATAACCAGGTCGGGACACCGCACGAAGCGGTTAAGGGAAATAACCAGGTCGGGACACCACACGAAGCGGTTAAGGGAAATAACCAGGTCGGGACACCGCACGAAGCGGTAAGGGAATTAAAACCGTGTAATAACAGGGACACCGCACAAAGCAGTAAGAAAAATAACCGACACAGAGTTGTGGGTAATAACCGGGACACCGCACGAAGCGGTTAAGGGAAATAACCAGGTCGGGACACCGCACGAAGCAGTTAAGGAAATAACCAGGCTGGGACACCGCACGGAGCGATAAAGGAACATAACGGGTCATTTCCGAGTCGGTAGGCTGCGCGGAGCAGTTTAAGGTCATTACCGGGTCTGGACGCCGCACAGAGCGATTATGGGAAATAACCGGGTTGGGACGCACGAAGCGGTAAGGGTAATAACCGAGTCAGGCCGCACTAAGCCGGGGTAACAACCAAGACACCGCACAAAGCGGTAAGGGTAATAATCAAGACCTTACACGAATCGTGGGTAATAACCAGGATGTTGCACGAGACAGTAAGTGTAATAACCAGGACGCCACACGAAGCGGTAAGGGAATTAAAACCCTGTAATAACTGGGACACCGCACAAAGCAGTAAGAAAAATAACCGGGACACCACATGAAACGGTAAGGGAAATAAAACTGTGGGTAATAACCAGGACCCCTGCACAAAGCTGTGGGTAATATCGAGGACCCCGCACTAATCGGTAAGTGTAATAACCAGGATGCCGCACGAAGCGATAAATGTAATAAAACCATGGGTAATAACTGGGACACCATACAAAACGGTAAGAAATATAATCAGGGCCCGCACGAAATCGTGTGTAATAACCCAAACACCACACAGAGGCAAGGGAAATAATCGGGACGCCCCACGAAGCGGTAATGGGAAATAAATTAAGAGGCTCGAGTGTTTTTATGTCTATTTAAGTCTTAAGTATTCAAGAGTTCTTATTTATGAGTTATATTAGTCTTATGGTATTCTAGGAGTTTTAAGTGTTTTATTTGAAGCATAAAGATTGCTTTCTAATGTAATGCAATCTTAAGAGCATATTGGAGTGAATTCAGATTTTATCTTATTAAAGGCTTGGTGTTGTTCCCTCTCCCCTAACCTCCCTCATTCTATATGCTTTCTTAAACTCTCAACACTCCTACCGACCCTCATTCTATATGCATCTATGATAATCCAGCATTTTTGAGAGAACACGAACAAGAAATGTCCCCAACATCCAAAATTCAGCAGAAAGATTGAGTCACAATGAGATTACCTCAAGTACCGTGTGAAGCAATTGGAAAGCGGCATACGTCCTGTTATCTCTTAAAAGTGAAGCGGAATTCCATAGAAATAAATTCCTCTATGTACTCCAATGAGCAATGAGACCAACTGAGGCAGCATGGAAAACATTGTAAAATGGCTCACAATAAACAGCCCAGCACTTTGCTATTTAGCAATTACTTGTGAGATGTGTGAAATATATTTCACATGATGACACTGTGATAGCTAACTCAATAACAAAACCAATCTCAAGATACAATATAATGCATTTTTGAATAGGAAATAATCTGCTCCTACATTGAACAATATTGGACAAATTCATTCACAAATAAAATACAAGTAAAACCGCATACCTGCTCCATTGAAAAGTTGCAAACTCGACCTCCCTTGCTAAGAGTTCGTACACCCACAACAATAGAACCTTCTGATTCAGAACTTTGAGGAGCCCGTCCACCACCAACTATAAGCCTCATCACACCACTCCAAGCCTCACTTTTGAAATCTGTGATTGAAGCATATAATGAAGACATGAATTTAATGTAACTACAGTAACTATTCTCATGTGTAAATTTGTATCAATAACAGTGAAAGTAATTTATCACAAATATTAGAAAAAAATATAGCCATGGCATGATATCTGAAGTTTCAAAATGACGCTCAATCTCAGACACGGTATGCTTATATAGCTCATATTAATGTCCGACATGACATTATCAAGTTCGTTCATCCTTAATATTTCAATCTTCTTACACAATGATGGGCACTGAATTTATTTAATAGAAGATAAACTAAAAACAAGTACATGTCCGAGTCTGACAAACATAAGCAGGAGATACCTTGTAGTTTACAGAAATTCCATTTGAAAGACTGGTTCTAGTGATCCTTGTTTCTTTGTTATAAATATTTGTCATACTTGTTTCTGTAATTTCTAGCATTGCTGTAAACTACAAGTTTAAAGGATCAAACAACATTTTGGGGCTCAAATTCTAGCATTGCTTCAAAAATATCAACTCAATAATTTTCCTATTTTGATGAGCAAAAAAATCAAACTATATTTATGGATTGAAGAGCCTCAGACCCTCAATTTGGAAGAGATCACCCACCATGAACTAGATCATACAACCCAAACTGAATATATTATGTGCTGTGTAGAATTAAAATACTACCATTCTACATGTTCTTATATGTGGCTTTTTATGGTTTAATAGATACTTTACATTTAAAATACCAAGTGACGCTACCAAATGGTTAATGATTAAACATTACCTCTTCAAGAGTACCAGTTCCAGCGACAACAACCAGACTATCATGTCTTTCTCTAATCCATTACTGTATGACCCAGTGCATCACTCTTCATGATGAAATCCAAATTATCCACAGAAGTTATATTACCTATCATAGCAGCCAGATGTTCACTATCTTTTGATAAAGCTATCTATGTAACGAGACTATCATGTCCTTGTCTCTGATCCATTACTGTATGACCCAATGCATCACTCCATGATGCCAAGTTGCATCATCTATCATAGCAGCCAGATGCTCACTCTCTTTTGATAAAGATATCTGTGTAACAAGTCAATTCACCCTTAGTAACACCAAACTCTTTGAGCCTTCTAACCTGCACAATTTAAGAACTTTGCCGTTATATTTTAGTGACCAGTTAACACAATAATCCACAGAAAACATATTAACATAGGGAACAATACATATATATATATATATATATATATATATATATATATATATAAATGGATAAAATGAGTGAGCTGCAAACTTTGCCTTTCCCAAGCATGAATGGATAAATGCAACAACTTGAAGCTGCAATTTCAACAGAACTAACTAAACTGTAAAGGTATGTTTTCCCCATGAAAGAAGGGAAAAGTTAATAAATAAAAATAAAAGGAAAGAAGAAGGCTTACAGCTTGTAGACCAAGACACCCAAGTCAATCATTATGCTCAGCTTTATAACAAAACAAGAAAAACGGAATCAAAAATTATGCTGCTGCCCCTCGTAGCATAGTGGATGGTGCTTAGAAGTAACATCTGCTTGTTCGTGGGTTCGACTGGCATCAAAAGTTTCATGACAAAAAAAATGGAATCAAAATTATTTATTGGTCCACTGCTGTGAAATGAGAAATAAAATATAAAATAAAAAGAATAAGAGGTGGACAGTTATTCTTCCAAGGTCAACTTCCTTTTCTTATCATTTTTGAGAAAACATAAAGGTACAACTATTGTCAAGGGTCCCAACTAAACAGCAGTACATAACTTTTCAGAATTGATAGCAAGCAGAATACACTCATCCCATAAACAAGTTATCCAAATTCAGTAGTGAGACATAAATCAAAACCTCATGAACAATATCTCTTATTGCAGTTTGCCAATTCTTGGGTCCAGCAGTTACATTAAGAGTAGTGACTGTGCATCCTTCCCTTCCAGAGTCGCTATGATCCAATTTAATTGAAGTAAATGGTGGATTTCACCCTGCAAAAATTTAAAATGCGCCAACTCAGAAACGACAGCAAGGTACATTAAGAAGATACTCGGATATTTCCATAACAGGAGATCAGCTAGAAACTGGAAATAATTTGGTGACTACAACTAAAATTGACCTTGTATCTTGTATTGATTCAAAAATGCAAAGCAGAAAGAAAATTCTCTTCATTAGAACATTTCGCAAGTCACCATAAGTTTGAACCTTGTTCACAGGAATCTGCAATTGCTCCTCAACACATGCTTAGAAGATACCATTAACAATACTTGTAAAAAATAATGACCGCAATTGCTCATAAAACAAACAGTACACAAGTTAGTACATAATTGGAGAAACTCTATAGTTGTGGGTACCATGCAAAACATATTAAATGAGAAATGCTGAATCAATTCATGCTTAAAACTCTGGAGGCTTCAAATCAATACTACAGCTAGGCAGTGACCAATTATGTTCCACAAGAGGACGAATAGTGTGCTTTTCCTTTTTAAGGAGTTTTGTTTGCTCATTCGAATTAGATGATCTTTCAGTAGATAAATTTCCAGTCAAGCCAACTGAAAGCTTAGGGACAAGGAAACTAGTCATTGCACCACATGCACTAGGAGTAGGTGCTGACCCATTTTCTAGGCCAGTTTGTCAAGAGACAGTCTGCGGTGAAGATTAGTCTGTTCATGAATCTAGAAGTTAATCAATAAATATTGTACATGATAAAGGATGAATTCTTTCATACCTCAATTTGGCAAACTGTTTTTGAGATGTTTTCAATATCCCCAACAATGTATAAGGTTGCATTTGCAGGGAGGTACCAACACTCATGAAATTTCCGCACTTATCTACATCCTACTTCTTAGTTTGCTCCTCTAATCCAATCGGGAACCTTTTGCTCAGCTTGTTTTCAGGGTGTAGATGTTGTAATAACTGTGCTCCAGATGAAACCGTGCAGAAGTTCAGACAATGGTTAGCAATACAAATTCAATAACAAGTTAAAATATAATTAACATCGCTAGTCCGAACCTGGCAGTCAACACGATAATCTGCCGTATTCATCATCTGTAATTTTGAAAGTATAGCCCGCCTTTCCTTCTCAACACGAGAAGAAAGGAATTTTGGGTGAAAAGCAATTTGTAGCATGAATGAAGCAGAAGCAAATGAGACCTGACAACTACAAACCTCTAGGCATGTAGTGCAAGCTCATAAAGGACAATTGATCCCTAAATACCTCATTCAAGGCATCCAGCACATCTGGAAGGAGATCTTAATCAGAGTCCTGCAAAGCAACATATTGTTGTAATATGTACACATGACACTAGGTTGTGATCAACTTCGTTGCTTTTTTGTCACTTTTTTGTTATATATATATACACATATACTCATTCTAAAACGTAAAAAAGAACGAAAAACTAATTGCAAGAGCTAGCCAGAAAATAGAACCAAAAGTCGTGGACAAGAAGTTCTAAGCGAGCTACAGGAAACTAAACATAAAGAAATGAAAATTACAAGGCAGACAAGAATCTGACTTCGACCTCCACTCCATTATAGTAATCAAGGATCATTCAATACCTTTTCTGCTCAAAGAACACCCATAGCACTACAACCCTAAAGAGCTTTAGCCCTTATCCCATTGCCAAGAAAATTGACTTGAGAGAAGGGAAAACAACAACCTGTTACCAACACCCAGCTAACCCAAGCCTCCCTATACAATTTCAGCTTCTACATCATCACTCCATCTATAACTTTCACCAATCATCTTAGTTGGTTTTACAATTTCTTCGTTCCTACCAAAATGTACATCACTTTGTATTATTTATCTCTATTTTGTTCAAGGACATAATGTTTCGAATTTCTGCCAAGAGATATTTATAAATTTGATCATATAGATAAATTAAAGAATTATGTTTGACATCATAACCAGAATAACTGAATACTGCATCTACTAGCTCACTTGGGAATTGGCTTAGAAAAAATCACAAAATACGAAAATTAAATAAAAGATAGAAAAACATTTGCTGACTGGTAGCATAATGTAAAGGGGGAAACCTTTGTACTAATTGGTGAATGAATATGAAACACTGTATGATGGAAAACAGTGTAAGCATTGGTCGATCCCTGTCCCACGAAGTTTCTCTCTTTTCTTACTTCCAAGGAAAGTAACAAGTCTAATCATATGTGCAATCCCTTGATCATCCTCTTCCTCGTCGATGATCAAACACATTCTATTGCTTTGAAGTGTAAATTACATGTACTTCTGGTTTCAGGTATTTCCATTCAAAACCATAAGCTTGAAACCTATATCTTGTTAAATAACCTAAGATAAATATCCAGTTCTGAATTCAGTAACTGTACAATTTCAAAGTAACACCCAATTTCCCTTCCCCCAAATTCCCTATATCAACTCTAGAACATCATTCCCTAATAGTTTTGTCCCAATAAAAAAATTAAAAAAAAAAAAAAAAACATTTATCTCAATTAAAACCTAGAAGCCTATCCATCCCAGTCGAGTACGACCAACCATCATTCAATTGAAGACATTTATCTCATAATCAGACCCAGAAAACCCAATTAAATTGGAAATTAAGACAAAATATCATTATCAAATTCTAGACAGATTCGTCAATTGATACAGATTAGAAAACCTTACCCGATCGACTCCGACGAAAACCTAATCAATGGGTGATGACGCTTATCCAGTGGGCTTGAGCGTGAAAACCACTGGCTTACTTCTCTATTAGAAACAAAGAATGATCGATTAGTGGAGAGCGAGTCGAGGTCGGTGTCGTCTTCTCCCCTGTGTTCCTTTTCTCGTGGAGTACTGGATCCAATTTTAAATCATCATTTGGCTATAGTCTGTGCTAAACCAAGCTCTTTTAAAAAAAAACGAAATATCTTATATTTTGATCGTATTACACACACCGTCGCTATAATACAAGTGTCTAAACATATTAATATAATATTAATTTAAGTGTTAAATAATATATTAATATATAAACTAACAGGTTAGACTTAAATTCGTGGCTACTGTAGTTTACCCCTCAGGGGTGCTACACCTCAAAATTAAAAATATAGATTTGTCATCGAAAGATTTGAAACAAACTCACTGTTTCAAAAGATTTGTCCTCGAAATTAAAAAAAAATCATATAATAATACCTGACCAAACTTAAAAACATCAAAAAATCACCTTCAATAAATTTTAAACAATACAAGACACAGGTCCAAACCCAAGACTAACAGTATCAGACCTCACTCTAAAAGGGTACATGAAATGACTTAAATGCCATATCACATCTTGACATTTATTTCTCCCCGACATTAGCTCCTCTCTCTCTTATACCAACATTTATCGACAAGAGCAGCCATCTCAACAATGTCGGACAACGTTCGACGACAATGGTTGACGCTTGACGATGACAGACGACACTCGACAGCGACGACTAACTTGTAGCGGAAGCATCCACGGTGGTAATGTGTACTCGCTGCAAAGTTGAATGTGGTCTCACCACTACATATGAAGAGTTCATGAAGGTTGTGAAGGATGTTGAATCCAAAGTCATCCATTCGTTGCCCGAGGCTTATCAGCTAGCAAGTCCAAGGAAAATTCCTACCTAGAAGGAGATTGAAGATACTGCTAGAGATTCCAACCATTATAGGAGGTTGAGGGCTGAAACAACAAAAGGAAAAGAACCCGCAAAGGAGGTTCAACAAAAACCATACATACGTTTTTGGGTTGTGATTAAGGAGAATACATGGTTTGTGAGAGAGAAGGGCAGGTCTGTTGAGGCGACTCCTACTTAGTCCAAGAATGTACAAAAGAGGTATGGTAGGACCAAAAGACTGCTGGAGTCTCTAGAAAGGGGTGACGTTAGGCCTAAACAATTAAAACAAACCCCAACACAGCTGAAAAGGAAGTTGGAACAGCTAACTGCACGACCTTATGTGCATGTGAGGCACTACAAAAGGAACCATGAGTCAGGCAACCAGTGCCCAAGTGTTTTTCTAGGGTTTCACCAGAAACATGATTTGACGGGCGTAGGTATGTATTCACACGGATGAAGACTGAAGACATTGCCTCAACCTCTAGAACTAAGGAGATACTAGAAACATCGAAGGCAAGAGAATTAAGACTATGTGGTATCTGTGAAGGAGGTACCAACTAAAAGATACGAATGGAAATCAAACGTGGTTTCTGAGACCAAAGAGAATTCAGAACTAGCTTCTTCGAAAGTCATACCTAAGCCTACTCATGAGGTTGTTTTGAGGAAGGTATCTGGCAAGGAGGTTTCTTTTGTAAATTAAATTTCTAGTTTTATTGTTCAGCATTTCATTGTCCCCTTTTAAGGGAACTTCACATGAGCTTCCACCATGTATGCCTCAAAATAACAGAATAATATAGGATTGCCATATGACACAGATTAATTGGTACCAAATAAGAGAGATCAACACCTTTAAAACATCGACTACATGCATTTAGACATCAAATATGAAAAGTCAACGTCTTTGAATAACGTTCGCCAATAGAATTCGGCTTCCAACACCTTCCTAGCTGTTCTTTTCGGTCCAAAGTGACCTCCACACGCCTCTTGGTGACAAAAATCCAAGATAGATTTATGCTCTTCTTCTGGAACACAACGTCGAATGACTTGGTCCCCACATTGCCTCCACAAATATGGCACATCCCATGTATAATTTCGAGCATCCTTCTTGATGTTCACCTTGGTATGGTTCGGCATTGATGATGAAAATGTCCTTGACACTATAAAATTAACCAAATCGGCATACCAAGGTTCTCTAGCTTCCAACCGAAACAATTGCTCGTCCGGGAACGTCTCTAACATAGGCAACTCGTCCTCAGCACGTACAATTCAGCTAAGATGGTCCGCTACAACTTTCTCACTTCATTTCTTGTCCTTGATTTCAACATCAAACTCTTGAAGTAACGGAATCCATCTGATGAGCCTCGGCATTGCATCTTTCTTTGTCATTAGATAACTTAACGCTGCATGATTAGAATAAACAACTTTAGAATTCAAAATATAAGATCAAAATTTCTCTAAAGCAAACATAACAGCTAAGAGTTCTTTTTCAGTTGTTGAGTAATTCAGCTAAGTATCGTTGAGAGTCCGAGATGCATAGTAATTGCACACGGTTTCTTGTCCTTCCTCTGCCCTAGCACGACACCAATGGCATAATCCGAGGCGTCACACATTAACTCAAATGGCAAATCCCAATCAGGTGGCGTCATGATAGGTGCAGTTGTCAGAAATTCCTTCAAACGCACGAATGCATCCTCACACTCCCTAGACTATGAAAAACAGCACATCTTTCTGCAATAAGGAAGTAAGTGGTTTGGCCACCAAAGAAAAGTCTATGATGAACCTCCTGTAAAAACCTGCATGGCCAAAAAAAGAACGAACCTCTCTCACCGTTGAAGGCAAGGGTAAGTGATGCATAATATCAATCTTAGCCTTATCAATTTCTATCCCTTTAGCAGAAACTATGTGACCTAAAACTATACCTTGATTAACCATAAAATGAGATTTTTCCCAATTAAGTACAAGGTTAGTTTCTACACACCGTTCTAAAATTAATTCTAAATTCTTTAAGCATGCATCAAAGTCTACCATAAACACTAAAATCATCCATAAAAACTTCAATGATATTTTTGATATAATCAGAGAAAATAGAATACATGCAACGTTGAAACGTACCTGGGGCATTGCACAATCCAAAAGGCATTCGTCGATAAACAAACGTACCAAAGGGACATGTGAACGTTGTCTTCTCTTGATCATCTAGGTGTATCATGATCTGGTTGTAGCCACTATATCCATCCAAGAAGCAGTAGAACTCGTGACCTGCTAATCTCTCCAACATCTTATCCATGAACGGCAAAGGCATGTAATCCTTCCTCGTTGTTGCATTCAATCGTCGATAATCGATGCACATGCGATGACCTGTCACCAACCGTTGTGGCACTAGCTCATTCTTCTCATTCTCTACAACAGTCACGCCACTCTTCTTGGGTACAACTTGAACGGGTGAAATGCACTGACTATCCCAAATAGGATAGATTACTCCACAATCTAACAACTTAATCACCTCGTCTTTAACCACTTTCATCATTGGAGGATGCAAACGTCTCTATGGTAGGCTTGGCGCCATCCTCAAGTAAGATTCTATGAACACACTTTGTTGGGCTTATTCCCTTGATGTCTGCCAAAGTCTAGCCAATGGCAGCTATGTTTTTCGTCAAAACCGCAACTAGCTTGTCCTCCTGTTGCTTTGTCAACGTTGAAGACACAATAACGGGTAAAGTGTCATCTTCTCCAAGAAATACATACTTCAAATGTTTGGAGAGAACTTTTAGCTCTAACTTAGGGGTTTGTTCCACAGATGGTAACAACTTATTAGTGGAAATTGAAATTGATAAGGGAGTATACATTTTGTAGATTGGTTGTGAATCAAGCTCTTTCACAACTTCAAGTATGGACGGTTTCAAATCTTTCAAAGCCTCCTCATCTCATTCTCCATACTTGTCATACCCGACCCCTTGCTCGATCACTAATTGCTATGCTTGATCAGTGGTCATTGCAACGTCACCAAACCTCATTTCGCTTCCAAATCCGCCCTATACATTCTCGTCCGAGCAGGGGTTGCCATGCATGTGTTCGGTACTGGGATGTCTCATGGCGTCAAAAATGTTGAATTTGATCACCTCGCCATCGAATTCCATTGTCAGGTTTCCTCTAGCAACATCGATATTTGTTTTGGCAGTTCTCATGAATGGTCAACCCAACAACAGTTGAGTTGTGTCAGAAAGTGACTCCTCCATCTCCAATACATAAAAATCTGCATGGAATATTAGCTGGTTAACCTACACAAGAACATCCTCAACATACCCCTTAGGGTATTTGTTAGATAAATCCGCCAATTGGATCATAACATTATTAGTTTTCAAAGGTCTCAGCTCTAGAGATTCATATACAATGTAGGGTATAACATTAATTGAAGCACCTAGATCTAGCATAACATTTTCAAAACGAGGGGTAGAACCTATAACACAAGGGACAGAAAAACTCCCTGGATCCTTCATCTTTGGCGGCAACTTACTCTAGATGACGGCAGAGACCGTCTCACTCATGCTTACCACTTGCTTTTCCCTTGTGTGCCTCCTTGTTGTGCAAAGTTCCTTAAGGAATTTCGCATAGTTTGGTACTTGCTTGATGCACTCTAACAAGGGAAGGTTCACATTTACCTTCCTGAAAACTTCTAACACTTCTTCGTCGGATTTATCATTTTTGCTCTTAGTGAACCTAAAGGAAAGGTAGACAAGAAGATTGATTAGTTGAAACTAAATAGTTGAAACTAAATCACAAGATTTCGAATTTTTACCTTTTTATGTCTCAGAATTCGGCACATTCTCCTTCTTGGATGTAGCAGGGTCTTTTTCCAAGTCTCTTTTCTTCATTGCTTCCAAGTCTGCTTTGTTTGGCTCAGCTCCTTTGTTGCTCACGTTGCTATGCTTAACTTTACCTTGATTTGTGTCAAGTCCATGCTCGGCATCCTCTTCATCCTCATGGTCCATGTCTAAATCACCAAGTCCCTTTGTGTTTTTCGGCTTAAGAGGTGAAAACATCAATGTCTTCCCACTTCTTGTGACAACAGCTTGAGCTTGCTCGTTCTTAGGATTTTTGATAATGCCTCCTGGCAACCTTCCTTGCTCATTAAATCTCCCCATAAAATCCACAACTTGACCCATCTGAGTCTTCAATTCTGTAATATCCTTAGATATCAATGCAATGTCCTTGGTGTTGGTTTAAGTTGTGGCCAACAAAGATTGAGTTGAAGTGGCAATGTTCTTGAAAATCTCATCATAGTTGCTTCCACCACTTGGTTGTCCTCCTTGTTGTGCATAGGGTTGGTACGACCTAGGCTTGAACTTGCCTTGAGGTCGTGCCACAAATCCTCCTGGTTGCTGCCCTTGTGTGCTTAGTTGAGGATTCAGCACGTTGTTGGGACACAAAGCGGTAAGAGTAATAACAGTGACCCCGCACGAAACCGTGGGCAAGGATCACATTTACCTTCCTGAAAACTTCTAACACTTCTTCGTCGGATTTATCCTTTTTGCTCTTAGTGAACCTAAAGGAAAAGGTAGACAAGAAGATTGATTAGTTGAAACTAAATAGTTGAAACTAAATCACTAGAGTTCGAATTTTTACCTTTTTGTGTCTCAGAATTCGGCACATTCTCCTTCTTGGATGTAGCAGGGTCTTTTTCCAAGTCCTTTTTCTTCATTGCTTCCAAGTCTGCTTTGCTTGGCTCAGCTCCTTTGTTGCTCACGTTGCTATGCTTAACTTTACCTTGATTTGTGTCAAGTCCATGCTCGGCATCCTCTTCATCCTCATTGTCCATGTCTAAAGCACCAAGTCCCTTTGTGTTTTTCAGTTTAGGAGGTGACGACATCAATGTCTTCCCACTTCTTGTGACAACAGCTTGAACTTGCTCATTCTTAGGATTTTTGATAACGCCTCCTGGCAACCTTCCTTGCTCATTAAATCTCCCCATAAAATCCACAACTTGACCCATCTGAGTCTTCAATTCTGTAATATCCTTAGATATCAATGCAATGATCTTGGTGTTGGTTAAGTTGTGGCCAACAAAGATTGAGTTGAAGTGGCAATGTTCTTGAAAATCTCATCATAGTTGCTTCCACCACTTGGTTGTCCTCCTTGTTGTGCATAGAGTTGGTACGACCTAGGCTTGAACTTGCCTTGAGGTCGTGCCACAAATCCTCCTGGTTGCTGCCCTTGTGTGCTTCGTTGAGGATTCAACACGTTGTTGGGACACAAAGCGGTAAGAGTAATAATAGTGACCCCGCACGAAACCGTGGGTAAGGATCATATTTACCTTCCTGAAAACTTCTAACACTTCTCGTCGGATTTATCCTTTTTGCTCTTAGTGAACCTAAAGGAAAAGGTAGACAAGAAGATTGATTAGTTGAAACTAAATCACTAGAGTTCGAATTTTTACCTTTTTGTGTCCCAGAATTCGGCACATTCTCCTTCTTGGATGTTGCAGGGTCTTTTTCCAAGTCCTTTTTCTTCATTGCTTCCATGTCTGCTTTGCTTGGCTCAGCTCCTTTGTTGCTCACGTTGCTATGCTTAACTTTACCTTGATTTGTGTCAAGTCCATGCTCGGCATCCTCTTCATCCTCATTGTCCATGTCTAAAGCACCAAGTCCCTTTGTGTTTTTCGGCTTAGGAGGTGATGACATCAATGTCTTCCCACTTCTTGTGACAACAGCTTGGGCTTGCTCGTTCTTAGAATTTTTGATAATGCCTCCTGGCAACCTTCCTTGCTTATTAAATCTCCCCATAAAATCCACAACTTGACCCATCTTAGTCTTCAATTCTGTAATATCCTTAGATATCAATGCAATGATCTTGGTGTTGGTTTAAGTTGTGGCCAACAAAGATTGAGTTGAAGTGGCAATGTTCTTGAAAATCTCATCATAGTTGCTTCCACCACTTGGTTGTTCTCCTTGTTGTGCATAGGGTTGGTACGACCTAGGCTTGAACTTGCCATGAGGTCGTGCCACAAATCCACCTGGTTGCTGTCCTTGTGTGCTTAGTTGAGGATTTAGCACGTTGTTGGGACACGAAGTGGTAAGAGTAATAACAGTGACCCCGCACGAAACCGTGGGTAATAATTGGGATGCCACACGAAGCTGTAAGAGTAATAAATGTGATCCCGCATGAAACCGTGGGTAATAACCGAGATGCCACACGAAGCGGTAAGTGTAATAACAAGATGCCACACGAAGCGGTAAAGGAAATAGTCGTGAGTAATAATCGGGACCCCGCCCAAATCCGTGGTTAATAACCTAGATCCCGCATAAAGCTGTGGGTAATAACTGGAAGCCTGCACAAAGCTGCTAAGAGAAATAAACGGGTCGGGACACCGCATAGAGTTGATAAGGACATATCCAGGCCGGGAAGCCGCATGGAGCTACACGAAGCCGTGGTTAATAACTGACCTATGTACAAAGCCATGGGTAATAACCTTAACCCCACACAAAACAGTTAAGGGAAAATAACCTGGTCGAGGCACCGCATGGAGCGGTTAAAGACATTATCGGTTGGGACGCCGCACAAAGAGGTAAGGGAAATAAAGTCGTGGTAATAACAAACGCCGCACAGAGCGGATAATGGAAATTATTGGGTTAGGACAACGCAAGAAGCAGTTTAAGGACATTAATGAGTCAAGATGCCGCACGAAGCGATTTAAGGACATTACCGAGTCGGGACGCCGCACAATGCGGTTTAGGGTTATTACTTGTGAGACCCCGAAATTTTAATTTAATTTTCTGACACATTTAGGGTTTAATTCCGATTACTTTTCAGTACGTCGTCATTTCGTCTAACGTTTTTACGTTAAGACACGCGTCGCCACATGCGTGAAAGTGTTTACGGAATATTTTCCGGCACTTCACGTATTTTTCGTACAACTTTTACGTTTAAAATTTGACGTTTGGTTATTTGAAATGAATTTTCGAAAATGGTTTTGGTTTTGAAATTATTTTGGGATCGGGAACGAATCGTGGCCGTTGATTCGATGGACGAATCGTGGCCACTCCTTTTTCTTTTTATACCCTATCTCCTTTCCTTTTCTCTCCACCCTTCCTTTTTCTCCTTCCTTTCAGCTTCGGTCCTTTCCTTTTCTCCTCACTTTCCTCTTTCTTCTGCTTTCCATTTCGAGCGCTCCTTCTCTCTCTTCTGCCCTCGACACAGCAGCGCCACCTCCCTCCGCTCCGGCGCGCGTCAGTCCTCACCGCCACCACCATTGGCTTCGCACAGCCCCGGCGACCTTGCCTAGACCACCGGTGAAGCCAGCGCCGCCCAGTCGAGGAGAGAAACCAGAGATCACTGTGCAGACGAGATCGAGTCAGACCAGCCCATTTCAGGAGCTAGGGACCTCCCAGGCGCCACCAGGAGCCGCCCAGGAGCAAGGAGGAGGAAGGAGAAGGCCGGTGGAGCTCCGCCGGAGGTGTTTCGCCGGAAAACACAGTGGAAGCTTCAAGGGTATGAAAACTCGATCTTTTCCTTCGATTGTGATGTTGTTGGATAGCCTAGGATGTGTAGAAGTTGTTAGGAGTACTCAGGGGACTCGATTTGGCCGGAAAAGCTTCGAAATCCGGCCAAAACAGTGGTTAGAACCGGCACGGTAAAAACCCTGGTTTTTACCGTGTCAGATTTACTTTTTACTTTAACCCAGGGGCAGAGTTACCATTTTGCCCCTAACTGTTTAAGTTATTTACGGTTACTGTTTTTACTATTCACTTTTACTGTTTACTGTTTACTTTTACTGTTACAGTTTTACTTTTACTGTTTACTTTTTACTGTTGACTTTGACCGGTTGACTTTGACCGGTTGACTGTTTGACTTTGACTTTTTGACTTTGACCGGTTGACTTTTTGACCGTTGACCGTTGACTTTACTGTTGACCGTTGACTTTTACTATTCCAAAGTTGACTTTTCTTTTATGCCGTAGAACACCTATTTTACGTTTTCGAACACTACGGTTAAACGTTTTAAAGACTTTTAGCTTGTAAACGTGGCAAAAACGACGCAAGTACTGAATAAGAAACAATTCCGACTTCTCACCGGCTCGAGAATCGGAGTGTCAAACAAGTCAAACCCTAATGTCAGAAAGATAAACAAAGAGTGTTTATCGAGTCTTAGTCGTAGTTAGTAGATCCTCGAGTTACTTATACCTGACTATCACTGTTGTCTCACCCACAGACTCAGGAGCTCGTCTACGCAGACTTCAGGAGGACCAGGGATTGGAGCGCAGCCAGCTGTACCATCATACCAGGTAGGGGGAGCACGCCCATTGGGTGAGCCGAAACCCTCTTGGGTCGGCGGCTCTTTTACTTTTACGTACTAAATAAAGATGCATTGTTTTAAAGCTTGACCACATGCTTCTTATAGCACTTGGTGTGTGTGTGTGAGTTTTGGATCGAAAAGTAGTACCGTCGTCCTGATTTCCGGTGCTTGGCCTGAGAGCGACGGGACCTAGTATTCTAGCACTCCTACGGTGTCGATGACCGTTAACCTCCGGAGGGGCTATGCCCTGTTTATTTTCATTCATATATCCCGCTTACGCTCGTCTCGAACAGAGTAAAACGTGATGTAAGTGTGGCCTGCTATTTGTTGGGCGTTAGCTGGAAATGGACGCTCTCGCTATTCTGCGCACTCGGGCGCTTAGATAGTTGGCCCCGGTTTGCAGTAAAGACAAACCCGGGATTCGGCCGCTCAGATCCAGAGAGTTCTTTCATATGTGGTCACATGATTTACCGAGCTTTGTGTGCGTGCCGTGCATTTACATTTCCACATGCTCTTTCGTACTTACGAGTACATATACATATATAAGAAATGTTTTCTCATGGGTTTTAAACCCCGACTTGGATGGCTTTGGCCCCATTTGGGTTAGCGAGGACGAGTTGCTCACCTCTACATCTTTTCAGGTCTACAGCACCCGACACTAGAGGAGCTGGACTAGGCCGCGGAGCGTCGGTTATCGTGCACTTCACCTTTCGAGGACTCCCATTCTGGTGTGGTTTTCATGTTTCTTGATTTCCGTATTTTCATATCTTGTAATCTGTTGGATACTCTGAGACTTTATTCGGGCCCAGTGTACCGAGACTTTTTCATGTACTATTTTAGTCTCGGGTATTTTCTATTATCTTCCGCTTGTAAAACATTTGTGTGCTACTCTGATCATTTGTAATTCAGTATTTGACATTCATATTATTATTCATTTGTTGTATGTTCCATTCATAGCCTTGTGGTTTCGGTCCGGTGAGTCATCAATACGTCGAAAGACGTATTGATTACTTGCTAGATCGGGATTACGGCGGTTACCGTCGTGTTCCGGGACCGAGAATAGTCCCCGGGATGCGACAGTAATTACTTGGTATCAGAGCATCGTTTTGGTACCTTCCATGTCATTGGTGTACGACCAGTTTGTTTTCTTCGAGTCGTATGCTTCGAGTTATTTGTGTGCGATGCTGACGTCATTGCATGATCTCATGATGTATTCATTCATACGGAAGTCAAAAGTTCATTCATGTTCCAGTAGTTGCCATTCTCATTATGTCACACCCCGAATCTTTTGAAGTTAATAAAAGTTACCTTTCACAGAGATTCACGAGTTACCGAGGACTTTTAATTTCGATCGGTAATTCGATAAGTTATCGCTCGAGTTAATTTTCGAGTTTTAAACATACTCCAAATACCTGATTCGTTGACTCGATGTTGTAGTACGTGTCTACACGAGTCTCCCGGTATTTTCGGAATATTTTTCGGAGCTTCCGGCTAATTTCTGTGAATTTCTGAAGCTTATAGTAATTTCCAATTACTATTCCGGTAAAAAGGAGATTTACCATTTAACCTTTTTACTTTTTATCTTCTTTAATCTGGACCGTTGGATCTATTCCAGATTGAATCAGGACCGTTCATTTCCCTATAAATAGGGGGTGAGTTTTGACTCGGTCAAAACTCACTAAACCGGTCTCCCCGAGCTCTCTCGCCCCCTCCCTGTTCTCCGCCCGGCGCCGGCGACTCCGGCCACCACAGGGCGGCGGACTACTCTCTTTCTCTTCCTCTCTTCCTCCTCTACCCAGCCCAGCCCTTGGATCACGGTATTGTCCACCGTGGAGGGAGAGCGACCGAGAAGAAGGCTCGGCGGTCAACGGCCGATTTCCGGTGATTCCGGCGGCGCCAAGGCGCGTGACCGGTATGGTTGTGCTCCTCTCTTCTTCTTCTTCCTTTCCATGTCCTTGGATGATCGATTCAAGCCCTGTTGCAGAACCCTCACTTTCACTGTTCTTCTGGGTTTCGACAGTGAGCCGCCGGCGGCCAGTTCTCGTGGTTCCGGCGAGTTTCCTGGACTCTAAGAGGCTCGGTTCATCACCTCTAGCAGCTGGGAGAAGGAAGATTGGTGAAAGGAGAGGAGAAGGGCCAACTGTGATACCCTGTGGTGGTGGTGCAGAGGTTACCCTCGGCTGAGGGTGGGAGTTTGGATGCAGGCAGAGGGTAAGATTCGTTTCCTCTAAGAATTTTGTTGTTTGAACTGTGGCTGAACCTTGGACTGAAGTATTTGTGTCGTTTTTGTTGCATGGTCGATAACTGGGTGAATCGGAGGAAACGGGGAGGTTATGGCAAAGTTCCGGCAAAGTTGCCGGAATCCGGTAACGATTCCGACGGCAATAAATCCGGCTGAAATGCCGAGGTAGTCTTCGATCCCTTTAAATGTGTTGGTCCCGTTTATTAGAGTTAAAGTATAGTAAATCGGAATTTACGTAAGGAAACGTGAAAAACAGAAACTAACCGTAAATTGGGAACCTTCCATTTTGGGAAACCTCCTATGTTTGGAAACCTGCTAAATTGGGAAACTTTCCATTAAGGGAAAGTTTCCATTTTGGGAAAGTTGCATTTTCAGAAAAATGGTTAAAGGATTGAAGTTCAACGAATGTGACACTTTTTGGTTAAATGGGTAAAGTGTTAAATTGTTATCGGAAATTGATAACTGGAATTTATGAGGAAAGGTTACATCGGTAAATCGACTCGAGGTTAATTATATTGTTTAATACGTGACACCCTAACGTCAAGTTAAAGTAATAAAGGAAAGTTCGGAAGCTGAGTCGGACTTCCGATAAATTGAGTTAAGAGTCGATAACCGGGAAAGAAAGTCAAAAAGGTTAAAGTGCCATAAAAAGGAAATTGGTCAACACGTGGTCAAATAGGAATTCCTGGTCAAACTAGGAAAAGACCAAGTCAACTGTGATTGACTAATATATTGGTTTATTTGTACAGTCTCTGGTCGGACATGAGACGGGCTCGACTTCGTGGTTAGTTCGAGGGTTTCGCTCGAGGAACTTTCCGAGCAGGAAGAAAGTCGCAATAGTACTGTGAGTGGACTTTGTTTTAAATTAAATTGCATGCTTTATACTTGATTGGTTTCTCCTGCATATATATAATTTCCTCTATTTGTATGATTTACGGTGATTTGGGAAAAAGGGGATTTAAGGATTTTAAAGGCAAACAAACCGGGAAAGAGGTTCATACCCATCCCGTGATTTTAAAGGATTTTTCCCGGGGTATGGTTTTATTGTTTATCACCGTTTCGGGAATATGGAGGGGGATGTTTTTAAAGGAGAAATGTGGCTCACGGATTTTAAATGGGGATTTCGATTTATTGTTTCCACGAGGTATTACAGGTTTTACAGGTTTTCAAGGGATTTTGAAAAAGGGAAAAAGGGAAAAAGGGAAAAGGATATAAGGATTGTTTGCTAGCATGGACCCTCTCCAGTTAGAGCGGGTACCATCTTCTGGGTAGAGCAGGTCAGGGACCTTCTCCGGTTGAGCTGGTCAATAGACCCTCTCGGATAGAGCAGGTCGGGGACCCTCTTCGGTGGTAGCTGGTCATTAGACCTTCCCGAATAGAGCAGGTCGGGTTTTCTCGTGGATGAGGTTAACACCCCACATAATTGTTTATGATTTGAGCCAATGCATTGTTTATGTTTACTTGCATGCGGTTTTCCTTAGAAAAGGTAGAGGGAGAACATTAGAGGAAAGTAGAGTTTTTATTTGTTATTTTTCGTCCACTCACTCTAACGTCGTTTTTCAATGTTTCTCCCCTGGGCCCTTCGTTTTCAAATGCCCAGTGGTGCAGGGTTCTCGAGCGGAGGTCGTGCGCGTACAAGAGTCGAGGCATAGTCGATCAATCCGTTGCCGTTGAAATTCTTTAGGGTAATCATCCTAGTAGACTGCTCTGACTAACCCAGTATAGCTAGTTAAGTAGGTTAGGGAGCAGGATGCCTTCATGAGTTAGGGTTTGTTGTAGATACTCATGGAAGTGCTGAGTTGGATTATAGGAAGGGTTGGCCATTTCAAGGGGGTTTCGGTAAGAAGTTTCCTTGGGGTGGTCCCCGCAGGATTTACTTCGAGTTAAAGGGATTCAACTCGGGGTGGGTCTTGACAATTGGTATCAGAGCATTAGGTTATCGTTTCCTGTTACTACCTCATATACTTAGTATCACTTAGTGTCTATAGAGTGATGGTCCGACCGCGGCGGATCCATCGGCATTTTATGCTTTGGACGCTTAGTGTTTATTAAGGATATGAGTTAGTACTTTCTGGTTAATTTATGGACCGAGTGGTCCTATAAACATTTGAATCCTCAAGACTATGCCTCAGTACGCCGACCTCAAAGAGAGCTCCTGTAAGGAACAAGGTAAGCTCGTTACGTAGTTACTTTTATGAGTTTCCCCAATGAGTATTTGAGATTTGAGTTGGGGATAGAGCTGGAAACTCACGTCATTTAACATTGGTTGAGCAGTTGGTGTGAGTGCTCGGTGGTGAAACGGTAAATTCTTGTCTGGAAGGCTGCCATGTTGTTGGCAGGAATGCTGTAGAAATCTAAGGCAAGGCCTGGGTGTTCGTGTTATGAGACTCTTAGCAGTGAAGAGTCATACGAGTTAATGAAAGAGGTTGCATCCTGCCATGGAAAAAGGAGCTGAAGTCGCCTAGCGCGACTATTCAGTGAGGATGAATATTTAGATTTGACGATTGCCAGGTTTTTGTCGATTGTCGTCTTTAGTGTGGTTCCAGAGAGACTGGCGAATGTGTCAAAGAAGAATGACTTAAGGAATATGAGTGTAGTCAATTTGGAATCAATGGACTTGTTTCTGGTGACGAGTCCATGATGTGACACTACTGGAGTATGTTAAGGAAGTGAAGGTTGGTTCGGTCACTTGATGTCGCTGGGACAACCATCAAGACTAATAGTTGGGACTACCCCAGATGCTTGCATTGCTGCTATTAGCTACAAGAGGTTTCTTAACGCTTCAGCCACCCATGATTGGAGTACTAGAAAGATTTGATTTGTTGGTGAGTCCAAGCATGGTTTGAATTGTTGGTGACAATGGACATTGGACCATTTATGGTGAAGGTAGAAATTGAATCGTGTCACCAGATCTTGGGGCTCATGTCGATCATAAGGTGAGTAACCTACCTGTGGACAAAGTATTTTAATTAGTACACTTGTGAAGGAGTCTCCAGGTTGGCTGTGTTGGGGTTCAGTGACAGATCAAGCGAGCGTTTTGATTTGTAGCTAAAGGTTTATGGTTTCGAAATTTAAAGGAACATGTTGGAAGTGGCAACAAGCCACCGGGTCATGGACTAAGAGTGCTCGGGGTACCGGAGATAGTGATACGAGTCTTGACTGACTTTGTATTATTATGGTGTGGGAACTAGTCGTTGTGCAAACGACACTGGTTTGACGGCTGAAGTTGTACATGGGTATGCCCCACATGAGCACGTGTACCCTCCTTTGTAGGGAAGTGGTAAAGCTGAAATTTGGGTAGCACATACATGTAAGGCGTAATTGGTTTTGTGCAGCTGTGTGTGGTCGAAATGATACATTCATATATTTCAAGAATGTATTGTGAGAGTCCCATACTGTGAAGACAGAGGTGAAGGACGTTTGCCAATAGTTTTGTGCAAAACGTCAATTAAATGGTCTAACCGTTTAAGAACGGGTCGGAAGTGGGTTATTGGTAGACGCTTCGACTTTCAAGATGGTTAGTTAAATTGTTAAAAGTTGTTAGTAGGTAGTTGGTTGCGTGCTGTGATAGATGCACGGGAATGGTGTAGTGACAGCAGTGTGGCAAGATTTACTGAATCGTTGGATAGGAGTGAGAAGGTTGTAGATGGTCAAGCTTCAACCTGTAACCAAAGTTGTCTGTTATGAAACTTGATTCCACCAGGGGTGACTAACTGAGTTTGTTGGCATGGGAATCAGTGCACTCACTAGCTGTGGGTTAATCAATTATTGTAACCGAAGGTGTACTTAGTCGTGTTTGGGGTCATAAGTTACATCCACTGCAGTGACAGGCAATATTCTCAATTGTGATCTATGGAGTGAGGATTAAGATCTGGGAGATCAATTATTGAGGTTAATTTAAGGAAATCCTAAGAGGATTAAAGTTTTGTTGGCGTTGCTATGGTCATTGGTCATTTGGGTAGTGACCCCACTTGTTAGGAATTATTGACATAGCGGCAGATCTTGGCGCCACAAGTGTAGAGTAGTAGCAAGAAGGGTCATTGGAGGTGACCCTCAAAATTGTCAACATTTTCGGTGAGTGTGAAAGCGGTGGAACTAGGAAAGGTTTTCCTTGATGACTCGAAGGTTTTACGAGTCTAAGTGTGGTAATATTGGTTACTGAGATTGGTAAGGTATGTTGCTAAGTTGAACAACACTTCATTGGAAATCGTGGAGTGATTAAGCCACGTTCAGATTAAGTTATGATCTGAGGGGATGTTAACGTGTGGCGGTGGATCTTGTAATATAGGATCTGGAGTGGTAATGTGATTTCCTGTGTACACAGTTATATTCCTCTTCAATTAGAATGGTAAGTGATTGGGAATCTTGAGTCCTACCAAATAGAAGATGCGGTGGATGGTAAATTTGCAGAGCGTGGGGGACAGTTTTGTTAGAAACTGTCTAGTTGTGCGAATTGACTCTGTGAAGTTTACGCGCCCAGTGCGGTGATGGCATTCGTTGAATTGTGCCTGGATAACTGGATGCTCGGTGATCAAGGTGGTTAAGTTTGGTGAAATTAATTCCCGATGCTTCGATCGAGGGTTACTTTTGGTGTGCACAAGTGGCACTGAATTTTATGTAGATGTCTGATCTAGTTAAATGTCCAAGTTGTCAGTTATTACCGGACGTTGTGGTAATAGAGGCATCGGGGAATGAAATATCCTTGTTGAGCGGGTAAGGCTCTGGGATTCTTTTAATGGTAAGTTAATCCCAGATTGTGATGCGGATATTGTTTAATAGACGCACAGTGTTGGTTGAAGTGCAAGTTCTGCACCATACGTCATTCCAAGTTAAGGAAAGAGATAGGGAGGTCAGTGGCACCTCACCTAAGAGTAGTACGGGTATGTATTACCAGTTGTAAAGTACGCTGTAACCCCACAAGGTGATGATCGAGTTGGCGACTCTAATGTTTGGCTTGTGGGTAAAAGTTAAGATTTATCCAGTCAGAATAGCTTTGTAGGCAGTGTGAAGCCTGACAATTTGTCTTCATGCGAGGAGTAAGTATTGTTGGATCTCGATGTCAGGAGCTTTTGGATCTCCCTGATTTAAAGGCTATGGTTTTGGATTTACGCTAAAATTCATGGCAGTTCTTGTCCTGTATGTGTAAGTGGTTTGAGTAAGGATAGATCAAGGGAAGACAATTACTCTACAACAGGACAACTTGACAGGATAAATTATAGAAAGCGTAAACCAGATCAGGAAGTCTAATTCAATGAGGTGATGGGTTGTGTAACACAAGTCGTCATGGTTTTCTCATGGGCTTGTTGTCATGGGTTCTGACCCCACGTTGTATATTGATATCAGAGGATTTAAAACCATTAGTGACATCGAACTCTACTCCTCCACGTGGTAATCATTTCCTGCGTAGGGAATGTGTGAGCTGATGTCTAAGTTCAACGGAAGAATCCGAGTATTCTTGAAGGAAGTTTACTCGTGGCAAGCGAGTGGTTATTGGAATCAGAATGTTTGACAGCGGTATTGTGACGACGTCACATGCGGTTGGTAAGGACAATTGTTGGTGTTCGTTTGGTTAAACGAGAAGGGTTAGGAGGTTGGTTACTGGTCGAAGTTGTGGTGTGGTACGGATGCCAACAGGAAATGGTTATAATCCGGTATAGGCAACAGGGAATTGTTGCCAAAGGATGTTTTCAGCGCAAGAACAATAGTGATTTTCACGAGGATTACAGATGATGGATCGGTGTTAGGCAGTGTCGTTGAGTACAGTAAGAATTCGGTGATTCAGTTAATGAATAATTCAAGGGAAAATCCTTGTGATCCACGTTAAGATTTCATAGGCTTTAGTTTTGACCCGAGAAGAGTGGTCGAAGGGGTCGAGTGGTGTAATTGGAATTTCGAGGACGAAATTTTTATAAGGTGGGGAGAATTGTCACACCCCGAATCTTTTGAAGTTAATAAAAGTTACCTTTCACAGAGATTCACGAGTTACCGAGGACTTTTAATTTCGATCGGTAATTCGATAAGTTATCGCTCGAGTTAATTTTCGAGTTTTAAACATACTCCAAATACCTGATTCGTTGACTCGATGTTGTAGTACGTGTCTACACGAGTCTCCCGGTATTTTCGGAATATTTTTCGGAGCTTCCGGCTAATTTCTGTGAATTTCTGAAGCTTATAGTAATTTCCAATTACTATTCCGGTAAAAAGGAGATTTACCATTTAACCTTTTTACTTTTTATCTTCTTTAATCTGGACCGTTGGATCTATTCCAGATTGAATCAGGACCGTTCATTTCCCTATAAATAGGGGGTGAGTTTTGACTCGGTCAAAACTCACTAAACCGGTCTCCCCGAGCTCTCTCGCCCCCTCCCTGTTCTCCGCCCGGCGCCGGCGACTCCGGCCACCACAGGGCGGCGGACTACTCTCTTTCTCTTCCTCTCTTCCTCCTCTACCCAGCCCAGCCCTTGGATCACGGTATTGTCCACCGTGGAGGGAGAGCGACCGAGAAGAAGGCTCGGCGGTCAACGGCCGATTTCCGGTGATTCCGGCGGCGCCAAGGCGCGTGACCGGTATGGTTGTGCTCCTCTCTTCTTCTTCTTCCTTTCCATGTCCTTGGATGATCGATTCAAGCCCTGTTGCAGAACCCTCACTTTCACTGTTCTTCTGGGTTTCGACAGTGAGCCGCCGGCGGCCAGTTCTCGTGGTTCCGGCGAGTTTCCTGGACTCTAAGAGGCTCGGTTCATCACCTCTAGCAGCTGGGAGAAGGAAGATTGGTGAAAGGAGAGGAGAAGGGCCAACTGTGATACCCTGTGGTGGTGGTGCAGAGGTTACCCTCGGCTGAGGGTGGGAGTTTGGATGCAGGCAGAGGGTAAGATTCGTTTCCTCTAAGAATTTTGTTGTTTGAACTGTGGCTGAACCTTGGACTGAAGTATTTGTGTCGTTTTTGTTGCATGGTCGATAACTGGGTGAATCGGAGGAAACGGGGAGGTTATGGCAAAGTTCCGGCAAAGTTGCCGGAATCCGGTAACGATTCCGACGGCAATAAATCCGGCTGAAATGCCGAGGTAGTCTTCGATCCCTTTAAATGTGTTGGTCCCGTTTATTAGAGTTAAAGTATAGTAAATCGGAATTTACGTAAGGAAACGTGAAAAACAGAAACTAACCGTAAATTGGGAACCTTCCATTTTGGGAAACCTCCTATGTTTGGAAACCTGCTAAATTGGGAAACTTTCCATTAAGGGAAAGTTTCCATTTTGGGAAAGTTGCATTTTCAGAAAAATGGTTAAAGGATTGAAGTTCAACGAATGTGACACTTTTTGGTTAAATGGGTAAAGTGTTAAATTGTTATCGGAAATTGATAACTGGAATTTATGAGGAAAGGTTACATCGGTAAATCGACTCGAGGTTAATTATATTGTTTAATACGTGACACCCTAACGTCAAGTTAAAGTAATAAAGGAAAGTTCGGAAGCTGAGTCGGACTTCCGATAAATTGAGTTAAGAGTCGATAACCGGGAAAGAAAGTCAAAAAGGTTAAAGTGCCATAAAAAGGAAATTGGTCAACACGTGGTCAAATAGGAATTCCTGGTCAAACTAGGAAAAGACCAAGTCAACTGTGATTGACTAATATATTGGTTTATTTGTACAGTCTCTGGTCGGACATGAGACGGGCTCGACTTCGTGGTTAGTTCGAGGGTTTCGCTCGAGGAACTTTCCGAGCAGGAAGAAAGTCGCAATAGTACTGTGAGTGGACTTTGTTTTAAATTAAATTGCATGCTTTATACTTGATTGGTTTCTCCTGCATATATATAATTTCCTCTATTTGTATGATTTACGGTGATTTGGGAAAAAGGGGATTTAAGGATTTTAAAGGCAAACAAACCGGGAAAGAGGTTCATACCCATCCCGTGATTTTAAAGGATTTTTCCCGGGGTATGGTTTTATTGTTTATCACCGTTTCGGGAATATGGAGGGGGATGTTTTTAAAGGAGAAATGTGGCTCACGGATTTTAAATGGGGATTTCGATTTATTGTTTCCACGAGGTATTACAGGTTTTACAGGTTTTCAAGGGATTTTGAAAAAGGGAAAAAGGGAAAAAGGGAAAAGGATATAAGGATTGTTTGCTAGCATGGACCCTCTCCAGTTAGAGCGGGTACCATCTTCTGGGTAGAGCAGGTCAGGGACCTTCTCCGGTTGAGCTGGTCAATAGACCCTCTCGGATAGAGCAGGTCGGGGACCCTCTTCGGTGGTAGCTGGTCATTAGACCTTCCCGAATAGAGCAGGTCGGGTTTTCTCGTGGATGAGGTTAACACCCCACATAATTGTTTATGATTTGAGCCAATGCATTGTTTATGTTTACTTGCATGCGGTTTTCCTTAGAAAAGGTAGAGGGAGAACATTAGAGGAAAGTAGAGTTTTTATTTGTTATTTTTCGTCCACTCACTCTAACGTCGTTTTTCAATGTTTCTCCCCTGGGCCCTTCGTTTTCAAATGCCCAGTGGTGCAGGGTTCTCGAGCGGAGGTCGTGCGCGTACAAGAGTCGAGGCATAGTCGATCAATCCGTTGCCGTTGAAATTCTTTAGGGTAATCATCCTAGTAGACTGCTCTGACTAACCCAGTATAGCTAGTTAAGTAGGTTAGGGAGCAGGATGCCTTCATGAGTTAGGGTTTGTTGTAGATACTCATGGAAGTGCTGAGTTGGATTATAGGAAGGGTTGGCCATTTCAAGGGGGTTTCGGTAAGAAGTTTCCTTGGGGTGGTCCCCGCAGGATTTACTTCGAGTTAAAGGGATTCAACTCGGGGTGGGTCTTGACACATTATCTTTAATCACTGGACATTGTTTCGATGACTAATCCTTGTTTCTTTTCAGTCAGTCACGATGCCGCCACGCCGTGAGGTGGATGAGGTCACTCGTGCGTTCCGAGCCATGGGGAACGTACCACCTCCGACTCCGCAGGACTTGGAGAGGGAGAGGAGGTCCAACTGCTTGGCGACCTTCCTGAAAGTTAGGCCACCTAACTTCACCGGTCTTACAGAGGCCGTAGATGCTGAGATCTGGCTCAAGCATATCAAGAAGCTGCAGGGGACGGTCAACACCCCTATTGAGTACCGAGTAGCTTTTGCAGTTCACTGCCTCACAGGAGAGGCTGATAGTTGGTGGGACACCGTTGCAGACCGCCATGATCCCGATCAGATTACTTGGGATCAGTTTGAGGACTTGTTCTACGAGCAGTACTTTCCCCCGGTCTTGAGAGACCAGAAGATTGGCGAGTTCTTCGGCCTTACACAGGGGAGCATGACAGTCCACGAGTATGTGGTGCGGTTTACTTCTCTGCAGAAGTATGTCCCAGGCCTCACCGAGAAGGTGAAGTCCCAGAGGTTTGAGTTTGGTCTACGGGACTCAGTTCGCCGCGAGTTGCTCTCTAATACCACTCGCACCTACAGGGAGATTGTGAGCGCAGCTTACAAGATTGAGGCTGATCAGGCGACCTTCCCTCAGGGCAGAGTTGACTATGGCGGTAGTGGCAGTAGGTCCCACTCTCGGAGCAGAGACAGGAAGATGACCAAGAGAAACAACAGGAGACCTTTCGGCGGAAACGTCAGTGCTGGCAGTAGTGGCAGTGGGTCCTCAGGAGGCCGGTCAGGGCCATATACTTGCTATGAGTGCGGTCAGGTGGGACACACCCGTTGGCGTTGTCCCAACAGAGACATGGGTACGGCTTCAGCTTCAGGTTCTTCCAGCCGTATCCAGCCTCAGGGTCAGCAGCAGTATCAGCAGGGATCGCAGCAGCAGTCTTACTCCCAGGTCCCACAGCAGCAGCAGTATCAGCAGGGCTATGCACAGCCATCTTACCCTCAGGCACCTCAGCAGCAGCCTGCCCCGAGTCAGGGCAGTCAGGCTAGTCAGAGTTCACGCACTAGAGGCCGGAGTGGACGCAGTGCTAGGGGACGTGGACAGGTCTATGCTTTTGCAGGAGGTCAGCTAGCTCTCGATGCCTCGACAGCTTTAGATGGTACGATCATTGTTTCTAATTCAGAGGCTAGAGTATTGTTTGACACAGGGGCTTCTCATTCTTTTATTGCCACGTGGTTTGCGGATTCTTTGGGATTAGAGTCTGAGTCCACGGGTAGTATGTATTGTTTTAGTTCTGCCCTTGGAATGGGGGCATCTACAGACAGGATCTTTCGCAAGTGTCAGCTGCTGGTCAACGAAGGAAGGTTACTAGCAGATCTTTACCCGTTAGACATTGATGGGTATGATTTGATACTTGGGATGGATTGGTTGGAAAAATACCGAGCCCTCATAGACTGTGAGAAGAGGACAGTCACAGTGAGGACTCCAGGCAAGGATAAGGTGATGGTGATCAGGATGGATGAGCGACTCACACAGCCGAGTCCACTCTTGCGACCATGTTTTCGTGGGAGGAGGACTTTGACTTGCTACAGTATTGTGAGATCGTCAAAGGAGAAGGATGAATCTAGTGGGGACAGATATATTCCGGTTGTTGATGAGTATCCCGGAGTATTTCCTGAAGATTTACCAGGATTACCGCCACATCGGGAGGTAGAGTTTCAGATTGAGTTGGTTCCAGGAGCCACACCGATTTCGATTCCACCTTACCGTATGGCACCAGCTGAGTTGCAAGAGTTGAAGCTTCAGTTGGAAGATCTCATGAGCAAGGGTTTTATCAGGTATAGCTCATCACCGTGGGGAGCACCGGTGTTGTTTGCCAGAAAACATGATGGAACCCTTCGACTCTGTATAGATTATCGGAAGTTGAACAGTGTCACTGTGAAGAACAAGTACCCACTTCCGAGGATTGATGATTTGTTTGATCAGCTTACAGGAGCTCAGTTCTTTTCCAAGATTGATCTGAGGTCCGGTTATCATCAGCTTCGGGTACGGGATAGTGACATAGAGAAGACAGCTTTCCGTACACGCTACGGGCATTTCGAGTTCCTCGTCATGTCGTTCGGGTTGACGAATGCACCCGCAGCTTTCATGGATCTCATGAACAGAGTCTTCCGACCATACCTGGATCAGTTTGTGATCGTGTTCATCGACGACATCTTGGTCTACTCCAAGACCCAAGCAGAGCATGAGTATCACCTTCGCACCATTCTCCAGACTTTGTGGAATCATCAGCTTTTCGCCAAGAAGTCAAAGTGCGAGTTTTGGCTTTCAGAGGTGCAGTTTCTTGGGCATGTAGTCTCAGGTGCAGGCTTGTCAGTGGATCCTTCAAAGATCGAGGCAGTGTTAGATTGGGAACATCCTCGAAATGTCACAGAAGTGAGGAGTTTCCTTGGTTTAGCTGGATACTACCGTCGGTTTGTGCAGGACTTCTCAAAGATTGCCACGCCACTAACCAACTTGACAAAGAAAGGGGTCAAGTTTGAGTGGAGTGACGCATGTGAAGAGGCTTTTGCAGAGTTGAAGAACCGGTTGACCACAGCCCCAGTCCTCGTTCTCCCCAACGGTGTAGATCCGTACCAATTGTATACGGACGCTTCAGGGACTGGTCTAGGTTGTGTACTGATGCAAAATGGTGGGGTAGTTTGTTATGGCTCTAGACAGTTGAAGCCACATGAGAAGAACTATCCTACACATGATTTAGAGTTGGCAGCTGTTGTACATGCTCTGAAGGTCTGGAGGTGTTATCTCTACGGAGCCACCTTTGAGATCTACACGGATCACAAGAGCCTACAGTACATCTTCACCCAGCGTGATCTTAATCTACGGCAACGGAGATGGATGGAGTATCTTACGGATTATGAGTTCACCCTACGATACCATCCAGGGAAGGCCAATGTTGTTGCCGATGCCTTGAGCAGGAAGCCGAGGTATGAGCTGGCGAGTATTTTCCTCTCTCGCATGGAGGCTTTGGAGACACTGGAGGATTATGATTTGGACGTACGGTTTGGGGATTCTCACGGATTCCTGGCCAGTGTGTCACTCAGGCCCCACATCCTACAGCAGGTGGGGGAGTATCAGTGGAATGATCCAGAGAGCCACTTGGTTCGAGCACAGGTCTACTCAGGTGAAGCTGACAACAAGTGGAGTGTCAGTGATGATGGGCTTATCAGGTACAAGGGACGTGCCTTTGTCCCCAGTGATGATTATATCCGGAAACTAGTGTTGGAGGAGTCACACCGGACTAGTTTCACCATGCATCCAGGAGCCACCAAGATGTATCAGGATATGAAGCGCCAGTTTTGGTGGAAGGGCATGAAGCAGGGTATCGGAGAGTATGTGTCTAGATGTGATGTGTGCAGGCAAGTGAAGGCTGAGAACAGACATCCAGCAGGACTACTTGAGCCTTTGGCAGTTCCACAGTGGAAGTGGGACCACATCACCATGGATTTCGTCACCGGCCTACCCCGTTCACGGGAGGGTCATGATGGGATTTGGGTGATAGTTGACAGGTTGACGAAATCTGCACACTTTCTACCTGTCAAGATGAGCTCTCGTACTCAGTACTTTGCAGATCTGTACATTAGTGAGGTGATCAGACTTCATGGGATACCCAAGAGCATCATCTCAGACCGTGACCCACGTTTTACCTCCAAGCTCTGGAGGTCGTTGCAGAAAGAGTTGGGTACCGAGTTGCATTTGAGTTCAGCTTATCATCCACAGACAGATGGACAGTCCGAGCGTACGATCCGTACCTTAGAGGACATGCTTCGTTCCTGCATAGTTGATTTTGGTGAAAAGTGACATGAGTGCCTATCTCTTGCAGAGTTTGCCTACAACAATAGCTACCACCGCAGCATTGGTATGGCTCCATTCGAGGCACTGTATGGACGACCATGTAGATCACCTACATGTTGGTTGGACAGAGAGGACAGAGTTCTACTTGGTCCAGATGTGATACAGGAGACTTCAGAGAAACTCCAGATTGTCCAGGAGAGGCTTAGAGCAGCCCAGAGCAGGAGCAAGTCGTATGCAGATACACGTCGGACACCCCTTGAGTTTGCAGTGGGAGACTTTGTGTACTTGAAAGTCAGTCCCCGCAAGGGAGTTAGACGATTTGGGGTTAAGGGGAAGTTGGCCCCAAGGTTTGTAGGGCCCTTCCAGATAGCCCAGAGAGTTGGATCAGTTGCATACCGGATTCACCTGCCACCACGACTGCAGCATATACATGACGTGTTCCACGTCTCACAGTTACGGAAGAGCCCACCGGGTGCCCCACAGAATGTTATTTGGACTGATGTACAGCTGCGCAGCGATGCTTCGTACGAGGAGAGACCGTACCGCATCTTGGATCGTGATGTAAGGAAGCTCAGGAACCGAGAGGTTCCAGTGGTGAAAGTTCAGTGGGATCACCATAGTGAGGAAGAGGCTACTTGGGAGCTTGAGTCAGTCATGCAGCAGGCTCACCCACACCTCTTCTGATGTCAGGTAAATTTCGAGGACGAAATTCAATTTAAGGGGGGTAGAGTGTGAGACCCCGAAATTTTAATTTAATTTTCCGACACATTTAGGGTTTAATTCCGATTACTTTTCAGTACGTCGTCATTTCGTCTAACGTTTTTACGTTAAGACACGCGTCGCCACATGCGTGAAAGTGTTTACGGAATATTTTCCGGCACTTCACGTATTTTTCGTACGAGTTTTACGTTTAAAATTTGACGTTTGGTTATTTGAAATGAATTTTCGAAAATGGTTTTGGTTTTGAAATTATTTTGGGATCGGGAACGAATCGTGGCCGTTGATTCGATGGACGAATCGTGGCCACTCCTTTTTCTTTTTATACCCTATCTCCTTTCCTTTTCTCTCCACCCTTCCTTTTTCTCCTTCCTTTCCGCTTCGGTCCTTTCCTTTTCTCCTCACTTTCCTCTTTCTTCTGCTTTCCATTTCGAGCGCTCCTTCTCTCTCTTCTGCCCTCGACACAGCAGCGCCACCTCCCTCCGCTCCGGCGCGCGTCAGTCCTCACCGCCACCACCATTGGCTTCGCACAGCCCCGGCGACCTTGCCTAGACCACCGGTGAAGCCAGCGCCGCCCAGTCGAGGAGAGAAACCAGAGATCACTGTGCAGACGAGATCGAGTCAGACCAGCCCATTTCAGGAGCTAGGGACCTCCCAGGCGCCACCAGGAGCCGCCCAGGAGCAAGGAGGAGGAAGGAGAAGGCCGGTGGAGCTCCGCCGGAGGTGTTTCGCCGGAAAACACAGTGGAAGCTTCAAGGGTATGAAAACTCGATCTTTTCCTTCGATTGTGATGTTGTTGGATAGCCTAGGATGTGTAGAAGTTGTTAGGAGTACTCAGGGGACTCGATTTGGCCGGAAAAGCTTCGAAATCCGGCCAAAACAGTGGTTAGAACCGGCACGGTAAAAACCCTGGTTTTTACCGTGTCAGATTTACTTTTTACTTTAACCCAGGGGCAGAGTTACCATTTTGCCCCTAACTGTTTAAGTTATTTACGGTTACTGTTTTTACTATTCACTTTTACAGTTTTACTTTTACTGTTTACTTTTTACTGTTGACTTTGACCGGTTGACTGTTTGACTTTGACCGGTTGACTTTTTGACCGTTGACCGTTGACTTTACTGTTGACCGTTGACTTTTACTATTCCAAAGTTGACTTTTCTTTTATGCCGTAGAACACCTATTTTACGTTTTCGAACACTACGGTTAAACGTTTTAAAGACTTTTAGCTTGTAAACGTGGCAAAAACGACGCAAGTACTGAATAAGAAACAATTCCGACTTCTCACCGGCTCGAGAATCGGAGTGTCAAACAAGTCAAACCCTAATGTCAGAAAGATAAACAAAGAGTGTTTATCGAGTCTTAGTCGTAGTTAGTAGATCCTCGAGTTACTTATACCTGACTATCACTGTTGTCTCACCCACAGACTCAGGAGCTCGTCTACGCAGACTTCAGGAGGACCAGGGATTGGAGCGCAGCCAGCTGTACCATCATACCAGGTAGGGGGAGCACGCCCATTGGGTGAGCCGAAACCCTCTTGGGTCGGCGGCTCTTTTACTTTTACGTACTAAATAAAGATGCATTGTTTTAAAGCTTGACCACATGCTTCTTATAGCACTTGGTGTGTGTGTGTGAGTTTTGGATCGAAAAGTAGTACCGTCGTCCTGATTTCCGGTGCTTGGCCTGAGAGCGACGGGACCTAGTATTCTAGCACTCCTACGGTGTCGATGACCGTTAACCTCCGGAGGGGCTATGCCCTGTTTATTTTCATTCATATATCCCGCTTACGCTCGTCTCGAACAGAGTAAAACGTGATGTAAGTGTGGCCTGCTATTTGTTGGGCGTTAGCTGGAAATGGACGCTCTCGCTATTCTGCGCACTCGGGCGCTTAGATAGTTGGCCCCGGTTTGCAGTAAAGACAAACCCGGGATTCGGCCGCTCAGATCCAGAGAGTTCTTTCATATGTGGTCACATGATTTACCGAGCTTTGTGTGCGTGCCGTGCATTTACATTTCCACATGCTCTTTCGTACTTACGAGTACATATACATATATAAGAAATGCTTTCTCATGGGTTTTAAACCCCGACTTGGATGGCTTTGGCCCCATTTAGGTTAGCGAGGACGAGTTGCTCACCTCTACATCTTTTCAGGTCTACAGCACCCGACACTAGAGGAGCTGGACTAGGCCGCGGAGCGTCGGTTATCGTGCACTTCACCTTTCGAGGACTCCCATTCTGGTGTGGTTTTCATGTTTCTTGATTTCCGTATTTTCATATCTTGTAATCTGTTGGATACTCTGAGACTTTATTCGGGCCCAGTGTACCGAGACTTTTTCATGTACTATTTTAGTCTCGGGTATTTTCTATTATCTTCCGCTTGTAAAACATTTGTGTGCTACTCTGATCATTTGTAATTCAGTATTTGACATTCATATTATTATTCATTTGTTGTATGTTCCATTCATAGCCTTGTGGTTTCGGTCCGGTGAGTCATCAATACGTCGAAAGACGTATTGATTACTTGCTAGATCGGGATTACGGCGGTTACCGTCGTGTTCCGGGACCGAGAATAGTCCCCGGGATGCGACATTACTGTTACCCAATGCCGCGCGAAGCAGTTTAGGGACTGAGTCGAGACGCCGCACGAAGCGGTTTAGGGACATGTCCGAGTCAAGACGATGCAAGGAGTGGATCAAGGACATTTCTAGGTCAGGACTCCACACGTTGTAGTTTAGGGACATTACCTGATTAAGGTGCCGCACATAGCGGTTTAGGGAAATAACTGGGTCGGGACACGGCACGGAGTGAATAAAGGACGTTTAAGGGTCGGGACAACGTACAAAGCAGTGGGTAATATCAAGGACCCCGCACAAAGCAGTGGGTAATATCAGGGACCCGCATGAAGCAGTTATGGGTATTTATCGTGATGCCACTTGAAGTGGTATGTGTAATAATCAGGACGCCGCACGAAGCGATAAGGGAAACAATGTCATGTGTAATTTCCTAGCGGCCACAGCTGAAATTAGACACTTTGGAAGAACCTCCCTTTCTCCCTGAAATGTAACCTCCGGCATTCCAGGACTTCGAAACACTACTTTCTTCTGGAAACAATCCACCATGGCCCTATGGGCTTCCAGAAAATCCATACCCAATATTACATCAAACTCTATAATATCTAACGGAATTAAGTCAGCTTCGAACACAAGTCCATCCACTAACACCTCACAACCACTACACACCCAGTTTATCTTCATTGTATCCCCAGAAGGCAAGGATACACGCCACTCACCTGGGAGTGGTGAGGTTGACACATTGGCATGGAGTGAAAATCTACTCAACATAAAAGAATGCGTAGCACCCGGATCAATCAAAGTAAAGGCAGACTGACCAAAGATTAATACCGTACCAATGATGACCTCTGGAGCAGTACGACCCTCCTGCTGAGTCATGGCATGCACTCTTGCATGAGTAGTGGTGGAACGTCCTCTGCTGCCTCTGTTCTGCTGAGCACTGCCTCTATTTGGACCCCACATGTGAGTACCGCTACCAGAAGCACTCGTTGGAAACTGACCCAATGTCTGAGTAGGGTTATACATGGATCTCTGAGTCAGGAAAGGGCACTCTATCTTAAAGTGATCCTGCTGACCACAATGATAACATCCTCCTACCTGCTGCTGACTCGGCCCTCCCTGAAAGGACTGATCTCCTGAGGCCACACTCTGGCTACCAAATCCACCACTAAACTGTCCAAAAGAGGGTCCACCAAACCGGTTCCTAGGACGTCTCCTGCCAAACCTCTTGAACCTTCCTTGAACTCCGGAACCAGAACCCGAGTGGCTACTATATCCACTGCCAGTAGATGATCCAGAACCAGAAGTAGATGTTCCCCGCCTAGGAAGAACTCGACTAGGACCACCAAAATCATGTAGGGGGCCAAATGTTAACTCCTGTGCCTCAATATGCATTGCAAACATCAAGGCCTGCTGGAATGTCTGGTAAGGTACGACTGTCATCTAGCTCGCATACATACCCCCAAGTCCCTTGACGAAGTAATAAATCTTCTCCTCATCTGTTTTAACCAAGTCAGGCACATAGAATGCCAACTCCCTGAAGCGCTGCTCAAAAGCTGTCACTGTCATACTGTTATCCTTCTTCAAATTCAAGAACTCCAACCTCATGCGATTGATGTGAGCTGGATTGATGTAACGCTCCTTGAAATGAGCTGTGAACTGACTCAGGTCATACCCTGAACTCCATCTCCCAAGCTTCTGCCCAAGTCTATCCACCAATGCCAGGCTTCCCTTTCTAGAAACTGAACAGCTATGGTCACTTTCTTGCCCTCAGGACACTCTGCTTGCACAAACATCTTCTCCATACACTCCAACCAGCTAAGAGCATCTAACGGCTCATTGGCATGAGAGAAAACCCGGGCTCCATTCCTGCGAGCCTTCTCATAAGTGATATCTGAGGCGAAGGTAGTGAGTCGCCTGAAGAAATGTTCCAATGGACCATCAGCTGACGCTCCCTCATTTCCTCCCAATGGAGGATTGGCAAGATTGGGAGGATTTTCCCTACAGGCTCGACTACGACCACGACGCATAGTTACCTGAGGAAGAAAACATTTAGCACCATGTATAACATCAGTACTAGAATAACTACTACAAGTACTTAAGGAATACCTAGTATCTTATGCATAAAATGCTAATGGTCTGCCATGATCAGACCATCACTCTATAGATACTAAATACTCTTAAGCACAAATAGTAGTATGAAAGAATCGGATAACCTAATGCTCTGATACCAATTGTCAGGACCCACCCCGAGTTAAACCCCTTTAACTCAAAGTAAGTCCTGCGGGAACCACCTCCCAAAGAAGATTCTGTCGAAATTTCGACATAATCTCCCTTGAAAAGTCGACAACCCTTAACCTGCAGTAACCCACAATACACTTCTATAACCATAACCATCCGAAATCTCCTGGAGCCATCCTGCTCCCACTAGACAACAACCTCCACAAGATACACATCTAAATAAATTCACAAATAGTTCAACAACTCCAAATGTAAGTGATACATAGAGTTCCAAATCCCTAAGAGTTCACCACAAATAAAACTACCCGATGTGTATCAGAGCGTCTAAGATTAAGTAGAAACATAGATAGATTACAAGTAGGTCAACCCGGAACCTACTGATAGTGCGGGAAGTGGCGGTAACTATGCTTGGCCTCCAAGTAGACTAGTCGGGTCGAGCACTGCAAACTGGGCGTTTAAAACAAAAGGCCCAGGAGAGAAACATTGAAAACTGTCAGGGTGAGTGGACAAAAATAAAGTATAAAAGCTCTAGTTCCGTTAATGTTCTCCATCTAAGTTTTCCTAAGAAAATCCGCATGCAAGTAAATCATAAATGATGCCTTGGCTCAAACATAAATAATTTAAATGTGAGGTGTTAATCTCATCCATGAGAAAACCGACCTGCTCTACCACGAGAGGGTCCATTGACCAGCTCATCGGAGAGGGTCCCATGAATTGCTCTATTCAGGAGGGTCCAACGACCAGTTACCACCGAAGAGGGTCCTGACCTGCTCTATCCGGGAGGGTCATAATGACCAGCTACCACCGAAGAGGGTCAGACCAGCTATAATCCAGAGATGGTGCCCGCTCCATCTAGAGAGGGTCCATGCTAGCATGCAATATATATCCCTATCCTTTAAAATCCTTTAAAAACCTTTAAAACCTGTAAAACCTCGTGGGAATAATAAATCAAAAACCAAGTCAAATCTCCCTGACTTTACCTAAAATACATTGGATTTAAAAACCTTTCCAGGAACCCAAAACCGGTTCTCTGCCTTTATTTAAAAACCCTTTAAATCCAAGAGCCAAGTTTTCCCCTTTTTAAAACATCCCCCTCCATAATCCCAAAACGGTGAAAACCATTAAAAACCAAAATCCGGGAAAATCCTTTAAACCACGGGAAAGGTAGGAACCTCTTTCCCGGCTCGTTTATCTTTAAAATAGTAAATCCTAATTTTCCCAAAATCACCGTAAAACATTAAATGGAGGAAATCACATAAATAAAGGAGAAAACCAATAAAGTCTATGTCATGCAATTTAATTAAAAACAAAGTCCACTCATAGATGCCGCTAGGTCGGTCGGCTATCAGAAGACTGCTCAGCTCGAGCTCCCCCACGTCCTGTTCAAAACATACAAACAGTTCTTAAACCCATAACTAAAGTAAGGGCAACAACAACTACAAACTCTACCCTTAACGTTCATCCTTAACCATCTCTCGAAAAGCATGGGGAGTCGGCCTCTAATACCCCATTAGCGTACAAACTCTCAATCACGCTCTCACGCCTAGCTGGTTCTCCCTAAACGACCGGTTAGCCTTTAATTACCTAATTAATAACCCAAACCTTCCAAAAAATACTTAACAACTCAATTAAATCCCCAAAAATTAGAAACCGCCCTTCAATGGCCTTCTCTTATTTTTTACAATTTATTGGGCAAGAAAAACTGCCCAAAAAGTGGCGCCTCCGCCGGCGGCGGCGGCTGCCGGCAGAGAATTCCGGCCAAACTCCGGCGACCTCCGATCGCCACCATATTTTACCAGCAGCTTCGTCTCATCAATTGGAACCACTTCCTAGTTCAACTCGAAGGCCAATTCGGCCTCTAACTAGGTCAATCGACAAGAATTACAAAAACCTGAATTAAAAGTCAACCCAAACTTCAAATCCTCAATTCTCCCTACACACTTCAAATCTAGCTACCAAATTCTTGGAGCTTAATGTACACCTCAAACCCTTCAAAACCATATAAGGAACTCACCGGGAGGTGGCCTGAGGAGGGAGAAATCCGGTGTCGATGAACAGTGCTCAGGCCGTCCCTTCTCGCCGTGATTTCTCCCTAACGGCGGCGACTTGGCTCCGGTGACCACCACTTGGCTCCGGACGGAAGAGAAATCCGGCGGAAAAAATCGGGTTTTCGGAGGAATTTTCGAGGTGAACAGTAACTTTTCCAATTTTCACCTTTTCACCGATTTACCCCGGTAACTCACTATATATAGGCTTTTCACTAAATAGTAACTTTTGTTTTTAGACCATAACTTCTTCATACGATCTCCGATTTAAGCGTGCTACGTGTCCACGAACTCGTAACGACGCTCTCTACAACTTTCATGAAGAAAGTTTCTCCAAATTCCTGACCTAACGAAAAGTCAACTTTTTGACCTCTCATGGTAAAACGGTTACTACGAAATGGTTAAAGATCAAAGTAACTTGGGTAGTAACCGACCGTAAATGGATTCTAGAACCGGGATGTGACAATTCTCCCCCCCATATAAAAATTTCGTCCTCGAAATTACATACCTGTCATTCGAAGAGATGGGGGTACTGCTGCCTCATCCGTGCCTCTGGTTCCCATGTTGCTTCTTCTAACTCATGACTCCGCCAAAGTACCTTCACTAGAGGAATGGTTTTGTTCCTGAGTACCTGCTCCTTCCAATCAAGGATCTTCATCGGCAATTCCTCATAAGTCAAATCCCTTTTTAAATTAACCGGTTGCTCCTGCAACACATGGGATGGATCGGCAATATATTTGCGAAACATGGACACATGGAAGACATTGTGTATCTTCGCCAATTCAGGGGGGTAGGTCCAACCGATAAGCAAGTGAACCCACCCTCTCAATGATCTCATAAGGGCCTATGTACCTTGGGCTAAGCTTCCCCCGCTTGCCGAAACGTACTACTCCTTTCCAAGGAGATAGTTTCAGAAATACCCAATCACCCACTTGGAACTCAAGATCTCTCCTTCGGTTATCTGCATAGCTCTTTTGCCTACTCTGAGCTGTCTTTAGCTTGTCCCGAACAACCTTGATCTTCTCATATATTTCAAGAATCAAGTCAGGACTACACAACTCTCTTTCACCAATTTCATTCCAACACAAAGGTGTACGACACTGTCGTCCATAAAGTGCCTCAAAAGGAGACATACCAATGGTAGAATGATGGCTATTATTTGCAAACTCCATTAAAGCTAAGTTCTTGTCCCAGCTTCTTGAAAACTGATTAGCACACGAACTTAGCATGTCCTCTAAGGTCTGGATAGTCCTTTCGGATAGCCCGTCGGTCTGAGGATGAAAGGCTGTGCTGAATTGCAATCTGGTGCCCAAAGCTGCTTGTAAAGCTCTCCAAAACCAGGAGGCAAATCTAGGATCCCGATCCGACACTATTGTCTCCGGCACCCATGAAGTCTCACAATCTCATTGACATACAACTCTGCCAATCTATCCAAAGCATACTTCTTGTTCACCCACAAAGCAGTGGGTAATATCAAGGACCCCGCACAAAGTAATGAGTAATATCAGGGACCCCGCACGAAGCTTACCGCACAAAGTAAGGGTAATAATCGAGACCTTGCACGAGCCGTGGGTAATAACCGGGATGTTGCACGAGACAGTAAGTGTAATAACCAGGACGCCGCACGAAGCGGTAAGGGAATTAAAACCGTGTAATAACAGGGACACCGCACAAAGCAGTAAGAAAAATAACCGGGACACCGTGAAACGGTAAGGAAAATAAAACTGTGGGTAATAACCAGTACCCTGCACAAAGCTATGGGTAATATCAAGGACGTCGCACGAAGCGGTAAGAGTAATAACAGTGACCCCGCACAAAATAGTTAAGGGAAAATCACCTGGTCGAGGCACCGCATGGAGCAGTAAAAGACATTATCGGTGGGGACGCCGAAAAGAGGTAAGGGAAATAAGGTCGTGGTAATAACAAACGCCACACTGAGCGGATAAGGGAAATTATTGGGTTAGGACACCGGAACAAGCAGTTTAAGGACATTAATGAGTCAAGATGCCGCACGAAGCGATTTAAGGACATTATCGACTCGGGACGCCGCACGAAGCGATTTAGGGTTATTACTGTTACCCAATGCCGCATGAAGCAGTTTAGGGATTGAGTCGAGACGCCGCACGAAGCGGTATAGGAACATGTCCGAGTCGAGACGATGCAAGGAGTGGATCAAGGACATTTCTAGGTCAGGACTCCACACGTGGTAGTTTAGGGAAATTACCTGATTAAGTTGCCGCACATAGCGGTTTAGGGAAATAACTAGGTCGGGACGCGGAACGGAGCGAATAAAGGACGTTTAAGGGTCGAGACAACGCACAAAGCAGTGGGTAATATCAAGGACCCCGCACAAAGCAGTGGGTAATATCAGGGACCCCGCACGAAGCTTAAGCGCAATAACAAGGATGTCGCACGAAGCGGTAAATGTAATAAAGTTGTGGGTAATAACCGGGAAACCATACGAAACGGTAAGAAAAATAACCAAGACCCCGCACGAAGCAGTTATGGGTATTTACCGTGATGCCACATGAAGTGGTATGTGTAATAATCAGGACGCCGCACGAAGCGATAAGGGAAACAATGTCATGTGTAATACCAAGACACCCCACGAAACGGCAAGAGAAAAAACTCGTGGTAATAACAGAGACACCGCACAAAACTGTGGGTAATAACCACTACCCTGCACAAAGCTATGGGTAATATCCGGGACGCCGCACGAAGCGGTAAGAGTAATAACAGTGACCCCGCACAAAACCGTGGGTAATAACTGGGATGCCACACGAAGCAGTAAGAGTAATAAATGTGATCCCGCATGAAACCGTGGGTACTAACCGAGATGCCACACGAAGCGGTAAGTGTAATAACCGGATGCCACACGAAGCGGTAAAGGAAATAGTCGTGGGAAATCGGGACCCCGCCCAAATCCGTGGTTAATAACCTAGATCCCGCATAAAGCCGTGGGTAATAACCGGAAGCCCGAACAAAGCTGCTAAGGGAAATAACCGGGTCGGGACACCGCATGGAGTTGATAAGGACAATTCCAGGTCGGGAAGCCGCATAGAGCCGCACGAAGCCGTGGTTAATAACCGACCTATGTACAAAGCCATGGGTAATAACCGCAACCCCACACAAAACAGTTAAGGGAAAATCACCTGGTCGAGGCACCGCATGGAGCTGTAAAAGACATTATCGGGTGGGGACGCCGAAAAGAGGTAAGGGAAATAAGGTCTTGGTAATAACAAACGCCGCACTGAGCGGATAAGGGAAGAGCTGGGGATGTTGGAGGTTGAAGAGCTGTTGGTAGGATCTTGGGGGAGACTATTGGGTTGCTGTCTCAGATCGACTGTGAGGGTGAGTCCGAAACCTGGAGCTACTGTGTTGTGCAATTAGTGTTGTTAATCTGTTGTTGATATTGTTGTTGTTTGACTGCATGTGTCGATAACTTGGTGACGAAGGAAACGGGGAAACTCCGGCGAAATTCCGGCAAGTTGACCGGAATCCGGCAAAAGATTCCGGCAAATTGCCGGAATCCGGCGAAGCATTAGTTTTACCGGCAGAATGCCGAAGAGGTAGAAATCGAATCCCTGTTAAGCTTTTAGTCAGAAAGTATTGATAATCCCTAAGTTGAGTAATTACGGGAAAATTGGACGGAAGTAGGAAGTTTTCATTTTGGGAAACTTCCCAATCTAAAGAACACTTACCATGTTAGGAAACTTTCCATTTTGGGAAACTTTCCCTTTTTGGAAGGTTTCCATTTATGAGGATGTTAAATCGGGTTGAAAATGTTAAATAAAAGGTAGAATTCAAGTTAAAGGTTTTGAAGTTAATTAGTGAAGTATGGAAATTATAGTATGTTGACCACTCTAGTGGTTGAGGAAAATGTTGTTTCCCATTAACGAAAATGTCAAGTTGATCGTGGAAAAACAATCGGATAATTTTATTATCGACGTATCGACTCATAATAAGTAAAGAGAAAATACTTATGCTAAGGTGGCGTAAACGGAAACCAAACTTCGAGTTGATAATCGGAAATAAGTGTAATGTTTAAAAAGTTGTTAAAAGAAAAGAACTTGGTCAACACGTGGTCAAATAGGATTTCCTGGTCAAACTAGAAAAAGACCAAGTCAACTATAGAAAGACTAATATATTGGTTTATTTGTACAGTCTTTGGTCGAACGTGAGATGGGTTCGACTACGCAGTTAGTTCAAGGGTTTGGCTCGAGGAGCTTTCCAAGCAGGAAGAAGGTCGCGATGAGTACTGTGAGTGGACTTTACTTGTCTTCTCCTTTATTTATGTGATTTCCTCCATTTAATGTTTTACGGTGATTTTGGGAAAATGAGGATTTACTATTTTAAAGATAAACGAGCCGGGAAAGAGGTTCCTACCTTTCCCGGGGTTTTAAAGGATTTTTCCGGATTATGGTTTTAATGGTTTTCACCGTTTTAGGATTATGAAGGGGGATGTTTTAAAAAGGAGAAATTTGGCTCTTGAATTTAAAGGGTTTTAAAGTAAAGGCAGAGAACCGGTTTTTGGTTCCTGGAAAGGTTTTTAAATCCAATGTATTTGGGGTGAAGTCAGGGAGATTTGACTTGGTTTTTCGATTTATTATTCCCACGAGGTTTTACAGGTTTTAAAAGGATTTAAAGGATAAGGATATATATTGCACGCTAGCATGGACCCTCTCCAGATGGAGCGGGTACCATCTCTGGATTGTAGCAGGTCTGACCCTCTTCAGTGGTAGCTGGTCATTATGGCCCTCCCGGATAGAGCAGGTCAGGACCCTCTTCGGTGGTAGCTGGTCAAAAGACCCTCCCGAATAGAGCAGGTCATGGGACCCTCTCCGATGAGCTGGTCAATGGACCCTCTCGTGGTAGAGCGGGTCGGTTTTCTCGTGGATGAGGTTAACACCCCACATAATTGTTTATATTTGAGCCAAGGCATTATTTATGTTTTACTTGCATGCGGATTTTCCTAAGAAAACTTAGAGGGAGAACATTAAAGGAATTAGAGTTTTTATATTTTATTTTTGTCCACTCACCTTGACGGTTTTCAATGTTTCTCCCCTGGGCCTTTCGTTTTCAAATGCCCAGTGGTGCAGGGTTCTTGAGCGGAGGTCGTGCGCGTACAAGATTCGAGGCATAGTCGATCAATCCGTTGCCGTTGAAATTCTTTAGGGTAATCATCTTAGTAGACTGCTCTGACTAACCCAGTTTAGCTAAGTAAGTAGGTTAGGGAACAGGATGCCTTCATGAGTTAGAGATTGTTGTTAGATACTCATGGAAGTGCTGAGTTGGTAGGTAGGAAGGGTTGGCCATTTCAAGGGGGTTTCGGTAAGAAGTTCCCTTGAGGTAGTCCCCGCAGGATTTACTTCGGGTTAAAGGGATTTAACTCGGGGTGGGTCCTGACAATTGGTATCAGAGCCTTAGGTTATCGTTTCCTGTTACTACCTCATGTACTTGGTATCACTTAGCGTCTATAGAGTGATGGTCCGACCGCGGCGAATCCATCGGCATTTTATGCTTTGGACGTTTAGTGTTTATTAAGGATATGAGTTAGTACCTTCTGGTTGATTTATGCGGATTTTCCTACAAACATTTGAATCTTCAAGACTATGCCTCAGTACGCCGACCTCATAGAGAGCTCCTGTAAGGAACAAGGTAAGCTCGTTACGTAGTTACTTTTATGAGTTCCCCAAGGGTTATTTGTGATTTGAGTTGGGGATCGAGCTGGAAACTCACGTTTTATAACTTTGGTTGAGCATTTGTGTGAGTACTCGGTGGTGAAACAGTCAATTCACGCCTAGAAGGCTGTCATGGTTGTTGACAGGGATGTTGCAGAAACCTGAGGCGAGGCCTTGGTGTTCGGGTTATGAGACTCTTGGAAGTGAAGAGTCATAAGCGTTAATGAAAGATGTTGCATCTTGCGATTGAAAAAGAAGCTGAAGTCGCCTAGCGCGATTATTTAGAGGAGATGAATATTGAGATTTGACGATTGCCAAGATTTTGTTGAGGTTCGTCTTTAGTGTGGTTTCAGAGAAACCAACAGACATATGAAAGTGGAATGACTCAAGGAAATTGAGTGTAGTCATTTTGGGATCAATGGACTTGTTTCTGGTGACGAGTCCATGATGTGACACTACTGGAAAATGTTAAGGAAGTAAAGGCTAGTTTGGTCACTTGATGCTTTATGGGACAACCACTGAAACTAATGGCTTGGGTCACCCTGGGTGCTGATATCGCTGCCATCAGCTACGACTAGATCATCTTCGCTCCAGCCACCCATGATTGGGGTACTAGAAAGATTTGAATTGTTAGTGAGTCCAAACGTGATTTGAATTGTTGGTGACAATGGACATTGGGTCATTTATCGTGGAGGCAAAAATTAAACCGTGTCACCAGATCTTGGGACTCATGTCAACCATAAGGTGAGTTATCCACCTGTGGTCAAAGTATTTTAATTAGTACACCTGTGGAGGAGTCTCCAGGTTGGCTGTGTTAGAGTTCGATTTTCAGATCGAGCGAGTGTTACCGGTTGTAGCTAAAGGTAATTGGTTTTGAAATTTAAAGGAACATGTTGGAAGTGGCAACAGGCCACTGGGTCATGGACCAAGAGCGTTTGGGGTACCGGAGATAGTGATACGGGTCTTGACTGACTTTGTATTAATGTGGTGTAGAAATCGGTCGTTGTGCAAACGGCACTGTTTCGTCGGCTGAAGACGTGCATGGGTATACCCCACAGGAGCACGTGTACCCTCCTTTGTTGGGAAGTGGTAAATTGAAATCTGGGTAGCACATGCTGGGAAGGCATAATTATTTCGTACAGCTGTGTGTGGTCAAAATGACACCAGGTAAGTGACTAAGGCTGATGATAACATCATCTTAAGAATGTGTCATGAGAGTCCCATATTTTGAAGACAGGGGTGAAGGACGTTTGTCAATAGTTTTGTGCAAAACGTCAATTGAATGGTCTAACCGTTTAAGGACAAGTCGGAAGTTAGTTATTTGTAATCGCTTCGACTTTCAAGATGGTTAGTTAAATTGTTAAATGTTGTTAGTAGGTGGTTGATTGTTTTCTGAGATAAATGCACGGAAGTGGTGAAGTGACAGCAGTGGGGCAAGGGTTACTAAATCGTTGAATAAGAGTGAGAATGTTTGTTGATGGTCAAGCTTCAACCTGCAACCAAAGTGGTCTGTTATGACACTTGGTTCCATCAGGGATGATTAACTGAGCTTGATGGCATGGGAATCAGTACACTCACTGGCTGTGGTTTAATCAAGTATTGTAACCGAAGGTGTACTTAGTCGTGTTTGGGGTCATAAGTTACATCCACTGTAGTGACGGGTAATGGTCTCAATTATGATCTGTGGAGTGAGGATTAAGATCTGGGAGATCAATTATTGATGTTAATTTAATGGAATCCTGAGAGGATTAAAGAATTGTTGGCATTGCCATTGTCATGGGTCATTTGAGTAGCGATCTTATTTACTGTGAATTATTGACCTAGCGGCAATCCTTGACGCCACGAATGTAGATTGGTAGCCAGAAAAATCACTAGAGGTGACTTTCGAAATTGACAGCAATTCGATGAGTTTGAAATGCGGTGGAACTAGGAAAGGTTTTCCTTGATGGCTCAAAAAGTATTATGAGTCAAAATTTTGGAAACCAATTTATTACAAGAGCAGTAAGGTATGTTGCTAAGTGGAGCGACATCTTATTAGAAATTGTGGAGTGTTGAAGCCACGTCTAGATTAAGTGATGATCTGAGGAGATGTTAACGTGTGGCAATGGTTCTTGTAATCTAAGATCTGAAGTAGTATTGTGATTTCCGGTGCATGCAGCTATTCTTCCTCTTCAATTAGAATGTTAAGTGGTTGTGAATTTTGAATCTTACCGAATAGAGGATGCGGTGGATGTTATTTGATAACTTGATGCCTGGAGATCAATGTGGCTAAGTTCGGTGTGGAATTAATTTCCGATGCTTTGATCAGGGGTTACCTTGGGTGTGCACCAGTGGCACTAAATTTTATGTAGATGTTCGATCTGGTTAAAAGTCTGATTTGTCGGTTATTGCCAGATGATTTGGTAATGGAGACATCTGGGAATGAAATATCCTGGTTGAGCAGGTAAGGTTCTGGAATTCTTTTATTGGTAAGTCTATTCCAGATTGTGTTGCGGATAAGTTTATTAGACGCACAGTTATGGTTGAAGTGCAAGTTCTGCACTATGCGTCATTCCAGGCTAAGGTAAGAGATAGGGAGGTCAGTGGCACCTCACCTATGAGTAGTACGGAGATGTGTTACCAGTGGTAAAGTACGCTGTAAACCCACAAGTGATAATTGAGTTGGCGATTCTAATGATCGGCTTGTTGGTAAAGTCCATATTTATCCGGTCAGAATAGCTTGTAGGCAGTGTGAAGCCTGGCAATTTGTATTCATGCGAGTAAGTATTGTTGGATCTCGATGTCTGGAGTTTTTGGATCTTCCTGATTTAAAGGCTATGGTTTTGGTTTTTACGCTAAAAGTCATGGCAATTCATATCCTGGGTGTGCAAGTGGTTTGAGTAATGATAGAGTAAGGGAAGACAATTACTCTACAACAGGACAACTTGACAGAATAATTTATAGAAAGCGTAAACCAGATCAGGGAGCCTGGTTCAAATGAGGATGGTTTGTGTAACACAAGACGTCATGGTTTTCTTGTGGACTTGTTGTCATTAGTGTTGACTCCACGTTGTATTGTGTTACCAGAGGATTTAAATCCATTAGTGACATCGGACCCTACTCCTCAGGTGTGGTAATCATTTCCTGCATAGGGAATGGGTGAGCTGATATCTAAAGTTCATCGAAAGAATACGAGAATTCTTGAAGAAATTTTACTCGCGACAAGTGAGGGGTTGTTGAATCAGAACGAGTATTAGCGGTATTGTGACGACGTCACATGCGGTTGGTAAGGACAATTGTTGGTGTTTATTTGGCTAAACGAGTAGGGATAGGAGGTTGGTTACGGGTCAAAGTTGTTGTGTTGTGCAGTTGGATTTTCAAGGATATGGTTATAATTCGATTTAGGCAACAGGGAATTGTTGCCAAATGATGTTTCCAGTGTATGACAGAATTTGTCATCTTTTCGTGAAAAACAATAGTGATTTTCGCGAGGATTACAGATGGTGGATCAGTGATAGACGGTGTCGTATACCACCTCATAAATGAGATGAAGTACAGTAAGAATTCGGTGATTCAGTTAATCAATGATTTAAGAGAAAATCAATGTGATCCACGGTAAGACTTCAGATGCTTTAGTTTTGACCCGAGAAGAGTGGTCGAAGGTGTCGAGTGGTGTAATTGGAATTTCGAGGACGAAATTTCATAAGGTGGGGAGATTGTAACATCTCGTACCTAAAAGTTACCTTTTCACAGAGGTTTACGAGTTACCAAGGACTTTTAATTGCGATCGGTAATTCGATAAGTTATCGCTCGAGTTTATTTTTGAGTTTTTAAAAGTTCTTCAAATACCTAAATTGATGACTCGATGTTGTAGTACGTGTCGACACGAGTCTCCCGGTATTTTCAGAATATTTTTCGGAGCTTCCGGCTAATTTCTGTGAATTTCTGAAGTTTATGGTAACTTTTAATTATCCATCCGGTAAAAAGGAGAATTACCTTTTAACCTTTTCACTTTTTACCTTCTTTAAATCTGGACCATCAAATCAATTAGGGGTTTGATCTGGACCGTTGATTTGGCTATAAATAGGGGAAGGGAGAGTTGACCCGAGCCAGTCTCTCTCTCTCTGCTCTCGACTCTCCGCTCTGCCACCTCCATCACTGCCGTGTCCGGCCAACCCACGCCGGCGCACCCCTACCAAACTGATCCTCTCACTCTACTCTACCAAACCCAGTCACTTAAGTCGAGATTCGTCAATTAACGACGGAGATCGGAGGACGAGGACGGCGACTGTTCTCGCCTGAAATCTGGCGCTTCAGGAGGAGGTTCGACGAATTGAAGGTATATTCTTGCTCCTCCTCTCTTCCTCTTTACTTCCCTGCTCTTGGATTCTCGATTTAGGCCAAAATCAGAGAATCTCTCTTTCACTGTTCATGTCTCTGGTTTTCACCTCCTCCCTCCGGTGACAGGTTCTGATGTCTTTTCTTCCCCCTCGACAGTGACTCGATCTTCTCCTTGCCAAGTCGAGCACGAAGGGAAACTTGGAGCACCATTGTAGTTGTTCCATGGCAGAGGCAGTGGTTCGGTGTTCTGCCAAGGAGGAGCAGGGCAGAGTTGATGTTGACTGGAGTAGTTGGGGATGTTGGAGGTTGAAGAGCTATTGGCAGGATCTTGGGGGAGACTACTGGGTTGCAGTCTCAGATCGACTGTGAGGGTGAGTCCGAAACCTGGAGCTACTGTGTTGTGCAATTAGTGTTGTTAATCTGTTGTTGATATTGTTGTTGTTTGACTGCATGTGTCGATAACTTGGTGACGAAGGAAACGGGGAAACTCCGGCGAAATTCCGGCAAGTTGACCAGAATCCGGCAAAAGATTCCGGCAAATTGCCGGAATCCGGCGAAGCATTAGTTTTACCGGCAAAATGCCGAAGAGGTAGAAATCGAATCCCTGTTAAGCTTTTAGTCAGAAAGTATTGATAATCCCTAAGTTGAGTAATTACGGGAAAATTGGACGGAAGTAGGAAGTTTCCATTTTGGGAAACTTCCCAATCTAAAGAACACTTGCCATGGTAGAAAACTTTTCATTTTGGGAAACTTTCCCTTTTTGGAAGGTTTTCATTTATGAGAGGATGTTAAATCGGGTTGAAAAGGTTAAAGAAAAGGTAGAATTCAAGTTAAAGGTTTTGAAGTTAATTAGTGAAGTATGGAAATTATAGTATGTTGACCACTCTAGTGGTTGAGGAAGATGTTGACTCCCATTAACGGAAATGTCAAGTTGATCGTGGAAAAACAATCGGATAATTTTATTATCGACGTATCGACTCACAATAAGTAAAGAGAAAATACTTATGCTAAGGTGGCGTAAACAGAAACAAAACTTCGAGTCGATAATCGGAAATAAGTGTAATGTTTGAAAAGTTGTTAAAAGAAAGGAACTTGTCAACACGTGGTCAACTAGGATTTCCTGGTCAAACTAGAAAAAGACCAAGTCAACTGTAGAAAGACTAATATATTGGTTTATTTGTACAGTCTCTGGTCGAACGTGAGACGGGTTCGACTACGCAGTTAGTTCGAGGGTTTGGCTCGAGGAGCTTTCCGAGCAGGAAGAAGGTCGCAATAAGTACTGTGAGTGGACCTTGTTTTTAAATTAAACTGCATGACATAGACTTTACATGTTTTCTCTTTTATTTATGTGATTTCCTCCATTTAATGTTTTACGGTGATTTTGGGAAAATAGGATTTACTATTTTAAAGATAAACGAGCCGGGAAAGAGGTTCCTACCTTTCCTGGGGTTTTAAAGGATTTTCCCGGATTATGGTTTTCACCGTTTTAGGATTATGGAGGGAGATGTTTTAAAAAGGAGAAATTTGGCTCTTGGATTTAAAGGGTTTTAAAGTAAAGGCAAAGAACCGGGTTTTGGTTCCTGGAATGGTTTTTAAATCCAATGTATTTGGGGTGAAGTCAGGGAGATTTGACTTGGTTTTCGATTTATTATTCCCACGAGGTTTTACAGGTTTTAAAAGGATTTAAAGGATAAGGATATATATTGCATGCTAGCATGGACCCTCTCCAGATGGAGCGGATACCATCTCTGGATTGTAGCAGGTCTGACCCTCTTCGATGGTAGCTAGTCATTATGACCCTCCCGGATAGAGCAGGTCAGGACCCTCTTCGGTAGTACCTGGTCAAAAGACCCTCCCGAATAGAGCAGGTCATGGGACCCTCTCCGATGAGCTGGTCAATGGACCCTCTCGTGGTAGAGCGGGTCGGTTTTCTCGTGGATGAGGTTAACACCCCACATAATTGTTTATATTTGAGCCAAGGCATTATTTATGTTTTACTTGCATGCGGATTTTCCTAAGAAAACTTAGAGGAAGAACATTAAAGGAATTAGAGCTTTTACATTTTATTTTTTTCCACTCACCCTGACGGTTTTCAATGTTTCTCCCCTAGGCCTTTCGTTTTCAAATGCCCAGTGGTGCAGGGTTCTTGAGCGGAGGTCGTGCGCGTACAAGAGTCGAGGCATAGTCGATCAATCCGTTGCCGTTGAAATTCTTTAGGCTAATCATCTTAGTAGACTGCTTTGACTTACCCAGTTTAGCTAAGTAAGTAGGTTAAGGAGCAGGATGCTTTCAGGAGTTAGGGATTGTTGTTAGATACTCAAGGAAGTGCTGAGTTGGTAGGTAGGAAGGGTTGGCCATTTCAAGAGGGTTTCGGTAAGAAGTTCCCTTGAGGTGGTCCCCGCAGGATTTACTTCGGGTTAAAGGGATTTAACTCGGTGTGGGTCCTGACACACCGCACGAAGCGGTTAGCGCAAATAACCAGGTCGGGACACCGCACGAAGCAGTTAAGGAAAATAACCGGGCCGGGACACCACACGGAGCGATAAAAGAACATAACCGGGACAGGACACCACACAGAGTGGATAAGGGCCATTTCCGAGTCAGGAGGCTGCGCGGAGCAGTTTAAGGTCATTATCGGGTCTAGACGCCGCACTAAGCGGTAGTGGGTCATTACCGGGCTGGGACGCCGCACGAAGCGGTTATGGGAAATAACCGGGTCGGGCCGCACTAAGCCGGGGGTAACAACCAGGACACCGCAAGAAGCGGTAAGGGTAATAATTGAGCCCTTGCACGAGCCGTGGGTAATAACCGGGATGTTGCACGAGACAGTAAGTGTAATAACCAGGACGCCGCACGAAGCGGTAAGGGAATTAAAACCGTGTAATAACAGGGACACCGCACAAAGCAGTAAGAAAAATAACCGGGACACCGTGAAACGATAAGGAAAATAAAACTGTGGGTAATAACCAGTACCCTGCACAAAGCTATGGGTAATATCAGGGACGCCGCATGAAGCGGTAAGAGTAATAATAGTGACCCCGCACAAAACCGTGGGTAATAACTGGGATGCCACACGAAGCGGTAAGAGTAATAAATGTGATCCCGCATGAAACCGTGGGTAATAACCGAGATGCCACACGAAGCGTTAAGTGTAATAACCGGTTGCCACATGAAGCGGTAAAGGAAATAGTCGTGAGTAATAATCGGGACCCCGCCCAAATCCGTGGTTAATAACCTAGATCCCGCATAAAGTCGTGGGTAATAACCGGAAGCCCGCACAAAGCTGCTAAGGGAAATAACCGGGTCGGGACACCGCATGGAGTTGATAAGGACAATTCCAGGTCAAGAAGCCGCATAGAGCCGCACGAAGCCGTGGTTAATAACCGACCTATGTACAAAGTCATAGGTAATAACCGCAACCCCACACAAAATAGTTAAGGGAATATCACCTGGTCGAGGCACCGCTTGGAGCAGTTAAAGACATTATCGGGTGGGGACGCCGCACAAAGAGGTAAGGGAAATAAAGTTGTGGTAATAACAAACGCCGCACTGAGCGGATAATGGAAATTATTGGGTTAGGACACCGCAAGAAGCAGTTTAAGGACATTAATGAGTCAAGATGTCACACGGAGCGATTTAAGGACATTACCGACTAGGGACGCCGCACGAAGCGGTTTAGGGTTATTAATGTTACCCAATGCTGCACGAAGAAGTTTAGGGACTGAGTCGAGACGCCGCACGAAGCGGCTTAAGGACATGTCCGAGTCGAGACGATGCAAGGAGTGGATCAAGGACATTTCTTGGTCAGGACTCCACACGTGGTAGTTTAGGGACATTACCTGATTAAGGTGCCGCACATAGCGGTTTAGGGAAATAACTAGGTCGGGACGCGGCACGGAGCGAATAAAGGATGTTTAATGGTCGAGACAACGCACAAAGCAAAGGGTAATATCAAGGACCCCGCACAAAGCAGTGAGTAATATCAGGGACCCCGCACGAAGCAGTTACGGGTATTTACCGTGATGCCACATGAAGTGGTATGTGTAATAATCAATACGCCGCACGAAGCGATAAGGGAAACAATGTCATGTGTAATACCAAGACACCCCACGAAACGGCAAGAGAAAAAACTCGTGGTAATAACCGAGACACCGCACAAAGCGGTAAGAGAAACAAAGATGTGGGTAATAACCGGGACACCGCACGAAGCGGTTAAGGGAAATAACAAGGTCGGGACACCGCACGAAGCAGTTAAGGGAAATAACAGGGCCGGGACACCGCACGGAGCGATAGAAGAACATAACCGGGACAGGACACCACACAGAGTGGATAAGGGCCATTTCCGAGTCAAGAGGCTGCGCGGAGCAGTTTAAGGTCATTATCGGGTCTAGACACCGCACTTAGAAGTAGTGGGTCATTACCGGGCTGGGACGCCGCACGAAGCGGTTATGGGAAATAACCGGGTCGGGACGCATGTAGCGGTAAGGGTAATAACCGGGTCGGGCCGCACTAAGCCGGGGGTAACAACCAGGACACCGCAAGAAGCGGTAAGGGTAATAATCGAGCCCTTGCACGAGCCGTGGGTAATAACCGGGATGTTGCACGAGACAGTAAGTGTAATAACCAGGACGCCGCACGAAGCGGTAAGGGAATTAAAACCGTGTAATAACCGGGACACCGCACAAAGCAGTAAGAAAAATAACCGGGACACCGTGAAACAGTAAGGAAAATAAAACTGTGGGTAATAACCAGTACCCTGCACAAAGCTATGGGTAATATCCGGGACGCCGCACGAAGCGGTAAGAGTAATAACAGTGACCCCGCACAAAACCGTGGGTAATAACTGGGAAGCCACACGAAGCGGTAAGAGTAATAAATGTGATCCCGCATGAAACCGTGGGTACTAACCGAGATGCCACACGAAGCGGTAAGTGTAATAACCGGATGCCACACGAAGCGGTAAAGGAAATAGTCGTGGGAAATCGGGACCTCGCCCAAATCCGTGGTTAATAACCTAGATCCCGCATAAAGCCGTGGGTAATAACCGGAAGCCCACACAAAGCTGCTAAGGGAAATAACCGGGTCGGGACACCGCATGGAGTTGATAAGGACAATTCCAGGTCGGGAAGCCGCATAGAGCCGCACGAAGCCGTGGTTAATAACCGACCTATGTACAAAGCCATGGGTAATAACCGCAACCCCAAACAAAACAGTTAAGGGAAAATCACCTGGTCGAGGCACTGCATGGAGCGGTTAAAGACATTATCGGGTGGAGACGCCGTACAAAGAGGTAAGGGAAATAAGGTCGTGGTAATAACAAACGCCGCACTGAGCGGATAAGGGAAATTATTGGGTTAGGACACCGCAACAAGCAGTTTAAGGACATTAATGAGTCAAGATGCCGCACGAAGCGATTTAAGGACATTACCGACGCGGGACGCCGCACAAAGCAGTTTAAGGTTATTCTGTTACCCAATGCCGCACGAAGCAGTTTAGGGACTGAGTCGAGACGCCGCACGAAGCGGTTTAGGGACATGTCTGAGTCGAGACGATGCAAGGAGTGGATCAAGGACATTTCTAGGTTAGGACTACACACGTGGTAGTTTAGGGACATTACCTGATTAAGGTGCCGCACATAGCGGTTTAGGGAAATAACTGGGTCGGGACGCGGCATGGAGCGTATAAAGAACGTTTAATGGTCGGGACAACGCACAAAGCAGTGGGTAATATCAAGGACCCCGCACAAAGCAGTGGGTAATATCAGGGACCCCGCACGAAGCAGTTATGGGTATTTACCGTGATGCCACACGAAGTGGTATGTGTAATAATCAAGACGCCGCACGAAGCGATAAGGGAAACAATGTCATGTGTAATACCAAGACACCCCACGAAACGACAAGAGAAAAAACTCGTGGTAATAACCGAGACACCGCACAAAGCGGTAAAAGAAACAGAGCAGTGGGTAATAACCGGGACACCGCACGAAGCGGTTAAGGGAAATAACCAGGTCGGAACACCGCACGAAGCAGTTAAGGGAAATAACCGGGTCGGGACACCGCACGAAGCAGTTAAGGGAAATAACCATGTCGGGACACCGCACGAAGCGGTTAAGGGAAATAACCAGGTCGGGACACCGCACGAAGCGGTAAGGGAATTAAAATCGTGTAATAACAGGGACACCGCACAAAGCAGTAAGAAAAATAACCGGGATACCGTGAAACGGTAAGGAAAATAAAATTGTGGGTAATAACTAGGACCCTGCACAAAGCTATGGGTAATATCAGGGACGCCGCACGAAGCGGTAAGAGTAATAACAGTGACCCCGCACGAAACCGTGGGTAATAACCGGGATGCCACACGAAGCGGTAATTGTAATAACTGGATGCCACACGAAGTGGTAAGTGCAATAACTGGATGCCACACGAAGTGGTAAGGAAAATAATCGTGGGTAATAACCGGGACCCCACCCAAATCCATGGTTAAGGGTTAAGGGAAATAACCAAGTCAGGACACCGCACAGAGCGGATAAAGGACATTACCGGGTCGGGACACCGTACAGAGCAGTTAAGGACATTACCGAGCAATAACATTGCACGAAGCGGTAAGAAAAATAGCTGGAACGCCGCATGGAGCAGTAAGGGAAATAAAGATGTGAGTAATTACCAGGACTCCGCACAAAGCAGTTATGGGTATTTACCGTGATGCCACATGAAGTGGTATGTGTAATAATCAGGACGCTGCACGAAGCGATAAGGGAAAAATTGTCATGTGTAATACCAAGACACTGCACGAAGCGACAAGAGAAAAAACTCGTGGTAATAACCGAGACACCGCACAATGCGGTAAGAGAAACAGAGCTGTGGGTAATAACCGGGACACCGCACGAAGCGGTTAAGGGAAATAACCAGGCCGGGACACCGCACGAAGCAGTTAAGGAAATAACCAGCCTGGGACACCGCACGGAGCGATAAAGGAACATAACAGGGACAAGACACCACACAGTGTATAACGGCCATTTCCGAGACGGTAGGCTGCGCGGAGCAGTTTAAGGTCATTACCGGGTCTGGACGCCGCACTGAGCGATTATGTGTCATTAGCAAGCAGAGTTATGGGAAATAACCGGGTTGGGACGCACGAAGCGGTAAGGGTAATAACCGAGTCAGGCCGCACTAAGCCGGGGTAACAACCAAGACACCGCACAAAGCGGTAAGGGTAATAATCAAGACCTTACACGAGCCGTGGGTAATAACCAGGATGTTGCACGAGACAGTAAGTGTAATAACCAGGACGTCACACGAAGCGGTAAGGGAATTAAAACCCTGTAATAACTGGGACACCGCACAAAGCAGGAAGAAAAATAACCGGGACACCACATGAAACGGTAAGGGAAATAAAACTGTGGGTAATATCCAGGACCCCTGCACAAAGCTGTGGGTAATATCGAGGACCCCGCACTAATCGGTAAGTGTAATAACCAGGATGCCGCACGAAGCGATAAATGTAATAAAACCATGGGTAATAACTGGGACACCATACAAAACGGTAAGAAATATAATCAGGGCCCGCACGAAATCGTGTGTAATAACCCAAACACCATACAAAGAGGTAAGGGAAATAACCGGGACGCCCCACGAAGCGGTAATGGGAAATAAATTAAGAGGCTCGAGTGTTTTTATGTCTATTTAAGTCTTAAGTATTCAAGAGTTCTTATTTATGAGTTATATTAGTCTTATGGTATTCTAGGAGTTTTAAGTGTTTTATTTGAAGCATAAAGATTGCTTTCTAATGTAATGCAATCTTAAGAGCATATTGGAATGAATTCAGATTTTATCTTATTAAAGCTTGGTGTTGTTTCCTCTCCCCTAACCTCCCTCATTCTATATGCTTTCTTAAACTCTCAACACTCCTACCGACCCTCATTCTATATGCATCTATGATAATCCAGCATTTTTGAGAGAACACGAACAAGAAATGTCCCCAACATCCAAAATTCAGCAGAAAGATTGAGTCACAATGAGATTACCTCAAGTACCGTGTGAAGCAATTGGAAAGCGGCATGCGTCCTGTTATCTCTTAAAAGTGAAGCGGAATTCCATAGAAATAAATTCCTCTGTGTACTCGAATGAGCAATTAATCAAGTGGTTCACACAAATAGTTCAACCTGAGAACAATGATGCATATACATGAGACGATCTCAGCAAAAATGAGTAAGCCCCTGTACAATTATCAAAAAATGATTATGCAATACCATATATAATGATCTGAGTATAATTCTCATAATACCATGACATGTAAGCATCTTGCAACTACTGTAATGTAAGTTGGCCTTGATGATTATCATAAGCACACTTCCCCTGGCAAACTATATTATACAGAATTTAATTTTTTTTCAAGGTGGTTACTTTTTTCCCTATAAGAAACACAAGTTTGTTTATCAGAAGAAAGAAATTCATCAACACAACAAGACAATGAGACCAACTGAGGCAGCATGGAAAACATTGTAAAATGGCTCACAATAAACAGCCCAGCACTTTGCTATTTAGCAATTACTTGTGAGATGTGTGAAATATATTTCACATGATGACACTTTGTGATAGCTAACTCAATAACAAGAACCAATCTCAAGATACAATATAATTCATTTTTGAATAGGAAATAATCTGCTCCTACATTGAACAATATTGGACAAATTCATTCACAAATAAAATACAAGTAAACCGCATACCTGCTCCATTGAAAAGTTGCAAACTCGACCTCCCTTGCTAGAGTTCGTACACCGACAACAATAGAACCTTCTGATTCAGAACTTTGAGGAGCCCGTCCACCACCAACTATAAGCCTCATCACACCACTCCAAGCCTCACTTTTGAAATCTGTGATTGAAGCATATAATGAAGACATGAATTTAATGTAACTACAGTAACTATTCTCATGTGTAAATTTGTATCAATAACAGTGAAAGTAATTTATCACAAATATTAGAAAAAAATATAGCCATGGCATGATATCTGAAGTTTCAAAATGACGCTCAATCTCAGACACGGTATGCTTATATAGCTCATATTAATGTCCGACATGACATTATCAAGTTCGTTCATCCTTAATATTTCAATCTTCTTACACAATGATGGGCACTGAATTTATTTAATAGAAGATAAACTAAAAACAAGTACATGTCCGAGTCTGACAAACATAAGCAGGAGATACCTTGTAGTTTACAGAAATTCCATTTGAAAGACTGGTTCTAGTGATCCTTGTTTCTTTGTTATAAATATTTGTCATACTTGTTTCTGTAATTTCTAGCATTGCTGTAAACTACAAGTTTAAAGGATCAAACAACATTTTGGGTCTCAATTTCTAGCATTGCTTCAAAAATATCAACTCAATAATTTTCCTATTTTGATGAGCAAAAAAATCAAACTATATTTATGGATTGAAGAGCCTCAGACCCTCAATTTGGAAGAGATCACCCACCATGAACTAGATCATACAACCCAAACTGAATATATTATGTGCTGTGTAGAATTAAAATACTACCATTCTACATGTTCTTATATGTGGCTTTTTATGGTTTAATAGATACTTTACATTTAAAATACCAAGTGACGCTACCAAATGGTTAATGATTAAACATTACCTCTTCAAGAGTACCAGTTCCAGCGACAACAACCAGACTATCATGTCTTTCTCTAATCCATTACTGTATGACCCAGTGCATCACTCTTCATGATGAAATCCAAATTATCCACAGAAGTTATATTACCTATCATAGCAGCCAGATGTTCACTATCTTTTGATAAAGCTATCTATGTAACGAGACTATCATGTCCTTGTCTCTGATCCATTACTGTATAACCCAATGCATCACTCCATGATGCCAAGTTGCATCATCTATCATAGCAGCCAGATGCTCACTCTCTTTTGATAAAGATATCTGTGTAACAAGTCAATTCACCCTTAGTAACACCAAACTCTTTGAGCCTTCTAACCTGCACAATTTAAGAACTTTGCCGTTATATTTTAGTGACCAGTTAACACAATAATCCACAGAAAACATATTAACATAGGGAACAATACATATATATATATATATATATATATAAATGGATAAAATGAGTGAGCTGCAAACTTTGCCTTTCCCAAGCATGAATGGATAAATGCAACAACTTGAAGCTGCAATTTCAACAGAACTAACTAAACTGTAAAGGTATGTTTTCCCCATGAAAGAAGGGAAAAGTTAATAAATAAAAATAAAAGGAAAGAAGAAGGCTTACAGCTTGTAGACCAAGACACCCAAGTCAATCATTATGCTCAGCTTTATAACAAAACAAGAAAAACGGAATCAAAAATTATGCTGCTGCCCCTCGTAGCATAGTGGATGGTGCTTAGAAGTAACATCTGCTTGTTCGTGGGTTCGACTGGCATCAAAAGTTTCATGACAAAAAAAATGGAATCAAAATTATTTATTGGTCCACTGCTGTGAAATGAGAAATAAAATATAAAATAAAAAGAATAAGAGGTGGACAGTTATTCTTCCAAGGTCAACTTCCTTTTCTTATCATTTTTGAGAAAACATAAAGGTACAACTATTGTCAAGGGTCCCAACTAAACAGCAGTACATAACTTTTCAGAATTGATAGCAAGCAGAATACACTCATCCCATAAACAAGTTATCCAAATTCAGTAGTGAGACATAAATCAAAACCTCATGAACAATATCTCTTATTGCAGTTTGCCAATTCTTGGGTCCAGCAGTTACATTAAGAGTAGTGACTGTGCATCCTTCCCTTCCAGAGTCGCTATGATCCAATTTAATTGAAGTAAATGGTGGATTTCACCCTGCAAAAATTTAAAATGCGCCAACTCAGAAACGACAGCAAGGTACATTAAGAAGATACTCGGATATTTCCATAACAGGAGATCAGCTAGAAACTGGAAATAATTTGGTGACTACAACTAAAATTGACCTTGTATCTTGTATTGATTCAAAAATGCAAAGCAGAAAGAAAATTCTCTTCATTAGAACATTTCGCAAGTCACCATAAGTTTGAACCTTGTTCACAGGAATCTGCAATTGCTCCTCAACACATGCTTAGAAGATACCATTAACAATACTTGTAAAAATCAATGACCGCAATTGCTCATAAATCAAACAGTACACAAGTTAGTACATAATTGGAGAAACTCTATAGTTGTGGGTACCATGCAAAACATATTAAATGAGAAATTCTGAATCAATTCATGCTTAAAACTCTGGAGGCTTCAAATCAATACTACAGCTAGGCAGTGACCAATTATGTTCCACAAGAGGACGAATAGTGTGCTTTTCCTTTTTAAGGAGTTTTGTTTGCTCATTCGAATTAGATGATCTTTCAGTAGAAAAATTTCCAGTCAAGCCAACTGAAAGCTTAGGGACAAGGAAACTAGTCATTGCACCACATGCACTAGGAGTAGGTGCTGACCCATTTTCTAGGCCAGTTTGTCAAGAGACAGTCTGCGGTGAAGATTAGTCTGTTCATGAATCTAGAAGTTAATCAATAAATATTGTACATGATAAAGGATGAATTCTTTCATACCTCAATTTGGTAAACTGTTTTTGAGATGTTTTCAATATCCCCAACAATGTATAAGGTTGCATTTGCAGGGAGGTACCAACACATGAAATTTGCGCACTTATCTACAACCTACTTCTTAGTTTGCTCCTCTAATCCAATCGGGAACCTTTTGCTCAGCTTGTTTTCAGGGTGTAGATGTTGTAATAACTGTGCTCCAGATGAAACCGTGCAGAAGTTCAGACAATGGTTAGCAATACAAATTCAATAACAAGTTAAAATTTAATTAACATCGCTAGTCCGAACCTGGCAGTCAACACGATAATCTGCCGTATTCATCATCTGTAATTTTGAAAGTATAGCCCGCCTTTCCTTCTCAACACGAGAAGAAAGGAATTTTGGGTGAAAAGCAATTTGTAGCATGAATGAAGCAGAAGCAAATGAGACCTGACAACTACAAACCTCTAGGCATGTAGTGCAAGCTCATAAAGGACAATTGATCCCTAAATACCTCATTCAAGGCATCCAGCACATCTGGAAGGAGATCTTAATCAGAGTCCTGCAAAGCAACATATTGTTGTTAATATGTACACATGACACTAGGTTGTGATCAACTTCGTTGCTTTTTTGTCACTTTTTTGTTATATATATATACACATATACTCATTCTAAAACGTAAAAAAGAACGAAAAACTAATTGCAAGAGCTAGCCAGAAAATAGAACCAAAAGTCGTGGACAAGAAGTTCTAAGCGAGCTACAGGAAACTAAACATAAAGAAATGAAAATTACAAGGCAGACAAGAATCTGACTTCGACCTCCACTCCATTATAGTAATCAAGGATCATTCAATACCTTTTCTGCTCAAAGAACACCCATAGCACTACAACCCTAAAGAGCTTTAGCCCTTATCCCATTGCCAAGAAAATTGACTTGAGAGAAGGGAAAACAACAACCTGTTACCAACACCCAGCTAACCCAAGCCTCCCTATACAATTTCAGCTTCTACATCATCACTCCATCTATAACTTTCACCAATCATCTTAGTTGGTTTTACAATTTCTTCGTTCCTACCAAAATGTACATCACTTTGTATTATTTATCTCTATTTTGTTCAAGGACATAATGTTTCGAATTTCTGCCAAGAGATATTTATAAATTTGAACATATAGATAAATTAAAGAATTATGTTTGACATCATAACCAGAATAACTGAATACTGCATCTACTAGCTCACTTGGGAATTGGCTTAGAAAAAATCACAAAATACGAAAATTAAATAAAAGATAGAAAAACATTTGCTGACTGGTAGCATAATGTAAAGGGGGAAACCTTTGTACTAATTGGTGAATGAATATGAAACACTGTATGATGGAAAACAGTGTAAGCATTGGTCGATCCCTGTCCCACGAAGTTTCTCTCTTTTCTTACTTCCAAGGAAAGTAACAAGTCTAATCATATGTGCAATCCCTTGATCATCCTCTTCCTCGTCGATGATCAAACACATTCTATCGCTTTGAAGTGTAAATTACATGTACTTCTGGTTTCAGGTATTTCCATTCAAAACCATAAGCTTGAAACCTATATCTTGTTAAATAACCTAAGATAAATATCCAGTTCTGAATTCAGTAACTGTACAATTTCAAAGTAACACCCAATTTCCCTTCCCCCAAATTCCCTATATCAATTCTAGAACATCATTCCCTAATAGTTTTGTCCCAATAAAAAAATTTAAAAAAAAACATTTATCTCAATTAAAACCTAGAAGCCTATCCATCCCAGTCGAGTACGACCAACCATCATTCAATTGAAGACATTTATCTCATAATCAGACCCAGAAAACCCAATTAAATTGGAAATTAAGACAAAATATCATTATCAAATTCTAGACAGATTCGTCAATTGATACAGATTAGAAAACCTTACCCGATCGACTCCGACGAAAACCTAATCAATGGGTGATGACGCTTATCCAGTGGGCTTGAGCGTGAAAACCACTGGCTTACTTCTCTATTAGAAACAAAGAATGATCGATTAGTGGAGAGCGAGTCGAGGTCGGTGTCGTCTTCTCCCCTGTGTTCCTTTTCTCGTGGAGTACTGGATCCAATTTTAAATCATCATTTGGCTATAGTCTGTGCTAAACCAAGCTCTTTTAAAAAAAAACGAAATATCTTATATTTTGATCGTATTACACACACCGTCGCTATAATACAAGTGTCTAAACATATTAATATAATATTAATTTAAGTGTTAAATAATATATTAATATATAAACTAACAGGTTAGACTTAAATTCGTGGCTACTGTAGTTTACCCCTCAGGGGTGCTACACCTCAAAATTAAAAATATAGATTTGTCATCGAAAGATTTGAAACAAACTCACTGTTTCAAAAGATTTGTCCTCGAAATTAAAAAAAATCATATAATAATACCTGACCAAACTTAAAAACATCAAAAAATCACCTTCAATAAATTTTAAACAATACAAGACACAGGTCCAAACCCAAGACTAACAGTATCAGACCTCACTCTAAAAGGGTACATAAAATGACTTAAATGCCATATCACATCTTGACATTTATTTCTCCCCGACATTAGCTCCTCTCTCTCTCTTATACCAACATTTATCGACAAGAGCAGCCATCTCAACAATGTCGGACAACGTTCGACGACAATGGTTGACGCTTGACGATGACAGACGACACTCGACAGCGACGACTAACTTGTAGCGGAAGCATCCACGGTGGTAATGTGTACTCGCTGCAAAGTTGAATGTGGTCTCACCACTACATATGAAGAGTTCATGAAGGTTGTGAAGGATGTTGAATCCAAAGTCATCCATTCGTTGCCCGAGGCTTATCAGCTAGCAAGTCCAAGAAAAATTCCTACCTAGAAGGAGATTGAAGATACTGCTAGAGATTCCAACCATTATAGGAGGTTGAGGGCTGAAACAACGAAAGGAAAAGAACCCGCGAAGGAGGTTCAACAAAAACCATACATACGTTTTCAGGTTGTGATTACGGAGAATACATGGTTTGTGAGAGAGAAGGGCAGGTCTGTTGAGGCGACTCCTACTTAGTCCAAGAATGTACAAAAGAGGTATGGTAGGACAAAAAGACTGCTGGAGTCTCTAGAAAGGGGTGACGTTAGGCCTGAACAATTAAAACAAACCCCAAAACAGCTGAAAAGGAAGTTTGAACAGCTAACTGCACGACCTTATGTGCATGTGAGGCACTACAAAAGGAATCATGAGTCAAGCAACCAGTGTCCAAGTGTTTTTCTAGGGTTTCACCAGAAACATGATTTGACGGGCGTAGGTATGTGTTCACACGGATGAAGACAAAAGACATTGCCTCGACCTCTAGAACTAAGGAGATACTAGAAACATCGAAGGCAAGAAAATTAAGACTATGTGGTATCTGTGAAGGAGGTACCAACTAAAAGATACGAATGGAAATCAAACGTGGTTTTTGAGACCAAAGAGAATTCAAAACTGGCTTCTTCGAAAGTCATACCTAAGCCTACTCATGAGGTTGTTTTGAGGAAGGTATCTGGCAAGGAGGTTTCTTTTGTAAATAAAATTTCTAGTTTTATTGTTTAGCATTTCATTATCCCTTTTTAAGGGAACTTCACATGAGCTTCCACCATGTATGCCTCAAAATAACAGAATAATATAGGATTATCATATGACGCAGATTAATTGGTACCAAATAAGAGAGATCAACACCCTTAAAACATCGACTACATGCATTTAGACATCAAATATGAAAAGTCAACGTCTTTGAATAACGTTCGCCAATAGAATCCGGCTTCCAACACCTTCTTAGCTGTTCTTTTCGGTCCAAAGTGACCTCCACACGCCTCTTGGTGACAAAAATCCAAGATAGATTTATGCTCTTCTTCTGGAACACAACGTCGAATGACTTGGTCCCCACATTGCCTCTACAAATATGGCACATCCCATGTATAATTTCGAGCATCCTTCTTGATCTTCACCTTGGTATGGTTCGGCATTGATGATGAAAATGTCATTGACACTATAAAATTAACCAAATCGGCATACCAAGGTTCTCTAGCTTCCAACCGAAACAATTGCTCATCCGGGAACGTCTCTAACATAGGCAACTCGTCCTCAGCACGTACAATTCAGCTAAGATGGTCCGCTACAACGTTCTCACTTCATTTCTTGTCCTTGATTTCAACATCAAACTCTTGAAGTAACAGAATCCAACTGATGAGCCTCGGCTTTACATCTTTCTTTGTCATTAGATAACTTAATGCTGCATGATCAGAATAAACAACAACTTTAGAATTCAAAATATACGATCAAAATTTCTCTAAAGCAAAGATAACAGCTAAGAGTAGGGGTGGGCACTTCGTACGGGAATCCCGATCCCGTCCCGTCCCGTCCTGAAAGTTTAGAAACCCGCACGGGACCGGGACGAACCCGCGCGGGACCGGGACGAACCCGAAATGATCGTAGCCGTCCATTTGTTAAGATCATAGCCGTCCATGAAACCCTACACTTCAAAATCAAAACGTCGATGACCAAAAAGGGTGGTATTCAAACCAGTGTTTTGTCCCTGTCCTTTCCCTCTTCTCTCTTCAAGTTTTTTTATTTCAAAACCCCCCGCAGAAAAACAAAACAAAGAGAAACAAATCACAGAGAGACAACAATGTCGTTGACCAAAGAGAAGAAAAACATCATCTGTATCAGCTAATCAGGTGCCTATCTATATGTTTGAGAAGCTGTCAAATTATGGTTTCAGATTATAGTCATTTGTGAGACTTTTTGAGATGGATTTTTGGTTTCTTGAGCTAATATTTTTCTATTTGGGTTTTTGAATCCGTGCAGTCTCACTTGGTTGCTTGAGCTAAGCACCTAGGCCAGTCACTTTTGGAGTTTGCACTCGATAAATGTGTGGGAAAGACTTCATCTTTGGCCATTTACCAGCTCAAATCTGAAGTTATGATCAGGTAAGTGAAAAGCTTAAATCTTTGATTCAGATTCTAGTTATTTCTGAGGTTGTTCAAGTGGGTTTTCAACTAGGGAGTAGGGACTCTTTGGTTGGTCCGAGACTGGTTTTGTAGCTGGGACTTGAGGGTTTACCCTGGTTTTCTTTTTTAAAGGTTAATTTGTCGGGATCCCGATCCCGGCCCGATACCGGCCCGGTCCCGAACGAGATCGGGACGTGCGGGACAGATTTCTAAAAACATCGTCCCGACCCGATAAATTATTTTCGAGACAGGACGGGATTCTGATAAATCCCGACCCGTCCTGTCCCATGCCCAGCCCTAGCTAAGAGTTCTTTTTCAGTTGTTGAGTAATTCAGCTAAGTATCGTTGAGAGTCCGAGATGCATAGTAATTGCACACGGTTTCTTGTCCTTCCTCTGCCCTAGCACGACACCAATGGCATAATTCGAGGCGTCACACATTAACTCAAATGGCAAATCCCAATCAGGTGGCGTCATGATAGGTGTAGTTGTCAGAAATTCCTTCAAACGCACGAATGCATCCTCACACTCCCTAGACTATGAAAAACAGCACATCTTTCTGCAATAAGGAAGTAAGTGGTTTGGCCACCAAAGAAAAGTCTATGATGAACCTCCTGTAAAAACCTGCATGGCCAAGAAAAGAACGAACCTCTCTCACCGTTGAAGGCAAGGGTAAGTGATGCATAATATCAATCTTAGCCTTATCAACTTCTATCCCTTTAGCAGAAACTATGTGACCTAAAACTATACCTTGATTAACCATAAAATGAGATTTTTCCCAATTAAGTACAAGATTAGTTTCTACACACCGTTCTAAGATTAATTCTAAATTCTTTAAGCATGCATCAAAGTCTACCATAAACACTAAAATCATCCATAAAAACTTCAATGATATTTTTGATATAATCAGAGAAAATAGAATACATACAACGTTGAAACGTACCTGGGGCATTGCACAATCCAAAAGGCATTCGTCGATAAACAAACGTACCAAAGGGACATGTGAACGTTGTCTTCTCTTGATCATCTGAGTGTATCATGATCTGGTTGTAGCCACTATATCCATCCAAGAAGCAGTAGAACTCGTGACCTGCTAATCTCTCCAACATCTTATCCATGAACGGCAAAGGCATGTAATCCTTCCTCGTTGTTGCATTCAATCGTCGATAATCGATGCACATGCGATGACCTGTCACCAACCGTTGTGGCACTAGCTCATTCTTCTCATTCTCTACAACAGTCACGCCACTCTTCTTGGGTACAACTTGAACGGGTGAAATGCACTGACTATCCCAAATAGGATAGATTACTCCACAATCTAACAACTTAATCACCTCGTCTTTAACCACTTTCATCATTGGAGGATGCAAACGTCTCTATGGTAGGCTTGGCGCCATCCTCAAGTAAGATTCTATGAACACACTTTGTTGGGCTTATTCCCTTGATGTCTGCCAAAGTCTAGCCAATGGCAGCTGTGTTTTTCGTCAAAACCGCAACTAGCTTGTCCTCCTGTTGCTTTGTCAACGTTGAAGACACAATAACGGGTAAAGTGTCATCTTCTCCAAGAAATACATACTTCGAATCAAATGTTTGGAGAGAGCTTTTAGCTCTAACTTAGGGGCTTGTTCCATAGATGGTAACAATTTATTAGTGGAAATTGAAATTGACAAGGGAGTATACCTTTTGTAGATTGGTTGTGAATCAAGCTCCTTCACAACTTCAAGTATGGACAGTTCCAAATCTTTCAAAGCCTCCTCATCTCATTCTCCATACTTGTCATACCCGACCCCTTGCTCGATCACTAATTGCTATGCTTGATGAGTGGTCATTGCAACGCCACCAAACCTCATTTCGCTTCCAAATCAGCCCTATACATCCTCGTTCGAGCAGCGGTTGCCATGCATGTGTTCGGTACTGGGATGTCTCATGGCGTCGAAAATGTTGAATTTGATCACCTCGCTGATAAGAGCATTTTACGCTATGTTTTTAAGATGTTTTTACCCTCATTTGTACTTGGTTTATTCCTTAGTAATGTCGTTTTTACTTATGTTGAGTCAAAAGGGTTTTTCTGTAGAGCAATGGCTAAAACGTGCATTTATACAGAAAATTGTGCTTATGTGTTGAAAATTCGATTTGGAACAAAGACTTGGTTATTTTCTCTTATGATTCGTTATACATTTACATTGTCAATTTTGATGAATTTGGTTTAATGTGTAGATGACATGTAAATGAGCATATGAGAACAAGAATCATGAAGATTGGACTCATGGAAGACAACAAGAGAGGTCATGGAAAAGAAGAAACTTCGAAACATAAGATTTTGATCCGAGCAGAAATTTTCAGAAACCCTACATCAACTTCGGAAAATCATATCTAAAGATCCAGGAGGAATCTGAGGGCGAGCCATATATCATTACAACCAAGTATGGAGCTTTCCCGGTCAAACCGGGAAAGTCTGTCCCTACCGAGTTCTAGCAATGGATTCGGCTGCCTATAAGCCCAAGAACTTGTGTATGAGGCCTACATGGATCCAATAACATGTAGAGGAGTCCAATAAATCAGAAATCCAAGGTCCAAGTCGAAATCCTTGTCCAAAGATGAAAGGAGGAAACCAAGTCCAAGGAGGATTCCAAGTCCAACAAAGGTTGTGTCTCCTTGAAGCTCCCAAATTCTCTAGGGTTTTGTTCGAAATTTTCTGTATAAATAGACATGTATAGCTCTTAGTTTAGTGTCTTCAACCTTTGTAATTTTTAGAGAGCCAAGCTCTACCCAAAAACCCTAAACACCGCATTTTTAGGATTCCAAGTCCAACAAAGTTACAAAAGCTGCCGCATTCCATTGTCATTGCCGAGTTCATCCATCCTGTCACCAATCACCCTACTTTGGCCGAATTATCTCTAGGAGGTCTTAGGTATGGATCTATGTAAGCTTTTGTACACTTTAATGTTTTTGTCGAGATTCATAAGTATATATATTGTTTTTGTGGTTTTATGTTTCGAACATATGCATGAGTTCTTCTGTGTGATTTTCTTATGTGTTTGTTTAATAACATAACGATTAGTATGCATGCCTAGGTTGTGAATAAAAGAATAATTTGCTGTGTTTACATGATTAAAATACTTTATTTGATTAATTGTTTACCTGATCACGTAATCGAACCTGAGGGTAGTCTAGACGTCAGATGTTCCTAAGGGGGGAGTTTAATATGCCGTAGTAATCTAGGGTTGAGTTCACCGCGTCGGGTTCTCAATTGTAGTTGTTGCATAGGGTTGCTAGGGTAAGTGATTTACATGCTAATAGGATGAGTGACGTCATACCTAGGATCATGTCTCCAACGACTCGTGAACGGTAAGTGTATTTCGTGTTAATGTGATGCGCGTCGTAAGCATTAAACGGGATGACACATAAACTTAGGATGATGCGCGTCGTAAGTTCTAAGTTACATGAGAAGTCATAAAAAGTTGGAATTAATTAAAGTATTCGAAAATTTAAACATTGCATCTTAATGTGTTTCATAATCTTACATGCTATTTAATCGGTGTTATGTGCTATTCTAAATGTTGCATGGTTGGATGATCACCAGTACATAAATTGTTTATTTCTTTATATGTTTCGCACCACTTTATAAATCTTCCATCAAATTTGTATATATGTATAGTGTATTTCTTTGTACTGACGTTTGTTTTGCAGAATTTGATCTTTCCCTAGTGTCTCCGGTTAGAACGATACCCTACTTACTAATACTACACGATAGGGTTTAAATTGCACAGGTCAACTTTTGACAGGTCACTCGCCATCGAATTCCATTGTCATGTTTCCTCTAGCAACATCGATATTTGTATTGGCAGTTCTCATGAATGGTCGACCCAACAACAGTTCAGTTATGTCAGACAGTGATTCCTCCATCTCCAATACATAAAAATCTGCAGGGAATATTAGCTGGTTAACCTGCACAAGAACATCCTCAACATACCCCTTAGGGTATTTGTTAGATAAATCCGCCAATTGGATCATAACATTATTAGTTTTCAACTTGAACGGGTGAAATGCACTGACTAACAACTTAATCACCTCGTCTTTAACCACTTTCATCATTGGAGGATGCAAACGTCTCTATGGTAGGCTTGGCGCCATCCTCAAGTAAGATTCTATGAACACACTTTGTTGGGCTTATTCCCTTGATGTCTGCCAAAGTCTAGCCAATGGCAGCTGTGTTTTTCGTCAAAACCGCAACTAGCTTGTCCTCCTATTGCTTTGTCAACGTTGAAGACACAATATATAAACTAACAGGTTAGACTTAATTTTCGTATATACCGTTATAACACTGTTAAAAGTTAATGTTTTTTTTCTGAGATTTTTTTTCTCTTTTTTTTAAAGATGATCTTTTTTCTTCTAGGTACGTGTCGAATCCACACATATATTTTCTTTCTTTTAAAGATGATCTTTTTTCCAATTAAGGTATTAACGATCAAAAAAGTTAACTGATTTGACACCTGGAAGAAACATTATTTTGGTTACAATTTAATCTCCGTTTTGTGGATTGCTACTTACTGGTATATAAGGGAGAAAAAAATTCTGGATAAATGTTTGCTGGTAAGAGAGCAAAAGATGTTAATTAGATAATTGGTAAGAGAGAGAGATTTCGAACGCATCAACTAGCTATTGACGAAGTCATGGATTCGATTCACCATAGAGGTATAAGTGAAATCATTTGATTCTCTTTAAAAGAAAGAAAAAATGAAAAAAAAATTCAGAAAAAAAAGATCTCAGAAAAAAAAACAGTTACTTATAACAGTGTTATAACGACATGTGTGAAAATTATGCTCAACTTGTTAATTCATGTACTAATGTGTTATTTAACAAAGTTCAGACACCTTCATTATGAGTGGAGCAAAGGTGGTGTACTGTTTGTATAATTTTCCCTTAAAGGTATTTGTCATAGAAAGATTTGTCCTCAAAATTAAAAATATAGATTTGTCATCGAAAGATTTGAAACAAACTCACGATTTCAAAAGATTTGTCCTCGAAATTAAAAAAAATCATATAATAATACATGAACGGCAAAGGCATGTAATCCTTCCTCGTTGTTGCATTCAATCGTCGATAATCGATGCACATGCGATGACCTGTCACCAACCGTTGTGGCACTAGCTCATTCTTCTCATTCTCTACAACAGTCACGCCTCCTCATCTCATTCTCCATACTTGTCATACCCGACCCCTTGCTCGATCACTAATTGCTATGCTTGATGAGTGGTCATTGCAACGTCACCAAACCTCATTTCGCTTCCAAATCCGCCCTATACATTCTCGTCCGAGCAGCGGTTGCCATGCATGTGTTCGGTACTGGGATGTCTCATGGCGTCGAAAATGTTGAATTTGATCACCTCGCCATCGAATTCCATTGTCAGGTTACCTCTAGCAACATCGATATTTGTTTTGGCAGTTCTCATGAATGGTCGACCCAACAACAGTTGAGTTGTGTCAGAAAGTGACTCCTCCATCTCCAATACATAAAAATCTGCATGGAATATTAGCTGGTTAACCTACACAAGAACATCCTCAACATACCCCTTAGGGTATTTGTTAGATAAATCCGCCAATTGGATCATAACATTATTAGTTTTCAACTTGAACGGGTGAAATGCACTGACTAACAACTTAATCACCTCGTCTTTAACCACTTTCATCATTGGAGGATGCAAACGTCTCTATGGTAGGCTTGGCGCCATCCTCAAGTAAGATTCTATGAACACACTTTGTTGGGCTTATTCCCTTGATGTCTGCCAAAGTCTAGCCAATGGCAGCTGTGTTTTTCGTCAAAACCGCAACTAGCTTGTCCTCCTATTGCTTTGTCAACGTTGAAGACACAATAACGGGTAAAGTGTCATCTTCTCCAAGAAATACATACTTCAAATGTTTGGAGAGAGCTTTTAGCTCTAACTTAGGGGCTTGTTCCACAGATGGTAACAACTTATTAGTGGAAATTGAAATTGACAAGGGAGTATACCTTTCGTACATTGGTTGTGAATCAAGCTCCTTCACAACTTCAAGTATGGACGGTTCCAAATCTTTCAAAGCCTCCTCATCTCATTCTCCATACTTGTCATACCCGACCCCTTGCTCGATCACTAATTGCTATGCTTGATGAGTGGTCATTGCAACGCCACTAAACCTCATTTCGCTTCCAAATCCGCCGTATACATTCTCGTCCGAGCAGTGGTTGCCATACATGTGTTCGGTACTGGGATGTCTCATGGCGTCGAAAATGTTGAATTTGATCACCTCGCCATCGAATTCCATTGTCAGGTTTCCTCTGGCAACATCGATATTTGTTCTGGCTGTTCTCATGAATGGTCGATCCAACAACAGTTGAGTTGTGTCAGAAAGTGACTCCTCCATCTCCAATACATAAAAATCTGCAGGGAATATTAGCTGGTTAACCTGCACAAGAACATCCTCAACATACCCCTTAGGGTATTTGTTAGATAAATCCGCCAATTGGATCATAACATTATTAGTTTTCAAAGGTCCCAGCTCTAGAGATTCATATACAATGTAGGGTATAACATTAATTGAAGCACCTAGATCTAGCATAACATTTTCAAAACGAGTAGAACCTATAACACAAGGGATAGAAAAACTCCCTGGATCCTTCATCTTTGGCGGCAACTTACTCTAAATGACGGCAGAGACCGTCTCACTCATGCTTACCACTTGCTTTTCCCTTGTGTGCCTCCTTGTTGTGCAAAGTTCCTTAAGGAATTTCGCATAGTTTGGTACTTGCTTGATGCACTCTAACAAGGGAAGGTTAACATTTACCTTCCTGAAAACTTCTAACACTTCTTCGTCGGATTTATCCTTTTTGCTCTTAGTGAACCTAAAGGAAAAGGTAGACAAGAAGATTGATTAGTTGAAACTAAATAGTTGAAACTAAATCACTAGAGTTCGAATTTTTACCTTTTTGTGCCTCAGAATTCGGCACATTCTCCTTCTTGGATGTAGCGCGTCTTTTTCCAAGTCCCTTTTCTTCATTGCTTCCAAGTCTGCTTTGCTTGGCTCAGCTCCTTTGTTGCTCACGTTGTTATGTTTAACTTTACCTTGATTTGTGTCAAGTCCATGCTCGGAATCCTCTTCATCCTCATTGTCCATGTCTAAAGCACCAAGTCTCTTTGTGTTTTTCGGCTTAGGAGGTGACGACATCAATGTCTTCCCACTTCTTGTGACAACAGCTTGAGCTTGCTCGTTTTTAAGATTTTTGATAACGCCTCCTGGCAACCTTCCTTTCTCATTAAATCTCCCCATAAAATCCACAACTTGACCCATCTGAGTCTTCAATTCTGTAATATCCTTAGATATCAATGCAATGTCCTTGGTGTTGGTTTAAGTTGTGGCCAACAAAGATTGAGTTGAAGTGGCAATGTTCTTGAAAATCTCATCATAGTTGCTTCCACCACTTGGTTGTCCTCCTTGTTGTGCATAGGGTTGGTACGACCTAGGCTTGAACTTGCCTTGAGGTCGTGCCACAAATCCTCCTGGTTGCTGCCCTTGTGTGCTTAGTTGAGGATTCAGCACGTTGTTGGGACACAAAGCGGTAAGAGTAATAACAGTGACCCCGCACGAAACCGTGGGTAAGGATCACATTTACCTTCCTGAAAACTTCTAACACTTCTTCCTCGGATTTATCCTTTTTGCTCTTAGTGAACCTAAAGGAAAAGGTAGACAAGAAGATTGATTAGTTGAAACTAAATAGTTGAAACTAAATCACTAGAGTTCGAATTTTTACCTTTTTGTGTCTCAGAATTCGGCACATTCTCCTTCTTGGATGTAGCAGGGTCTTTTTCCAAGTCCCTTTTCTTCATTGCTTCCAAGTCTGCTTTGCTTGGCTCAGCTCCTTTGTTGCTCACGTTGTTATGCTTAACTTTACCTTGATTTGTGTCAAGTCCATGCTCGGCATCCTCTTCATCCTCATTGTCCATGTCTAAAGCACCAAGTCCCTTTGTGTTTTTCAGCTTAGGAGGTGACGACATCAATGTCTTCCCACTTCTTGTGACAACAGCTTGAGCTTGCTCGTTCTTAGGATTTTTGATAACGCCTCCTGACAACCTTCCTTGCTCATTAAATCTCCCCATAAAATCCACAACTTGACCCATCTGAGTCTTCAATTCTGTAATATCCTTAGATATCAATGCAATGTCCTTGGTGTTGGTTTAAGTTGTGGCCAACAAAGATTGAGTTGAAGTGGCAATGTTCTTGAAAATCTCATCATAGTTGCTTCCACCACTTGGTTGTCCTCCTTGTTGTGCATAGGGTTGGTACGACCTAGGCTTGAACTTGCCTTGAGGTCGTGGCACAAATCCTCCTAGTTGCTGCCCTTGTGTGCTTAGCTGAGGATTCAGCACGTTGTTGGGACACGAAGCGGTAAGAGTAATAACAGTGACCCCGCAAGAAACCGTGGGTAATAATTGGGATGCCACACGAAGCGGTAAGAGTAATAAATGGGATCCCACATGAAACCGTGGGTAATAACCGAGATGCCACACGAAGCGGTAAGTGTAATAACAGGATGCCACACGAAGCGGTAAAGGAAATAGTCGTGGGTAATAATCGGAACCTCGCCCAAATCCGTGGTTAATAACCTAGATCCCGCATAAAGCTGTGGGTAATAACTCGAAGCCCGCACAAAGCTGCTAAGGAAAAACCGGGTCGGGACACCGCATGGAGTTGATAAGGAAATAACTGGGCCGGGACACGGCACGGAGCGAATAAAGGACGTTCAAGGGTCGGGACAACGCACAAAGCAGTGGGTAATATCAGGGACCCCGCACGAAGCAGTTATGGGTATTTACCGTGATGCCACATGAAGTGGTATGTGTAATAATTAGGACGCCGCACGAAGCGATAAGGGAAACAATGTCATGTGTAATACCCTGACACCCCACGAAACAGCAAGAGAAAAACTCGTGGTAATAACCGAGACACCGCACAAAGCGGGAAGAGAAACAGAGCTGTGGGTAATAACCGGGACACCGCACGAAGCGGTTAAGGGAAATAACAAGGTCGCGACACCGCACGAAGAAGTTAAGGGAAATAACCGGGCCGGGACACCGCACGGAGCGATAAAAGAACATAACCGGGACAGGACACCACACAGAGTGGATAAGGGCCATTTCTGAGACAGGAGGCTGCGCGGAGCAGTTTAAGGTCATTATCGGGTCTAAACGCCGCACTAAGCGGTTGTGGGTCATTACCGGGCTTGGACGCACGTAGCGGTAAGGGTAATAACCGGGTCGGGCCGTACTATGCCCGGGGTAACAACTAGGACACCGCAAGAAAGCGGTAAGGGAAATAATCGTGACTTGGATGAGTAGTGGTGGAACGTCCTCTGCTGCCTCTGTTCTGCTGAGCACTGCCTCTATTTGGATCCCACTCATTGGAAACTGACCCAATGTGTCAGGACCCACCCCAAGTTAAACCCCTTTAACCCGAAGTAAATCCTGCGGGGACCACCTCAAGGAAACTTCTTACCGAAATCCCCTTGAAATGGACAACCCTTCCTATACCAACTCCGCTCTTCCATGAGTATTTAAAAACAATCTCTAACTCATGAAGGCATCCTGCTCCCTAACTTACCCAACTAGCTAAACTGGATTAGTCAGAGCAGTCTACTAAGATGATTACCCTAAAGAATTTGAGAGCAGCAACGGATTGATCGACTATGCCTCGACTCTTGTACTCGCACGACCTCCGCTCGAGAACCCTGCACCATTGGACATTTGAAAACGAAGGGCCCAGGGGAGAAACATTGAAAACTGTCAGGGTGAGTGGACAAAAATAAAGTATAAAAGCTCTAATTCCTTTAATGTTCTCCCTCTAAATTTGTCCAAGAAAATCCGTATGCAAGTAAAACATAAATAATGCCTTGGCTCAAATATAAACAATTGTGTGGGGTGTTAACCTCATCCACGAGAAATCCGACCTGCTCTACACGAGAGGGTCTATTGACCAGCTCATCATGACCTGCTCTATTAGGGAGGGTCTATTGACTAGCTACTACCGAAGAGGGTCCCGACCTGCTACTATCCGGGAGGGTCTATTGACCAGCTACTACCGAAGAGGGTCCCGACCTGCTACTATCCAGAGATGGTACCCGCTCCATCTGGAGAAGATCCATGCTAGCATGCAATATATATCTTTATCCTTTAAATCCTTTTAAAACCTGTAAAACCTGTAAAACCTTGTAAAACCTCGTGGGAATAATAAATCGAAAACCAAGTCAAATCTCCCTGACTTCACCCCAAATACATTGGATTTAAAAACCTTTCCAGGAACCAAAAACCGGTTCTCTGTCTTTACTTTAAAATCCTTTAAATCCAAGAGCCAAATTTCTCCTTTTTAAAACATCCCCCTCCATAATCCCAAAACGGTGAAAACCATTAAACCATAATCCGGGAAAATCCTTAAAACCCCAGGAAAGGTAGGAACCTCTTCCCCGGCTCGTTTATCTTTAAAATAGTAAATCCTCATTTTCCCAAAATCACCGTAAAACATTAAATGGAGGAAATCTCATAAATGCAGGAGAAAACAAATAAAGTCTATGTCATGCAATTTAATTTAAAAGCAAGGTCCACTCACAGTACTTAATGCGACTCCCTTCCTACTCGGAAAGCTCCTCGAGCTAAACCCTCGAACTAACTGCGTAGTCGAGCCCGTCTCACGTTCGACCAGAGACTGAACAAATAAACCAATATATTAGTCATTCCATAGTTAACTTGGTCTTTTCCTAGTTTGACCAGGAAATCCTATTTGACCACGTGTTGACCAAGTTCCTTTCTTTTTAACAACTTTGCAACAATACGCTTAATTCCGAATATCGATTCAAAATTTGGTTTCTGACTTCGTAATCTCAGCGTATCGACTTTCCTTACTATTTTATTGACGATAGGTTATCACATAGTAATTTTGTGGAATTACTATGGACACCCAATCAACCATTACCAAATACGAGTTATGAGTCGATATATCCAGTAAGAAATTATCCAAATATTTAAAGCACCCAACTCGGTTTCTGACTAAGAATTCTGACTAGCCTAGAATCTCACTTAAAGATCCGGTTGTCTTCAGTTAACTGGTTACTAAGATTAACCTTTCCCTTTTTACTTTTATCGGTCAAACTTCCCAAAATGGTAACCTTCCAAAAAGGGAAAGTTTCCCAAAATGGAAAGTTTCCTAACATGGCAAGTGTTCCTTAGAATGGGGAGTTTCCCAAAATGGAAACTTCCTACTTACGTCCAATTTTCCGTAAATACTCAAATTAGGAGATAACTGAACCTTTCGATTAAAAGCTTAACAGGGATTCGATTTCTACCTCTTCGGCTTTCTGCCGGGTTCACCGCATTCCCAGAGCAGTCACCGGATTCCGGCAACTTTGCTGGAATTTCGCCATAACCTCCCCGTTTCCTCCGATTCACCAAGTTATCGACACAGGAAAACAAACAACCAAAACAGAAGCAGATCAACAACCATTCAACAGCCAACACAGTAGCAATTACACAGTAGCTTAAAAACCAAGAAATCTGTCCCTCACCTCTTAACTCAAATCCAGCACCTTCCTCGCCAAATTCCTCAACTGGCAGAGACTCCGACTCGGCCTGCCCACCACCAGGTGCTCCCAACACCCCATCTCGGTCTCCCAGCAACTCTGCCTCCTCAAGACCGAACTACTGCCCCTTCTTCCACAGCAGCCTAGCAGCAGTAGCTGCTGCAACACCTCTAGACTCCCTAACAGCTTCACCTGAGCTCCAATTGGTCGCCTGAAGCCCAAGAACTCCTCGCCGGAGTCAAAAACTCAAGAGCCCAAAAAAACCCAAAACACTGTGAGAATGAAGGTTTTCGATTAGGCCTTCTTTCGTTCGAAACAAGGCATAGGAGGGAAGAGCAGAAGGAGAGGAGCAAGAATATACCTTCAATTCGTCAAACCTCCGCCTGAGGCGCCAGATTTCCGGCGAACACAGTCGCCGTCCTCGTCCTCCGATCTCTACTTAAGTTACCGGGTTTTGTAACTTAAGTTACACAGTCGCCGTCCTCGTCCTCCGATCTCTACTTAATTGACGAATCTCGACTTAAGTTACCGGGTTTTGTAAAGGAGAGTGAGAGGATTAGTTTGGTAGGGGTGCGCCGGCGTGGGTCGGCCGGACGCGGCGGTGATGGAGGTGGCAGAGCTGAAGACCGAGAGCGGAGAGGGAGAGACTGGCTCGGGTCAACCCCCGAGTTGGGTTTTGACTCGGGTCAACTCTCCCTTCCTCTATTTATAGCCAAATCAACGGTCCAGATCAAACCCCTAATTGATCTGACGGTCCAGATTTAAAGAAGGTAAAAAGTGAAAAGGTTAAATGGTAATTCTCTTTTTTTACCGGATGGATAATTAAAAGTGACCATAAACTTCAGAAATTCACAGAAAAATATTCCGAAAATACCGGGAGACTCGTATCGACACGTACTACAGCATCGAGTCATCAATTCAGGTATTTGGAGTACTTTTAAAAAAACTCGAAAATTAACTCGAGCGATAACTTATCGAATTACCGATCGTAATTAAAAGTCCTCGGTAACTCGTAAATCTCTTTGAAAGGTAACTTTTGGGTACGGGATGTTACACAATGTCTGAGTAGGGTTATACATGGATCTCTGAGTCAGGAAATGACACTCTCTCTTAAAGTGATCCTGCTGACCACAATGATAACATCCTCCTACCTGCTGCTAACTCGGCCCTTCCTGAAAGGACTGATCTCCTGAGGCCACACTCTGGCTACCAAATCCACCACTAAACTGTCCAGAAGAGCGTCCACCAAACCGGTTCCTAGGACGTCTCCTGCCAAACCTCTTGAACCTTCCTTGAACTCTGGAACCAGAACTCGAGTGGCTACTATATCCACTGCCAGCAGATGATCCAGAACCAGAAGTAGATGTCCCCCGCCTAGGAAGAACTCGACTAGGACCACCAAAATCATGTAGGGGGCCAACTGTTAACTCATGTGCCTTAATATGCATTGCAAACATCAAGGCCTGCTGGAATGTCTGGTAAGGTACGGCTGTCATCTGGCTCGCATACATACCCCCAAGTCCCTTGACGAAGTAATAAATCTTCTCCTCATCTGTCTTAACCAAGTCAGGCACATAGAATGCCAACTCCCTGAAGCGCTGCTCAAAAGCTGTCACTGTCATACTGTTATCCTTCTTCAAATTCAAGAACTCCAACCTCATGCGATTGATGTGAGCTGGATTGATGTAACGCTCCTTGAAATGAGCTGTTAACTGACCCTAGGTCATACCCTGAACTCCATCTCCCAAGCTTCTGCCCAAGTCTATCCACCAATGCCAGGCTTCCCTTTCTAGAAACTGAACAGCTATGGTCACTTTCTTGCCCTCAGGACACTCTGCCTGCACAAACATCTTCTCCATACACTCCAACCAGCTAAGAGCATCTAAAGGCTCATTGGCATGAGAGAAAACCCGGGCTCCATTCCTGTGAGCCTTCTCATAAGTGATATCTGAGGCGAAGGTAGTGAGTCGCCTGAAGAAATGTTCCAATGAACTATCAGCTGACGCTCCCTCATTTCCTCCTAATGGAGGATTGGCAAGATTGGGAGGATTTTCCCTACAGGCTCGACTACGATCACGACGCATAGTTACCTGAGGAAGAAAACATTTAGCACCATGTATAACATCAGTACTAGAATAACCACTACAAGTACTTAAGGAATACCTAGTATCTTATGCATAAAATGCTAATGGTCTGCCATGGTCAGACCATCACTCTATAGATACTAAATACTCTTAAGCACAAATAGTAGTATGAAAGAATCGGATAACCTAATGCTCTGATACCAATTGTTAGGACCCACCCCGAGTTAAACCCCTTTAACTCGAAGTAAGTCCTGCGGGGACCACCTCCCAAAGAAGATTATGCCGAAATTTCGACATAGTCTCCCTTAAAAAGTGGACAACCCTTAACCTGCAGTAACCCACAATACACTTCTATAACCATAACCATCCGAAATCTCCTGGAGCCATCCTGCTCCCACTAGACAACAACCTCCACAAGATACACATCTAAATAAATTCACAAATAATTCAACAACTCCAAATGTAAGTGATACATAGAGTTCCAAATCCCTAAGAGTTCACCACAAATAAAACTACCCGATGTGTATCAGAGCGTCTAAGATTAAGTAGAAACATGGATAGATTACAAGTAGGTCAACCCGGAACCTACTGATAGTGCGGGAAGTGGCAGTAACTATGCTTGGCCTCCAAGTAGACTAGTCGGGTCGAGCACTGCAAACTGAGCATTTAAAACAAAGGGCACAGGGGAGAAACATTGAAAACTGTCAGGGTGAGTGGACAAAAATAAAGTATAAAAGCTCTAGTTCCGTTAATGTTCTCCCTCTAAGTTTTCCTAAGAAAATCCGCATGCAAGTAAATCATAAATGATGCCTTGGCTCAAACATAAATAATTTAAATGTGGGGTGTTAACCTCATCCACGAGAAAACCGACCTGCTCTACCACGAGAGGGTCCATTGACCAGCTCATCGGAAAGGGTCCCATGACCTGCTCTATTCGGGAGGGTCCAACGACCAGCTACCACCGAAGAGGGTCCTGACCTGCTCTATCCGGGAGGGTCATAATGACCAGCTACCACCGAAAAGGGTCAGACCAGCTACAATCCAGAGATGGTACCCGCTCCATCTAGAGAGGGTCCATGCTAGCATGCAATATATATCCTAATCCTTTAAAATCTTTTAAAAACCTTTAAAACCTGTAAAACCTCGTGGGAATAATAAATCGAAAACCAAGTCAAATCTCCCTGACTTTACCCCAAATACATTGGATTTAAAAACCTTTCTAGGAACCCAAAACCGGTTCTCTGCCTTTACTTTAAAACCCTTTAAATCCAAGAGCCAAGTTTTCCCCTTTTTAAAACATCCCCCTTGTAGCACCCCGGAGGGGTAAACTACAGTGGCCACGTATTTAAGCCAATAAGAAGCCAACACGTTCGAAGGACGTGCCAACAACTTATTAACCTAAAGTCGTAGGCTTTTTAGTGAGTAAAATAATTTTTAAACTTTAAATACTTTGAGTGGCACCACATGAAATCCTTAAAACATTCATCAGAGTTTATCTAATTTCGCGGAAGGTGGTAAAATAAAAGGGACAATTTAAAAACTTTAGCGACAACAATAAAATATGTACAACAAGGTTAACAAATCGGGTTGACGCCTTTACTGTTTATGAAAATGGCTCTGTATATGACTCGAAGGGTAAAACTGGAATATGGAGTACACTTGGATCAAACATCGAGGAAGGAAGGGGACTCCACACATAGCTCTCTTTGTCTATCCCGTCACAGTACGCAGCACCTGCAAACAATCTGTTGTAGGGGTGAGCGTCGTCCTCGCGTGCTCACATATAGGCCCACCAAAGATAGGTTTGAAAACCAAAAACCGTATTTATACATATAGATTTGAGCTCGTATTAAAACCATTTATGAAATCATTGGCACACAAAAACCATCATTCTATATCTTTCGGAAAACATGCAGTATGCTAAAATCATAGGGGCCCAGAGCGCTCAATGTACAAGTACAACCTGCAGGACTTTCGAATCTCCATGACCGAATCCCGGGTTTGACTTCACAGCAAACCGGGGCCAACTACCTATGCGCTTGAAAACACATAGTAGCGAGAGTGTCCATTTCCAGCTAAATGCCCAAACAGCGCATCTCACTTACGTCTCGCTTAACTCTGTACGAGACGAGCGTAAGCGGGATATTTAAAATAAACAGGGCATCGCCCCCCCGGAGGTTCACGGTCTCGACACCGTGGGAGTGCTAGATACTAGGTCCCGTCACTCTCAGGTCACACACCGGAAATCAGGACAACGGTGTTCCACACATCTCACATTGACGTAAAAATCATTTACGTCTAGCCTCGGGTTTTCTTGGCCCAATCATAAATCATTTAATATACAGAAAACTTTCCCGAGGCATCGACCATGAGCATACACAAAATCATGCACTTTCTCATACATATATAAAACCACTACCAAGGGGGTTAAGGTTCCCTACCTGGAATTGCTGTTCCACGTAGCTCCAAGATTCCAGGAACTGTCTTGGTGAACCGGGGTCACCTCGTAAGCTACCTCGTCCAATAATCACTGCAGAATAGAGTAGCTTAGCAACCAAGAAACAATAGCAGTTCAGTTGACCACAACATTCCTAGTTTGACCAGGAATGACCGCATTAACTAAGTTGACCAACCAATTTCCTTTTATGCACTTTAACCTTTTTGACTTTCTTTTCCAGTTATCGACTCTTTACTCAATTACCGGAAGTCCGACTAAACTTCTGAACTTTCCTTAACCACTTTAACTTGACGTTAGGGCGTCGCATAATAATTCGTTGAATTACTATGGACTCCCAACGTGTCACACTAACCAATTCATTTACCGAGAGTCGATTTACCGATTTACGTGAAACACCAACTTTACTTAACAAGGTCAACTTAACATGTTTACAGAAATTCCGGTTATCATTTTCCGATAACAATTTAACACTTTACCAAACTGTATTAAACCTTACTGAACTTCTATTCTTTACTTAACCGTTTTTCTGAAAGTGGGACTTTCCCAAAATGGAAAGTTTCCCGAATTAACAGGTTTCCAACTTAAAAGGTTTCCTCAAATGGAAAGACTCCCAAATACGGTTAGTTTCCGTTTTTATACGTTTCCTTACGTAATTTCCAATTTACGACACTTTACCGACTAAACGGAAACAACACACTTTAAACAGGAGTCGAAAACTACCTCTCGGCATTTCAGCCGGATTTACTGCATCACCGGACCTTTACCGGATTCCGGCAACTTGCCGGAATCCTCTGCCGGATTCCGGTCAACTTGCCGGAAATTTTGCCGGAGTTTCCCTCGTTTCTTCGTCTCCAAGTTACGACAACATGCAGTCAAACAACATCCAAATCAACATCACAACAACAGCAACTAATCCAATACCAAAACAGCAACAACACAGTAGTTTTCCAAAAACCTGAAAATCTGTCTCTCACCTCCAAAATCGATCCGAGGTAGCTTCTCAGCCTCTGTGTCTCTGCTCCAAAACCAGTGCAGGTTCTTCCCAGAACCTCATCAACTGCCTCGAGCACAGCAGCTCCATCAAACACAGCAGAGCAGCACACACTGCCCCAGCTCACTGCAGCTTCCTCCAACTGCCTAGGCGTGACTAACAACCTTCTAGAGCTCGGAAAACAACCCAGAACCCTTCAAGAAACCGTCGCCGGAGGAGTTGCAGAAATCCCAGAAAAACAGGGAAAACAGTGAAAATGGAGTTTCTCGATTAGGACTCGAATCGATGATCAAACAACACAGAAAGGAAGAAGAAGTGAAGAGGAACAAGAATATACCTCCCACGCGCCGAACCGCCGCCTGGATCGCCGGAAATCGCCATTGACCGGCGAGCCTCTCCTCGGTCGATCTCCCTCCACAGTCGCCGCCTCGGTGAGCTGAGGGTATGGATGGGTAGAGGAGGAAGAGAGGGGAAGATTGGAGGTGGTCCGCCGGCCATTGGTGGCCGGACGGCGGAGCGCCGGAGGAGCACAGTGAAGACCGAGAGAGAGCTCGGGAGGAAGAGAGAGAAAGGAGAAAGGGGAGAGTCTTGACCGAGTCAAAACTCTCTCCCTATTTATAGGGAAATGAACGGTTGAGATCTGATCTGGAAAAGATCCAACGGTTCAGATTAAAAGAAGGTGAAAAGTAAAAGGGTAAATGGTAAAACTGATTTACCGGAATGGTAATTTAAAAGTTACCGGAAACTTCGAAAATCCGTAGAAAATAAACCGAAGCTCCGAAAAATAATCCGAAAATACCGGGAGACTCGTGTCGACACGTACTATGACATCGAGTCATTAAATCAGGTATTTGGATAACTTTGAAAAACTCGAAAAGAACGTGGTAATTAACTCGCGAAGTTACCGAACGCGACTTAATCCTCTGTAATTCGCCATTAACCACGGTTAAAACGTGCGGGGTCCCACACCCCTCCATAATCCCAAAACGGTGAAAACCATTAAAAACCATAATCCGGAAAAATCCTTTAAACCACGGGAAAGGTAGTAACCTCTTTCCCGGCTCGTTTATCTTTAAAATAGTAAATCCCAATTTTCCCAAAATCACCGTAAAACATTAAATGGAGGAAATCACATAAATAAAGAAGAAAACCAATAAAGTCTATGTCATGCAATTTAATTTAAAAACAAAGTCCACTCACAGATGCCGCTAGGTCTGTCGGCTACCAGAAGACTGCTCAGCTCGAGCTCGCCCACGTCCTGTTCAAAACATACAAACAGTTCTTAAACCCATAACTAAAGTAAGGGCAACAACACCTACAACTCTATCCTTAACGTTCATCCTTAACCATCTCTCGAAAAGCATGGGGAGTCAGCCTCTAATACCCCATTAGCGTACAAACTCTCAATCACGCTCTCACGCCTAGCCGGTTCTCCCTAAACGACCGGTTAGCCTTTAATTACCTAATTAATAACCCAAACCTTCCAAAAAATACTTAACAACTCAATTAAATCCCTAAAAATTAGAAACCGCCCTTCAATGGCCTTCTCTTATTTTTTAAAATTTATTGGGCAAGAAAAACTGCACAAAAAGTGACGGCTCCGCCGGCGGCCGCCGGCAGAGAATTCCGGCGACCTCCGATCGCCACCATATTTTACCAGCAGCTTCGTCTCATCAAGTGGAACCACTTCCTAGTTCAACTCGAAGGCCAATTCGGCCTCTAACTAGGTCAATCGACAAGAATTACAAAAACCCGAATTAAAAGTCAACCCAAACTTCAAATCCTCAATTCTCTCTACACACTTCAAATCTAGCTACCAAATTCTAGGAGCTTAATGTACACCTCAAACCCATCAAAACCATATAAGGAAATCACCGGGAGGTGGCCTGAGGAGGAAGAAATCCGGTGTCGATGAACAGTGCTCAGGCCGTCCCTTCTCGCCGTGATTTCTCCCTAACGGCGGTGACTTGGCTCCGGTGACCACCACCAACTTGAAGGTGGCACAGCAGGCTTCAATTTGGTACCTAGCACGCGCCCTAACTCCGCCGGACGGAGGAGAAATCCGGTGATGAAATCCGACGGAAAAAATCGGGTTTTCGGAGGAATTTTCGAGGTGAACAGTAACTTTTCCAATTTTCACCTTTTCACCGATTTACCCCGGTAACTCACTACATATAGGCTTTTCACCAAATAGTAACTTTTGTTTTTAGACCATAACTTCTTCATACGATCTCTGATTTAAGCGTGCTACGTGTCCACGAACTCGTAACGACGCTCTCTACAACTTTCATGAAGAAAGTTTCTCCAAATTCCTGACCTAACGAAAAAGTCAACTTTTTGACCTCTCACGATAAAACGGTTACTACGAAATGGTTACAGATCAAAGTAACTTGGGTAGTAACCGACCGTAAATGGATTTTAGAACCGGGATGTGACAATTCTGCCCCCATATAAAAATTTCTTCATCGAAATTACATACCTGTCATTCGAAGAGATGGGGGTACTGCTGCCTCATCCATGCCTCTGGTTCCCATGTTGCTTCTTCTAACTCATGACTCCGCCAAAATACCTTCACTAGAGGAATGGTTTTGTTCCTGAGTACCTGTTCCTTCCAATCAAGGATCTTCACCGGCAATTCCTCATAAGTCAAATCCCTTTTTAAATTATCCGGTTGCTCCTGCAACACATGGGATGGATCGGCAATATATTTACGAAGCATGGACACATGGAAGACATTGTGTATCTTCGCCAATTCAGGGGGTAGGTCCAACCGATAAGCAAGTGAACCCACCCTCTCAATGATCTCATAAGGGCCTATGTACCTTGGGCTAAGCTTCCCCCGCTTGCCGAAACGTACTACTCCTTTCCAAGGAGATAGTTTCAGAAATACCCAATCACCCACTTGGAACTCAAGATCTCTCCTTCGGTTATCTGCATAGCTCTTTTGCCTACTATGAGCTGTCTTTAGCTTGTCTCGAACAACCTTGATCTTCTCATTTGTTTCAAGAATCAAGTCAAGACTACACAACTCTCTTTCACCAATTTCATTCCAACACAAAGGTGTACGACACTGTCGTCCATAAAGTGCCTCAAAAGGAGACATACCAATGGTAGAATGATGGCTATTATTGTAAGCAAACTCCATTAAAGCTAAGTTCTTGTCCAAGCTTCTTGAAAACTGCATAGCACACGACCTTAGCATGTCCTCTAAGGTCTGGATAGTCCTTTCGGACTGCCCGTCGGTATGAGGATGAAAGGCTGTGCTGAATTGCAATCTAGTGCCCAAAGCTGCTTGTAAAGCTCTCCAAAACCTGGAGGCAAATCTAGGATCCCGATCCGACACTATAGTCTCCAGCACCCCGTGAAGTCTCACAATCTCATTGACTGATCATTATACTGTGCCTCTCGCACTTTAACAATTAAAACTGGCCTCACTTGAAAATTAGCCACCAAGGCTTCTACTTCATCTTCCCAAAGTTCAACACCAGTAGCCCGCAACTCGTAGAGAAGCGGAACCCAAACCGCCCTCAAATGAGCCAAAGAGACGGAAGGGTCGGGACAAGGCACGAGGCGAATAAAGGACGTTTAAGGGTCGGGACAACGCACAAAGCAGTGGGTAATATCAAGGACCCCGCACAAAGTAGTGGGTAATATCAGGGACCCCGCATGAAGCAGTTATGGGTATTTACCGTGATGCCACATGAAGTGGTATGTGTAATAATCAGTGATAAGTGCGTTTTACGCTATGTTTTTAATATGTTTTTACCCTCATTTGTACCTTGTTTATTCCTTAGTAAGGTTGTTTTTACTTATATTGAGTCAAAAGGGTTTTTCTGTAGAGTAATGGTTAATATGTGTCTTTATACAGAAATTTGTGCTTAAGTGTTGTAAATTCGATTTGGAACAAACACTTGGTTATTTCTCTTATGATTCACCGTACCTTTACATTGTCATTTTTGATGGATTTTGTTTAATGTGTAGATGACATGTAAATGAGCATATGAGAACAAGAATCATGAAGATTGGACTCATGGAGGACAACAAGAGAGGCCATGGAAAAGAAGAAACTCCGAAACATAAGATTTTGATCCGAGCAGAAATTTCCAGAAACCATAACTCAACTTCAAAGATTTCCTGAGGACGATCCCGGAGGAACCAGGGAACGTGCCATATATGGATGGAAAGCTGTGGATGTCTAGTTTCTAAATCTTTTGGAATCGCAGCAATCCGAGTTCTGAGGAAGAAGTTATGCTGGAAACAATGGCCGGAGGTCAGTCTCGCGAATGAAACTCTCCCGCGAATGAAATCTTATTCGCGAGCAGAAATCTCTCCCGCGAACAGAAATCCTACATCAACTTCGGAAAATCATATCTAAATATCCAGGAGGAATCTGTGGACGAGCCATATATCATTGGAAAGCTACGGAAGTCTAGTTTTCAGATCTTCTTGAATCAAAGCATTTGGAGTTTAGATGAAGGAGTTATGATCAAAACAATGGACGGAGGTCAAGCTGCAAAACTGGGCAGTTTCTGCCTAAGTTGTCACACGAGTTTGGGAGGATGTTTCTTCACCAAAATTCTTCCCAAGCATGTCAAAGGACTTAAGAAGAGCTTAATGAAGTCATGGGAAGCTGCATTAAAGAAGAAGATTTGAAGAATGCATCATGGCAGCCGAAACAACCAAGTATGGAGCTTTTCCGGTCAAACCGGGAAAGTCTGTCCTTGCCGAGTTTGTCCATGATTTCGGCTGCCTATGAGCCCAAGAACTTGTGTATAAGGCCTACATGGATCCAATAACATGTAGAGGAGTCCATGAAATCAGAAATCCAAGGTCCAAGACGAAATCTTTGTCCAAAGATAAAAAGAGGAAACCAAGCCCAACAAGGAAGGTGTCTCCTTGAAGCTCCTGAATTCTCTAGGGTTTCTCTTCAATATTTCTGTATAAATAGGGGCTGTATAGCTCGTGTTTAGGAGGTCCTTTATCAGTTTTAAGTCTTATAGTATAGCCAAACTCTACCCAAAAACCCTCACACAGCCAAAACACAAAGCTGCCGCCGAACACCCCTTGCAGCCGCATCAATCATCCCTTGCCGCCAACCATCCTTGCCTTAGCCGAACCTTTTAGGTAGGATTTGGTATGGATTTCTCCATGTCTTTGTGTATTGTTACTGTGTTTATTGTTCTTCATAAATATTATTTTTGGATTTTTGGTTTTATACAATTTCGGATGTTGTTAAGTTTTTCTTTGTGATCTTTTTAATAACATGTGAGTTGTGTAACGATTTAGTATGCATGTTAGGGTTGTAAAAGAAGTTAAAGAATCTGTATTTGTGTGTTTAACAATTGTTAAGTTAGTTAATCCTCTCCCGAGCAGATAATCGAACTTTAGGTTAGCTTGATTGCAACAGGTTAGCTATTAGGGGGGTGTTTCATGTGCCGTGGTATTCTAGGTCGAGTTGAGCGCTGAGACAGTTCGGTCCTAGGTGCTACAAGGGATGGTAGGGTGAGAGATTTGCATGTGGAATAGGATGAGTGACGCCATACCTAGGAAACATGTCTCCAACGACTCGTGGACAGTAAGTGTTGCTTGATTAGATTGAGCGCTGAGACAGTTTAGTCAAGTAGTCACATAGTTTAGGGTTGAGCGCTGAGACAACTTTAAACACTTGAGAAGTCTTAAGGGTTGGAACTAATTTGCAATTGTGAAAACATAAATAAGATAATTTAACCTTTCATAAAACTATTTGCATGCTAATCGGAGTTTACTTGTTATGTTCTTGAAACGATAAAGTGACCAATCTTGTACATATTTGTTCTTGTTTTATTTTTCTGTTTTGTTTATTGCCGAAACTCATATAAACCCCCCATATTATTCTTTATGTATATATTTGTTTATATTGTGTGAATATTTCTAACTATCTGTTTTGCAGAAATAAGTTCTTCCCTAGTGTCCCCGGTCTAGAACGATCCCTACTTACCAAAGTACAATGATAGGGTTTAAATTGATTAACATGTCATATTTTGATAGGTCAATCAGGACGCCGCACGAAGCGATAAGGGAAAAAGTGTCATGTGTAATACCAAGACACCCTAGGAAACGGCAAGAGAAAAAACTCGTGGTAATAACCGAGACACAACACAAAGCGGTAAGAGAAACAGAGCTGTGGGTAATAACCGGGACACCGCACGAAGCGGTTAAGGGAAATAATAAGGTCGGGAAACCGCACGAAGCAGTTAAGGGAAATAACCGGGCCGGGACACCACACGGAGCGATAAAAGAACATAACCGGGACAGGACACCACACAGAGTGGATAAGGGGCATTTTCGAGTCAGGAGGTTGCGCGGAGCAGTATAAGGTCATTATCGGGTCTAAACGCTGCACTAAGCGGTTGGGGGTCATTACCGGGCTGGGACGCCGCACGAAGCGGTTATGGGAAATAACCGGGTCAGGACGCACGTAGCGGTAAGGGTAATAACCGCGTCGGGCCGCACTAAGCGCGGGGTAACAACCAATCACACCGCAAGAAGCGGTAAGGGAAATAATCGTGACCTTGCACAAGCCGTGGGTAATAACTGAGCTGTTGCACGAGACAGTAAGTGTAATAACAAGGACGCCGCACGAAGCGGTAAGGGATTTAAAACCGTGTAATAACAGGGACACCGCACAAAGCAGTAAGAAAAATAACCAGGACACCGTGAAACGGTAAGGAAAATAAAACTGTGGGTAATAACCAGGACCCTGCACAAAGCTATGGGTAATGTCGAGGACGCCGCACGTAGCGGTAAGAGTAATAACAGTGACCCCGCACGAAACCGTGGGTAATAACTGCGATGCCACACGAAGCGGTAAGAGTAATAAATGTGATCCCGCATGAAACCGTGGGTAACAACCGAGATGCCACACGAAGCGGTAAGTGTAATAACCGGATGCCACACGAAGCGGTAAAGGAAATAGTCGTGGGTAATAATCGGGACCCCGCCCAAATCGGTGGTTAGTAACCTAGATCCCTCATAAAGCCGTGGGTAATAACCGGAAGCCCGCACAAAGTTGCTAAGGGAAATAACCGGGTCGGGCACCGCATGGAGTTGATAAGGAAATTTCCAGGTCGGGAAGCTGCATAGAGCCGCACAAAGACATGGTTAATAACCGACCTATGTACAAAGCCATGGGTAATAACCGCAACCCCACACAAAACAGTTAAGGGAAAATAACCTGGTCAAGGCACCGCATGGAACGGTTAAAGGCATTATCGGGAGGGGACGCCGCACAAAGAGGTAAGGGAAATAAAGTCGTGGTAATAACAAACACCGCAAGAAGAAGTTTAAGGACATTATTGAGTCAAGATGCCGCACGAAGCGATTTAAGGACATTACCGAGTCGGGACGCCGCACGAAGCAGTTTAGGGTTATTACTGTTACCCAATGCCGCACGAAGCAGTTTAGGGATTGAGTCGAGACGCCGCACGAAGCGGTTTAGGGACATGTCCGAGTCGAGACGATGCAAGAAGTGGATCAAGGTCATTTCTAGGTTAGGACTCCACACGTGGTAGTTTAGGGACATTACCTGATTAAGGTGCCGCACATAGCGGTTTAGGGAAATAACTGGGTCGGGACGCGGTACGGAGCGAATAAAGGACGTTTAAGGGTCGGGACAAAGCATAAAGTAGTGGGTAATATCAAGGACCCCGCACAAAGCAGTGGGTAATATCAGGGACCCCGCATGAAGCTTAAGCGCAATAACAAGGATGTCGCAAAAAGCGGTAAATGTATTAAAGTTGTGGGTAATAACCGGGAAACCATACGAAACGGTAAGAAAAATAACCAAGACCCCGCACGAAGAAGTTATGGGTATTTACCGTGATGCCACATGAAGTGGTATGTGTAATAATTAGGACGCCGCACGAAGCGATAAGGGAAACAATGTCATGTGTAATACCAAGACACCCCACGAAACGGCAAGAGAAAAAACTCGTGGTAATAACCGAGACACCGCATAAAGCGGTAAGAGAAACAGAGCTGTGGGTAATAACCGGGACACCGCACGAAGCGGTTAAGGGAAATAACAAGGTCGGGACACCGCACGAAGCAACTAAGGGAAATAACTGGGCCGGGACACCGCACGGAGCGATAAAAGAACATAACCGGGACAGGACACCACACAGAGTGGATAAGGGCCATTTCCGAGTCAGGAGGCTGCGCGGAGCAGTTTAAGGTTATTATCGGGTCTAGACGCCGCACTAAGCGGCAGTGGGTCATTACCGGGCTGGGACCCCGCACGAAGCGGTTATGAAAAATAACCGGGTCGGGACGCACGTAGCGGTAAAGGTAATAACTGGGTCAGGCCGCACTAAGCCGGGGGTAACAACAAGGACACCACAAGAATTAGTAAGGGTAATAATCGAGACCTTGCACGAGCCGTGGGTAATAACCGGGATGTTGCACGAGACAGTAAGTGTAATAACCAGGATACCGCACGAAGCGGTGAGGGAATTAAAACCGTGTAATAACAGGGACACCACACAAAGCAGTAAGAAAAATAACCGGGACACCGTGAAACGGTAAGAAAAATAAAACTATGGGTAATAACTAGGACCCTGCACAAAGCTATGGGTAATATCGGGGAGGCCGCACGAAGCGGTAAGAGTAATAACATTGACCCCGTACGAAACCGTGGGTAATAACTGGGGTGCCACATGAAGCGATAAGAGTAATAAAAGTGATCCCGCACAAAACCGTGGGTAATAACTGGGATGCCACACGAAGCGGTAAGAGTAATAAATGTGATCCCGCATGAAACCGTGGGTAATAACCGAGATGCCACACGAAGCGGTAAGTGTAATAACCGGATGCCACACGAAGCGGTAAAGGAAATAGTCATGGGTAATAATCGGGACCCCGCCCAAATCCGTAGTTAATAACCTAGATCCCGCATAAAGCCGTGGGTAATAACCGGAAGCCCGCACAATGCTGCTAAGGGAAATAACCGGGTCGGAACACCGCATGGAGTTGATAAGGACAATTCCAGGTCGGGAAGCCGCATAGAGCCGCACGAAGCCGTGGTTAATAACCGACCTATGTACAAAGCCATGGGTAATAACCGCAACCCCACACAAAACAGTTAAGGGAAAATCACCTGGTCGAGGCACCGCATGGAGCGATTAAAGTCATTATCGGGTGGGGACGCCGAACAGAGGTAAGGGAAATAAGGTCGTGGTAATAACAAACGCCGCACCGAGCGGATAAGGGAAATTATTGGGTTAGGACACCGCAACAAGCAGTTTAAGGAAATTAATGAGTCAAGATGCCGCACGAAGCGATTTAAGGACATTACCGACTCGAGACGCCGCACGAAGCGATTTAGGGTTATTACTGTCAGGACCTACCCCGAGTTTAATCCTGTGGAGACCACCTCAAGGGAACTTCTTACCGAAACCCCCTTGAAATGGCCAACCCTTCCTACGTACCAACTCAGCACTTCCATGAGTATCTAACAACAATCCCTAACTCATGAAGGCATCCTGCTCCCTACCCTACTTAACTAGCTAAACTGGGTTAGTCATAGCATTCTACAAAGATGATTATCCTAAAGAATTTCAAGCGGCAACGGATTGATCGACTATGCCTCGACTCTTGTACGCGCTCGACCTCCTCTCAAGAACCCTGCACCACTAGGCATTTGAAAACGAAGGGCCAAGGGGAGAAACATTGAAAAACTGTTAGCGTGAGTGGACGAAAATCAAATATAAAAACTCTATTTTCCTTTAATGCTCTCCCTTAGAGTTTTCTCAGAAAATCCGCATGCAACAAATCATGGACATTAAATCATTCAATTAAATCCCTTGGCTCAAATATATATAATTATGTGGGGTGTTAACCTCATCCACGAGAAACCGACCTGCTCTATTCGGGAAGGTCTAATGACCGGCTACCACCGAAGAGGGTCCCCGACCTGCTCTATCCGGGAAGGTCTAATGACCAGCTACCACCGGAGAGGGTCCCCGACCTGCTCTATCTGGGAAGGTCTAGTGACCAGCTACCACCAGAGAGGGTCCCCGACCTGCTCTATTCGGAAAGGTCTAGTGACCAGCTACCACCGAAGAGGGTCCCTGACTTGCTCTATCCGGGAAGGTCTAATGACCAGCTACCACCGGAGAGGGTCCATGCTAGCATTCAATCCTTATATCCTTTTCCCTTTAAAAATCCTTTTAAAATCCTTTAAATCCTTTAAAACCTCTTGGGAAAAATAATCTGAAAACCAAGTCAATTCACCCTGACTTTACCCCAAAAGCATTGGATTTAAAACCTTCCCAAGAAACCAAAACCGGTTCTCTGCCTGTACTTTAAAAACCCCTTTAAATCCGTGAGCCAAGTTTCTCCTTTTAAAATCATCCCCCTCCAGAATCCCAAAACGATGATAATCAATAAAACCATAATCTGGGAAAATCCTTTAAAACCCCGGGAAAGGTAGGAACCTCTTTCCCGGCTCATTTATCTTTAAAATCATTAAATCCCATTTTCCCAAAATCACCGTAAAACATATAAATGGAGGAAATCATATATGCAGGAGAAATCAAATAAAGTATATGGCATGCAATTTAATTTAAAACAAAGGTCCACTCACAGTACTTATTGCGACCTTCTTCCTGCTCGGAAAGCTCCTCGAGCGAAACCCTCGAACTAACCATGTAGTCGAGCCCGTCTCACGTTCGACCAGAGACTGTACAAACAAACCATTATATTAGTCATTCCATAGTTGACTTGGTCTTTTCCTAGTTTGACCATGAAATCCTATTTGACCACGTGTTGACCAAGTTCCTTTCTTTTTAACAGCTTTTAAAACAATACGCTTAAATCTGAATATCGACTTTCCTTACTGTTTTATTAACGATAAGTTATCACATAGTAATTTTGTCGAATTACTATAGACACCCAATCAACCACTTTACCAATTACGGGTTATGAGTCGATATACCCGGTAAGACATTACCCGAATTATTTACAGTACCCAACTCGGAGACTAAGATTCCTGAGTTGCCTAGAATCTCACTTAAAGATCCGGTTGTCTTAACTTAACCGGTTACTAAGATTGACCTTTCCCTTTTTACTTTTATCGGTCAATTTTTCTTAAATGGAAACCTTCCAAAAAAGGAAAGTTTCCCAAAATGGGAAGTTTCCTAACATGGCAAGTGTTCTTTAGAATGGGAAGTTTCCCAAAATGGAAACTTCCTAATTACGTCCAATTTCTCCATAAATACTCAAATTAGGAATTATCAGTACTTCCCGACTAAAAGCTTAACAGGAATTCGATTCCTACCTCTTCGGCATTCTGCCGGAACTATTACGTTTCACCTGATTCCGGTAACTTGCCGGAATTTCGCCATAACTTCCCCGTTTTCTTCTTTACCAAGTTATCGACACATGCAGCAAAAACAACACAATTAATTCAGTCCAAGGTTCAACCGCAGTTCAAACAACAAAATTCTTAGAGGGAGCGAGTCTTACCCTCTGCCGGCTTCCAAACTCCCACCCTATGCCGAGGGTAACCTCTGCACCACCACAGGGCATCACAGTGGGCCTTTCTACCCTCCTTTCACCAATCTTCCTTCTCCTTCATCTCCAAGCCACAACCACCACAACACAAACACCAAAAACTCAGAAAGAAGACCTCTAACAGTCGAAACCAAAATCCCAGAAACACCAAACTCAGTGAAATCGAACTAGGAGGAAACTATACTTACCCAGCTGCTAGAGATGACGAACCAAGCCTCCTAGAGTTCAGGGAACTCAAGTGAACCAAGAGAACTGGCCGCCGGCGACTCGCTGTCGAAACCCAGAAAAACAGTGAAAGGGAGGGTTTAGCAACAGGGCTCGAATCGAAGACTTAAGGGCATCAAATTGAAGAACAAGGAAGGAGGAAGAGAAACCTACCCTTCAAAGTCGCCGTCGCTGCCCGACACGCCGGAAAAAGGCGAACACAGTCGAGTTTCTCCTCGGTCAATCTCCGTCGACGGTTGATGAATCTCGGATTGAGTGACTGGGTTTTGTAGAGGAGAGTGAGAGGGTCAGTTTGGTGGGGGTGCGCCGGCGTGGGTTGGCCGGACGAGGCAATGATGGGGGTGGCGGAGCTGAAGACCGAGAGCAGAGAGAGAGAGACTGGCTCGGGTCAACGCCCGAGTTGGGTTTTGACTCGGGTCAACTCTCCCTTCCCCTATATATAGCCAAATCAACGGTCCAGATCAAAGCCTTAATTGATCTGACGGTCAGATTTAAAGAAAGTAAAAAGTGAAAAGGTTAAATGGTAATTCACTTTTTTACCGGATGGATAATCAAAAGTTACCATAAACTTCAGAAATTCACAGAAATTAGCCGGAAGCTCCGAAAAATATTCCGAAAATACCGGGAGACATTACCTGATTAAGGTGTCGCACATAGCGGTTTAGGGAAATAACTGGGTCGGGACGCGGCACGGAGCGAATAAAGGACGTTTAAGGGTCGGGACAACGCACAAAGCAGTGGGTAATATCAAGGACCCCGCATGAAGCTTAAGCGCAATAACAAGTATGTCGCACGAAACGGTAAATGTAATAAAGTTGTGGGTAATAACCGGGAAACCATACGAAGCGGTAAGAAAAATAACCAAGACCCCGCACGAAGCAGTTATGGGTATTTACCGTGATGCCACATGAAGTGGTATGTGTAATAATCAGGACGCCGCACGAAGCGATAAGAGAAACAATGTCATGTGTAATACCAAGACACCCCACGAAACGGCAAGAGAAACAATGTCATGGTAATAACCGAGACACCACACAAAGCGGTAAGAGAAACAGAGCTGTGGGTAATAACCGGGACACCGCACGAAGAGGTTAAGGGAAATAACAAGGACAGGACACCGCACGAAGCAGTTAAGGGAAATAACCGGGCCGAGACACCGCACGGAGCGATAAAAGAACATAACCGGGACAGGAGACCACAAAGAGTGGATGAGGGCCATTTCCGAGTCAGGAGGCTGCGCAGAGCAGCTTAAGGTCATTATCGGGTCTAGACGCCGCACTAAGCGGTTGTGGGTCATTACCGGGCTGGGACGCCGCACAAAGCGGTTATGGGAAATAACCGGAGCGGGACACACGTAGCGGTAAAGGTAATAACTGGGTCAGGCCGCACTAAGCCGGGGGTAACAACCAGGACACCACAAGAAGCAGTAAGGGTAATAATCGAGAACTTGCACAAGCCGTGGGTAATAACCGGGATGTTGCACGAGACAGTAAGTGTAATAACCAGGACGCCGCACGAAGCGGTAAGGGAATTAAAACCGTGTAATAACAGGGACACCGCACAAAGCAGTAAGAAAAATAACCGGGACACCGTGAAATGGTAAGGAAAATAAAACTGTGGGTAATAACCAGTACCCTGCACAAAGCTATGTGTAATATCGGTGACGCCACACGAAGCGGCAAGAGTAATAACAGTGACCCCGCACAAAACCGTGGGTAATAACTGGGATGCCACACGAAGCGGTAAGAGTAATAAATGTGCTCCCGCATGGAACCGTGGGTAATAAGCGAGATGCCACACGAAGCGGTAAGTGTAATAACCGGATGCCAAAAGAAGCGGTAAAGGAAATAGTCATGGGTAATAATCGGGACCCCGCCCAAATCAGTGGTTAATAACCTATCCCGCATAAAGCCGTGAGTAATAACCGGAACCCCGCACAAAGCAGCTATGGGAAATAACCGGGTCGGGACACCGCATGGAGTTGATAAGGACAATTCCAGGTCGGGAAGCCGCATAGAGGCGGATGAAGCGGTGGTTAATAACCGACCTATGTACAAAGCCATGGGTAATAACCGCAACCCCACACAAAACAGTTAAGGGAAAATCACCTGGTCGAGGCACCGCATGGAGCGGTTAAAGACATTATCGGATGGGGACGCCGCACAAAGAGGTAAGAGAAATAAAGCCGTGGTAATAACAAACGCCGCACTGAGCGGATAATGGAAAATATTGGGTTAGGACACCGCAAGAAGCAGTTTAAGGACATTTATGAGTCAAGATTTCGCATGAAGCGATTTAAGGACATTACCGACTAGGGACGCCGAACGAAGCAGTTTAGGGTTATTAATGTTACCCAATGCAGCACGAAGCAGTTTAGGGACTGAGTCGAGACGCCGCACATAGCGGTTTAAGGACATGTCCGAGTCGAGACGATGCAAGGAATGGATCAAGGACATTTCTAGGTCAGGACTCCACACGTGGTAGTTTAGGGACATTACCTGATTAAGGTGCCGCACATAGCGGTTTAGGGAAATAACTGGGTCGGGACGCGGCACGGAGCGAATAAAGGACGTTTAAGGGTCGGGACAACGCACAAAGCAGTGGGTAATATCAAGGACCCCGATCAAAGTAGTGGGTAATATCAGGGACACCGCACGAAGCGGTTATGGGAAATAACCGGGTCGGGACGCATGTAGCGCTAAGGGTAATAATCGGGTCGGGCCGTACTAAGCCGGGGGTAACAACCAGGACACCGCAAGAAGCGGTAGGGTAATAATCGAGCCCTTGCACGAGCCGTGGGTAATAACCGGGATGTTGGACGAGACAGTAAGTGTAATAACCAAGACGCCGCACGAAGCGGTAAGGGAATTAAAACTGTGTAATAACAGGGACACCGCACAAAGCAGTAAGAAAAATAACCGGGACACCGTGAAACGGTAAGGAAAATAAAATTGTGAGTAATAACTAGGACCCTGCACAAAGCTATGGGTAATATCGGGGACGCCGCACGAAGCGGTAAGAGTAATAACAGTGACCCCGCACGAAACCGTGGGTAATAACTGGGATGCCACACGAAGCGGTAAGAGTAATAAATGTGATCCCGCATGAAACCATGGGTAATAACCGAGATTCCACACGAAGCGGTAAGTGTAATAACTGGATGCCACACGAAGCGGTAAAGGAAATAGTCGTGGGTAATAATCGGGACCCCGCCCAAATCCGTGGTTAATAACCTAGATCCCGCATAAAGTCGTGGGTAATAACCGGAAGCCCACACAAAGCTGCTAAGGGAAATAACCGGGTCAGGACACCGCATGGAGTTGATAAGGACAATTCCAGGTCGGGAAGCCGCATAGAGCCGCACGAAGCCGTGGTTAATAACCGACCTATGTACAAAGCCATGGGTAATAACCGCAACCCCACACAAAACAGTTAAGGGAAAATCACCTGGTCGAGGCACCGCATGGAGCGATTAAAGACATTATCGGGTGGGGACGCCGAAAAGAGGTAAGGGAAATAAGGTCGTGGTAATAACAAACGCCGCACTAAGCGGATAAGGGAAATTATTAGGTTAGGACACCGCAACAAACAGTTTAAAGACATTAATGAGTCAAGATGCCGCACGAAGCGATTTAAGGACATTACCGACTTGGGACGCCGCACAAAGCGGTTTAAGGTTATTTTGTTACCCAATGCCGCACGAAGCAGTTTAGGGACTGAGTCGAGACGCCGCACGAAGCGGTTTAGAGACATGTCCGAGTCGAGACGATGCAAGGAGTGGATCAAGGACATTTCTAGGTTAGGACTCCACACGTGGTAGTTTAGGGACATTACCTGATTAAGGTGCCGCACATAGCGGTTTAGGAAAATAACTGGGTCGGGACGCGGCACGGAGCGAATAAAGGACGTATAAGGGTCGGGACAACGCACAAAGCAGTGGGTAATATCAAGGACCCCTCACAAAGCAGTGGGTAAAATCAGGGACCCCGCACGAAGCTTAAGCGCAATAACAAGGATGTCGCACGAAGCGGTAAATGTAATAAAGTTGTGGGTAATAACCGGGAAACCATACGAAACGGTAAGAAAAATAACCAAGACCCCGCTCGAAGCCGTTATGGGTATTTACCGTGATGCCATATGAAGTGGCATGTGTAATAATCAGGACGCCGCACGAAGCGATAAGGGAAACCATGTCATGTGTAATACCAAGAGACCCCACGAAACGGCAAGAGAAAAAACTCATGGTAATTACAGAGACACCGCACAAAGCGGTAAGAGAAACAGAGCTGTGGGTAATAACCGGGACACTACACGAAGCGGTTAAGGGAAATAACAAGGTCGGGACACCGCACGAAGCAGTTAAGGGAAATAACCGGGCCAGGACACCGCACGGAGCGATAAAAGAACATAACCGGGACAGGACACCACACAGAGTGGATAAGGGCCATTTCCGAGTCAGGAGGCTGTGCGGAGCAGTTTAAGGTCATTATCGGGTCTAGATGCCGCACTAAGCGGTAGTGGGTCATTACCGGGTTGGGACACCGCACGAAGCGGTTATGGGAAATAACCGGGTCGGGACGCATGTAGCGGTAAGGGTAATAACCGGGTCAGGCCGCACTAAGTCGGGGGTAACAACCAGGACACCGCAAGAAGCGGTAAGGGTAATAATCGAGCCCTTGCACGAGCCGTGGGTAATAACCGGGATGTTGCACGAGACAGTAAGTGTAATAACCAGGACGTCGCACGAAGCGGTAAGGGAATTAAAACCGTGTAATAAAAGGGACACCGCACAGAGCAGTAAGAAAAATAACCGGGACACCGTGAAACGGTAAGGAAAATAAAATTGTGGGTAATAACCAGTACCCTGCACAAAGCTATGGGTAATATCAGGGACGCCGCACTAAGCGGTAAGAGTAATAACATTGACCCCGCACAAAACCGTGGGTAATAACTGGGTCGGGACGCGGCACGGAGCGAATAAAGGACAGGGTCGGGACAACGCACAAAGCAGTGGGAAATATCATGGACCCCGCACAAAGCAGTGGGTAATATCAAGGACCCCGCACGAAGCTTAAGCGCAATAACAAATATGTCGCACGAAGCGGTAAATGTAATAAAGTTGTGGGTAATAACCGGGAAACCATACGAAACGGTAACAAAAATAACCAAGACCCCGCACGAAGCAGTTATGGGTATTTACCGTGATGCCACATGAAGTGGCATGTGTAATAATCAGGACGCCGCACGAAGCGATAAGGGAAACAATGTCATGTGTAATACCAAGAGACCCCACGAAACGGCAAGAGAAAAAACTCGTGGTAATAACAGAGACACCGCACAAAGCGGTAAGAGAAACAGAGCTGTGGGTAATAACCGGGACACTACACGAAGCGGTTAAGGGAAATAACAAGGTCGGGACACCGCACGAAGCAGTTAAGGGAAATAACCGGGCCAGGACACCGCACGGAGCGATAAAAGAACATAACCGGGACAGGACACCACACAGAGTGGATAAGGGCCATTTCCGAGTTAGGAGGCTGTGCGGAGCAGTTTAAGGTCATTATCGGGTCTAGATGCCGCACTATCGGTAAGAGTAATAACAGTGACCCCGCACAAAACCGTGGGTAATAACTGGATGCCACACGAAGCGGTAAGAGTAATAAATGTGATCCCGCATGAAACCGTGGGTAATAACCGAGATGCCACACGAAGCGGTAAGTGTAATAACCGGATGCCACACAAAGCGGTAAAGGAAATAGTCGTGAGTAATAATCGGGACCCCGCCCAAATCCATGGTTAATAACCTAGATCCCGCATAAAGCCGTGGGTAATAACCGGAAGCCCGCACAAAGCTGCTAAGGGAAATAACCGGGTCGGGACACCGCATGGAGTTGATAAGGACAATTCCAGGTCAGGAAGCCGCATAGAGCCGCACGAAGCCGTGGTTAATAACCGACCTATGTACAAAGCCATGGGTAATAACCGCAACCCCACACAAAACAGTTAAGGGAAAATCACCTGGTCGAGGCACCGCATGGAGCGATTAAAGACATTATCGGGTGGGGACACCGAAAAGAGGTAAGGGAAATAAGGTCGTGGTAATAACAAACGCCGCACTGAGCGGATAAGGGAAATTATTCGGTTAGGACACCGCAACAAGCAGTTTAAAGACATTAATGAGTCAAGATGCCGCACGAAGCGATTTAAGGACATTACCGACTCGGGACGCCGCACGAAGCGATTTAAGGACATTACCGACTCGGGACGCCGCACAAAGCAGTTTAAGGTTATTTTGTTACCCAATGCCGCACGAAGCAGTTTAGGGACTGAGTCGAGACGCCGCACGAAGCGGTTTAGGGACATGTCCGAGTCGAGACGATGCAAGGAGTGGATCAAGGACATTTCTAGGTTTGGACTCCACACGTGGTAGTTTAGGGACATTACCTGATTAAGGTGCCGCACATAGCGGTTTAGGAAAATAACTGGGTCAGGACGCGGCACGGAGCGAATAAAGGACGTTTAAGGGTCGGGACAACGCAAAAAGCAGTGGGTAATATCAAGGACCCCGCACAAAGCAGTGGGTAATATCAAAGACCCCGCACGAAGCTTAAGCGCAATAACAAGGATGTCGCACGAAGCGGTAAATGTGATAAAGTTGTGGGTAATAACCGGGAAACCATACGAAACGGTAAGAAAAATAACCAAGACCCCGCACGAAGCAGTTATGGGTATTTACCGTGATGCCACATGAAGTGGTATGTGTAATAATCAGGACGCCGCACGAAGCGATAAGGGAAACAATGTCATGTGTAATACCAAGACACCCCACGAAACGGCAAGAGAAAAAACTCGTGGTAATAACCGAGACACCGCACAAAGCGGTAAGAGAAACAGAGCTGTGGGTAATAACCGGGACACCGCACGAAGCGGTTAAGGCAAATAACCAGGTCGGGACACCGCACAAAGCAGTTATGGGAAATAACCGGGCCGGGACACCGCACGGAGCGATAAAAGAACATAACCGGGACAGGACACCACACAGAGTGGATAAGGGCCATTTCCGAGTCAGGAGGCTGCGCGGAGCAGTTTAAGGTCATTATCGGGTCTAGACGCCGCACTAAGCGGTAGTGGGTCATTACCGGGCTGGGACACCGCACGAAGCGGTTATGGGAAATAACCGGGTCGGGACGCATGTAGCGGAAAGGGTAATAACCGGGTCGGGCCGCACTAAGCCGGGGGTAACAACTAGGACACCGCAAGAAGCGGTAAGGGTAATAATCGAGCCATTGCACGAGCCGTGGGTAATAACCGGGATGTTGCACGAGACTGTAAGTGTAATAACCAAGACGCCGCACGAAGCGGTAAGGGAATTAAAACCGTGTAATAACAGGGACACCGTTAAACGGTAAGGAAAATAAAACTTTGGGTAATAACTAGGACCCTGCACAAAGCTATGGGTAATATCGGGGACGCCGCACGAAGCGGTAAGAGTAATAACAGTGACCCCGCACGAAACCGTGGGTAATAACTGGGATGCCACACGAAGCGGTAAGAGTAATAAATGTGATCCCGCATGAAACCGTGGGTAATAACCGACATGCCACACGAAGCGGTAAGTGTAATAACCGGATGCAACACGAAGCGGTAAAGGAAATAGTCGTGGGTAATAATCAGGACCCCGCCCAAATCCTTGGTTAATAACCTAGATCCCGCATAAAGCCGTGGGTAATAATCTGAAGCCCGCACAAAGCTGCTAAGGGAAATAACCGGGTCGGGACACCGCATGGAGTTGATAAGGACAATTCCTGGTCGGGACGCCGCATAGAGCCGCACGAAGCCGTGGTTAATAACTGACCTATGTACAAAGCCATGGGTAATAACGGCAACCCCACACAAAACAGTTAAGGGAAAATCACCTGGTCGAGGCACCGCATGGAGAGATTAAAGACATTATCGGGTGGGGACGCCGAAAAGAGGTAAGGGAAATAAGGTCGTGGTATTAACAAATGCCGCACTGAGCGGATAAGGGAAATTATTGGGTTAGGACACCGCAACAAGCAGTTTAAAGACATTAATGAGTCAAGATGCCGCACGAAGCGATTTAAGGACATTACCGACTCGGGACGCCGCACAAAGCGGTTTAAGGTAATTTTGTTACCCAATGCCGCACGAAGCAGTTTAGGGACTGAGTCGAGACGCCGCACGAAGCGGTTTAGGGACATGTCCGAGTCGAGACGATGCAAGGAGTGGATCAAGGCCATTTCTAGATTAGGACTCCACACGTGGTAGTTTAGGATCATTACCTGATTAAGGTGCCGCACATAGCGGTTTAGGGAAATAACTGGGTCGGGACGCGGCACGGAGCGAATAAAGGACGTTTAATGGTCGGGACCCCGCACAAAGCAGTGGGTAATATCAAGGACCCCGCACAAAGCAGTGGGTAATATCAGGGACCCTGCACGAAGCAGTTATGGGTATTTACCGTGATGCCACATGAAGTGGTATGTGTAATAATCTGGACGCCGCACGAAGCGATAAGGGAAACAATGTCATGTGTAATACCAAGACACCCCACGAAACGGCAAGAGAAAAAACTCGTGGTAATAACCGAGACACCGCACAAAGCGGTAAGAGAAACAGAGCTGTGGGTAATAACCGGGACACCGCACGAAGCGGTTAAGGGAAATAACCAGGTCGGGACACCGCACGAAGCAGTTAAGGGAAATAACCGGGACAGGACACCGCACGAAGCGGTTAAGGGAAATAACCAGGTCGGGACACCGCACGAAGCGGTTAAGGGAAATAACCAGGTCAGGACACCGCACGAAGCGGTAAAGGAATTAAAACCGTGTAATAACAGGGACACCGCACAAAGCAGTAAGAAAAATAACCGAGACACCGTGAAACGGTAAGGAAAATAAAACTGTGGGTAATAACCAGGACCCTACACAAAGCTATGGGTAATATCGGGGACGAAGCGGTAATTGTAACCGGGATGCCACACGAAGCGGTAATTGTAATAACTGGATGCCACACGAAGTGGTAAGTGTAATAACTGGATGCCACACGAAGTGGTAAGGGAAATAATCGTGGGTAATAACCGGGACCCCGCCCAAATCCATGGTTAAGAGTTAAGGGAAATAACCAAGTCGGGACACCGCACAGAGCGGATACGGGATATTACCGGGTCGGGACACCGTACAGAGCAGTTAAGGACATTACCGAGCAATAACATCGCACGAAGCGGTAAGAAAAATAGCTGGAACGCCGCATGGAGCAGTAAGGGAAATAAAGATGTGAGTAATTACCAGGACCCCGCACAAAGCAGTTATGGGTATTTACCGTGATGCCACATGAAGTGGTATGTGTAATAATCAGGACGTTGCACGAAGCGATAAGGGAAAAATTGTCATGTGTAATACCAAGACACCGCACGAAGCGACAAGAGAAAAAACTCGTGGTAATAACCGAGACACCGCACAAAGCGGAAAGAGAAACAAAGCTGTGGGTAATAACCGAGACACCGCACGAAGCGGTTAAGGGAAATAACCAGGTCGGGACACCACACGAAGCAGTTAAGGAAATAACCAGGCTGGGACACCGCACGGAGCGATAAAGGAACATAACCGGGACAAGACACCACAGTGTATAACGGCCATTTCCGAGTCGGTAGGCTGCGCGGAGCAGTTTAAGGTCATTACCGGGTCTGGACGCCGCACTGAGCGATTATGTGTCATTAGCAAGCAGGGACGCCGCACAGAGCGATTATGGGAAATAACCGGGTTGGGACGCACGAAGCGGTAAGGGTAATAACCGAGTCAGGCCGCACTAAGCCGGGGTAACAACCTAGACACCGCACAAAGCGGTAAGGGTAATAATCAAGACCTAACACGAGCCGTGGGTAATAACCAGGATGTTGCACGAGATAGTAAGTGTAATAACCAGGACGCCACACGAAGCGGTAAGGGAATTAAAACCCTGTAACAACTGGGACACCGGACAAAGCAGTAAGAAAAATAACCTGGACACCACATGAAACGGTAAGGGAAATAAAACTGTGGGTAATAACCAGGACCCCTGCACAAAGCTGTGGGTAATATCGAGGACCCCGCACTAATCGGTAAGTGTAATAACCAGGATGCCGCACGAAGCGATAAATGTAATAAAACCATGGGTAATAACTGGGACACCATACAAAATGGTAAGAAATATAATCAGGGCCCGCACGAAATCGTGTGTAATAACCCAAACACCACACAAAGAGGTAAGGGAAATAACCGGGACGCCCCACAAAGCGGTAATGGGAAATAAATTAAGAGGCTCGAGTGTTTTTATGTCTATTTAAGTCTTAAGTATTCAAGAGTTCTTATTTATGAGTTATATTAGTCTTATGGTATTCTAGGAGTTTTAAGTGTTTTATTTGAAGCATAAAGATTGCTTTCTAATGTAATGCAATCTTAAGAGCATATTGGAATGAATTCAGATTTTATCTTATTAAAGGCTTGGTGTTGTTTCCTCTCCCCTAACCTCCCTCATTCTATATGCTTTCTTAAACTCTCAACACTCCTACCGACCCTCATTCTATATGCATCTATGATAATCCAGCATTTTTGAGAGAACACGAACAAGAAATGTCCCCAACATCCAAAATTCAGCAGAAAGATTGAGTCACAATGAGATTACCTCAAGTACCGTGTGAAGCAATTGGAAAGCGGCATGCGTCCTGTTATCTCTTAAAAGTGAAGCGGAATTCCATAGAAATAAATTCCTCTGTGTACTCTAATGAGCAATTAATCAAGTGGTTCACACAAATAGTTCAACCTGAGAACAATGATGCATATACATGAGACGATCTCAGCAAAAATGAGTAAGCCCTTGTACAATTATCAAAAAATGATTATGCAATACCATATATAATGATCTGAGTATAATTCTCATAATACCATGACATGTAAGCATCTTGCAACTACTCTAATGTAAGTTGGCCTTGATGATTATCATAAGCACACTTCCCCTGGCAAACTATATTATACAGAATTTAATTTTTTTTCAAGGTGGTTACTTTTTTCCCTATAAGAAACACAAGTTTGTTTATCAGAAGAAAGAAATTCATCAACACAACACAACAAGACAATGAGACCAACTGAGGCAGCATGGAAAACATTGTAAAATGGTTCACAATAAACAGCCCAGCACTTTGCTATTTAGCAATTACTTGTGAGATGTGTGAAATATATTTCACATGATGACACTGTGAGTTATATTAGTCTTATGGTATTCTAGGAGTTTTAAGTGTTTTATTTGAAGCATAAAGATTGCTTTCTAATGTAATGCAATCTTAAGAGCATATTGGAATGAATTCAGATTTTATCTTATTAAAGGCTTGGTGTTGTTTCCTCTCCCCTAACCTCCCTCATTCTATATGCTTTCTTAAACTCTCAACACTCCTACCGACCCTCATTCTATATGCATCTATGATAATCCAGCATTTTTGAGAGAACACGAACACGAAATGTCCCCAACATCCAAAATTCAGCAAAAAGATTGAGTCACAATGAGATTACCTCAAGTACCGTGTGAAGCAATTGGAAAGCGGCATGCGTCCTGTTATCTCTTAAAAGTGAAGCGGAATTCCATAGAAATAAATTCCTCTGTGTACTCCAATGAGCAATTAATCAAGTGGTTCACACAAATAGTTCAACCTGAGAACAATGATGCATATACATGAGACGATCTCAGCAAAAATGAGTAAGCCCCTGTACAATTATCAAAAAATGATTATGCAATACCATATATAATGATCTGAGTATAATTCTCATAATACCATGACATGTAAGCATCTTGCAACTACTGTAATGTAAGTTGGCCTTGATGATTATCATAAGCACACTTCCCCTGGCAAACTATATTATACAGAATTTAATTTTTTTTCAAGGTGGTTACTTTTTTCCCTATAAGAAACACAAGTTTGTTTATCAGAAGAAAGAAATTCATCAACACAACAAGACAATGAGACCAACTGAGGCAGCATGGAAAACATTGTAAAATGGCTCACAATAAACAGCCCAGCACTTTGCTATTTAGCAATTACTTGTGAGATGTGTGAAATATATTTCACATGATGACACTTTGTGATAGCTAACTCAATAACAAGAACCAATCTCAAGATACAATATAATGCATTTTTGAATAGGAAATAATCTGCTCCTACATTGAACAATATTGGACAAATTCATTCACAAATAAAATACAAGTAAACCGCATACCTGCTCCATTGAAAAGTTGCAAACTCGACCTCCCTTGCTAAGAGTTCGTACACCCACAACAATAGAACCTTCTGATTCAGAACTTTGAGGAGCCCTTCCACCACCAACTATAAGCCTCATCACACCACTCCAAACCTCACTTTTGAAATCTGTGATTGAAGCATATAATGAAGACATGAATTTAATGTAACTACAGTAACTATTCTCATGTGTAAATTTGTATCAATAACAGTGAAAGTAATTTATCACAAATATTAGAAAAAAAATATAGCCATGGCATGATATCTGAAGTTTCAAAATGACGCTCAATCTCAGACACGGTATGCTTATATAGCTCATATTAATGTCCGACATGACATTATCAAGTTCATTCATCCTTAATATTTCAATCTTCTTACACAATGATGGGCACTGAATTTATTTAATAGAAGATAAACTAAAAACAAGTACATGTCCGAGTCTGACAAACATAAGCAGGAGATACCTTGTAGTTTACAGAAATTCCATTTGAAAGACTGGTTCTAGTGATCCTTGTTTCTTTGTTATAAATATTTGTCATACTTGTTTCTGTAATTTCTAGCATTGCTGTAAACTACAAGTTTAAAGGATCAAACAACATTTTGGATCTCAATTTCTAGCATTGCTTCAAAAATATCAACTCAATAATTTTCCTATTTTGATGAGCAAAAAAATCAAACTATATTTATGGATTGAAGAGCCTCAGACCCTCAATTTGGAAGAGATCACCCACCATGAACTAGATCATACAACCCAAACTGAATATATTATGTGCTCTGTAGAATTAAAATACTACCATTCTACATGTTCTACATTAAAAGACTATATTACATGATTGCATAAACCAATTAATACCGATTTGAAAACTACATAATACAGATTGAAAAGAGCTTGCCAGTTCCCCCTGAACTTATTTGCAAGCAATTGTTGAATTTCAACCCTCCACAAATAAATGTGATGTAAAAAAAGGATAATAAATAATACCAAAACCTGCTACAAGTGGAAAGTATATTTGATAGATGATCAAACACATTCTATCGCTTTGAAGTGTAAATTACATGTACTTCTGGTTTCAGGTATTTCCATTCAAAACCATAAGCTTGAAACCTATATCTTGTTAAATAACCTAAGATAAATATCCAGTTCTGAATTCAGTAACTGTACAATTTCAAAGTAACACCCAATTTCCCTTCCCCCAAATTCCCTATATCAACTCTAGAACATCATTCCCTAATAGTTTTGTCCCAATAAAAAAATTTAAAAAAAAACATTTATCTCAATTAAAACCTAGAAGCCTATCCATCCCAGTCGAGTACGACCAACCATCATTCAATTGAAGACATTTATCTCATAATCAGACCCAGAAAACCCAATTAAATTGGAAATTAAGACAAAATATCATTATCAAATTCTAGACAGATTCGTCAATTGATACAGATTAGAAAACCTTACCCGATCGACTCCGACGAAAACCTAATCAATGGGTGATGACGCTTATCCAGTGGGCTTGAGCGTGAAAACCACTGGCTTACTTCTCTATTAGAAACAAAGAATGATCGATTAGTGGAGAGCGAGTCGAGGTCGGTGTCGTCTTCTCCCCTGTGTTCCTTTTCTCGTGGAGTACTGGATCCAATTTTAAATCATCATTTGGCTATAGTCTGTGCTAAACCAAGCTCTTTTAAAAAAACGAAATATCTTATATTTTAATCGTATTACACACACCGTCGCTATAATACAAGTGTCTAAACATATTAATATAATATAATATTAATTTAAGTGTTAAATAATATATTAATATATAAACTAACAAGTTAGACTTAATTTTCGTATATACCGTTATAACACCGTGGGTAATAACTGGAAGCCCGCACAAAGCTGCTAAGGAAAAATCGGGTCGGGACACCGCATGGAGTTGATAAGGAAATAACTGGGCCGAGACACGGCACGGAGCGAATAAAGGACGTTTAAGGGTCGGGACAACGCACAAAGCAGTGGGTAATATCAAGGACCCCGCACAAAGCAGTGGGTAATATCAGGGACCCCGCACGAAGCAGTTATGGGTATTTACCGTGATGCCACATGAAGTGGTATGTGTAATAATCAGGACGCCGCACGAAGCGATAAGGGAAACAATGTCTTGTGTAATACCCTGACACCCCACGAAACAGCAAGAGAAAAACTCGTGGTAATAACCGAGACACCGCACAAAGCGGGAAGAGAAACAGAGCTGTGGGTAATAACCGGGACACCGCACGAAGCGGTTAAGGGAAATAACAAGGTCGCGACACCGCACGAAGCAGTTAAGGGAAATAACCGGGCCGGGACACCGCACGGAGCGATAAAAGAACATAACCGGGACAGGACACCACACAGAGTGGATAAGGGCCATTTCTGAGTCAGGAGGCTGCGCGGAGCAGTTTAAGGTCATTATCGGGTCTAAACGCCGCACTAAGCGGTTGTGGGTCATTACCGGGCTGGGACACCGCACGAAGCGGTTATGGGAAATAACCGGGTCAGGACGCACGTAGCGGTAAGGGTAATAACCGGGTCGGGCCGTACTATGCCCGGGGTAACAACCAGGACACCGCAGTAGTGGTGGAACGTCCTCTGCTGCCTCTGTTCTGCTGAGCACTACCTCTATTTGGATCCCACTCGTTGGAAACTGACCCAATGTGTCAGGACCCACCCCGAGTTAAACCCCTTTAACCCGAAGTAAATCCTGCGGGGACCACCTCAAAGAAACTTCTTACCGAAATCTCCTTGAAATGGACAACTCTTCCTATACCAACTCCACTCTTCCATGAGTATTTAAAAACAATCTCTAACTCATGAAGGCATCCTGCTCCCTAACTTACCCAACTAGCTAAACTGGATTAGTCAGAGCAGTCTACTAAGATGATTACCCTAAAGAATTAGAGAGCAGCAACGGATTGATCGACTATGCCTCGACTCTTGTACGCGCACGACCTCCGCTCGAGAACCCTGCACCACTGGGCATTTGAAAACGAAGGGCCCAGGGGAGAAACATTGAAAACTGTCAGGGTGAGTGGACAAAAATAAAGTATAAAAGCTCTAATTCCTTTAATGTTCTCCCTCTAAGTTTGTCCAAGAAAATCCGCATGCAAGTAAAACATAAATAATGCCTTGGCTCAAATATAAACAATTATGTGGGGTGTTAACCTCATCCACGAGAAATCCGACCTGCTCTACACGAGAGGGTCTATTGACCAGCTCATCGGAGAGGGTCTCACGACCTGCTCTATTCGGGAGGGTCTATTGACCAGCTACTACCGAAGAGGGTCCCGACCTGCTACTATCCAGAGATGGTACCCGCTCCATCTGGAGAGGGTCCATGCTAGCATGCAATATATATCCTTATCCTTTAAATCCTTTTAAAACCTGTAAAACCTTGTAAAACCTCGTGGGAATAATAAATCGAAAACCAAGTCAAATCTCCCTGACTTCACCCCAAATATATTGGATTTAAAAACCTTTCCAGGAACCAAAAACCGGTTCTCTGTCTTTATTTTAAAACCCTTTAAATCCAAGAGCCAAATTTCTCCTTTTTAAAACATCCCCCTCCATAATCCCAAAACGGTGAAAACCATTAAACCATAATCCGGGAAAATCCTTTAAAACCCCGGGAAAGGTAGGAACCTCTTCCCCGGCTGGTTTATCTTTAAAATAGTAAATCCTCATTTTCCCAAAATCACCGTAAAACATTAAATGGAGGAAATCTCATAAATGCAGGAGAAAACAAATAAAGTCTATGTCATGCAATTTAATTTAAAAGCAAGGTCCACTCACAGTACTTAATGCGACTCCCTTCCTGCTCGGAAAGCTCCTCGAGCTAAACCCTCGAACTAACTGCGTAGTCGAGCCCGTCTCACGTTCGACCAGAGACTGTACAAATAAACCAATATATTAGTCATTCCATAGTTAACTTGGTCTTTTCCTAGTTTGACCAGGAAATCCTATTTGACCACGTGTTGACCAAGTTCCTTTCTTTTTAACAACTTTGCAACAATACGCTTAATTCCGAATATCGACTCAAAGTTTGGTTTCCGACTTCGTAATCTCAGCGTATCGACTTTCCTTACTATTTTATTGACGATAGGTTATCACATAGTAATTTTGTGGAATTACTATGGACACCCAATCAACCATTACCAAATACGAGTTATGAGTCGATATATCCAGTAAAAAATTATCCAAATATTTAAAGCACCCAACTCGGTTTCTGACTAAGATTTCTGACTAGCCTAGAATCTCACTTAAAGATCTGGTTGTCTTCAGTTAACCGGTTACTAAGATTAACCTTTCCCTTTTTACTTTTATCGGTCAAACTTCCCAAAATGGTAACCTTCCAAAAAGGGAAAGTTTCCCAAAATGGAAAGTTTCCTAACATGGCAAGTGTTCCTTAGAATGGGGAGTTTCCCAAAATGGAAACTTCCTACTTACGTCCAATTTTCCGTAAATACTCAAATTAGGAGATAACTGAACCTTTCGATTAAAAGCTTAACAGAGATTCGATTTCTACCTCTTCGGCTTTCTGCCGGGTTCACTGCATTCCCAGAGCAGTCACCGGATTCCGGCAACTTTGCCGGAATTTCGCCATAACCTCCCCGTTTCCTCCGATTCACCAAGTTATCGACACAGGAAAACAAACAACCAAAACAGAAGCAGATCAACAACCATTCAACAGCCAACACAGTAGCAATTACACAGTAGCTTAAAAACCAAGAAATCTGTCCCTCACCTCTTAACTCAAATCCAGCACCTTCCTCGCCAAATTCCTCAACTGGCAGAGACTCCGACTCGGCCTGCCCACCACCAGGTGCTCCCAACACCCCATCTCGGTCTCCCAGCAACTCTGCCTCCTCAAGACCGAACTGCTGCCCTTCTTCCACAGCAGCCTAGCAGCAGTAGCTGCTGCAACACCTCTAGACTCCCTAACAGCTTCACCTGAGCTCCAATTGGTCGCCTGAAGCCCAAGAACTCCTCGCCGGAGTCAAAAACTCAAGAACCCAGAAAAACCCAAAACACTGTGAGAATGAAGGTTTTCGATTAGGCCTCATTTCGTTCGAAACAAGGCATAGGAGGGAAGAGCAGAAGGAGAGGAGCAAGAATATACCTTCAATACGTCGAACCTCCGCCTGAGGCGCCAGATTTTCGGCGAACACAGTCGCCGTCCTCGTCCTCCGATCTCCGTCGTTAATTGACGAATCTCGACTTAAGTTACCGGGTTTTGTAAAGGAGAGTGAGAGGATTAGTTTGGTAGGGGTGCGCCGGCGTGGGTCAGCCGGACGCGGCGGTGATGGAGGTGGCAGAGCTGAAGACCGAGAGCGGAGAGGGAGAGACTGGCTCGGGTCAACGCCCGAGTTGGGTTTTGACTCGGGTCAACTCTCCCTTCCCCTATTTATAGCCAAATCAACGGTCCAGATCAAACCCCTAATTGATCTGACGGTCCAGATTTAAAGAAGGTAAAAAGTGAAAAGGTTAAATGGTAATTCTCTTTTTTTACCGGATGGATAATTAAAAGTTACCATAAACTTCAGAAATTCACAGAAATTAGCCGGAAGCTCCGAAAAATATTCCGAAAATACCGGGAGACTCGTATCGACACGTAGTACAACATCGAGTCATCAATTCAGGTATTTGGAGTACTTTTAAAAAAACTCGAAAATTAACTCGAGCGATAACTTATCGAATTACCGATCGCAATTAAACGTCCTCGGTAACTCGTAAATCTCTGTGAAAGGTAACTTTTGGGTACGGGATGTTACAATCTCCCCACCTTATGAAATTTCGTCCTCGAAATTCCAATTACATCACTCGACACCTTCGACCACTCTTCTCGGGTCAAAACTAAAACACCTGAAGTCTTACTGTGGATCGCAATGATTTTCTCTTAAATCATTGATCAACTGAATCACCGAATTCTTACTGTACTCCATCTCATTTGTGAGGTGGAATACTACTCTGCCTAACACGGATCCACCAACTGTAATCCTCGCGAAAGTCACTAATGTTTTCACGAAAAGATGACAAATTCTGTTATTCGCTGAAAACATCCTTTGGCAACAATTCCATGTTGCCTAAACCGGATTATAACCATAACCTTGAAAATCCAACTGCACAACACAACAACTTTGACCAGTAACCAACCTCCTATCCCTTCTCGTTTAGCCAAACGAACACCAACATTTGTCCTTACTAACCGCATGTGACGTCGTCACAATACCGCTAATACTCATTCTGATTCAACAACCCCTCGCTTGTCGCGAGTAAAACTTTCTACAAGAATACTCGTATTCTTTCGTTGAACTTAGATATCATCTCCCACATTCCCTATGCAGGAAATGATTACCACGCTTGAGGAGTATTGTTCGGTGTCACTAATGGTTTTAAATCCTCTGGTAACACAATACCACGTGGAGTCAAATCTAATGACAACAAGTCCACGAGAAACCGTGACGACTTGTGTTACGCGAACCATCACCTCATTTGAACAGACTCCCTGATTTGGTTTACGCTTTCTATAAATTATCTTGTCATGTTGTAGAGTAATTGTCTTCCCTTGATCTATCCTTACTCAAACCACTTGTACACACAGGACAAGAATTGCCATGAATTTTAGCGTAAAACCAAAACCTACACCTTTAAATCAGAGAGATACAAGTCTCCAAATATTGCGCTTCAACATTACTTGCTCCCCGCAAGTAGATAAATTGTCAGGCTTCACACTGCCTACGAAGCTATTCTGACCGGATAAATCTTGATTTTTACCAACAAGCCGATCATTAGAGTCGCCAACTCGATCATCACCTTGTGGGGTTACAGCGTACTTTACAACTGGTAATACCTACCCGTACTACTCTTAGGTGAGGTGCCACTGACCTCCCTATCTCTTTCCTTAACTTGGAATGACGCATAGTGCAGAACTTGCACTTCAACCATAACTGTGCATCTATTAAACATTATCCATATCACAATCAGGGATAGACTTCCCACTAAAAGAATCCCAGAGCCTTACCCGCTCAACAAGGATATTTCATTCTCAGATGCCTCCATTACCACAGCGTCCGGTAATAACCGACAACTTTGGACATTTAACCAGATCGGACATCAACATAACATTTAGTGCCACTGGTACACACTCAAAGTAACCCCTGATCAAGGCATCAGGAATTAATTTCACACTAATCTTAGCCATATTGATCACCTAGCATCCAGTTATCAAGGCACAAATTATCAAATGCCATCACCACACTAGGCGCGTATACATCACAAAGTCAACTAGCACAACTAGACAGTTTCCAACAAAACTGTCCCCCATGCTCTGCACGTTTACCGTCCACCGCATCTTCTATTTGGGTAAGATTCAAAATGAACGACTACTTACGTGCACAAGGAATCAAACTACCACTTCAGATCCTAGATTACAAGATCCATTGCCACACGTTAACCTCTCCTCAGATCATCACTTAATCTGGACGTGGCTTCAACACTCCACGACTACTAATAAGATGTCGCTCCCCTTAGCAACATACCTTACTGCTCTTGTAATAAATTGGTTTCCAAAACCTTGACTCATCATACTTTTTGAGCTATCAAGGAAAACCTTTCCTAGTTCCACCGCATTACGTACTCTCCGAAAAGCTGACAGTTCCATGAACCACATATTGTGATTTTTCTTGCTACCACTCTACACTCGTGGCGCCAAGAACTGCCGCTAGGTCAATTATCCCTAACAAGTAGGGTCAGTACTCAAATGACCAATGACCATAGCAACGCCAACAACACTTTAATCCTTTTAGGATTTCCTTAATTAACCTCAATAGTTGATCTCCCAGGTCTTAACCCTTATTTCCCATATCAAGATTGAGGATATTTCCTGCACTGCAGTGAATGTAACTTATGAACCCCAACACAACTAAGTACACCTTCGGTTACAAAAATTGATTAGACCCCAGCCGGTGAGCGTATAAATCCTCATGCCATCAAGCTCAGTTAATCACCCTCGAAGAAACCAAGTGTCATAACGGACGACTTTGGTTGCAGGTTGAAGCTTGAGCATCCACAAACATTCTCACTCAAATCAATGATCCAGTAAACCTTGCCTCACTGCTGTCACTTCACCATTTCCGTGCATCTAACTCAACATGCACTCAGCCACCTACTAACGACACTTACTAATTTCACTAACCATCATAAAAGTTGGAGCGACTAACAATAACCCACTTCCGACAAATACTTAAACGGTTAGACCATTTAATTGACGTTTTGCACAGAAACTTCTAACCAAACGTCCTTAATATCCGTTCTCAATCAATGAAACTCTCATGACACATTCTTAAAATGATGACATCATCAACCTTAGTAACTTACCTGGTGTCAATTTGACCACACACAGCTATACAAAAATAATTATGCCTTACCGGTATGTGCTACCCATATTTCAATTTACCACTTCTCTACAAAGGAGGGTACACGTGCTCATGTGGGGTATACCCATGTACATCTTCAGCTGTCAACACAGTGCCGTTTGCACAACGACCGGTTCCTACACCACAATAATACAAAGTCAGTCAAGACTCATATCACTATCTCCGGTACCCCGAGCACTCCTGGTCCATGAACCAGTGGCTTGTTGCCACTTCCAACATGTTCTTTAAATTTCGAAACCATAAACCTTTAGCTACAAATCAAAACGCTCACTTGATCTGTAACCGAACTCCAACACAGCCAACCTGGAGACTCCTTCACAGGTGTACTAATTAAAATACTTTGTCCACAGGTGGATAACTCACCTTATGATCGACATGAGCCCCAAGATCTGGTGACACGATTTAATTCCTGCCTCCCCGATAAATGGCCAAATGACCATTGTCACCCATAACTCAAATCACTCTTGGACTCACTAACAATCCAAATCTTTCTAGTACCCCAAACATGGGTGGCTGAAGCGTTAAGAATCCACTTGTAGCTAATAGCAGTAATGCAAGCATCTGGGGTAGTCCCAACTATTAGTCTCTGTGGTTGTCCCAGTGACATCAAGTGACCGAACCAGCCTTCACTTATTTAACATTCTCCAGTAGTGTCACATCATGGACTCGTCACCAGAAACAAGTCCATTGATCCTAAAATGACTACACTTAAATCCCTGAGTCATTCTACTTTGACACATTCGCCAGTTCCTCTGGAACCACACTAAAGACGACCATCGATAAAATCTTGGCAATCGACAAATCATAATATTCAACTTCTCTGAATAATCGCGCTAGGCGACTCCAACTCCTTTTCCAACGCAGGACGCAACCTCTTTCAATAACTCTTACAACTCTTCACTTCTAAGAGTCCCATAACTCGAACACCAAGGCCTCGCCTTAGGTTTCTACAACATCCCTGCCAACAACATGGCATCCTCCTAGGCATGAATTTACTGTTTCACCACCGAGCACTCACACCAACTGCTCAACCAACGTAAACGACGTGAGTTCCCAGCTCTATCCCCAACTCAAATCTCAAATACTCATTGGGAAACTCATAAAAGTAACTACGTAACGAGCTTACCTTGTTCCTTACAGGAACTTTCGGTGAGGTCGGCGTACTAAGGCATAGTCTTGAAGATTCGAACGTTTATGGGACCACTCGGTCCATATCTCAACCAGGAAGTACTAACTCATATCCTTAATAAACACTAAGCGTCCAAAGCATAAAATGCCGATGGATCCGCCGCGGTCGGACCATCACTCTATAGACGCTAAGTGCTACCAAGTACATGAGGTAGTAACAGGAAACGATAACCTACAGCTCTGATACCAATTGTCAGAACCCACCCCGAGTTAAACCCCTTTAACCCGAAGTAAATCCTGTGGGGACCACCTCAAGGAAACTTCTTACCGAAATCCCCTTGAAATGGACAACCCTTCCTATACCAACTCCGCTCTTCCATGAGTATTTAAAAACAATCTCTAACTCATGAAGGCATCCTGCTCCCTAACTTACCCAACTAGCTAAACTGGATTAGTCAGAGCAGTCTACTAAGATGATTACCCTAAAGAATTAGAGAGCAGCAACGGATTGATCGACTATGCCTCGACTCTTGTACGCGCACGACCTCCGCTCGAGAACCCTGCACCACTGGGCATTTGAAAACGAAGGGCCCAGGGGAGAAACATTGAAAACTGTCAGGGTGAGTGGACAAAATTAAAGTATAAAAGCTCTAATTCCTTTAATGTTCTCCCTCTAAGTTTGTCCAAGAAAATCTGCATGCAAGTAAAACATAAATAATGCCTTGGCTCAAATATAAACAATTATGTGGGGTGTTAACCTCATCCACGAGAAATCCGACCTGCTCTACACGAGAAGGTCTATTGACCAGCTCATCGGAGAGGGTCTCATGACCTGCTCTATTCGGGAGGGTCTATTGACCAGCTACTACCGAAGAGGGTCCCGACCTGCTACTATCCGGGAGGGTCTATTGACCAGCTACTACCGAAGAGGGTCCTGACCTGCTACTATCCAGAGATGGTACCCGCTCCATCTAGAGAGGGTCCATGCTAGCATGCAATATATATCCTTATCCTTTAAATCCTTTTAAAATCTGTAAAACCTCGTGGGAATAATAAATCGAAAACCAAGTCAAATCTCCCTGACTTCACCCCAAATACATTGGATTTAAAAACCTTTCCAGAAACCAAAAACCGGTTCTCTGCCTTTACTTTAAAACCCTTTAAATCCAAGAGCCAAATTTCTCCTTTTTAAAACATCCCCCTCCATAATCCCAAAACGGTGAAAACCATTAAACCATAATCCGGGAAAATCCTTTAAAACCCCGGGAAAGGTAGGAACCTCTTCCACGGCTGGTTTATCTTTAAAATAGTAAATCCTCATTTTCTCAAAATCACCGTAAAACATTAAATGGAGGAAATCTCATAAATGCAGGAGAAAACAAATAAAGTCTATGTCATGCAATTTAATTTAAAAGCAAGGTCCACTCACAGTACTTAATGCGACTCCCTTCCTGCTCGGAAAGCTCCTCGAGCTAAACCCTCGAACTAACTGCGTAGTCGAGCCCGTCTCACGTTCGACCAGAGACTGTACAAATAAACCAATATATTAGTCATTCCATAGTTAACTTGGTCTTTTCCTAGTTTGACCAGGAAATCCTATTTGACCACGTGTTGACCAAGTTCCTTTCTTTTTAACAACTTTGCAACAATACGCTTAATTCCGAATATCGACTCAAAGTTTGGTTTCCGACTTCGTAATCTCAGCGTATCGACTTTCCTTACTATTTTATTGACGATAGGTTATCACATAGTAATTTTGTGGAATTACTATGGACACCCAATCAACCATTACCAAATACGAGTTATGAGTCGATATATCCAGTAAAAAATTATCCAAATATTTAAAGCACCCAACTCGGTTTCTGACTAAGATTTCTGACTAGCCTAGAATCTCACTTAAAGATCCGGTTGTCTTCAGTTAACCGGTTACTAAGATTAACCTTTCCCTTTTTACTTTTATCGGTCAAACTTCCCAAAATGGTAACCTTCCAAAAAGGGAAAGTTTCCCAAAATGGAAAGTTTCCTAACATGGCAAGTGTTCCTTAGAATGGGGAGTTTCCCAAAATGGAAACTTCCTACTTACGTCCAATTTTCCGTAAATACTCAAATTAGGAGATAACTGAACCTTTCGATTAAAAGCTTAACAGAGATTCGATTTCTACCTCTTCGGCTTTCTGCCGGGTTCACTGCATTCCCAGAGCAGTCACCGGATTCCGGCAACTTTGCCGGAATTTCGCCATAACCTCTCCGTTTCCTCCGATTCACCAAGTTATCGACACAGGAAAACAAACAACCAAAACAGAAGCAGATCAACAACCATTCAACAGCCAACACAGTAGCAATTACACAGTAGCTTAAAAACCAAGAAATCTGTCCCTCACCTCTTAACTCAAATCCAGCACCTTCCTCGCCAAATTCCTCAACTGGCAGAGACTCCGACTCGGCCTGCCCACCACCAGGTGCTCCCAACACCCCATCTCGGTCTCCCAGCAACTCTGCCTCCTCAAGACCGAACTGCTGCCCTTCTTCCACAGCAGCCTAGCAGCAGTAGCTGCTGCAACACCTCTAGACTCCCTAACAGCTTCACCTGAGCTCCAATTGGTCGCCTGAAGCCCAAGAACTCCTCGCCGGAGTCAAAAACTCAAGAACCCAGAAAAACCCAAAACACTGTGAGAATGAAGGTTTTCGATTAGGCCTCATTTCGTTCGAAACAAGGCATAGGAGGGAAGAGCAGAAGGAGAGGAGCAAGAATATACCTTCAATACGTCGAACCTCCGCCTGAGGCGCCAGATTTTCGGCGAACACAGTCGCCGTCCTCGTCCTCCGATCTCCGTCGTTAATTGACGAATCTCGACTTAAGTTACCGGGTTTTGTAAAGGAGAGTGAGAGGATTAGTTTGGTAGGGGTGCGCCGGCGTGGGTCAGCCGGACGCGGCGGTGATGGAGGTGGCAGAGCTGAAGACCGAGAGCGGAGAGGGAGAGACTGGCTCGGGTCAACGCCCGAGTTGGGTTTTGACTCGGGTCAACTCTCCCTTCCCCTATTTATAGCCAAATCAACGGTCCAGATCAAACCCCTAATTGATCTGACGGTCCAGATTTAAAGAAGGTAAAAAGTGAAAAGGTTAAATGGTAATTCTCTTTTTTTACCGGATGGATAATTAAAAGTGACCATAAACTTCAGAAATTCACTGAAATTAGCCGGATGCTCCGAAAAATATTCCGAAAATACCGGGAGACTCGTATCGACACGTACTACAACATCAAGTCATCAATTTAGGTATTTGGAGTACTTTTAAAAAAACTCGAAAATTAACTTGAGCGATAACTTATCGAATTACCGATCGCAATTAAAAGTCCTCGGTAACTCGTAAATCTCTTTGAAAGGTAACTTTTGGGTACGGGATGTTACACAATGTCTGAGTAGGGTTATACATGGATCTCTGAGTCAGGAAATGGCACTCTCTCTTAAAGTGATCCTGCTGACCACAATGATAACATCCTCCTATCTGCTGCTAACTCGGCCCTTCCTGAAAGGACTGATCTCCTGAGGCCACACTCTGGCTACCAAATCCACCACTAAACTGTCCAGAAGAGCGTTCACCAAACCGGTTCCTAGGACGTCTCCTGCCAAACCTCTTGAACCTTCCTTGAACTCTGGAACCAGAACTCAAGTGGCTACTATATCCACTGCCAGCAGATGATCCAGAACCAGAAGTAGATGTCCCCCGCCTAGGAAGAACTCGACTAGGACCACCAAAATCATGTAGGGGGCCAACTGTTAACTCATGTGCCTTAATATGCATTGCAAACATCAAGGCCTGCTGGAATGTCTGGTAAGGTACGGCTGTCATCTCGCTCGCATACATACCCCCAAGTCCCTTGACGAAGTAATAAATCTTCTCCTCATCTGTCTTAACCAAGTCAGGCACATAGAATGCCAACTCCCAGAAGCGCTGCTCAAAAGCTGTCACTGTCATACTGTTATCCTTCTTCAAATTCAAGAACTCCAACCTCATGCGATTGATGTGAGCTGGATTGATGTAACGCTCCTTGAAATGAGCTGTTAACTGACCCTAGGTCATACCTTGAACTCCATCTCCCAAGCTTCTGCCCAAGTCTATCCACCAATGCCAGGCTTCCCTTTCTAGAAACTGAACAGCTATGGTCACTTTCTTGCCCTCAGGACACTCTGCCTGCACAAACATCTTCTCCATACACTCCAACCAGCTAAGAGCATCTAAAGGCTCATTGGCATGAGAGAAAACCCGGGCTCCATTCTTGCGAGCCTTCTCATAAGTGATATCTGAGGCGAAGGTAGTGAGTCGCCTGAAGAAATGTTCCAATGAACTATCAGCTGACGCTCCCTCATTTCCTCCTAATGGAGGATTGGCAAGATTGGGAGGATTTTCCCTACGGGCTCGACTACGATCACGACGCATAGTTACCTGAGGAAGAAAACATTTAGCACCATGTATAACATCAGTACTAGAATAACCACTACAAGTACTTAAGGAATACCTAGTATCTTATGCATAAAATGCTAATGGTCTGCCATGGTCAGACCATCACTCTATAGATACTAAATACTCTTAAACACAAATAGTAGTATGAAAGAATCGGATAACCTAATGCTCTGATACCAATTGTCAGGACCCACCCCGAGTTAAACCCCTTTAACTCGAAGTAAGTCCTGCGGGGACCACCTCCCAAAGAAGATTCTGCCGAAATTTCGACATAGTCTCCCTTAAAAAGTGGACAACCCTTAACCTGCAGTAACCCACAATACACTTCTATAACCATAATCATCCGAAATCTCCTGGAGCCATCCTGCTCCCACTAGACAACAACCTCCACAAGATACACATCTAAATAAATTCACAAATAATTCAACAACTCCAAATGTAAGTGATACATAGAGTTCCAAATCCCTAAGAGTTCACCACAAATAAAACTACCCGATGTGTATCAGAGCGTCTAAGATTAAGTAGAAACATGGATAGATTACAAGTAGGTCAACCCGGAACCTACTGATAGTGCGGGAAGTGGCGGTAACTATGCTTGGCCTCCAAGTAGACTAGTCGGGTCGAGCACTGCAAACTGGGCATTTAAAACAAAGGGCACAGGGGAGAAACATTGAAAACTGTCAGGGTGAGTGGACAAAAATAAAGTATAAAAGCTCTAGTTCCGTTAATGTTCTCCCTCTAAGTTTTCCTAAGAAAATCCGCATGCAAGTAAATCATAAATGATGCATTGACTCAAACATAAATAATTTAAATGTGGGGTGTTAACCTCATCCACGAGAAAACCGACCTGCTCTACCACGAGAGGGTCCATTGACCAGCTCATCGGAGAGGGTCCCATGACCTGCTCTATTCGGGAGGGTCCAACGACCAGCTACCACCGAAGAGGGTCCTGACCTGCTCTATCCGGGAGGGTCATAATGACCAGCTACCACCGAAAAAGGTCAGACCAGCTACAATCCAGAGATGGTACCCGCTCTATCTAGAGAGGGTCCATGCTAGCATGCAATATATATCCTAATCCTTTAATATCTTTTAAAAACCTTTAAAACCTGTAAAACCTCGTGAAAATAATAAATAGAAAACCAAGTCAAATCTCCCTGACTTTACCCCAAATACATTGGATTTAAAAACCTTTCTAGGAACCCAAAACCGGTTCTCTGCCTTTACTTTAAAACCCTTTAAATCCAAGAGCCAAGTTTTTCCCTTTTTAAAACATCCCCCTCCATAATCCCAAAACGGTGAAAACCATTAAAGACCATAATCCGGGAAAATCCTTTAAACCACGGGAAAGGTAGGAACCTCTTTCCCGACTCGTTTTTATCTTTAAAATAGTAAATCCCAATTTTCCCAAAATCACCGTAAAACATTAAATGGAGGAAATCACATAAATAAAGAAGAAAACCAATAAAGTCTATGTCATGCAATTTAATTTAAAAACAGAGTCCACTCACAGATGCCGCTAGGTCTGTCGGCTACCAGAAGACTGCTCAGCTCGAGCTCCCCCACGTCCTGTTCAAAACATACAAACAGTTCTTAAACCCATAACTAAAGTAAGGGCAACAACAACTACAAACTCTACCCTTAACGTTCATCCTTAACCATCTCTCGAAAAACATGGGGAGTCAGCCTCTAATACCCCATTAGCGTACAAACTCTCAATCACGCTCTCACGCCTAGCCGGTTCTCCCTAAACGACCGGTTAGCCTTTAATTACCTAATTAATAACCCAAACCTTCCAAAAAATACTTAACAACTCAATTAAATCCCTAAAAATTAGAAACCGCCCTTCAATGGCCTTCTCTTATTTTTTACAATTTATTGGGCAAGAAAAACTGCCCAAAAAGTGACGGCTCCGCCGGCAGAGAATTCCGGCCAAACTCCGGCGACCTCCGATCGCCACCATATTTTACCAGCAGCTTCGTCTCATCAAGTTGAACCACTTCCTAGTTCAACTCGAAGGCCAATTCGGCCTCTAACTAGGTCAATCGACAAGAATTACAAAAACCCGAATTAAAAGTCAACCCAAACTTCAAATCCTCAATTCTCTCTACACACTTCAAATCTAGCTACCAAATTCTAGGAGCTTAATGTACACCTCAAACCCATCAAAACCATATAAGGAACTCACCGGGAGGTGGCCTGAGGAGGAAGAAATCCGGTGTCGATGAACAGTGCTCAGGCCGTCCCTTTTCGCCGTGATTTCTCCCTAACGGCGGCAACTTGGCTGCGGTGACCACCACCAACTTGAAGGTGGCACAGCAGGCTTCAATTTGGTACCTAGCACGCGCCTTAACTCCGCCGGAAGGAGGAGAAATCCGGTGATGAAATCCGGCGGAAAAAATCGGATTTTCGGAGGAATTTTCGAGGTGAACAGTAACTTTTCCAATTTTCACCTTTTCACCGATTTACCCGGGTAACTCACTACATATAGGCTTTTCACCAAATAGTAACTTTTGTTTTTAGACCATAACTTCTTCATACGATCTCTGATTTAAGCGTGCTACGTGTCCACGAACTCGTAACGACGCTCTCTACAACTTTCATGAAGAAAGTTTCTCCAAATTCCTGACCTAACGAAAAGTCAACTTTTTGACCTCTCACGATAAAACGGTTACTACGAAATGGTTACAGATCAAAGTAACTTGGGTAGTAACCGACCGTAAATGGATTTTAGAACCGGGATGTGACAATTCTCCCCCCATATAAAAATTTCGTCATCGAAATTACATACCTGTCATTCGAAGAGATGGGGGTACTGCTGCCTCATCCGTGCCTCTGGTTCCCATGTTGCTTCTTCTAACTCATGACTCCGCCAAAATACCTTCACTAGAGGAATGGTTTTGTTCCTGAGTACCTGCTCCTTCCAATCAAGGATCTTCACCGGCAATTCCTCATAAGTCAAATCCCTTTTTAAATTATCCGGTTGCTCCTGCAACACATGGGATGGATCGGCAATATATTTACGAAGCATGGACACATGGAAGACATTGTGTATCTTCGCCAATTCAGAGGGTAGGTCCAACCGATAAGCAAGTGAACCCACCCTCTCAATGATCTCATAAGGGCCTATGTACCTTGGGCTAAGCTTCCCCCGCTTGTCGAAACGTACTACTCCTTTCCAAGGAGATAGTTTCAGAATTACCCAATCACCCACTTGGAACTCAAGATCTCTCCTTCGGTTATCTGCATAGCTCTTTTGCCTACTCTGAGCTGTCTTTAGCTTGTCCCGAACAACCTTGATCTTCTCATTTGTTTCAAGAATCAAGTCAGGACTACACAACTCTTTTTCACCAATTTCATTCCAACACAAAGGTGTACGACACTGTCGTCCATAAAGTGCCTCAAAAGGAGACATACCAATGGTAGAATGATGGCTATTATTGTATGCAAAGTCCATTAAAGCTATGTTCTTGTCCCAGCCTCTTGAAAACTGCATAGCACACGACCTTAGCATGTCCTCTAAGGTCTGGATAGTCCTTTCGGACTGCCCGTCGGTATGAGGATGAAAGGCTGTGCTGAATTGCAATCTAGTGCCCAAAGCAGCTTGTAAAGCTCTCCAAAACCTAGAGGCAAATCTAGGATCCCCATCCGACACTATAGTCTCCAGCACCCCGTGAAGTCTCACAATCTCATTGACTGATCATTATATTGTGCCTCTCGCACTTTAACAATTAAAACTGGCCTCACTTGAAAATTAGCCACCAAAGCTTCTACTTCATCTTCCCAAAGTTCAACACCAGTAGCTCGCAACTCGTAGAGAAGCGGAACCCGAACCGCCCTCAAATGAGCCAAAGAGACGGAAGGGTCGGGACACGGCACGAGGCGAATAAAGGACGTTTAAGGGTCGGGACAACGCACAAAGCAGTGGGTAATATCAAGGACCCCGCACAAAGTAGTGGGTAATATCAGGGACCCCGCATGAAGCAGTTATGGGTATTTACCGTGATGCCACATGAAGTGGTATGTGTAATAATCAGGACGCCGCACGAAGCGATAAGGGAAACAGTGTCAGGTGTAATACCAAGACACCCTACGAAACGGCAAGAGAAAAAACTCGTGGTAATAACCGAGACACAACACAAAGCGGTAAGAGAAACAGAGCTGTGGGTAATAACCGGGACACCGCACGAAGCGGTTAAGGGAAATAATAAGGTCGGGAAACCGCACGAAGCAGTTAAGGGAAATAACCGGGCCGGGACACCACACGGAGCGATAAAAGAACATAACCGGGACAGGACACCACACAGAGTGGATAAGGGCCATTTTAGAGTCAGGAGGCTGCGCGGAGCAGTATAAGGTCATTATCGGGTCTAAAAGCTGCACTAAGCGGTTGTGGGTCATTACCGGGCTGGGACGTCGCACGAAGCGGTTATGGGAAATAACCTGGTCAGGGCGCACGTAGCGGTAAGGGTAATAACCGCGTCGGGCCGCACTAAGTGCGGGGTAACAACCAGGACACCGCAAGAAGCGGTAAGGGAAATAATCGTGACCTTGCACGAGCCGTGGGTAATAACTGAGATGTTGCACGAGACAGTAAGTGTAATAACAAGGACGCCGCACGAAGCGGTAAGGGATTTAAAACCGTGTAATAACAGGGACACCGCACAAAGCAGTAAGAAAAATAACAGGGACACCGTGAAACGGTAAGGAAAATAAAACTGTGGGTAATAACCAGGACCCTGAACAAAGCTATGGGTAATGTCGAGGACGCCGCACGTAGCGGTAAGAGTAATAACAGTGACCCCGCACGAAACCGTGGGTAATAACTGGGATTCCACACGAAGCGGTAAGAGTAATAAATGTGATCCCGCATGAAACCGTGGGTAACAACCGAGATGCCACACGAAGCGGTAAGTGTAATAACCGGATGCCACACGAAGCGGTAAAGGAAATAGTCGTGGGTAATAATCGGGACCCCGCCCAAATCGGTGGTTAGTAACCTAGATCCCTCATAAAGCCGTGGGTAATAACCGGAAGCCCGCACAAAGTTGCTAAGGGAAATAACCGGGTCGGGACACCGCATGGAGTTGATAAGGACATTTCCAGGTCGGGAAGCTGCATAGAGCCGCACAAAGCCATGGTTAATAACCGACCTATGTACAAAGCCATGGGTAATAACCGCAACCCCACACAAAACAGTTAGGGGAAAATAACCTGGTTAAGGCACTGCATGGAACGGTTAAAGACATTATCGGGAGGGGACGCCGCACAAAGAGGTAAGGGAAATAAAGTCGTGGTAATAACAAACACCGTAAGAAGAAGTTTAAGGACATTATTGAGTCAAGATGCCGCACGAAGCGATTTAAGGACATTACCAAGTCGGGACGCCGCACGAAACGGTTTAGGGTTATTACTGTTACCCAATGCCGCACGAAGCAGTTTAGGGATTGAGTCGAGACGCCGCACGAAGCGGTTTAGGGACATGTCCGAGTCGAGACGATGCAAGGAGTGGATCAAGGTCATTTATAGGTTAGGACTCCACACGTGGTAGTTTAGGGACATTACCTGATTAAGGTGCCGCACATAGCGGTTTAGTGAAATAACTGGGTCGGGACGCGGTACGGAGCGAATAAAGGACGTTTAAGGGTCGGGACAAAGCATAAAGTAGTGGGTAATATCAAGGACCCCGCACAAAGCTGTGGGTAATATCAGGGACCCCGCATGAAGCTTAAGCGCAATAACAAGGATGTCGCAAAAAGCGGTAAATGTAATAAAGTTGTGGGTAATAACCGGGAAACCATACGAAACGGTAAGAAAAATAACCAAGACCCCGCACGAAGCAGTTATGGGTATTTACCGTGATGCCACATGAAGTGGTATGTGTAATAATTAGGACGCCGCACGAAGCGATAAGGGAAACAATGTCATGTGTAATACCAGGACACCCCACGAAACGGCAAGAGAAAAAACTCGTGGTAATAACCGAGACACCGCATAAAGCGGTAAGAGAAACAGAGCTATGGGTAATAACCGGGACACCGCACGAAGCGGTTAAGGGAAATAACATGGTCGGGACACCGCACGGAGGAGCAACTAAAGGAAATAACCGGGCCGGGACACCGCACGAAGCAGTTAAGGCAAATAACCAGGTCGGGACACCGCACGAAGCAGTTAAGGGAAATAACCGGGCCGGGACACCGCACGGAGCGATAAAAGAACATAACCGGGACAGGACACCACACAGAGTGGATAAGGGCCATTTCTGAGTCAGGAGGCTGCGCGGAGCAGTTTAAGGTTATTATCGGGTCTAGACGCCACACTAAGCAGTAGTGTGTCATTACCGGGCTGGGACGCCGCACGAAGCGGTTATGGAAAATAACCGGGTCGAGACGCACGTAGCGGTAAAGGTAATAACTGGGTCAGGCCGCACTAAGCCGGGGGTAACAACAAGGACACCACAAGAATCAGTAAGGGTAATAATCGAGACCTTGCACGAGCCGTGGGTAATAACCGGGATGTTGCACGAGACAGTAAGTGTAATAACCAGGACGCCGCACGAAGCGGTGAGGGAATTAAAACCGTGTAATAACAGGGACACCACACAAAGCAGTAAGAAAAATAACCGGGACACCGTGAAACGGTAAGAAAAATAAAACTGTGGGTAATAACTAGGACCCTGTACAAAGCTATGGGTAATATCGGGGAGGCCGCACGAAGCGGTAAGAGTAATAACATTGACCCCGTACGAAACCGTGGGTAATAACTGGGGTGCCACATGAAGCGATAAGAGTAATAAAAGTGATCCCGCACGAAACCGTGGGTAATAACTGGGATGCCACACGAAGCGGTAAGAGTAATAAATGTGATCCCGCATGAAACCGTGGGTAATAACCGAGATGCCACACGAAGCGGTAAGTGTAATAACCGGATGCCACACGAAGCGGTAAAGGAAATAGTCATGGGTAATAATCGGGACCCCGCCCAAATCCGTAGTTAATAACCTAGATCCCGCATAAAGCCGTGGGTAATAACCGGAAGCCCGCACAAAGCTGCTAAGGGAAATAACCGGGTCGAGACACCGCATGGAGTTGATAAGGACAATTCCAGGTCGGGAAGCCGCATAGAGCCGCACGAAGCCGTGGTTAATAACCGACCTATGTACAAAGCCATGGGTAATAACCGCAACCCCACACAAAACAGTTAAGGTAAAATCACCTGGTCGAGGCACCGCATGGAGCGATTAAAGACATTATCGGGTGGGGACGCCGAAAAGAGGTAAGGGAAATAAGGTCGTGGTAATAACAAACGCCGCACTGAGCGGATAAGGGAAATTATTGGGTTAGGACACCGCAACAAGCAGTTTAAGGAAATTAATGAGTCAAGATGCCGCACGAAGCGATTTAGGATTATTACTGTCAGGACCCACCCCGAGTTAAATCTTGCAGGGACCACCTCAAGGGAACTTCTTACCGAAACCCCCTTGAAATGGCCAACCCTTCCTACGTACCAACTCAGCACTTCCATGAGTATCTAACAACAATCCCTAACTCATGAAGGCATCCTGCTCCCTACCCTACTTAACTAGCTAAACTGGGTTAGTCAAAGCATTCTACAAAGATGATTATCCTAAAGAATTTCAAGCGGCAACGGATTGATCGACTATGCCTCGACTCTTGTACGCGCTCGACCTCCTCTCAAGAACCCTGCACCACTAGGCATTTGAAAACGAAGGGCCCAGGGAAGAAACATTGAAAAACTGTTAGCGTGAGTGGACGAAAATCAAATATAAAAACTCTATTTTCCTTTAATGCTCTCCCTTAGAGTTTTCTCAGAAAATCCGCATGCAACAAATCATAGACATTAAATCATTCAATTAAATCCCTTGGCTCAAATATATATAATTATGTGGGGTGTTAACCTCATCCACGAGAAACCGACCTGCTCTATTCGGGAAGGTCTAATGACCGGCTACCACCGAAGAGGGTCCCCGACCTGCTCTATCCGGGAAGGTCAAATGACCAGCTACCACCGGAGAGGGTCACCGACCTGCTCTATCTGGGAAGGTCTAGTGACCAGCTACCACCAGAGAGGGTCCCCGACCTGCTCTATTCGGGAAGGTCTAGTGACCAGCTACCACCGAAGAGGGTCCCTGACTTGCTCTATCCGGGAAGGTCTAATGACCAGCTACCACCGGAGAGGGTCCATGCTAGCATTCAATCCTTATATCCTTTTCCCTTTAAAAATCCTTTTAAAATCCTTTAAAACCTCGTGGGAAAAATAATCTGAAAACCAAGTCAATTCACCCTGACTTTACCCCAAAAGCATTGGATTTAAAACCTTCCCAAGAACCCAAAACCGGTTCTCTGCCTGTACTTTAAAAACCCCTTTAAATCTGTGAGCCAAGTTTCTCCTTTTAAAATCATCCCCCTCCAGAATCCCAAAACGGTGATAATCAATAAAACCATAATCCGGGAAAATCCTTTAAAACCCCGGGAAAGGTAGGAACCTCTTTCCCGGCTCATTTATCTTTAAAATCATTAAATCCCATTTTCCCAAAATCACCGTAAAACATATAAATGGAGGAAATCATATATGCAGGAGAAATCAAATAAAGTATATGGCATGCAATTTAATTTAAAACAAATGTCCACTCACAGTACTTATTGCGACCTTCTTCCTGCTCAGAAAGCTCCTCGAGCGAAACCCTCGAACTAACCACGTAGTCGAGCCCGTCTCACGTTCGACCAGAGACTGTACAAACAAACCATTATATTAGTCATTCCATAGTTGACTTGGTCTTTTCCTAGTTTGACCAGGAAATCCTATTTGACCACGTGTTGACCAAGTTCCTTTCTTTTTAACAGCTTTTCAAACAATACGCTTAAATCTGAATATCGACTTTCCTTACTATTTTATTAACGATAGGTTATCACATAGTAATTTTGTCGAATTACTATGGACACCCAATCAACCACTTTACCAATTACGGGTTATGAGTCGATATACCCGGTAAGACATTACCCGAATTATTTACAGTACCCAACTCGGAGACTAAGATTCCTGAGTTGCCTAGAATCTCACTTAAAGATCCGGTTGTCTTAACTTAACCGGTTACTAAGATTGACCTTTCCCTTTTTACTTTTATCGGTCAATTTTCTTTAAATGGAAACCTTCCAAAAAAGGAAAGTTTCCCAAAATGGGAAGTTTCCTAACATGGCAAGTGTTCTTTAGAATGGGAAGTTTTCCAAAATGGAAACTTCCTAATTACGTCCAATTTCTCCATAAATACTCAAATTAGGAATTATCAGTACTTCCCGACTAAAAGCTTAACAGGAATTCGATTCCTACCTCTTCGGCATTCTGCCAGAACTATTACGTTTCACCTGAGTGGATCAAGGACATTTCTAGGTCAGGACTCCACACGTGGTAGTTTAGGGACATTAAATGATTAAGGTGCCGCACATAGCGGTTTAGGGAAATAACTGGGTCGGGACGCGGCACGGAGCGAATAAAGGACGTTTAAGGGTCGGGACGCACATAGCGATAAGTGTAGTAACCGGGTCAGGCCGTACTAAGCCGGGGGTAACAACCAGGACACCGCACGAAGCCGTAAGGGTAATAATCGAGCCCTTGCACGAGCCGTGGGTAATAACCGGGATGTTGCACGAGACAGTAAGTGTAATAACCAGGACGCCGCACGAAGCGGTAAGGGAATTAAAACCGTGTAATAACAGGGACACCGCACAAAGCAGTAAGAAAAATAACCGGGACACCGTGAAACGGTAAGGAAAATAAAACGGTGGGTAATAACCAGTACCCTGCACAAAGCTATGGGTAATATCAAGGACACCGCACTAAGCGGTAAGAGTAATAACAGTGACCCCGCACAAAACCGTGGGTAATAACTGGGATGCCACATGAAGCGGTAAGAGTAATAAATGTGATCCCGCATGAAACCGTGGATAATAACCGAGATGCCACACGAAGCGGTAAGTGTAATAACCAGATGCCACACGAAGCGGTAAAGGAAATAGTCGTGGGTAATAATCGGGACCCCGCCCAAATCCGTGGTTAATAACCTAGATCCCGCATAAAGCCGTGGGTAATAACCGGAAGCCCGCACAAAGCTGCTAAGGGAAATAACCGGGTCGGGACACCGCATGGAGTTGATAAGGACAATTCCAGGTCGGGAAGCCGCATAGAGCCGCTCGAAGCCGTGGTTAATAACCGACTTATGTACAAAGCCATGGGTAATAACCGCAACCCCACACAAAACAGTTAAGGGAAAATCACCTGGTCGAGGCACTGCATGGATCGATTAAAGTCATTATCAGGTGGGGACGCCGAAAAGAGGTAAGGGAAATAAGGTCGTGGTAATAACAAACACCGCACTGAGCGGATAAGGGAAATTATTGGGTTAAGACACCGCAACAAGCAGTTAAAGGACATTAATGAGTCAAGATTCCGCACGAAGCGATTTAAGGACATTACCGACTCGGGACGCGGCACGAAGCGGTTTAGTGTTATTACTGTTACCCAATGCCGCACGAAGCAGTTTAGGGACTGAGTCGAGACGCCGCACGAAGCGGTTTAGGGACATGTCTGAGTCGAGACGATGCAAGGAGTGGATCAAGGACATTTCTAGGTCAGGACTCCACACGAGGTAGTTTAGGGACATTACCTGATTAAGGTGCCGCATATAGCGGTTTAGGGAAATAACAAGGTCGGGACGCGGCACGGAGCGAATAAAGGACGTTTAAGGGTCGGGACAACGCACAAAGCAGTGGGTAATATCAAGGACCCCGCACAAAGCAGTGGGTAATATCAGGGACCCCGCACGAAGCTTAAGCGCAATAACAAGGATGTCGCACGAAGCGGTAAATGTAATAAAGTTGTGGGTAATAACCGGGAAACCATACGAAACGGTAAGAAAGGTAACCAAGACCCCGCACGAAGCAGTTATGGGTATTTACCGTGATGCCACATGAAGTGGTATGTGTAATAATCAGGACGCCGCACGAAGCGATAAGGGAAACAATGTCATGTGTAATACCAAGACACCCCACGAAACGGCAAGAGAAAAAACTCGTGCTAATAACCGAGACACCGCACAAAGCGGTAAGAGAAACAGAGTTGTGGGTAATAACCGGGACACCGTACGAAGCGGTTAAGGGAAATAACAAGGTCGGGACACCGCACGAAGCAGTTAAGGGAAATAACCGGGCCGGGACACCGCACGGAGCGATAAAAGAACATAACCGGGATAGGACACCACACAGAGTGGATAAGGGCCATTTCCGAGTCAGGAGGCTGCGCAGAGCAATTTAAGGTCATTATCGGGTCTAGACACCGCACTATGCGGTTGTGGGTCATTACCGGGCTGGGACGCCGCACGAAGCGGTTATGGGAAATAACCAGGGCGGGACGCACGTAGCTGTAAAGGTAATAACCGGGTCAGGCCGCACTAAGCCGGGGGTAACAACCAGGACACCACAAGAAGCAGTAAGGGTAATAATCGAGAACTTGCACAAGCCGTGGGTAATAACCGAGATGTTACACGAGACAGTAAGTGTAATAACCAGGACGCCGCACGAAGCGGTAAGGGAATTAAAACCGTGTAATAACAGGGACACCACACAAAGCAGTAAGAAAAATAACCGGGACACCGTGAAACGGTAAGGAAAATAAAACTGTGGGTAATAACCAGTACCCCGCACAAAGCTATGGGTAATATCGGTGACGCCGCACGAAGCGATAAGAGTAATAACCGTGACCCCGCACAAAACCGTGGGTAATAACTGGGATGCCACACGAAGCGGTAAGAGTAATAAATGTGCTCCCGCATGAAACCGTGGGTAATAACCGAGAGGCCACACGAAGCGGTAAGTGTAATAACCGGATGCCACACGAACCGGTAAAGGAAATAGTCGTGGGTAATAATCGGGACCCCGCCCAAATCCGTGGTTAATAACCTAGATCCCGCATAAAGCCGTGGGTAATAACCGGAAGCCCGCACAAAGCAGCTAAGGGAAATAACCGGGTCGGGACACCGCATGGAGTTGATAAGGACAATTCCAGGTCGGGAAGCCGCATAGAGCCGCACGAAGCCGTGGTTAATAACCGACCTATGTACAAAGCCATGGGTAATAACCGTAACCCCACAGCAAACAGTTAAGGGAAAATCACATGGTCGAGGCACCGCATGGAGCGGTTAAAGACATTATCGGATGGGGACGCCGCACAAAGATGTAAGGGAAATAAAGTCGAGGTAATAACAAACGCCGCACTGAGCGGATAATGGAAATTATTGGGTTAGGACACCGCAAAAGCAATTTAAGGACATTAATGAGTCAAGATGTCGCACGAAGCGATTTAAGGACATTACCGACTCAGGACGCCGCATGAAGCGGTTTAGGGTTATTACAGTTACCCAATGTCGCACGAAGCAGTTTAGGGACTGAGTCGAGACGCCGCACGAAGAGGTTTAAGGACATGTCCGAGTCGAGACGATGCAAGGAGTGGATCAAGGACATTTCTAGGTCAGGACTCCACACGTGGTAGTTTAGGGACATTACCTGATTAAGGTGTCGCACATAGCGGTTTAGGGAAATAACTGGGTTGGGACGCGGCACGGAGCGAATAAAGGACGTTTAAGGGTCGGGACAACGCACAAAGCAGTGGGTAATATCAAGGACCCCGCACGAAGCTTAAGCGCAATAACAAGTATGTCGCACGAAGCGAAAAATGTAATAAAGTTGTGGGTAATAACCGGGAAACCATACGAAGCGGTAAGAAAAATAACCAAGACCCCGCACGAAGCAGTTATGGGTATTTACCGTGATGCCACATGAAGTGGTATGTGTAATAATCAGGACGCCGCACGAAGCGATAAGAGAAACAATGTCATGTGTAATACCAAGACACCCCACGAAACGGCAAGAGAAACAATGTGTGTCAGGCCATTAATGAGTCAAGATGCCGCACAAAGCGATTTAAAGACATTACCGACTCGGGACGCCGCACAAAGCGGTTTAAGGTTATTTTGTTACCCAATGCCGCACGAAGCAGTTTAGGGACTGAGTCGAGACGCCGCACGAAGCGGTTTAGGGACATGTCCGAGTCGAGACGATGCAAGGAGTGGATCAAGGACATTTCTAGGTTAGGACTCCACACGTGGTAGTTTGGGGACTTTACATGATTAAGGTGCCGCACATAGCGGTTTAGGAAAATAACTAGGTCGGGACGCGGCACGGAGCGAATAAAGGACGTTTAAGGGTCGGGACAACGCAAAAGCAGTGGGTAATATCAAGGACCCCGCACAAAGCAGTGGGTAATATCAAGGACCCCGCACAAAGCTTAAGCGCAATAACAAGGATGTCGCACGAAGCGGTAAATGTAATAAATTTATGGGTAATAATCGGGAAACCATACGAAACGGTAAGAAAAATAACCAAGACCCCGCACGAAGAAGTTATGGGTATTTACCGTGATGCCACATGAAGTGGTATGTGTAATAATCAGGACGCCGCACGAAGCGATAAGGGAAACAATGTCCTGTGTAATACCAAGACACCCCACGAAACGGCAAGAGAAAAAACTCGTGGTAATAACCGAGACACCGCACAAAGCGGTAAGAGAAACAGAGCTGTGGGTAATAACCGGGACACCGCACGAAGCAGTTAAGGCAAATAACCAGGTCGGGACACCGCACGAAGCAGTTAAGGGAAATAACCGGGCCGGGACACCGCACGGAGCGATAAAAGAACATGACCGGGACAGGACACCACACAGAGTGGATAAGGGCCATTTCTGAGTCAGGAGGCTGCGCGGAGCAGTTTAAGGTCATTATCGGGTCTAGATGCCGCACTAAGCGGTAGTGGTTCATTACCGGGCTGGGACACCGCACGAAGCGGTTATGGGAAATAACCGGGTCGGGACGCATGTAGCGGTAAGGGTAATAACAGGGTCGGGCCGCACTAAGCCGGGGGTAACAACCAGGACACCGCAAGAAGCGGTAAGGGTAATAATCGATCCCTTGCACGAACCGTGGGTAATAACCGGAATGTTGCACGAGACAGTAAGTGTAGTAACCAAGACGCCGCACGAAGGGAAAGGGAATAACAGTGATCCCGCATGAAACCGTGGGTAATAACCGAGATTCCACACGAAGCGGTAAGTTTAATAACCGGATGCCACACGAAGCGGTAAAGGAAATAGTCGTGGGTAATAATCGGGACCCCGCCCAAATCCGTGGTTAATAACCTAGATCCCGCATAAAGCCGTGGGTAATAACCGGAAGCCTGCACAAAGCAGCTAAGGGAAATAACCGGGTCGGGACACCGCATGGAGTTGATAAGGACAATTCCAGGTCGGAAAGCCGCATAGAGCTGCACGAAGCCGTGGTTAATAACCGACCTATGTACAAAGCCATGGGTAATAACCGCAACCCCACACAAAACAGTTAGGGGAAAATCACCTGGTCGAGGCACCGCATGGAGCAATTAAAGACATTATCGGGTGGGGACGCCGAAAAGAGGTAAGGGAAATAAGGTCATGGTAATAACAAACGCCGCACTGAGCGGATAAGGGAAATTATTAGGTTAGGACACAGCAACACGAAGCGATTTAAGGACATTACCGACTCGGGACGCCGCACAAAGCGGTTTAAGGTTATTTTGTTACCCAATGCCGCACGAAGCAGTTTAGGGACTGAGTCGAGACGCCGCACGAAGCGGTTTAGGGACATGTCCGAGTCGAGACGATGCAAGGAGTGGATCAAGGACATTTCTAGGTTAGGACTCCACACGTGGTAGTTTGGGGACATTACATGATTAAGGTGCCGCACATAGCGGTTTAGGAAAATAACTAGGTCGGGACGCGGCACGGAGCGAATAAAGGACGTTTAAGGGTCGGGACAACGCAAAAGCAGTGGGTAATATCAAGGACCCCGCACGAAGCTTAAGCGCAATAACAAGGATGTCGCACGAAGCGGTAAATGTAATAAAGTTGTGGGTAATAACCGGGAAACCATACGAAACGGTAAGAAAAATAACCAAGACCCCGCACGAAGCAGTTATGGGTATTTACCGTGATGCCACATGAAGTGGTATGTGTAATAATCAGGACGCCGCACGAAGCGATAAGGGAAACAATGTCATGTGTAATACCAAGACATCCCACGAAACGGCAAGAGAAAAAACTCGTGGTAATAACCGAGACACCGCACAAAGCAGTAAGAGAAACAGAGCTGTGGGTAATAACCGGGACACCGCACGAAGCAGTTAAGGCAAATAACCAGGTCGGGACACCGCACGAAGCAGTTAAGGGAAATAACCGGGCCGGGACACCGCACGGAGCGATAAAAGAACATAACCGGGACAGGACACCACACAGAGTGGATAAGGGCCATTTCTGAGTCAGGAGGCTGCGCGGAGCAGTTTAAGGTTATTATCGGGTCTAGACGCCACACTAAGCAGTAGTGTGTCATTACCGGGCTGGGACGCCGCACGAAGCGGTTATGGAAAATAACCGGGTCGAGACGCACGTAGCGGTAAAGGTAATAACTGGGTCAGGCCGCACTAAGCCGGGGGTAACAACAAGGACACCACAAGAATCAGTAAGGGTAATAATCGAGACCTTGCACGAGCCGTGGGTAATAACCGGGATGTTGCACGAGACAGTAAGTGTAATAACCAGGACGCCGCACGAAGCGGTGAGGGAATTAAAACCGTGTAATAACAGGAACACCGCACAAAGCAGTAAGAAAAATAACCGGAACACCGTGAAACGGTAAGGAAAATAAAACTGTGGGTAATAACTAGGACCCTGCACAAAGCTATGGGTAATATCGGGGACGTCGCACGAAGCGGTAAGAGTAATAACAGTGACCCCGCACGAAACCGTGGGTAATAACTGGGATGCCACACGAAGCGGTAAGAGTAATAAATGTGATCCCGCATGAAACCGTGGGTAATAACCGAAATGCCACACGAAGCGGTAAGTGTAATAACCGGATGCCACACGAAGCGGTAAAGGAAATAGTCGTGGGTAATAATCAGGACCCCGCCCAAATCCTTGGTTAATAACCTAGATCCCGCATAAAGTCGTGGGTAATAACCGGAAGCCCGCACAAAGCTGCTAAGGGAAATAACCGGGTCGGGACACCGCATGGAGTTGATAAGGACAATTCCTGGTCGGGAAGCCGCATAGAGCCGCACGAAGCCGTGGTTAATAACCGACCTATGTACAAAGCCATGGGTAATAACGGCAACCCCACACAAAACAGTTAAGGGAAAATCACCTGGTCGAGGCACCGCATGGAGCGATTAAAGACATTATCGGGTGGGGACGCCGAAAAGAGGTAAGGGAAATAAGATCGTGGTAATAACAAACGCCGCACTGAGCGGATAATGGAAATTATTGGGTTAGGACACCGCAAAAGCAATTTAAGGACATTAATGAGTCAAGATGTCGCACGAAGCGATTTAAGGACATTACCGACTCGGGACGCCGCATGAAGCGGTTTAGGGTTATTACTGTTACCCAATGTCGCACGAAGCAGTTTAGGGACTGAGTCGAGACGCCGCACGAAGAGGTTTAAGGACATGTCCGAGTCGAGACGATGCAAGGAGTGGATCAAGGACATTTCTAGGTCAGGACTCCACACGTGGTAGTTTAGGGACATTACCTGATTAAGGTGTCGCACATAGCGGTTTAGGGAAATAACTGGGTCGGGACGCGGCACGGAGCGAATAAAGGACGTTTAAGGGTCGGGACAACGCACAAAGCAGTGGGTAATATCAAGGACCCCGCACAAAGCAGTGGGTAAAATCAGGGACCCTGCACGAAGCAGTTATGGGTATTTACCGTGATGCCACATGTATGTGTAATAATCAGGACGCCGCACGAAGCGATAAGGGAAACAATGTCATGTTTAATACCAAGATACCCCACGAAACGGCAAGAGAAAAAACTCGTGGTAATAACCGAGACACCGCACAAAGCGGTAAGAGAAACAGAGCTGTGGGTAATAACCGGGACATTGCACGAAGCGGTTAAGGGAAATAACCAGGTCGGGACACCGCACGAAGCAGTTAAGGGAAATAACCGGGACGGGACACCGCACGAAGCGGTTAAGGGAAATAACCAGGTCGGGACACCGCACGAAGCGATTAAGGGAAATAACCAGGTCGGGACACCGCACGAAGCGGTAAAGGAATTAAAACCGTGTAATAGCAGGGACACCGCACAAAGCAGTAAGAAAAATAACCGAAACACCGTGAAACGGTAAGGAAAATAAAATTGTGGGTAATAACCAGGACCCTACACAAAGCTATGGGTAATATCGGGGACGCCGCACGAAGCGGTAAGAGTAATAACAGTGACCCCGCACGAAACCGTGGGTAATAACCGGGATGCCACACGAAGCAGTAATTATAATAACTGGATGCCACACGAAGTGGTAAGTGTAATAACTGGATGCCACACGAAGTGGTAAGGGAAATAATCGTGGGTAATAACCGGGACCCCGCCCAAATCCATGGTTAAGAGTTAAGGGAAATAACCAAGTCGGGACACCGCACAGAGCGGATAAGGGATATTACCGGGTCGGGACACCGTACAGAGCAGTTAAGGACATTACCGAGCAATAACATCGCACGAAGCGGTAAGAAAAATAGCTGGAACACCGCATGGAGCAGTAAGGGAAATAAAGATGTGAGTAATTACCAGGACCCCGCACAAAGCAGTTATGGGTATTTACCGTGATGCCACATGAAGTGGTATGTGTAATAATCAGGACGCTGCACGAAGCGATAAGGGAAAATTGTCATGTGTAATACCAAGACACCGCACGAAGCGACAAGAGAAAAAACTCGTGGTAATAACCGAGACACCGCACAAAGCGGTAAGAGAAACAGAGCTGTGGGTAATTACCGAGACACCGCACGAAGCGGTTAAGGGAAATAACCAGGTCAGGACACCGCACGAAGCAGTTAAGGAAATAACCAGGCAGGGACACCGCACGGAGCGATAAAGGAACATAACCGGGACAAGACACCACACAGTGTATAACGGCCATTTCCGAGTCGGTAGGCTGCGCGGAGCAGTTTAAGGTCATTACCGGGTCTGGACGCTGCACTGAGCGATTATGTGTCATTAGCAAGCAGGGACGCCGCACAGAGCGATTATGGGAAATAACCGGGTTGGGACGCACGAAGCGGTAAGGGTAATAACCGAGTCAGGCCGCACTAAGCCGGGGTAACAACCCAGACACCGCACAAAGCGGTAAGGGTAATAATCAAGACCTTACACGAGCCGTGGGTAATAACCAGGATGTTGCACGAGACAGTAAGTGTAATAACCAGGACGCCACACGAAGCGGTAAGGGAATTAAAACCCTGTAATAACTGGGACACCGCACAAAGCAGTAAGAAAAATAACCGGGACACCACATGAAACGGTAAGGGAAATAAAACTGTGGGTAATAACCAGGACCCCTGCACAAAGCTGTGGGTAATATCGAGGACCCCGCACTAATCGGTAAGTGTAATAACCAGGATGCCGCACGAAGCGATAAATGTAATAAAACCATGGGTAATAACTGGGACACCATACAAAATGGTAAGAAATATAATCAGGGCCCGCACGAAATCGTGTGTAATAACCCAAACACCACACAAAGAGGTAAGGGAAATAACCGGGACGCCCCACAAAGCGGTAATGGGAAATAAATTAAGAGGCTCGAGTGTTTTTATGTCTATTTAAGTCTTAAGTATTCAAGAGTTCTTATTTATGAGTTATATTAGTCTTATGGTATTCTAGGAGTTTTAAGTGTTTTATTTGAAGCATAAAGATTGCTTTCTAATGTAATGCAATCTTAAGAACATATTGGAATGAATTCAGATTTTATCTTATTAAAGCCTTGGTGTTGTTTCCTCTCCCCTAACCTCCCTCATTCTATATGCTTTCTTAAACTCTCAACACTCCTACCGACCCTCATTCTATATGCATCTATGATAATCCAGTATTTTTGAGAGAACACGAACAAGAAATGTCCCCAACATCCAAAATTCAGCAGAAAGATTGAGTCACAATGAGATTACCTCAAGTACCGTGTGAAGCAATTGGAAAGCGGCATGCGTCCTGTTATCTCTTAAAAGTGAAGCGGAATTCCATAGAAATAAATTCCTCTGTGTACTCTAATGAGCAATTAATCAAGTGGTTCACACAAATAGTTCAACCTGAGAACAATGATGCATATACATGAGACGATCTCAGCAAAAAAGAGTAAGCCCCTGTACAATTATCAAAAAATGATTATGCAATACCATATATAATGATCTGAGTATAATTCTCATAATACCATGACATGTAAGCATCTTGCAACTACTCTAATGTAAGTTGGCCTTGATGATTATCATAAGCACACTTCCCCTGGCAAACTATATTATACAGAATTTAATTTTTTTTCAAGGTGGTTACTTTTTTCCCTATAAGAAACACAAGTTTGTTTATCAGAAGAAAGAAATTCATCAACACAACACAACAAGACAATGAGACCAACTGAGGCAGCATGGAAAACATTGTAAAATGGTCACAATAAACAGCCCAGCACTTTGCTATTTAGCAATTACTTGTGAGATGTGAAATATATTTCACATGATGACACTTTGTGAGTTATATTAGTCTTATGGTATTCTAGGAGTTTTAAGTGTTTTATTTGAAGCATAAAGATTGCTTTCTAATGTAATGCAATCTTAAGAGCATATTGGAATGAATTCAGATTTTATCTTATTAAAGGCTTGGTGTTGTTTCCTCTCCCCTAACCTCCCTCATTCTATATGCTTTCTTAAACTCTCAACACTCCTACCGACCCTCATTCTATATGCATCTATGATAATCCAGCATTTTTGAGAGAACACGAACAAGAAATGTCCCCAACATCCAAAATTCAGCAAAAAGATTGAGTCACAATGAGATTACCTCAAGTACCGTGTGAAGCAATTGGAAAGCGGCATGCGTCCTGTTATCTCTTAAAAGTGAAGCAGAATTCCATAGAAATAAATTTCTCTGTGTACTCCAATGAGCAATTAATCAAGTGGTTCACACAAATAGTTCAACCTGAGAACAATGATGCATATACATGAGACGATCTCAGCAAAAATGAGTAAGCCCCTGTACAATTATCAAAAAATGATTATGCAATACCATATATAATGATCTGAGTATAATTCTCATAATACCATGACATGTAAGCATCTTGCAACTACTGTAATGTAAGTTGGCCTTGATGATTATCATAAGCACACTTCCCCTGGCAAACTATATTATACAGAATTTAATTTTTTTTTCAAGGTGGTTACTTTTTTCCCTATAAGAAACACAAGTTTGTTTATCAGAAGAAAGAAATTCATCAACACAACAAGACAATGAGACCAACTGAGGCAGCATGGAAAACATTGTAAAATGGCTCACAATAAACAGCCCAGCACTTTGCTATTTAGCAATTACTTGTGAGATGTGTGAAATATATTTCACATGATGACACTTTGTGATAGCTAACTCAATAACAAGAACCAATCTCAAGATACAATATAATGCATTTTTGAATAGGAAATAATCTGCTCCTACATTGAACAATATTGGACAAATTCATTCACAAATAAAATACAAGTAAACCGCATACCTGCTCCATTGAAAAGTTGCAAACTCGACCTCCCTTGCTAAGAGTTCGTACACCCACAACAATAGAACCTTCTGATTCAGAACTTTGAGGAGCCCGTCCACCACCAACTATAAGCCTCATCACACCACTCCAAACCTCACTTTTGAAATCTGTGATTGAAGCATATAATGAAGACATGAATTTAATGCAACTACAGTAACTATTCTCATGTGTAAATTTGTATCAATAACAGTGAAAGTAATTTATCACAAATATTAGAAAAAATATAGCCATGGCATGATATCTGAAGTTTCAAAATGACGCTCAATCTCAGACACGGTATGCTTATATAGCTCATATTAATGTCCGACATGACATTATCAAGTTCATTCATCCTTAATATTTCAATCTTCTTACACAATGATGGGCACTGAATTTATTTAATAGAAGATAAACTAAAAACAAGTACATGTCCGAGTCTGACAAACATAAGCAGGAGATACCTTGTAGTTTACAGAAATTCCATTTGAAAGACTGGTTCTAGTGATCCTTGTTTCTTTGTTATAAATATTTGTCATACTTGTTTCTGTAATTTCTAGCATTGCTGTAAACTACAAGTTTAAAGGATCAAACAACATTTTGGGTCTCAATTTCTAGCATTGCTTCAAAAATATCAACTCAATAATTTTCCTATTTTGATGAGCAAAAAAATCAAACTATATTTATGGATTGAAGAGCCTCAGACCCTCAATTTGGAAGAGATCACCCACCATGAACTAGATCATACAACCCAAACTGAATATATTATAAATACTACCATTCTACATGTTCTACATTAAAAGACTATATTACATGATTGCATAAACCAATTAATACCGATTTGAAAACTACATAATACAGATTGAAAAGAGCTTGCCAGTTCCCCCTGAACTTATTTGCAAGCAATTGTTGAATTTCAACCCTCCACAAATAAATGTGATGTAAAAAAAGGATAATAAATAATACCAAAACCTGCTACAAGTGGAAAGTATATTTGATAGATGATCAAACACATTCTATCGCTTTGAAGTGTAAATTACATGTACTTCTGGTTTCAGGTATTTCCATTCAAAACCATAAGCTTGAAACCTATATCTTGTTAAATAACCTAAGATAAATATCTAGTTCTGAATTCAGTAACTGTACAATTTCAAAGTAACACCCAATTTCCCTTCCCCCAAATTCCCTATATCAACTCTAGAACATCATTCCCTAATAGTTTTGTCCCAATAAAAAAATTAAAAAAAAACATTTATCTCAATTAAAACCTAGAAGCCTATCCATCCCAGTCGAGTACGACCAACCATCATTCAATTGAAGACATTTATCTCATAATCAGACCCAGAAAACCCAATTAAATTGGAAATTAAGACAAAATATCATTATCAAATTCTAGACAGATTCGTCAATTGATACAGATTAGAAAACCTTACCCGATCGACTCCGACGAAAACCTAATCAATGGGTGATGACGCTTATCCAGTGGGCTTGAGCGTGAAAACCACTGGCTTACTTCTCTATTAGAAACAAAGAATGATCGATTAGTGGAGAGCGAGTCGAGGTCGGTGTCGTCTTCTCCCCTGTGTTCCTTTTCTCGTGGAGTACTGGATCCAATTTTAAATCATCATTTGGCTATAGTCTGTGCTAAACCAAGCTCTTTTAAAAAAAACGAAATATCTTATATTTTGATCGTATTACACATACCGTCGCTATAATACAAGTGTCTAAACATATTAATATAATATAATATTAATTTTAAGTGTTAAATAATATATTAATATATAAACTAACAAGTTAGACTTAATTTTCGTATATACCGTTATAACACCGTTAAAAGTTAATGTTTTTTTTCTGAGATTTTTTTTTCTCTTTTTTTTAAAGATGATCTTTTTTCTTCTAGGTACGTGTCGAATCCACACATATATTTTCTTTCTTTTAAAGATGATCTTTTTTCCAATTAAGGTATTAACGATCAAAAAAGTTAACTGATTTGACACCAGGAAGAAACATTATTTTGGTTACAATTTAATCTCCGTTTTGTGGATTGCTACTTACTGGTATATAAGGGAGAAAAAATTATGGATAGATGTTTGCTGGTAAGAGAGCAAAAGATGTTAATTAGATAATTGGTAAGAGAGAGAGAGAGAGATCTCGAACGCATCAACTAGCTATATATTGACGAAGTCATGGATTCGATTCACCATAGAGGTATAAGTGAAATCATTTGATTCTCTTTAAAAGAAAGAAAAAATGAAAAAAAAATTCAGAAAAAAAAAGATCTCAGAAAAAAAAAAACAGTTACTTATAACAGTGTTATAACGACATGTGTGAAAATTATGCTTAACTTGTTAATTCATGTACTAATGTGTTATTTAACAAAGTTCAGACACCTTAATTATGAGTGGAGCAAAGGTGGTGTACTGTTTGTATAATTTTTCCTTAAAGGTATTTGTCATAGAAAGATTTGTCCTCAAAATTAAAAATATAGATTTGTCATCAAAAGATTTGAAACAAACTCACGGTTTCAAAAGATTTGTCCTCGAAATTAAAAAAAATATATAATAATACATGAACGGCAAAGGCATGTAATCCTTCCTCGTTGTTGCATTCAATCGTCAATAATCGATGCACATGCGATGACCTGTCACCAACCGTTGTGGCACTAGCTCATTCTTCTCATTCTCTACAACAGTCACGCCACTCTTCTTGGGTACAACTTGAACGGGTGAAATGCACTGACTAACAACTTAATCACCTCGTCTTTAACCACTTTCATCATTGGAGGATGCAAACGTCTCTATGGTAGGCTTGGCGCCATCCTCAAGTAAGATTCTATGAACACACTTTGTTGGGCTTATTCCCTTGATGTCTGCCAAAGTCTAGCCAATGGCAGCTGTGTTTTTCGTCAAAACCGCAACTAGCTTGTCCTCCTATTGCTTTGTCAACGTTGAAGACACAATAACGGGTAAAGTGTCATCTTCTCCAAGAAATACATACTTCAAATGTTTGGAGAGAGCTTTTAGCTCTAACTTAGGGGCTTGTTCCACAGATGGTAACAACTTATTAGTGGAAATTGAAATTGACAAGGGAGTATACCTTTTGTAGATTGGTTGTGAATCAAGTTCCTTCACAACTTCAAGTATGGACGGTTTTCCAAATCTTTCAAAGCCTCCTCATCTCATTCTCCATACTTGTCATACCCGACCCCTTGCTCGATCATTAATTGCTATGCTTGATGAGTGGTCATTGCAACGCCACTAAACCTCATTTCGCTTCCAAATCCGCCCTATACATTCTCGTCCGAGCAGTGGTTGCCATACATGTGTTCGGTACTGGGATGTCTCATGGCGTCGAAAATGTTGAATTTGATCACCTCGCCATCGAATTCCATTGTCAGGTTTCCTCTAGCAACATCGATATTTGTTCTGACAGTTCTCATGAATGGTCGATCCAACAACAGTTGAGTTGTGTCAGAAAGTGACTCCTCCATCTCCAATACATAAAAATCTGCAAGGAATATTAGCTGGTTAACCTGCACAAGAACATCCTCAACATACCCCTTAGGGTATTTGTTAGATAAATCCGCCAATTGGATCATAACATTATTAGTTTTCAAAGGTCCCAGCTCTAGAGATTCATATACAATGTAGGGTATAACATTAATTGAAGCACCTAGATCTAGCATAACATTTTCAAAACGAGTAGAACTTATAACACAAGGGATAGAAAAACTCCATGGATCCTTCATCTTTGGTGGCAACTTACTCTAGATGACGGCAGAGACCGTCTCACTCATGCTTACCACTTGCTTTTCCCTTGTGTGCCTCCTTGTTGTGCAAAGTTCCTTAAGGAATTTCGCATAGTTTGGTACTTGCTTGATGCACTCTAACAAGGGAAGGTTCACATTTACCTTCCTGAAAACTTCTAACACTTCTTCGTCGGATTTATCCTTTTTGCTCTTAGTGAACCTAAAGGAAAAGGTAGACAAGAAGATTGATTAGTTGAAACTAAATCATTAGAGTTCGAATTTTTACCTTTTTGTGTCTCAGAATTCGGCACATTCTCCTTCTTGGATGTAGCGCGTCTTTTTCCAAGTCCCTTTTCTTCATTGCTTCCAAGTCTGCTTTGCTTGGCTCAGCTCCTTTGTTGCTCACGTTGTTATGCTTAACTTTACCTTGATTTGTGTCAAGTCCATGCTCGGCATCCTCTTCATCCTCATTGTCCATGTCTAAAGCACCAAGTCTCTTTGTGTTTTTCGGCTTAGGAGGTGACGACATCAATGTCTTCCCACTTCTTGTGACAACAGCTTGAGCGTGCTCGTTCTTAAGATTTTTGATAACGCCTCCTGGCAACCTTCCTTGCTCATTAAATCTCCCCATAAAATCCACAACTTGACCCATCTGAGTCTTCAATTCTGTAATATCCTTAGATATCAATGCAATGTCCTTGGTGTTGGTTTAAGTTGTGGCCAACAAAGATTGAGTTGAAGTGGCAATGTTCTTGAAAATCTCATCATAGTTGCTTCCACCACTTGGTTGTTCAGCATTTCATTGTCCCCTTTTAAGGGAACTTCACATGAGCTTCCACCATGTATGCCTCAAAATAACAGAATAATATAAGATTGTCATATGACGCAGATTAATTGGTACCAATTAAGAGAGATCAACACCCTTAAAACATCGACTACATGCATTTAGACATCAAATATGAAAAGTCAACGTCTTTGAATAACGTTTGCCAATAGAATCCGGCTTCCAACACCTTCCTAACAGTTCTTTTCGGTCCAAAGTGACCTCCACACGCCTCTTGGTGACAAAAATCCAAGATAGATTTATGCTCTTCTTCTGAGCTCTAGGAGGGGCAGTGCGATGTATGAGGAGAGGCTGACCTTTGACCAACACTCGAGGAGGAGCGACATGTCCGAGGATGAGTGGCGGTATACTCTGCTGTGGATGTAGCGATATACTCTGAAAAATTTCAAAAAATGAACTGAACCCGGTGGCCAATAAACTTAACACAAGTTGTTGTGAATATGCTTTAGAAAACATATTTATGCATGCTTCAGTGCACTACCAGAATAACCACTTTAGCCGACGAAATTTTTTCGTCGGCTAAACCTTAAATTTCGTCGGCTAAAGTCTTAGCCGACGACACGTCGTCGGCTAAGAAGTCGTCGGGCAAAATCCGTCGGCCAACACTATAGCAGACGAAATTACTGTTCATCGTCGGATAAAGTCATTTATTTAGCCGACGAAGAAATTTTTCGTCGCTTAATTTCTGGACTTTAGCCGACGAATTTTAGGGTAATTCGTCGGTTATAGCTATTATTTTTATTTATTTATTTAACTTTAGCCGACGAATGTTAGGGTAATTCGTCGGCTATAGCTATTATTTTTTTTTTTTTAATTTTAGCGGACGAATTTTAGGATAATTCGTCGGCTATAGTTATTTTTTTTATGTTATTATTTTTTAAACTTTAGCCGACGAATTTTAGGGTAATTCGTCGGCTATAGTTTTTTTTTAAAAAAAAATTTAGCCAACGAATTTTATTAAAATTTCGTCGGCTATAGCTATTTTAATTTTTTCATATTTTTTTATTTTTTAATATCTTGTATTTTTGATTAAAATTTTTACTTCTTTTTCGTTTTTACACCGGTGGTGGAGAAGGACAAGAGGAGGAAGAGGACAAGGTTAGGAGAGGGAGAGGAGGAGAAGAGAAGAGGAGGAGGAGAAGGTTAGGAGAGAGAGAGTAGGAGGAAGGAAGAGGAGAATTTAGAGGAGGAGAAGAATTTAGAGAAGGAGGAAGGAGAAGGATTTAGAGGAGGAAGGAGGAGAAGGATTTGGAGGAGGAGGAGGAGGAGAAGGTTAGGAGAGGGAGAGGAGGAGGAGGAGGAGGAGGAGGGAAGATGAAGAGGAGGAGGAAAAAAATGAAAGATATAGAAAATTTTGAAATTTAGCCGACGAAATTTCGTCGGCTAAAGTTAAAAATTTTAGTCGAAAAATTTTAAAATTTTAAAAATCCCCACCAAAAAATTTGAATTTTTAATTAACTTTAGCCGACGAAATTAGGGTAATTCGTCGGCTATAATTATTTATTTATTTATTAATTTAACCTTAGCCGACGAAATACTCTAATTTCGTCGGCTATAGTTATTTATTTAACTTTAGCCGACAAATTACCCTAATTTCGTCGGCTAAAACCCTAAACCCTATACGTAGAAGCTTCAAACGAAAAAAAGTCATGAAATAAGATATGACCGGAATGGTGAAATACGTCTATGAATGAAAAATCACGTAATTCCGGTAAAGTCTCGGTACCGATAATTGCTGTTAACTCAATTTTCCATTCTTTCTCCCTAGAGGTAGCCCTATCTCCGGTAGTTATTTTTCATAAAATTTTAATACCACTGGTTGCGTCTCATCGATTTGAAACTATTTTAAGTTGAAGGTCCGGGCAAAATACATAATTTAGACGGTCAAATGACTGTTTCCGTGCGTTAAGGGGTTTGACTTACGTGATTGACTGTAAGGATCGAGCCCTTAACGTTGTTAGATTAAGTTAAATTTTTTCCTATATACATAATTCAACATAATGATCATATCAGACGGTCGGAATTTTGTTTCTCAACTTTGATCATCGGAATCACAACATGCGTACTAATGTTGTATAACTTGTTTACTAAGCTTTAAGTAAATGTTTCGTTTCTAAAACAAACTGTACGTAGAAACTTCAAACGCAAAAAAGTCATGAAATAAGATATGACCGGAATGGTGAAATACGCCTACGGTTGAAAATCACGTAATTCCGGTAAAGTCTCGGTGCCGATAGTTGTAGTCAATACAATATAGAGGTTTGACTTACGAGATTGACCGTCTAGATGAAGTTCTTAAATTTATCGGATAAAGTTGAATTTTTTACCAGAGATATATTTCAACATATTGATGATATCTGAAGGTCGTATTTTTGTTTGTGAATTTTGATGACCGGAATCACAACATGGCTACTATTTACCATTATTTATCTATATGGGGAGGCCTATCATGAAGGGGTAAATGTCTCAAAATTTTTAGATGGACAGTTGCGTATCATTATGGTGAGTGTTTGTTGTGTTGAAGGTTCGGCCAAAATACCTCATATAGGTGTAGATATGGACATTTCGTGTGTTAAGCGTTTAGAAAAAACTTCATTTTAAAGCCTTAAACGAACTCGGATGGCCAAAAAAGTCTGTATGTCATGGTATTAGCCATGAGTTTTACTCGTACGGCCGTTTTGCTTCTAGATTGGTATCACAATAGTCAATCGGACACCGACATATCTGTAATGCAATTTTGTAACTAAAAGTTACTTTTGCCGACGAAATACCTTAATTTCGTCGGCTAAACTTTTCAAATTTTGTCAGCTAAAGTTCACATACTATAGCCGACGAAGAAAGTACTTTTACCGACGAAAATTTTTTTTGTCGACTAAAATTTAACTATAGCCGACGAAAATGAAAAAAAAATTTCGTTGGCCTGTTTTTAGATATTTCGTCGGCTATAGTCTTTTTTCTGGTAGTGGTGGTGCTTTAACCAATAGAATTTAAAAACTTTTCTCATTTAGCCAAGTATTGGTTTGCAGTCACTCCAAAGTCGAGTGTGTAACTTGATGAAAGGTGAGTGATAGGAGCATAAAGTGTTATGTTTATAATGTATTTCCGACGCTGTTTAGCTATGTAATTCCTTTAACAATGTTTAATTTAACTAAGTTTGTGTTTTTAGGTCATAAATAAATCAAAGGAGCACAAAAGATACGAAGGAGGAGAAATCTTGAAGGAAAATGAATCCATGTCTTGCAATGAAAGAAATTAGAAAATCTGTCTGAAATCAGTAGTTAACTTCGACAGAAGATTGTGATCAGCTCACAGTAATCCAGGAGATGTGTCATATATCAATAGAAAGCTGTAAGGGTCTACTTTACAAACTTTGGAGAACTACAGTTTGTAGCGTATAAAACGTAGGAAGAAGTTAAGAAAGATCTCTGAGTCTAGATTCTGTAGAATTTTACAAAAGTGGATTTGGAGACTCGATTTTGAAGGCAGCAAGGTCACTGCTAGAAAAATAACATAAATTGTGCAGTACAACCGGAAAAAAGGCCAAAACTGGGGATACTTCTGGCCATGCAGTCGAGGAAATCCATATATGTCGAAAAAGGGTGTTGAGTTAGCTTCAATTTTTCTTTGAAGCAATTTTAGATTCTGGTATCGGAACTGATCGAAAATCAGGTTTGAATGGTTAAAGGTCTATTTTTCATCTTGTATGGTTAAAGGTCTGTTTTTCTTCTAACTTTGCAAAGCTGCCATTTTGAATCCATTTGAATTTAGGAAACTCCTAATTGTAGGTTTGTATGTAAGTTTCTGCTTTGTTAGCTTGAGGATCTTTAATTTGGATCCTTCTTGCTTGACCGTTTTCGGTCATGATAATCTATGATCAATGAGACTCCTATTTACCAAAAAAAGAGAGAACGAAATGGAATTTCAGTTCCCTTCTCTTTCTCTTCTCGCATGAAAGACAAAAGAATTAGTTTCTTTTCAATGAACCGAACGAGGCCCTAATACTACGCACTTGGAGAACCTCTAACTTATAAGTAGACGATGCTGCAACAACGTACAAGATCCAAATTCTTATTGGATAAATGATTAACGAAAGAAAAAACATGCATGTAAAGAAAAGAACAAGATTTGGGGCTGAAGTTTATTTAATGTTCTATGCCAAGACTGAGTGAAGAAAGAATGTGAGAAGATATCATCATTAGATTGATCAAGTGAGGAGGGATCTCCTTAATGAAGATTGAGTGAGGATACATTTCGTATGGAAGGATGTGAGGAGAGATCTCTTCAAGAGAGAATGTTGTAAGATGGGGTCTCCTCATGCGAGATTCAATTAATATAAAATTTCTTTGAAGAATATATGATCTTCGTGAGAAGGGATTATCTGGAGTGATAATGGATCTATCAGGAGAGATTAAAGTCAAGAGAAATATTCTAAAGAGTGATTCAGATGAGGAGAATTTTGCTCGAAAGAGTTTCAAGTGAGTTGAGCAATAAGTGAAAAACAATGCGTCTAGAAAGATATAATCATGCAGTAATTAATAAGTTGGACCATTTCGTAACTTACGAACGAACAACAAATAAAATTATATAAAAACTCAATTATTCCCACTGCATATATCAACCAAGATAGTGTCAAACTTTAAAACCTAAAATAATTAGCTAAAAGACCGACACATGAAGTTTGAGCGACTCATTATCGGCTACCAATTGGGCTTGCATATGGGCTGCGAGGCTTAGTCTAGTACATAAGGTTCTAGTGGCCGTTTATGAAGGTTTCTAGCCGGTTCTTGCGATTCTAGTACCAATTCCGAGAATTTGGGATGAGATCAGCATGGTGCCAAGGTCAGTAGTGGTGGAGCTAGGGTGGTGCGATGTTGGAGTGAGAAACGCACGATACAAAACTTGTAAGGTCTGCTTTTGGGTTTAATCATCGATGATGAGAATATTAATTACGTTATAATCACATCCAGAATGAGTGATTTGTTTGGTTAAATCGAAGGATGACAAGTTTTTTCAATTCGCTCTCATCAGTTACTTTCCCGAACATACATAATGTGTTTTTCTTTGTCTGTGAATCGTGATTTGATTGGTTAAAGTGTTTAACTGACAACCTTAAAGTTATAGATTCAATCCTTATTTACATATATAGTCTATAGGGTGTGTGAGCTATCAATATATCTTTTAAAAGTGTAAATTTAGTTTACAAAGTCATATTTTCACTTAATTGGTGATGAATTAGTTTATCAAACTCCAAATTTTGGTATATTATTTACGTGTATGACGAACATACAACATGTTTTGTTTGAAAGAGAAGGGAGGATCAACCCAGTAATGCGTTGCATCAACTATTTGGGATAAGGATGATCCATGTGCATAGCCGTCACTACGTTTGTTGCTACGTCTGGTAAATTGAGCTCATTGCTAATTAATTTTACGTGGAATAACATTAAGTAAACCAGATACAAGTAACAAAGGGAGTAGAAGTCTCCCTCTTGAGAAAACCATAGGACGCCCCTCCATTTCTTGGTTTCTTTCTCCGTCCGGCAACGCATCCTAGTGACGCCGTCATCTGACAGGATCCTTTATTTGGCGCCTATCTTGGTTGCTGTCAGTGGTTGTAGTGAAACCCTAGGTCTGAGATCCGGGTTAAGGATGGTGATAGGGGTTTGTGATGGTCGGAAACACGTTTGGGATCAATGGTGGAGGAGAGTGGTGATGGGAGGTTGCCGGCAGCCTACACCTCTCTGCAGAGCAATGGCTCATCAGAGCAAAGGGTCGCATGACAGAAAGCTGAGATTGGCGATCTCTCTAGTACGGGGAGATCGATCTGATATGAGTATGACAATACAAAACCCTAACCAAGTCAATGGAGATCATCACCTCTGGTCCAGATTGCAGCTGCACGATAACCCCGGTGCAACGACGACGAACGTGGGTTCGTCCAATTATGGAGCGAGGAGGTGCAATGGCGGGGAGATAGCACAAACGTTTCTGGGCAAGTGGGCTCTTCCCACATTCTTGGACGGATCATGTGCTTCAGGTCAGTTGTTGGGCCCAACATGGGTTGGTTTGTTTCTATATTTTATCTTAGTTTTTTTTGAAGTAGTTTTTGGATATGTTTTTCATATTTCAAATAAGTCCTTGCTCTTTTAGGTATCAGAGAGTTTGTTGGAAGTATGTCATAGATTTCAATAGAGTGTTGATTTTAGGTAGCTGGTTCGTTGTTATAAGAACCCAGAATTTTGCCGACTATTGATCGAGCATATTATTAGCCTATGTTCAGATTGCAGGGAGAAGATCCTAGGCATGGAGATCCTGAGGCAGCATACATGTCATAGTATTGTTTCTTATATTGGTCAAGTTAACTCAACCGGTTGTTCATTTCGACGCTCTTTGGATTTATTAACATGTCAGTCTCTCATTTTCAGGGAGATGATATGTAGTTTAAAGCTAATAGTTTTTTACAGCAGTTGTAATTTCTTGTTGAGTATTATGATTACTTTGTAATTGTAGTTTTATTTAATAAAATTTCGTTTCATAAAAAATTAACAAAGGGAGTATGACAAGAAGATCCAATATACGGTCGACACTTACTAATCCTTGTGTCCCTGCTTATAATATACACGTACAAGAAGCCATCACAACCGTTATAATAACTATATGACTAGTTAAGTAGAGCCTAAGGGGAAAGTCTAGTGTGCAGCGCGGCACGGTGTGCAGATGAGGAGAAAGGGGCACGTGACTTGCAAGGGGTTGGGTTTTTGTGTGGCTGCAAATGTTGCGCACGGGATACCGCATGGCAAAGCAACCGTCCATGGTTTGGGAAAGCATGTGACCTGTTCTAAGTTGTTTCACGTTGCATGATTAAGAACCATTAATCCTTCTTACATCCGGACTAGAGATCATGAGTCATGATTACAGATGCTTCAAGGTATCCAGCAAAGGCATATATATGCATGTGCCCTTCATGTTATGCGTGTTTATAAGCTGCATATTGTTACACACCGCGCAAATAATTGGAATTTGGAGAGGAAACTGTTGTTAACCACGTCGTACTCCCTCTATTATATTAACTGGTCCACTTTAATTCCATTTGTTTTGTTCAAGTAAACATAATAGTTGCTCTTAATCCGCTTTTACTTTGTCCGAATGTAATGTAGACTGACACAACATATGTTAAGCACTCAAGCTTGTTATACATCATAATCTAGCTAGCATATGGGATTTAGAAATTTTGAAGAACGAATTGTTTTTCTTAGACTTTACGGACTGTTTCGGCCATGCTCCTAGTTTAAGGGGAATATAGTCAATTACTGTAGGTAACTGCGGGTAAAGGTAAATTACAAATAAAAGTAAAAGAAGATGCATATTGTAAAATCCTGAGTAAGGGCTCTAGGCAACATCCTGAGTAAGGTTACACGCCACATGTGTTTCGCTTCAAGCAATTAGGGCTCTAGGTAACATCTCGGAAGGAAATATTTACGAGTAATTGCTACTCTGATCAATATTCACGTTACATGAGTAGAGCTATCAAAGGGAAGGGACCAGAACGTTACTCTGAGGAGCTTCGCACCGATGATGACTCTGAGAAATCAGATTTGGTTGCTAAGGTGTGAGGCTTTAGCGTCCAGGGTTGTTTCGACAAGGTCAAATTTGTTGTTTGTTGTAGTTGTTGTTGATTGATTGTGTCTGTGTGTGTTCTCTGATCCCCAAGCCTTCTTTATATAGTGCCTCGAATCTGATAAGGATCAATCCGAATAGGTTTCTATCTCTTTAGTTGCACAACATTTCATTTGACTTGACAACTACGTATTTTGGTGACGCAGTTCCAATCACGTATGGAGACTTATTTTAGGGCCACAGGGATTGACCTTAATTGAGTCAAAGACTTGTACAAGTCTTCAACATTAATGTCGTAGGACAATAGTTTGCTGCCAGTTGAAACAGTTCTGCTAGCTAGATAAGGTTGGCGAGCTATTGGCTATCTCCATGTAATCATAGCGGAGAACTTGGAGTCCTGATTGATACACTCTTCTGCGGAGCCAATTACAACTTAAGGAGAAGACTTCTTAATTATGCATGTTCCCACCAAAACCTACAGGAGGTGTAAGTAGTTTATGCACACTACATGATATAATAAAGGGTTTGAATCCTTGACCAACACATTCACATGCACACGTGCACTCCAAGCAATTAAGAACATTGTATCCTCATTAATGCATAGCTCGCGACATTTAGTCTTCCTCTTATATGTGAACTCCTCTTCATGATCCTACGCAGAGTAAACTTCTCCTATGCGTGAGGTCAACCTCGCATGCAAACTACTATCAAGCTCGCATGGTTTTGTAGCCCAGCGTGACAGGACTCATCCCGAAATTTCCCAGTAAATCCCAAAATGACTCCTGCGGGACCCACCTAAAAGGGTAGTTACCGAAATTTCGGCATAATGTCCCCTAATAGTGAGTAACCCTTCACCTAAAATCAAAGTAAACACAGGCAGCATACACTTCTAATTCCATCCCCTTTCCTACTTGAGCCATCCTGCTCACATCAACACACATCCACCTCCACAAATAACAACCACAATCACAAATCATCTATCTACTTAATAATCTTCAACAAAATAAAAATCAGAAATTCCTGGAATAACACCGAATAAGTTCCGTACTCTACCCCGAAACATAGTAATAATACACCCAGGTTATCAGAGCTCTAATATAAAGGCGGAAAAGTACACTTGTTGGTTTTCAGAAACCTACTAGTGAAAACTGTGTGGAGAGGTAACCACTATGCGCCTCCTAATTTGCTGGCCGAACTCTGCAGTCTGGGCATTTTAAGAAAAACAAAGGCCCAGGGGAGAAACATGGAAAATGTTAGAGTGAGTGGACGAAAAATAATCCATGAAACACTAAAAAAATTCACCACAATAAATAAAACCAATGCTTCATGCTCTCCCAAAGATTTATTGATTTAAATAACATTTATGCATGCCCACAATTACTAAAATTCCACAAATGCATGATAAGATAAACAAGTAAGGATTTTGGGAAGAGAAATGTTCACACACATAATAAGTCTGACCTCTCAGACTAGGGTCGGAGCTAAGAGCTCTAGTTGCGCCCTCACGCTATGCTAGCTAGATAAAATAATACGGTCAACCCTTGTAATATCAACCTGACCTCTCAGGCTTGTCTGTCCTCTCAGACCAGGGTCAGAGCTAAGAGCTCTAGATAAAGTGGTAACGGTCAACCCTTGTAATATCAACCTGACCTCTCAGGCTTGTCTGTCCTCTCAGACCAGGGTCGGAGCTAAGAGCTCTAGATAAAGTGGTAATGGTCAACCCTCATAGTGCACTACGTAATTTGCCTGACCTCACAGGCTAGGGTCGGAGCTAAGAGCTCTAGTAGCGCCCTCACGCTACTCTAGCTAGAATATTCATTGATCAACCCTTATAATATAAATTTCACAACAATACTTTACTCAAATTCTCTTCCCAAAACGAATAAGTAAAACCGTTCCTCGACATATATGCATAAATCCAAATAAACATTTAAGAACCCGAGGAAATTATAATACTCGAAACAATCATATAAACCCTGCAATAAAATCAATAATTAAGGCATGCATTCATTTAAAAATAATCTGTCCACTCACAGTAAAGGGACTAGCCCTGAGAGCGATCCTGAGCCTCCTCGGAACGTAAATCCTCACGTCCTGTTAAATGAAATAAATATATTAATTATCCCAATTCGTAAAGTCGGGTCTCCGGAGACATTAGTATAAACTCCGTATTAAACTAGCTCAATTCTTGTATACTCTTAACAATCCTCGATCAATCCCGACCAACGATAACATGAAATTCTCTTTCCGAACCGAAACGACATTTTGAATAATAATCGAAACTTAATCGATACGGCCTTTAATCCTCCTCCACAAGGTTTTATATACATAAATTTCTATAATCCTTTTTACTTCCAATTCTCCAAAATTATCACCTTTCACCTCCAATTAACTTAGAATTATTTTTTTACCTTTACCCCTAACTCATTTACCATAACTGTTAAAAGTAATTTCTCAGTGAAAGGACAGAATTGCCCCTGTGAACAGTAAAATTCGGTCGCCGGCCAAATGGCCTCCGACCGGCGATCTCCGGCCATCTTCTTGCTCCTCTCAATCTCCCCTACAACTTTCCTTTACATTACAACAACCAAATTCAACCCTAACAACAACAAATCACAATGAACAGTAATGAAATCCCAATTCTGGGAAAATCTTGATCGATTCCCTCACCTAGAGTGTAATCGTCCAATTCCCTGCAATGGAAGACACAGAGGACGACGGTGAACCTGCCCAGAACGACCGGCGACGGCACGGTGGCTTGAACCGGTTGGAACCCGAATATACAGTAACCTTTCGGGGGTTTCCTCTCTCTCCACGCAGCGGCGCTGCCCCGAATCGACGGCGTGCTGGGTTGCCGGACCTCCGCCGAGTCGAGGGAGACCGGTCAAGCGCCCCACGGCAGCCGGTGGTGGCGGATCTCGGCGTGCACAGTGAAAGTGCAGCACTGACCCAGGGAGAAGGACGAACGCGAAGGAGAAAGAAGAAAGAAAGAAGAAGAAAAGAAAAAAAAAGGAAAGTGACGCGCAGCCGAAGACGAAAAGGGAAACATAATAAAGGAAGTAAGTTTCCAAACAAGGAAACTTTCTAGAACACAGGGGACCCCAAAATCTTCCTCCACTCCAAACCGGAATTTACCCTAAAAAAAATCCCCGATAATTTTTAAATTACCGTCAACAATCCCGACAGTTAATTTTATTGTTCAAACCTTATTATCGACACCGTAAATTCACGGATAACGGAGGGAAGGTAACTCGCAGTGAAATTATAAGATTCGGGGTGTGACAATTCTCCCCCCCTTATAAAAATTTCGTCCTCGAAATTTACATACCTGTTACTCAAATAGGTAGGGATACTGATGTCGCATCTGAGCTTCGGGTTCCCAAGTAGCTTCCTCCACCTCATGACTCTTCCACAACACCTTAACAAGAGGAATGGTCTTGTTCCGAAGTACCTGCTCTTTTTGATCAATAATTTGTACCGGTTCCTCTACATAAGTCCAGTCTTTATTCAGACTAACAGGTGGCGCATGCAACACATGGGAAGGATCAGCAATGTACTTCCGAAGCATGGATATGTGAAAGACATTATGAATCTTGGACCACTCAAGAGGTAGATCCAATCGATAGGCAAGTGGGCCAATCCTTTCGAGGATCTCATAAGGACCAATATATCTAGGGCTAAGCTTGCCCTTCTTTCCAAAACGCACCACTCCCTTCCAAGGAGATAATTTCAAGAACACCCAATCACCAACTTGGAATTCCAAGTCCTTCCTGCGGTTATCCGCATAAGTCTTTTGCCTATCTTGAGCCACCTTGAGTTGATCTCTTACCACCTTGATTTTCTCATTAGTCTCAAAGATGATATCCGGGCCACAAAACTCTCTTTCTCCAACTTCATTCCAACATAGGGGAGTACGGCATTGCCTTCCATATAATGCCTCAAATGGTGACATGCCAATGCTAGAGTGGTAGCTATTATTATAAGCAAACTCCATTAACATCAAATTTTCATCCCAACTCCCCCGAAACTGTAGAACACATGACCTCAACATGTCTTCCAAGGTCTGAATGGTCCTCTCTGACTGCCCATCAGTCTGAGGATGAAAAGCAGTACTAAAATGAAGTTGTGTGCCCAATGCCGCCTGCAGAGCTCCCCAAAATTTTGAAACAAACCGTGGATCTCTATCTGACACAATGGATTCTGGAACCCCATGAAGTCTCACTATCTCATTCACATATATCACTAACAACCGATCAAGGGAAAACTTTTTATTAACCGGGAGAAAGTGAGCAGATTTCGTCAAACGATCCACAATAACCCAAACTCCATCATACCCATTACGGGTACGAGGCAGGCCGAAGACAAAATCCATGGTGATATGATCCCACTTCCACACCGGAATAGGCAATGGCTCCATCAAACCCGAGGGTTTTTGTCTCTCAGCTTTCACTTGTTGACAAACCAATCACCTGCTAACAAAAGCTGCTATTTCCCTCTTCATATTCGGCCACCAATAATAATTCTTCAAAGTTCTATACATCTTTGTACTACCAGGATGGGCTGCATATATTGAACTATGAGCTTCCTCCATGATCTCCCGTTTAAGCTCTTCATTCCTCTTCGGTACACACAACCTACCCTTAAATAAAAGGGTTCCATCTTTCCTAACCGCAAAGTCCTCTGCTGAGCCCTCCTGAGCCCTCTCTACCAACTGTACAATGGAGGGGTCATTATATTGCGCATCCCGAACTTTATCAATTAATACTGGCCTCACACGAAAACTGGCCACCAAAACACCCATTTCATCCACTGTTAAATCAACCCCGGTAGCTCTAAGCTCATAAAGAAGTGGAACCCGAATCATTTTCAAATATGCCAAGGATAAAGAGGGATTGCGGCTAAGAGCATCAGCTACCACATTAGCTCTTCCTGGATGGTACTCAATCGAGCAATCATAATCTTTAATTAATTCCATCCATCTCCTTTGTCGCATATTTAAATCCCTTTGAGTGAACACATATTGCAAACTCTTGTGATCAGTGAAAATTTGGCACTTGGCTCCATAAAGGAAATGCCTCCAAATTTTAAGAGCAAACACCACAGCAGCAAGCTCCAAATCATGGGTGGGATAATTCACCTCATGCGTCTTCAATTGTCTAGAAGCATAGGCAATCACTCTCCCATGCTGACACACCACCCAATCCGTGTTTAGAGGCGTCACAATAGACTTCATATTCCCCATTATCATCTGGTAGTGCCAAAACTGGTGCACTAGTCAGACGCTCTTTGAGTTCCTGAAAACTTTGCTCGCACTTCTCAGACCATTCAAACTTAATTCCCTTCCTGGTCAATCTTGTAAGAGGAGCAGCAATCTTGGAGAAATCTTGAACGAAGCGACGATAATAGCCTGCTAATCCCAAGAAACTCCGAATCTCTGACACATTGGTGGGTCTACCCCAATTAGCCACTGCAGCTACTTTTTGAGGGTCCACACTAACACCTTCTTCCGACACAATGTGGCCCAAGAATCCCACTCTATCCAACCAAAACTCACATTTACTAAGTTTTGCATACAGCTGAGCCTCTCTGAGAACTCGCAGGACCGTCCTTAAATGCCTGGCATGCTCCTTCAAACTCTTGGAGTAAACCAAAATATCATCAATAAACACGATCACAAAACGATCAAGAAATGGACTAAACACCCTATTCATCAAATCCATGAAGGCGGCGGGTGCATTAGTAAGTCCAAATGGCATCACTACGAACTCATAGTGTCCATACCGTGACCGGAAAGCAGTCTTGGGAATATCACTTTCCCGAATCCGCAACTGATGATAACCAGATCTCAAGTCAATCTTTGAGAAAACAGAGGCACCCCTCAACTGGTCGAATAAATCATCAATTCGTGGCAAATGGTATTTATTCTTCACCGTCACTTGATTCAGCTTCCGGTAATCCACACAAAGTCTCATGGTGCCATCCTTCTTCTTAACAAAAAGTACAGGAGCACCCCAAGGAGACGTGCTAGGTTGAATAAAGCCCTTATTCACCAACTCCTGCAATTGAGTTTTTAACTCCTTCAATTCCGCAGGTGCCATTCTATAGGGAGCTTGAGAGATAGGAGCGGTTCCGGGAAGCACCTCGATGGTGAAATCGATCTCTCTTGCTGGCGGTAATCCAGGCAATTCGTCTGGAAATACATCTGGAAACTCCTTTACCACAGGAATGTCTTCCAGGTTCACTTCACCCTTCCTGGTATCTACTACATGTGCCAAGTAGGCTTGACAACCCTTGTTCAACAATTTCCTAGCTGTAACAGCGGAAATCACACTGTTTGGGAGAACATTTCTTTCCCCTTGAATGGTGACCTCAGGCTTCCCTGGACTCCTTAACACTACCTCCTTTCGGAAACAATCCACCATCGCCCTATGGGTTTCCAAGAAGTCCATCCCCAAGATTACATCGAACTTCACAATATCAAGAGGTATCAGATCAACTTCAAAACCGCAATTCTCTATCAGCACCTCACAACTCTTAAATACCCAATCTATCTTCATCACATCCCCGGAAGGCAAGGACACGTGCCATTCCCTAGGAAGTGATAATGACGGCACATTGGCATGTAAGGAAAATCTATTGGACATAAAGGAATGCGACGCTCCAGGGTCTATTAATGTAAAAGCGGGTCGGCCAAAAATTAATAACGTACCAATAATAACATCTGGAGAAGAGCGGCCCTCTTGCTGAGTCATGGCATGCAGTCTCGCATGTGTGGTAGGACGGCCTCTACTACCTCTGCTCTGCTGTGTGCCGCCTCTAGTCTGAGTCACAGAGGGGGTACCACTACTAACAGTACCGGAATGCGTCTGCCCCATAGTCTGGGTAGGTGCCAATGCTGCTCCCTGACTCAAGAGAGGACAATCTCTCCTGAAATGACCTGTCTGCCCACACTGATAGCACTGACCATGCACCCACTGACTCTGCTGAAAACTCTGGGACGGTCTCTGACTCTGCCGCGCACTCTGACCTCCAGAAGACCCACTCTGGCTGCTAGATCCTCTTCTAAACCCCCTAGAGGTCTTCTTGAAGAAGCTCTTAAGCCTCCCTCGGAATCCTGACCCGGATCCTGTGCTGCTACCAAAGCCACTCCCAGCAGAGGATACTGAACTAGACCTCGTCAGCAATCTTCTAGCTGAGCCAGAACCCGCAACTCCAACATCTGAAAGCCGGCCATAAGAAAACTGCTGGGCCTCAAGATTAAGAGCAGCAATCACTGCCTCCATGAATGATGAATATGGTACAGCCGTCATCTGTGTAGTGTAGATACCACCAAGGCCTCTAACAAACTGATAGACCTTATCCTGCTCTGTCTTTACTAACTCGGGGACGTAATAAGCCAGCTCCCTAAAACGCTGTTCAAACGCCGAAACCGACATGTCATCACTCTTCCTCAAATTTAGAAATTCTTCCCTCATGCGGTTCATGTGTGCTCGGCTGACATAACGCTCCTTAAAATGGGCGGAAAACTGCTCCCAGGACATCTGCTGAGCTGCATCACCCACCCTGCGGCTTACATCAAGCCACCAATGCCAAGCTTCCCTCTCCAGGAACTGCGTAGCTATCGCCACCTTCCTTTCCTCTGGACAATCTACTATTCGGAACATCTTTTCGGTCTCCTCCAACCAACTGAGTGCTTCCATGGGTTCACTAGCATGGGTAAACACTCTAGCACCATGCTTGCGGGCCTTCTCATAGTTAAGCTCAGAACTCATACCAGAGCGGATACCCTGCACTAACCGCTCTAGCAAACCCGCTCCCATAGTAGCTGACTCTTCACTCCCTCTTCCAGAAGGAGGAGGAAGAGGGTTTTCTCCTTCCGGTGGAGGGGAAGGATTCTCCCTACGAGCTCGGCCACGTGCTAGGCGCATAATTAAACCTGAAACCAAGATGTTTAGTACCATGTAGAACACATAATACTATAATAGCTACTGCAAATACCCGATGATCACTTCGTATCATAAGCATAAATGCTGATGGATCCGCCGCGATCGGTCCATCACTCTATAGATACTAGTTTCACACAAGGTATAAACAGTAACAATTAGGAAAGGAATCGAATAACCTAGTGCTTTGATACCAATGACAGGACCCATCCCGAGATTTCCCAGTAAATCCCAAAATGACTCCTGCGGGACCCACCTAAAAGGGTAGTTACCGAAATTTCGGCATAATGTCCCCTAATAGTGAGTAACCCTTCACCTAAAATCAAAGTAAACACAGGCAGCATACACTTCTAATTCCATCCCCCTTCCTACTTGAGCCATCCTGCTCACATCAACACACATCCACCTCCACAAATAACAACCACAATCACAAATCATCTATCTACTTAATAATCTTCAACAAAATAAAAATCAGAAATTCCTCGAATAACACCGAATAAGTTCCGTACTCTACCCCGAAACATAGTAATAATACACCCAGGTTATCAGAGCTCTAATATAAAGGAGGAAAAGTACACTTGTAGGTTTTCAGAAACCTACTAGTGAAAACTGTGTGGAGAGGTAACCACTATGCGCCTCCTAATTTGCTGGCCGAACTCTGCAGTCTGGGCATTTTAAGAAAAACAAAGGCCCAGGGGAGAAACATGGAAAATGTTAGAGTGAGTGGACGAAAAATAATCCATGAAACACTAAAAAAATTCACCACAATAAATAAAACCAATGCTTCATGCTCTCCCAAAGATTTATTGATTTAAATAACATTTATGCATGTCCACAATTACTAAAATTCCACAAATGCATGATAAGATAAACAAGTAAGGATTTTGGGAAGAGAAATGTTCACACACATAATAAGTCTGACCTCTCAGACTAGGGTCGGAGCTAAGAGCTCTAGTTGCGCCCTCACGCTATGCTAGCTAGATAAAATAATACGGTCAACCCTTGTAATATCAACCTGACCTCTCAGGCTTGTCTGTCCTCTCAGACCAAGGTCGGAGCTAAGAGCTCTAGATAAAGTGGTAACGGTCAACCCTTGTAATATCAACCTGACCTCTCAGGCTTGTCTGTCCTCTCAGACCAGGGTCGGAGCTAAGAGCTCTAGATAAAGTGGTAATGGTCAACCCTCATAGTGCACTACGTAATTTGCCTGACCTCTCAGGCTAGGGTCGGAGCTAAGAGCTCTAGTAGCGCCCTCACGCTACTCTAGCTAGCATATTCATTGGTCAACCTTTATAATATAAATTTCACAACAATACTTTACTCAAATTCTCTTCCCAAAACGAATAAGTAAAACCGTTCCTCGACATATATGCATAAATCCAAATAAACATTTAAGAACCCGAGGAAATTATAATACTCGAAACAATCATATAAACCCTGCAATAAAATCAATAATTAAGGCATGCATTCATTTAAAAATAATCTGTCCACTCACAGTAAAGGGACTAGCCCTGAGAGCGATCCTGAGCCTCCTCGGAACGTAAATCCTCACGTCCTGTTAAATGAAATAAATATATTAATTATCCCAATTCGTAAAGTCGGGTCTCCGGAAACATTAGTATAAACTCCGTATTAAACTAGCTCAATTCTTGTATACTCTTAACAATCCTCGATCAATCCCGACCAACGATAACATGAAATTCTCTTTCCGAACCGAAACGACATTTTGAATAATAATCGAAACTTAATCGATACGGCCTTTAATCCTCCTCCACAAGGTTTTATATACATAAATTTCTATAATCCTTTTTACTTCCAATTCTCCAAAATTATCACCTTTCACCTCCAATTAACTTAGAATTATTTTTTTTCCTTTACCCCTAACTCATTTACCATAACTGTTAAAAGTAATTTCTCAGTGAAAGGACAGAATTGCCCCTGTGAACAGTAAAATTCGGTCGCCGGCCAAATGGCCTCCGACCGGCGATCTCCGGCCATCTTCTTGCTCCTCTCAATCTCCCCTACAACTTTCCTTTACATTACAACAACCAAATTCAACCCTAACAACAACAAATCACAATGAACAGTAATGAAATCCCAATTCTGGGAAAATCTTGATCGATTCCCTCACCTAGAGTGTAATCGTCCAATTCCCTGCAATGGAAGACACAGAGGACGACGGTGAACCTGCCCAGAACGACTGGCGACGGCACGGTGGCTTGAACCGGTTGGAACCCGAATATACAGTAACCTTTCAGGGGTTTCCTCTCTCTCCACGCAGCGGCACTGCCCCGAATCGACGGCGTGCTGGTTTGCCGGACCTCCGCCGAGTTGAGGGAGACCGGTCACGCGCCCCACGGCAGCCGGTGGTGGCGGATCTCGGCGTGCACAGTGAAAGTGCAGCACTGACCCAGGGAGAAGGACGAACGCGAAGGAGAAAGAAGAAAGAAAGAAGAAGAAAAGAAAAAAAAGGAAAGTGACGCGCAGCCGAAGACGAAAAGGGAAACATAATAAAGGAAGTAAGTTTCCAAACAAGGAAACTTTCTAGAACACAGGGGACCCCAAAATCTTCCTCCACTCCAAACCGGAATTTACCCAAAAAAAAATCCCTGATATTTTTTAAATTACCGTCAACAATCCCGACAGTTAATTTTATTGTTCAAACCTTATTATCGACACCGTAAATTCATGGATAACGGAGGGAAGGTAACTCGCAGTGAAATTATAAGATTCGGGGTGTGACACAGCGAACTGTCGTTAAACCCGACATTACTCGTGTTTGTGCATAAGATTATTATTGGGATAATCGCATATACTAACAGGATGTTGTTGATAGTTAGTAACAAGTAATGACGAGACACAAGGTTTATAGTGGTTCACCTTGCCATCAGTGGACAAAACTACCCACTTTAATATGTACTAAGTGGTGGGAGCTTTGAATGGCCCCCCACAAGTATTACAAGTGGTGTGTTGTCTACTTATTATGATCTCTAAATGAGTGGAGTGGAGTGCAGTCTCCTTTATAGAGGAATGAGGCTCCCCCTTTACATATTCTTCAATGTGAGACTAAGAGTCATATTCTTGTCTTCAAGTGTTGTACGAGCATATGTTGGTGAGGCCGGGAGAGTGACTTGCCGGTAAGCTCTAGGTGACTCCTTAGTACCGACGCATAGCTTGCATGTCGGGATTCGTGATGCACACGATCGTCAAGTCCCACCATGCCTCGTGGGCACACAAAGAGCGTGTCAATTATGCTTAGTGGTGTAGGCATATTAGCCATAATATTGGTTTCATATACTAGTCCCCGAAGTCCCCAAGTAAGAGAGTCTTCTTGATTGGGGACTTTAAACCAAGTCACTAAGAATATGTGACAACAAGGTGGCGCCCAGTCCCTACTAGTCCCCAAAGTCTCCAACCAAGAAGGGTCTCTTAAAACTGCTCCCAAAGTCATGTGGCTCATCTTGTTGGCGGAACTACTTTTCGCTGCAATGTCTTCGTGGATTAGCGCTGACCACTCGCTAGATGTGTGTGCACTGACGTTGGCCGCCGCGGCGCTAAGTTGGCCTGAGCCGCTGGCTATATAAAAGCTGGTTGAGCATTGTCTGCCTAAAACCTGGGCGCATGAAAGTTGGGAGACGGCCGAATAATAGATGGCCATTGAAATATTGAGACGTTGGCCGTATGAGAGATGACCGCTGAAATACTGAGATACAACCGTATAAGAGATGGTCACTAAAGTGCTGAGGTGTTGACCGTATAAGAGATGGTCGTAAAAACGCTGGAAGATCGTCGTATGAGAGATGGCCGTAGAAGCGCTGGAAAATGGTCGTTTGAGAGATGTCCGTATGAGAGTTCGCCACTGATCACTTAGAGATGGTCGTATGAGAAATTGAGCGGTTCTACCTACCTTGGTATTTTCTTGTGAGCATTTGACAAGAGAATACCTAGGCGCTTCTCGCGTGCGTTCGGCGAGGCATCCCACACTCGTTCAGTGAGGTATAGTTTTAGGCAGCCCTGTAGTTCTCCTAGTCCCTAAGGTTCTTTGAAGGAATAAGGCAAATCCTTAGTTGTTATATACCGCTAGAAGTCAGCGGTTGTGCTTACTGACAGTAGCAACAGATAATTATTGTTGTCTTACTTAAGATCACGATCTGTGTTACTCTTTCATGGGGAGTGTCCTCCACGGAGCGAGGAATTATGTCTCTCCTAGGAGAGTCATCCCGTGCGGAGCGAGGAGTTATAACAGACAAGCATCCCTGAAACTCTTTAAGATGAGGCATCCCCCATAGAGCGAGGGATTATAACAGATAAGCATCACTGAAACTCTCCAAGAGGAGGCATCTCGCATGGCGTGAGGAAACGCAGCGGATAAGCATCGCTGAAACTCTCCAAGAGGAGACATCCCGCATGGTGTGAGGAAAAGTGGCGGATAAGTATCTCTGAAACTCTCCAAGAGGAGGCATTCCACATGGTGCGAGAAAAACGTGGAATGTGATTCATCGTTTCTTCAACGATATGCTTGTATGTGAGTAAGGACTTGAATGGTTTCTGCGAAATAGATCACCATATTTTTGGGCCAAATGAAAATCATTAGGGGATTAGCTTAATCCTTGGTTGCCTAAGGATAATAGTTGGGATCAGCCCGTTTCATTTGTATCTTGTTAGCGTCATAAAAATATGGTATGCTCTTAGAAATTTATTTCACAAGATAGGGGCATGCATGAATATATGACACCTAGGGTAGTCCCCGGGCCTTAAAACGGTATAGGAGCGGATCCCCGGGCCTTAAAACGGTATAGCTAGGAATGCATGAAAACGGTAATGATATGACATAAGCTGATGTGCCTCAAAAATGTTTCACTTATGTGTACTGGGCCACAGATTCTGAAGAGGCGCGGCCTGAACCACGGACTGCGGGGCCACGATGATTATTTTACAGATTGACTGATCTTAGAGTAACAAATTGTTGTGTGCGGATGATCTTGTTTGGAGGCGGATGATGAGAGGGTGAGCGCTTCCTTTATTGGTGTTTGAGAAATGAGCCGTTTTTTTACAGGGAAGGCTCCCTAAGCGGGGCGAAAGATTAATTCGGCGGCTCAATTTGACTTAGCAGCTGTAAATCTTATATGTACGGCTCAAAAGTTGACCGAGTCATAGTGTGGCGGTTGACATTGTAATCATGCGCTTCGACATTCATGCGCTTTACCATTTTGTTGGAGTGCGGCCTACGTAGAGCAAATAGAATGCGGTTAGAGGTTATCTTTTCAAATTATGCGGATGACAGGTGTCACTCATGCATTGGTTTTGATGACGCATGCAGCACACGCCATTAAGGCTACAGTTATCGATGTGAAACTTCAATTGTCGCGTCAATAATGGCGAAGAGACGTGCGACGTGAGGCACTAGGTGGCGCACATCAAACTGTTCTAGGGTTTTGTGGCGGACGACAAAGATTCTCCCAACACCCCCTATATTAGGAGTGGATAGAAGAGTGGGGGTTCGTTCCCCCATTTCCTTTTTCCATACTGTGTTCTTACTCTGCCAGGAACTCAACCAATTCGTTAATCCTTCATGTTGCCTCTCCTTAAGATCAGGTTTGTTCCTCTGCTCCTCTTGTCTCTGTTTGTTATTTTGGTTTGTGTTTTGGCTTTCTTCATTTAAATGCTGAATATGATGTTGGGTATGTGAATATGCGTTTTTGGGTATGATTGAATCTGTTCATCTTCTAGTTATTTTCTAGACTGGGTTTCTAGGTTTAGGATGTTCTTAGAGATTCTAAAAGATTTTTGGGTAACTTTTAGGTTTTGATCGAACTCACATTTAACTTTTTTAAGGTAGGGTGTTTGTAAGAATGGTGGATCAATCTAACTTGAGAGAAAGAGAGAGTGTGTGTCGAAGATGGGCATCACTGGATCGATAGCGGGTGACTCGTCTGCAAGCGGCTCATGTCCGAGAGAGGTAACCGTCCGTCCTTATCCGCCTGTCTTTTCACCTTTTGCTAACTTCGTAGCCGACTTCCAGCCTTCGACTGGGGCATAGATATTTCATGACGTTGTGCACCTGTTTTACTACCTAGAAATGGCATATGGCAACCAATGACCTATGAGTCCAGAGCCCATCTTTGTGGCGCAGCCTTTGCCACTGCAGGTTGTCGAGCCGCATGCACCTGCAGATGAGCCGTCTGATGTGGCAATAGATGCATATTTATCCCATACTAAAGGGAAGAAGAGCCGTAAGCGGGATCCGTAGGAACCCGTCGCCAGCTCGAGTGGGAGCTGGGAGGCGACCACTTCAAAGCCTGTAAAGAAGAAACTAACCAAGAAGGGGAAAGTCGTAGCCGCCTAACGAGGCTGAGAGGTTGAAGACAACGTATATGTGGATGAGTCTCATCCGCTATTGACGAGCGGGCCATAGAAAAGAACTGTAGCTTGTTCCACATTCCGGGTTCGGTTAAGATGCGGCCGCTTGCTGCTGACGAGTTGGGTAGCGATCTCCCTTCCGGATGTGCCCTAATATGCGACATCCTTCTCCGACATGGGCTGGCGGTTCCTCTTGGCTTCAATATGTCTTGGTTGAGTTTGAGATCGCGTTGGGGTTCAACATGATGAAGACACTCCTAGTGATGCGAGCTATCTAAGATCTATTGACGTCGTTGCCTGACCGGGGTCAAACAACTTCAATTTAATTACCCTGCAATCGTTAGTAGTATAGACAAGTAGGGATCGTTCTAGCCGGGAAACCAAAGGGTGATCGAAAGAAGAGAAGCCAAACAACTTATAAATAAATATTCACATATATACGTCGAAATATTAGGGGTTCAAGATCGATTTATTCTAAAAAATAACCTACTGAAAAGTATTATATACAAGTGATCAACATACTCAGGCAACACTTACCACGAAAAACCATCAAGAACACATAATAACTTCATGCAAGGCCGGGCAACAAAGTTCAATTTATCCTAGACACTAACCAATTTTGATTCTAATTAGAGTCTCTACGGTTATTTAAATGTTAAGACTTCTCAAGTATTTAGAACCATCTTTGCGCTTGATCCTAAACATGAATGCTAACTCAGTCAAAGAAACGTTGCGTAGAAATTAAACAAGAAAAAACTTAAGCACACTGTTACATCCCGGACCATCTCCGCCGTAGCACGATATTGTCCGCTTTGGGCCCGCCGACCCTCACGGTTTTGTTTCCAAGAGCTCTCAGAGCAACTTCCCAGGGGGGGTCACCCATCATGGGATTGCTCTAACCTTAGCAAGCTTAACTTCGGAGTTCTCATCCCCTCCAAAGCCACTGAGCTCCCAAAAGGTCTCGTCGGCACATTCATGGGTGATATACTATATATGTACATCGGTGACACCCATCTAGCACGAGGCCTTTTGAGAGCTCAGTGGCTTTGGAGGGGATGAGAACTCCGAAGTTAAGCTTGCTAAGCTTAGAGCAATCCCATGATGGGTGACCCCCTGGGAAGTTGCTCTGAGAGCTCCTGGAAACAAAACCGTGAGGGCCGGCGGGCCCAAAGCGGACAATATCACGCTACGGCGGAGATGGTCCGGGATGTGACAGATTGGTATCAGAGCCACTCTGCCGAGGGGTGCAAGTGTGCCGACGAGGACGTCGGGCCCCTAAGGGGGTGGATGTAACATCCCATATCGACCAACGGAGAGGGTGATATACCATATATGTACATCGGTGACACCCATCTAGCACGAGGCCTTTTGGGAGCTCAGTGGCTTTGGAGGGGATGAGAACTCTGAAGTTAAGCTTGCTAAGCTTAGAGCAATCCCATGATGGGTGACCTCCTGGGAAGTTGCTTTGAGAGCTCCTGCAAAAACAAAACCGTGAGGGCCGGCGGGCCCAAAGCGGACAATATCGTGCTACGGCGGAGATGGTCCGGGATGTAACAGATTGGTATCAGAGCCACTCTGTCGAGGGGTGCGAATGTGCCGACGAGGACATCGGGCCCCTAAGGGGGTGGATGTAACATCCCATATCGACCAACGGAGAGGGTGATATACCATATATGTACATCGGTGACACCCATCTAGTACGAGGCCTTTTGGGAGCTCAGTGGCTTTGGAGGGGATGAGAACTCTGAAGTTAAGCTTGCTAAGCTTAGAGCAATCCCATGATGGGTGACCTCCTCGGAAGTTGCTTTGAGAGCTCCTGCAAAAACAAAACCGTGAGGGCCGGCGGGCCCAAAGCGGACAATATCGTGCTACGGCGGAGATGGTCCGGGATGTAGCAGATTGGTATCAGAGCCACTCTGCCGAGGGGTGCGAGTGTGCCGACGAGGACGTCGGGCCCCTAAGGGGGTGGATGTAACATCCCATATCGACCAACGGAGAGGGTGATATACCATATATGTACATCGGCGACACCCATCTAGCACGAGGCCTTTTGAGAGCTCAGTGGCTGTTACATCCCGGACCATCTCCGCCGTAGCACGATATTGTCCGCTTTGGGTCCGCTGGCCCTCACGGTTTTGTTTCTAGGAGCTCTCAGAGCAACTTCCCAGGGGGTCACCCATCATGGGATTGCTCTAAGCTTAGCAAGCTTAACTTCGGAGTTCTCATCCCCTCCAAAGCCACTGAGCTCTCAAAAGGCCTCGTGCTAGATGAGTGTCACCGATGTACATATATGGTATATCACCCTCTCCGTTGGTCGATATGGGATGTTACATCCACCCCCTTAGGGGCCCGACGTCCTCGTCGGCACACTCGCACCCCTCGGCAGAGTGGCTCTGATACCAATCTGTTACATCCCGGACTATCTCCGCCGTAGCACGATATTGTCCGCTTTGGGTCCGCCGGCCCTCACGGTTTTGTTTCCAGGAGCTCTTAGAGCAACTTCCCAGGGGGTCACCCATCATGGGATTGCTCTAAGCTTAGCAAGCTTAACTTCGGAGTTCTCATCCCCTCCAAAGCCACTGAGCTCCCAAAAGGCCTCGTTCTAGATGGGTGTCACCGATGTACATATATGGTACATCACCCTCTCCGTTGGTTGGTGTGGGATGTTACACACACGAGTCAATTGGAAACATGATCTAAGACATGGCGTCACTCATCCTAATTAGCATGCAAATTATCAGAATTATATCCGTCCTAAGTTAATAACAAAGACCAAGACAACTTTACGTATGAATCGATCAAAAATTATTATGGTAGATGAAACCGCACCCTAAGAACAGTCATGGGCGAGGCAACCTCAAGGATTGATTTAGATGCACGAATTCATGACAATTAATCAATAAGAAATCAAGAACACATAAGAACATGCTACTGCCCCTAAACCTAAATCATGATATCATCATATATTCAAGAAGTTACAAATCAAAACATAGAACAATCAAAGATCACAAAGAAATCTAAAAATCATGTTTAATAAATAAAACCAAAATTGAAAAGTATATTACCATAAAATTTGAAACTATATAGAAAATAATACAAAAAGCCACGAGAAAATCACACTTTTACAACCTTGAAAGATTAGGCAAGTGTGGGGAAAATCGGTGGAAGGATGGAATGATTTTTATGATTTGTGGTGGATAAATCGGCTAAGTATTTTCCCTTAGCCATACCACCGAGCTCTCCAGAACTCCCAACGCTGCCCTGCAGCCATACCACCGAGCTCTTCTCCTCCATCGAATCAAAGACCAAAAGACTGAAGGAATATATCTCTCTTCTCCTTCCTCCTAAATGAGAAAGAAAGCAAAGAAAAAGAGGCGTCGATGTGGAAGACCCCAGAAAGGAAATAGAGCGGTGTTTTTCCCTTGAATATAAAAGCCCTCCCCAGCTTGCCGATCGTCTTTACTCTCTCCAGAGAGACCTCTCATTCTCTCAAGTCTGTTTGGAAGAGATAGAAACACATGAAGATAAAAGGCGTTGGTGTTTTGGGAAGAGGGCAAAAGCGTCTGCACACTGTTCTCTTAGGAACAGTGGCACCACGATTGTATTATAGGAAATATTCAAACCCGATATTTCCATTGGCTTTGCTCGATCATAACCTGATACATTAACTATTACTTAATTAACTAATTACTGACATTTTAGTTTTTAAATTTAATTTTTTAATTAGTATGTTAAACTATTTAGTATCAAATGCATGGAAGAAAATCCCAATATTCAAAAATTCACTTATACCGAAATCGTGTTTATATAATATACAGTAAAGAGTACTACGGTGATGTTCAAATTCTGGCTCCCTAAGATTATTTCAGATTTTATATCTAAAATAAACATATGAACAAGAGAAAGATGAGGGGTGAACAATAGCATGTAATCTGTGTGAGGTAATCGTATTAGGATTTCTAATTGTAAAACGATATCTATCATATGCCACCAGTCAGCAGTCCACCTTTATTTTTTTACTGTACTAATTTTTTTTGCAACTCACAAGTGCAAATATTCAACTCTTCTCTAAGTTTGATAATTGTATAGTGTACACTAGTGGATTTGGGCTCTTAGGCGACGGAACTATTTCCGTTGGAAATGATAAATTTTTCGTCGATTAAGATTATCATAGCTGACGGAAATTTTTTGTCGACCATTTCCGTCGACTACGAAACTCCTAGCCGATGGATAAATTCAGTTGACATATTTCGTCGACTAAGAGATACCTAGTCGACGAAGATTTATCCGTCGACTAGTACGCACTTAGTCGACGAAATATTATCCGTCGACTAGGTAACCTTTAGTCGACGGAAATGTATTCTTAGCCGACAGAATATTTCGTCGGCTAAGAAAATAAAGTTCAATAACTCTCTGACACGGTGCAGAACGAATATTTTTTAACCGACGGAATTTTTTCTTTAACCGACGGAATTTTTTATCGGCTAAATGAAATCAAATCTGATAAATACAGAACGTATGAATTGATGTTCTATACTATCTTTCCTCATCATCATGAGTTTCCTCCATTCCTCCAATCCATCTCTCCATCCATTTCTTTCATGTCGATTCATCCATTCTCCATCAAAAAATTTTGATTCATGAATTGAAGTTCTCTATCCATTTTGATCATTGGTACGTATTATTTAACTTTTCTTATTTATTAATTTTCAGCGGAATTTATTTATTTTCGGATATATTTTCGTCTAGATTTGTTTAATCCATGCTTATATATATATGATGTTTATATATATTTGTTAATTTCAGGTATATCATTCTAGATTTGTTAATTTGTATATTTTCAGGTATATATATATGTGAATTATTAATTATGTATATATATATTGATATATATATATATATATGTGTGAGAATTATTAATTATGTATATTTATGTTGTTTAAATATTGGGCTAAGTTGAATCATTATTTGTATTAAATGTCATTTATTTTTATGAAGATGTTTTGTTGATGATATATTCATGCATATATATGATGTATATATATATATATATATATATATTTGTTAATTTCGGATATATCATTCTAGATTTATTAATCTGTATATTTTCGGGTATTTTTTAATTTATATATATATATATATATACATACATACATAATTAATAATTCACACACACACACACACACACACACATATATATATATATATATATATGTGTGTGTGTGTGTGTGTGTGTGAATTATTAATTATGTATTTATATTATATATGTTGTTGAAAATAATTGTCTGTTTAAATCATTATTTGTATTAAATTTCATTTATTTTCATGATGACGTTTTCTTCCTGATAATTTTATAGCTTATGATTGATTGTATAAATTTGTGTTTCTAATAATTAATAAGTTGTAACCTCTTTTATTACAGGTTACAACATAGACATGAGCTGGATGCAGTTAGATAGAGGGTTGGTGCCATACATGAGAGGAATTTTTGAGTTTATTGAGTTCGTCCGTCGACACTCTTCCTGGACAAGTTTTGCACATTTGCCCCTGCACAAAATGTCGCAACAGATCCGCTACTCATGTAACTTTTGAGGACATGTATCTTCACCTGTCACTATACGGTATGTGTACCAGTTATACGACTTGAACATGGCACGGCGAAGTTCCTGAACAGATGCCCACACTTGCAGATATTCAAGGACAACATAACCAGGGCGAGTCTTCTAGTGCCAATTACGGGAACCCTTCTGTGATAAATTTCCTAAATGATGTTTTTCCATACGCCTCAGCATATGATGAAAGTGTGCCACACGACTACAGCAATACAACCTTGTCTGATGTCTCTCAGGTCGGTAGTAATGACTACTATCAGAAGTATAACAAGTTACGTCGGCAAGCACAGACACCGTTTTATCCCAGAAATGAGAATACTGTGTTAGAAACTGTCATGAAGTAGATGAGTATCAAAAACAAGAGGAACAAGACTATTACTTGTTTTAACGATGACCTTGCACATTTGAAGGAATTACTTCCTGCTGATAACAATTGTCCGGAAAATTTTGACAAGGTCAAAAGCATCTTGCGTGACATCGGTCTTGAGTACATCAAGATAGATGTCTGTATCAATAACTGCATATTTTACTACAAAGATTATAAGGACGCAATTAACTGCGCACACTGCTGTGAGCCAAGGTATGAAGCACACTCTAGTTCTGGACAAACAAGCTCAATTCCAAGGAAGGTTCTTCGCTATTTCTCATTGGGTCCACGTCTACAGCATCTCTATATGTCTTCACATACGTCCAAGGATATGAGATGCCATCACGAAAGGCACCAAGGGCCGGATAGGGTAGATCCGGATAATCTTACACACCCCGCAGACGGGGAGGCTTGAAAGCACTTTGACCGTTCATTTCCTGAATTTGCCTCGGATTGTGGAAACGTCAGACTTGTACTAGCAACAGGCGGATTCAATCCTACATGAGACAAGAATTGGTCTTACAGTATATAACCAGTGATTGTATTTTCTTACAACTTACCTCCTCACATGTGTATGAGAACAAAGTATAATTTTCTTACTCTGTTAGTTCCAAGCAAGTATTCTCCAGGAAAGTGCTTGGATGTGTGTCTGAGGCCATTAATCGACGAGCTCCTACAGTTATGGGAAAATAGAATCTATACTTTTGACAGGTATGACAATACTTCCTTCTGGATGAAAGCAGTAGTTATTTTCACCATCAGTGATTTTCCTACTTTAGGGATGTTGTCTGGTCAAACTACCCATGGATACAAGGCTTGCCCTGTATGTATAGATCAGGTCAATTAGAGCTATCACGCCAACAGAATTGTTTACTTAGCATCCCGTAGATGGCTTGCAGAGGATCACCCATGGCGGTTCGATACAGAAGCATTTGATGGAACTCAGGAGCATGGTCTGAAACCAGAAATGAGGTCTCGTCAATGGATTCTGGATAAGCTAAACCAGCACTGGTTTAGAACTTTGAGCAGCAGCAAGTATGTAACTGACTTGAATCCTCCCACGCCTGATGACTTTAAGTATTATACGCAAAAGAGTTCATTCTTTGAGTTGCCTTATTGGTCGACGTTGAAAATCATACACAACTTGGATATCATGTGTTTCCGGGTAAACTCGTGGCCCCTTTAGCGGGTTGCACGGTTCCAGAAATAGCGAACTTCCTTGTACTCCGAGTTTTCCTGTGTAAAGAACAAACACGTCAAAGGGCGTCCCCGGGTTTACCGAGGGAAGCCACTCCGATGCTTAAGTCAGACATTGTCAGATAAGCAGAAAACTCAAGAGTAGTTAAGAAATTGTCCGTGTCCTTACCGGGAGGTCCTCACCGGTATTTATAGTAGCATTAAAGGCAGCACTTTGTCTTTTTCCAATGTGGGAATGAACTCCCTTGCTTTACCTCAACTTTACAATGAACTGGGCCCTGACAAAGGACCCAGAGTGGCTTCTCAAATCTGACTGGGCTTTGACCCTGTAAACAGCACTTCAAGCATAATAAACGATGCACATTTAACAATTGACCACACTTACTGTTATTTCTTGAATTGTAACCCGGTAAAGGAGAAATATTAGGTTCCACCTATAAACAAGTCCCCCAAGTCCTCAGTCAAGGGGTACGCTTGGGTGGGGACTTGAAATCATTTCTTTACCGGGTTACAAAGGTATCATCCAGACCCGGTGTACCCAGTCCCCCAAGTCCGTACGCAAGGGTGCCCCGCAGACACGTTGACTATGGGAATTGAAAACGACGTCTCCGGGTTGTAGTGGGGGAAACTGAAAAGTTTTCAGTTTGAAGTGGGGGAAAACGAAAAGTTTTCAGTTTTGAAGTGGGGGAAACTGAAAAGTTTTTCGGTTTTGGGACGCGGCATGCACGACACGTGTCAATTTTCTCGAAAAACCGAAACGTCCCTTCAGTGTACGTCTCTAACTGTATAAATAGGGGTTGAGGGTGACAGTTTTGTCGCACCTTCGAAACCGATAACTTTTTCGTGCTTTTGCTCTCATCCTCTGTTGTCGCTGTGCTTGTTGGATTTCCAAACTCAAATCGACCTCAAAATCCTTTCAAACCCTCACAAGTAAGGTCCTGTTTCCTCTTCCGATGTTTTTGAGTGTTTTGGATCGATCTTGTGTACTGTTTCTGGGATCCAATCTGGGTTTCTGCGTTAGTGTGTGCGTTTATCCTTGTGGTCGCCGGGTTATCTGGGTTTCTGACGACGTTCCCGTGTTTCTTGTTTTGCAGATGACAAACCCCGCAATGGATGCTCACGTCCCCGAGTTTGCCTCAGTAACCTTCACTGATGGGACCGCTCTCGACCCTCCCGGGTACTCACTGACCGCGGAGGAGATTGTGGAGCTAAGGAGCAACTGGAAGATTCCCGAGTCTGTGGAAATTCGGACTTTAGAACCCGAGGATCAGTTCTTCGCTCCCGGGGATGGGTGGACGCTATGCCACGAGTACCAGCTACGCTGCGGCCTGTCACTCCCGCTAAAGGTGGAGGTGCAGTACCTCCTGGCTGCGAGCAACTTCGCCATCGGGCAAGTTGGCCTGAACATGTGGAGGCAGCTACTAGGGTTGTGCGTGATGTACAAGGTGCTGAAGCAGCAGATGCCCACCTATCACGAGTTACATGCCATGTACCGGGCCGAGTACTCCCGGAAGGCGGGTTTCAGTGGGACAATCCAACTGAAGTCCAAGGCGATTTTCAAGAAGATCATCGAGGACTTGCCAACCTCCGTGAGCCGGACCTGGAGGGAAAAAAGTTTCTTGATAAGAAACTTTCAAGACCCGGGACACGCGCTTCAAGTACCGGGTGACTTCCAGCCACTGATGAGTAAGTCGTCTCCCTTAGTGTTTCTTTTCTTCGTACCGAGTTGTACTTACATACGTTATTTGTGTTGCAGACGTCCCCGACATTCCTTTGGAGCCGGTGATGGAGAAAAGGATCCGGAGGATGCTATGGGCCTTCCGGGGTCAAGATGACCGGAGTTCGTACCGGCTTTGCAGGCTGTATGTATACAGCAGGTGCCGGTTGATGGAGCTCCCAGGTTTGTCTCGTGTCCGTTCCCAAATTTTGTTGTCACATGCTCCTGTCTAACGGGTTATGTATTTTGTTGCAGCTCTTCTCCCGATGGAGTTCACGAAACGCAAGAACCCGGGAATATACGACGGCTTCGAGGACAAAGCTGTATGGGCCGGGATCCGGGCGCAAGGGGCGGAGGGTCTAGCGTACGACATCGACCTGACGTCAAAGGCGGCTTTCCTGCGCCCAGACGCAGAGCAAGGGGACGTTCAGCAGTTCCATGTCGACACACTGCACTACAGCGAGATCCCCGAGTACTTGGCTGAGGTTCTCGGGCCAGAGGTTTTCCAGGAGGGGGAGGAAGTCGAAGGGAATCCCTCGGAGGCGGATTACAACCCGCTATTTGAAGAACCGGGGAGGGAATCTTCCATCGCCGACGAAGAGACTGAAGAACCGGTGATGAGCGCGGTTCCATCGTCTGTGCTCCCCGGTGAGGAGTTTACTGAAGAGGATGACAACGGAGGTGAAGAGGTTGGAGGGTTGGAAAGGGGAATAGGGAGTGAGCACCCGGAGGGGAGTGACGGGAGTGACGAAGTTCAAGAAGTGGAGGCTGTTCCCTCTCGCAAACGCACCCGTGAGGCATCCAGCTCGGGGAGGTCCGAGAGGAGGAAGAGAAGGAAGGAGAGGAAAGAGAGGAGGGAGAGAAAGCAGCACCGGGACACCACTGAAATCATGGAGGAGTTGGCGGGCGCGGACGTGGCCATCCAGAGAATGGTAGCGGATCTGAAGAACTGCGCCGCCGACTCCTATGTCCTGGAGCATGAGGACCCGTTGACTGTAGCCCGGAGGGCGCAGGAGAAACTGATGCGGGTAAGTTTGTCTTCTTCTTTTAACCCGTTCTTCTTTTGTTTTTGTTTCCTTGTACTAACCCGTTATTTGATTTGTGTAGGCTGTCAGGTTGTCGTACTTGGCAACTGATCGGCTCATAACCGAAGGCATCCCCGAGCGAGAGAGAGTCCTCAGGGATGATCTCCGGGCCGCCCGGGAGCAGGTGACGGCGAGTGAAGAAAACCTGGCTCGGGTCCGGGAATTCGCAAGCGCATCAGCCATTGCGTCGAGTGCGAAGTTGGCCAAGGCAGAAGAACACATAGCAGACCTGGTGGCCAAGAACTCGGAATTGGAGAAAGTCATCGAGGGTCACCGGGAGGACCGGTGTGCTCAAGACGCCGCGATAGCCCAGCTGACCGAGCAGAACCAGGGGTTGCAGCAACAAGTTACTTCCCTGGAGCAACAAAAAGGGGATTTAATCCAGGCTGTTTCCCGGGCCAAGGACTCTGCAGTCTCCGAGTTTCTGGCGAGCCCCGAGTTTGACCTGAAGCTGCGGACGGCAAGGGCCGAGGCTCGTGCCGAAATAGTTAGCGCTGGGATTCGCCAAGGCTGGCTCGACAAGGCTGGTTATGACGGTCATCAAGGTCATGTCAGACCCGATGAGGCTGCAGGCACCTCCCGGTCGACTCCTGCCATGGCTGCAAACCCTAGGGCTCCTGCGAACCCGGCTCGGAGTCCCCCGGTTCGTTCTTCGACAGCCGGGAGAGGTACTTCCCGTGGTGGGATTGTGGGTGGTCCTCGAAACCGGCCTCCTCTCCGTAGGGGTCAGTTCATCATACAGCCCCGGGGAGGACGTGGCGGGTCCAGCACCGGCAGGGGTAGGGGGTCGGCAGCGCCATGAACCGGAGCCTTAGGCTGTTTTTTGTTTTTGCTGTAATAGATTAGTTTACCTGTAGCGGTTCGCTACTTTTTGTAATTGATCTTTTTGAAGTAATCAAATTTTTCCTTCTCACAAATCTTCGTGTCAAAACACGGTAACCTGATGATCAGTACAAAAATTTACATATAATGGCGGTTTGCCATGTGAATAAATATAGTGCCGCTATGATATATGGGGCCGTTAGGGCTTCCACGGGCCGCTACAGCCATACGGGTGAATGTCTTTCTATAAGACGTTCCCTGTAAAATAACAAGTCGAGTTGATGCGTATCTCACAAGTGTAGATAAAATTTACATATAGTATGTTATGTTCATAACATAATAATAGGCCCGGTAGGGCCGTACCGGTCAATTATGGCTTTCTGTCGAATAACCCGGTATTTGTGATGCATAATATACAAGTGTTGACAATGTACGCATATTGCCGGTTTGGCATGTTTAATAAAAAGTGCCGCTAGGGCTGTACGTGTCCGCTAGGACTTTCAAAGACTGAAATAAGGCCGCGAAAGGCTTGCAATATTTCAAGTTAAGGAGATTACCAGATTATCGGAGATTGGCGAGTTTGACAGTGAAATAAGGCCGTTAAGGCTTGCAATATTTCACGTCATGTAGACCGGAGATTATGGGAGATTATCGGAGAATGCCGAGTTTGACAGTGAAATAAGGCCGTTAAGGCTTGCAATATTTCACGTCATGTAGACCGGAGATTATCGGAGATTATCGGAGAATGCCGAGTTTGACAGTGAAATAAGGCCGTTAAGGCTTGCAATATTTCACGTCATGTAGACCGGAGATTATCGGAGAATGCCGATTAAGGCATACAAGTAGGGCCGCTAAAGGCTGCATTCACTTCAACAAACTGTTTAATAAAACATAACCCGGTAGGGGGTTTCATGCATTGTGGGCCTGAAAGGCTTTATATATAACATCATAAACAATAATTTTGGACATTCATAGATAACTTGGTACCTATTTGGGGAAGAGATGTAGATGTTGGGCGTTCCATGGTCGTGGAAGCGTAACTCCATCTGTCCCCCTGATGTAAAACGTTGCCGGGCCCACGACTTCAACAATTTCATATGGACCCTCCCATGGAGCTTTGAACCCCGTTGGCTTAGGGATAACCTCCTTCATTACCCAATCCCCGAGTTTGAGTGGGCGCTCGATAACCCGGGAATTGTAGTGTTTAGCCACTTTTTGCTTCTTGTTGATATTTCGGAGATGTGCACGCTCCTGGCGTTCCTCCAGGAGGTCCAGGTTAAGGCGGATGCCTTCATTGTTGGTTTCCCTGTCAAACAGTTGTACCCGGTCACTCGGGACTTCCATCTCTACCGGGATCACTGCCTCAGAGCCAAAGGTCATAAGAAATGGGCTCTCCCCATTGGCTTCTGTTGGAGTTGTCCTAAGTACCCACAAAACCTCAGCCGTGTTGGAGCCCTTTGATCAAGGCTTCGTACTCAGCCGTGTTGTTTGATGCTTTGAAGTTAAAGCGTAGAGCATAGTCAAACATATTACCCTCCGGGTCTACCAATGTAATGCCTGCTCCACATTGCCTCTGATTGACTGACCCATCTACAAATATCTGCCAACTCTCCGGTTCAGCTTGTGTAGGAAGAGTTTCAGCAACTGATGAATCTGCTGGGATTAACTCGGCAATGAAGTCTGCTGCTGCCTGCCCTTTGATTGCCGTTCGCGGTTTAAAGTGCAAATCATGCTCCCCCAACTCAATTGCCCATTTGACCAGTCTTCCTGAAGTCGCCGGCTTTTGCAGAACCTGCCGCAGCGGTTGGTTGGTGAGCACATGGATAGAATGTGCTTGAAAATAGGGTCTTAACTTCCTTGCTGCTACAACCAAGGCCAGGGCCAGTTTTTCAATATCTGGATAACGAGTTTCAGGATCATTGAATCCTTTTCCAGTATAGTAGACCGGCAGTTCTTCAGACTCTGGCTTTCTTATCAAGGCACAACTGACAGCCGTTTGAGATACCGCCAGGTATAGATAGAGTATTTCCCCCGGGTTAGGTTTGGATAAAGAAGGAACTGACGCCAAGTATTCCTTCAACTTTTCAAAAGCTTGATTGTGCTCTTCCTGCCATGTAATCCGCTCGCGGTGTTGACTCTTGAGAATTTTGAAGAAGGGGGCACATTTATCTGTTAACCTGGATATAAACCGGGATAAGGCTACCAGCCTGCCAGTAAGTTGCTGAACTTCATTCCTGGTTTTTGGCGGTTGCATGGCCAAGACGGCTTGAATTTTGTCGGGGTTTGCCTCAATTCCCCGAGCGCTGACCATAAACCCGAGAAACTTTCCTCCCGAAACACCGAACACACACTTCTCCGGGTTTAACCTCATCCCCTTGCTCAAGGCAATGTCGATAACGGTCTCCAAGTCATCCGGGTGTTTGCTTGTTTCCCGGCTTTTGACCAGCATATCATCTATATAAACCTCCATAGTATCCCCGAGTTGGTTTGCAAACATGCCCACTACGAGGCGCTGGAACGTGGCTCCTGCATTCCGGAGTCCAAAAGGCATCACTCTGTAATAATACATGCCTTTGTCTGTTGTAAAAGATGTGTGCTGTTGATCCGCGGGATTCATCGGAACTTGGTTAAATCCCGAGTACGCATCTATAAAGCTCAACTGGGGGTGGCCCGCGGTTGAATCCACCAGTTGATCAATCTTTGGAAGGGGAAAACTATCCTTCGGGCAAGCCTTATTCAGATCTGTGTAGTCGACGCACATCCTCCACTTTCCGTTTGCCTTCTTGACCATCACCACATTGGCCAACCAATCCGGGTATGTTGCATCTTCAATGAACCCGATGTCTTTAAGACGTTTAACTTCTGCTTGAATGGCCTTGTACTTCTCTGCGCAAAATGCACGACGCTTCTGTCTTACCGGTTTAACACCCGGGATAATATTGAGGGAATGCGTCATAACTTCTGGAGAAATCCCGGGCATGTCTGCATATGACCATGCAAACACCCTCTGTTTCCGGGTTAGCAGTTCAATCATCCGGGTTCTGACTTCTGGGTCAAGGCCTGTGCCAATGCAAATCTTCCTCTCCGGGTATTCTTCTGAAATCTGAATCCATTCTGTTGCTTCGATTGGGGCTGGCCGGGGGAACTTGGCAGGATACTTCTGGCTCTTCTTTTGTGCCGTCTTACTGATGGGCAAAGAATCCGGGTCATCCCTGGGGTCATCGGGTTTGTCAAATGGGGACAGGGAAAAACCGGCCGAAAACATCTCATGCTGGGACTGAGTTGCTATCGCGTTGCATTTGACAGCGGCTTCTTGGTCTCCGTGAATTGTAACCCAACCCCCGGGTGTAGGTACCTTCATAAGCAGCATGTGACCCGCTATAAAACTTTGTAGGCCCCAGAGTGCATCTCTCCCGAATATGTCATTGTAGGATGATGGGCAGTCCACAATTATGAAGGGAACTACAATTCTTGTGGACTGGTGCCCGGTTCCAACTGTAACCGTTAGCTGATCAGACCCCAACGGTTGAGTCGTCTCACCTGAAAAACTGATCAATGGCTCGTGGTTTCTATAGAGCTTATCTCTTCCTCTTTTAAACCCCTTATAGCAACTGCTGAACATGACGCTAACAGCGTCTCCCGTGTCTATTAGAACCCTTCGAGTTTTCCAATGGTCAATCTGAAGAGTGATAATGAAAGGATCATTGTGATGCACTTTCAGCGTGTCTTCAGACTGAGAAAATGACACGGTATCCCAAGGAACCAGCTCCTTGCGGCATTCCTGACGAAGCTGCATTATCTCCAACTCCGGGCCTCTTGGGCAGAGTCTTTTGGCCCGGTGACCGGACATCCCTTGGGTGCCACCCCCGTGAATCGTCATTATCTCCCCATATACTTCAATCAGGTTGACACCTGTGGCGGGTGACTTATACTGCTGTAACTTGTCGTTCTGGATCATGTACTCAATGGTGTTTCGAAGGGAAAAGCACCGGTCGGTTGTGTGGCCAGACTCGTTGTGATAGGCACAATGTTGCCCGTTGTCCGGCCCTGCCCTTTTGGGAAACTTTCTTTTTGGAGCCGGGAGAACTTCATTCCTATGGCGGTTCCAAATTTCTTCATAGGAGGCAGTCAAGTTGGTCAACACTTCATATCGAGGGATGTAAGTGTTCTTTTCCTCCCGGGTTGGATGTCTTGGGTATGGAGCCTCTCTCTTATTCTGCCCTTCCTTTTTCCATCCATCAGCTCGCTGGCTTGTGAACCCGGTATTCGTCCGGCGTTCCCCGAAGGTATCATACTCGGCTTGAGCTTGTCGAGTTACTTCATTAATTAAATCGTCGTAGCACCTGAACCGCTGCTTCCTGAGCTCCACCACAAAGCGGGTTGGTTTGAGCGCTTGTAAGAACGCCTCTGATGCTACTGACTCGTCCAAGTGCCCACACTTGGAAGTCGTGGACAGCCAACGGGTTACAAAAATCTTCAAGCTCTCATCATCCCTTTGCTGGACTTTGAATAACGAAGTGGTGCTTCGATTGGCACTAGACAGCAGGATAAACCGGGACAGGAACGTCTGTGTCAGCTGACCATAGGTTTCTATTGTCAAAGCCGGTAACTTGAGGAACCAACTCAATGCCTCCTCACTGAGTGTTTCCTGGAAAGCATGGCATGCTTGGGCATCTGTGAACCGGGTTGAATCCAACTGAGACTGGAACAACTCAAGGTGTGCATACGGGCACCCCGTTCCGGCATATCTCTTAATCTTAAATGGCTTTGCTTCCGGTGGCTTTTTGTCTGCTTGAACCCGTGTGGAGAATGGGCTTGCACGGGTAATAAAGGGTTGGTATTGTTGTGGTCCCGTTCCCGAGTTAAGACGCTGCTCAAGTTGGGTCACAGTTTGTGTCAACTGTAAAAGCAGCTGGGTCTGGGCATCTGCTGGGGGAAGTGGTTGATTTAACAACGGCTCTGGAGGTGGAGGAGGTCCTGTAAGATTGTGATTAAACAAAGGATTGGAGAGATGGATAATTTGTGGGTTTGGTTCAGGGTGGGCAGTGGTTGGGAGAATAGCGGGTGGTATGTATGCACTGTCAAGAGTTCGCGGGTTTCCATAACCCGGAGGATTCCCTTCTGGGGTGATGATATCAGCAAGTCTGGCTGACGTCCCCATGGCATTCGCCCTTTGAGTTAAGGTTGCTTGAAGAAGCCCATGCTCGGCCTGGATAGTTGCCAACTGCTCCCTTACCGTCATTAATTCGGCATGTTCTCGAGTAGATTGCTCCTTTTGAGCGAGAAAGTCCTTTTTCAAGAGCTCGAATGCTGCTGCCAAATCTGTTTGGCCAAACTGGGTCCCGGAGGTCCCTGGGTTATCCTCCCCTGAGAAATTAAGCCTCCTAGTTGGATCTTGTTCTCCTGCCATTTCCACCGTCCTTCAAAATATTAACTGGGAGGCCTTGAGTTCGACTCTCAACGAGAGCACCAATTGTTTCCGGGTAAACTCGTGGCCCCTTTAGCGGGTTGCACGGTTCCAGAAATAGCGAACTTCCTTGTACTCCGACTTTTCCTGTGTAAAGAACAAACACGTCAAAGGGCGTCCCCGGGTTTACCGAGGGAAGCCACTCCGATGCTTAAGTCAGACATTGTCAGATAAGCAGAAAACTCAAGAGTAGTTAAGAAATTGTCCGTGTCCTTACCGGGAGGTCCTCACCGGTATTTATAGTAGCATTAAAGGCAGCACTTTGTCTTTTTCCAATGTGGGAATGAACTCCCTTGCTTTACCTCAACTTTACAATGAACTGGGCCCTGACAAAGGACCCAGAGTGGCTTCTCAAATCTGACTGGGCTTTGACCCTGTAAACAGCACTTCAAGCATAATAAACGATGCACATTTAACAATTGACCACACTTACTGTTATTTCTTGAATTGTAACCCGGTAAAGGAGAAATATTAGGTTCCACCTATAAACATCATGCATATAGAAAAGAATGTTTGTGACAACATCCTTGGAACAATTCTGGACATCAAAGATAAGTCTAAAGACAACACTAAAGCTCATTTTGATCTTCAAAAGATGGGTTTACGTCGAAAACTATGGATAAGGACGAACAGAAAGACAGGCAAAGGTTATATGCCTCAAGCAGGCTACACTGTGGTTCCTAATAAGAGGTCCAAAATATTTAAATGGTTTCGTGAGGTTAAATTTCCGAGCGGGTATGCTGGAAATATAGCTCGATGTAATAAGATTGATGAAAATAAGATTAGCGAGTTGAAGACCCATGACTGTCATGTTCTACTGCAACGTCTTCTTCATGTGGTTATTCACCCGTATTTGCAGAGTGATGTTGTTGAGATGTTAGTGGCTCTATTCAAGTTCTTTCAGAGGTTGTGTGCTAAAGAGCTAAAAAAGTCAGATGTTCGATCATTGGGAGCAGATATTGTGTATATCATGTGCAAGCTGGAGAGGATCTTTCCCCCCACTTTATTTAGCATCATGGTCCACCTCACGCTCCACCTTCCTAAACAAGTGTTGCTTATAGGTCTGGTACAATATACGTGATGTTATCCAAACAAGAGGTATGTATCCAATCTATACTTTTTTAGCTAAAGTCTCAAGATAATTGAATTTTTCCAATAACTCTTTAATTTGTAGGCAACTCGGAGATTACAAGAAGATGAACAGGAACAAGCGTTTCTCAGAAGGTTCGATCACGGCGGCTTACATTGCTGATGAGTGTGTAACCTACTACAACACATATCTTAATGATGAAGTCACGGCAGGAGAATCTTCAGGAGGGAGAAATCAATTTCATTTATTTGATTTTTCCAATGATGTACAACCATATGACAAGCTAGGTAAGGAATACAGATTACGTGGCCAAAAATTGAAGGAGGCGCATTGGTGCTTCCTTCAACATTGCGACGAAGCGGAAGCCCTATTTGGATGACCATTTGAGCAGACAAAATGGGATGGAAGCCATTCACAAGAGAGATTTTCCTAACTACTTCCCGATTTGGGTACGTTCTTCTTAAGTTAGTTATAATTTTATGACCATTTGTTAGGGTATTGTTTGACAAAATCTTTCTATTTTGTAGATGATGGATATTCAAAAGAACCAGACACAATTTTATGACCCCAAACTGCACTTGTTGGGTGGCGGACCTCAAAAGCATAGAGTTTGTGCAGGATGTTTTGTCAACGGAGTTAAATTTGTGACATCAGAACGAGATGAAGGTCGCATCACCCAAAACAATGGAGTCATGGTTGAGGGCAATCATTTCAACTACTACGGGGTTCTCATCAGCGCCATCGAACTAATCTATGGGTAAGGTATGCCAGTCGTGTTGTTTAAGTGTAAATGGTTTAATGCAGACCCAACCGTACACAGAAGAACAGTTACAGATCATGGTTTGTTATCACTGAACAAAAACACTTCATGGTATGACAATGAGCCATTTGTTCTTGCCGCTATGGCAAAACAAGTCTTTTATCTTGATGATCCGGCTATGGGTGAAGGTTGGAAAGTGGTGCAGGTAGTGTCACATAGGAATATATGGAGTGCAGCTACATTAGGAGTGAATGAGAGTGAACTGAGCTCTCAACCGAATGAACCATATTATTAGGAAACTCCATCTGTAATTCCTGATACTAATGATATTCGCGTAAATGACCAGCACGTTCCGGCCATTACAGGTTACATTGAAGTGGAAGTGCCTGAAGATGAAGACGAAGAAGAAGAGGAGATAGAAAAATTCGAGGATGATGATCCCGAAGACAAAGATTATGAAGATGGGTATGATTAAATCTTAATTAATTTAGGTCGGGGATCAGATGTACTATATTTTCCGTTACAATCTTAGATTCGGTTATTCATCGATCATCATGAATTTGCATCGATCATTAATTAACTTTCATCGGAGATCGATGAATTAACAAATGTACGTGTTTATTATTATTATTTTTCTTATTGCAGAAGATGTCATGAGTTAATAAAGAAGCGGAAAGAAAATTTATTTTTCTTAGTCGACGGAAATTGCAGTTTCCGTCGACTAGGGTAATCTTAGCCGACGAATTAAATTCTTTCCGTCGACCAGAGGCTCATACCCTAAGCCATAAACCCTAAACCTTGAACTAGAAGTTCGAAGAAATTCTATTTTTATTAGTCGATGGAAACTGCACTTTCTGTCGGCTAGGGTAATCTTAGCCGACGAATTTAATATTTTCCGTCGACCAGGGATCATACCCTAAACCCTGAAATAGAATTTTGAAGAAAATTTATTTTTCTTAGTCGACGGAAAATATTATTTTCGTCGACGGATACTCTTAGCCAACGGATTAAATATTTTTCGTCGACTAAGATTCAAAATATTTTCAGTAACTTGTTATACCACTGGTTGCGTCTCATCGAATAGAAACTATTTTCAGTTGAAAGTCCAGCCAAAATACATAATTTGGACTGTTAAATGACCGCTTCCGTGTGTTTTTGTGTTTGACGGTCAAGTTGACCGTCCGGATCAATCCCTTAACATTTTCGGATCAAGTTGAATTTTTTGTGATAAGTGTGTTTTATCATGGTGGTCATATCAGACGGTCAGATTTTCATAAGTCAAGTGTGCTTATCAAAATGACAACATGCCTTCTAATGTTGTAGAACTTGTTTACTACTTTTTAAGTAAATGTTCCGTTTCAAAAACAAATTCTACGAAGAACCTTCAAACTCAAAAAAGTCGTAAAATAAGTTATGACCGGAATGATGAAATGTGTCTACGGTTGAAAACTCACGTAATTTCGATTAACATAATTTACTCTTTTACCATAGTCTTGAATTAACAAAGAATTTAGAAGAAATTTATTTTCCTAGGCGACGGAAAGTGTATTTTTCGTCGATTAGGATACTCTTAGCCGACGGATTTAATTCTTTCCGTCGACTAAAATGTTTTATTAATTTGGTTAAATATGTTTCCCTAGGCGACGAAAATAGAAATTTTCGTCGACTAGGGTATTCTTAGCCGATGAATATTATTTTTTCTGTCGACTAAGATCTCAAAAATTTTGGCGGTTTGTTTTTCTGCTTTTTTCATGAAAATTGAATTTAACGTAGCTGACGAGACTATTCTGTCGCCTAAGCTAATCTTGACTAACTATAAAAACCTACCTTCGACGTCAAACTCTCTCTTCACTCTAACCGCCACATCCGCCCTCGAGCTCCACCGCCACAATTCCCCCACCTCCACCCTAACCCATCGTCTCCTCCTATCATCCTCCACCCATCACTACCTTGAGCGCCTCTGCCAAATCACTGCCTCCTTCTCCTCCGCCAAATCCTTGCCTCCCCTCCTCCTCTACATCCGCCTCGAGTGCCACATCACTGCCTCCCCTCCTCCTCTACATCTATTATGGGAGGAGGAGGGGAGGCAGTGATGTGATAAAAGCCGAAGCTATCCTTTTCATGTGTATCTAGTCTAGTTTGAGTCTACTGCTTGGTTGATTGATTGAATATTAATGTTTGTTGCTTATATGTGATTGTAGCAATTGAAGTTTCTTTAGACTATGTTTATGTCTGAACTGATAACCAAAGATGTGAGGTTTTCCTTAAAAAATGTTGCATACTATGTTTGTGTCTGCAAATGATTGTTGGGTTAATTACTTTGGTGAATTTGGTTTGAACTGAAACATGTATATTGTTATAGGTAGTTGCAGATCTTCTATCCATTTGTGGGGATGATATTAATTGGGATCTTCTATCCATCTCACTACTTGTCTCCATATGAAAATCAACGTACATTATACGTAGATGATCATCTATTTAAATTTTGTTTTAGAATGCCGATCATTTAGAAGAGGAAGGAACGGTCAGGTAAGACTTCACAGTTGATAGAGGCCATACGTAGGCAGGCTACTACCGGGCAGCCCACACCTTTTTCGGAAGGAACAGTACCACCAGAGGCTCCTCCTTTGATCATCAGGCCACCGATCACCACATCCGGTACGGCTTCCACTGCTGAGCCGACGACCGGAACCTCAGCACCGTCCACCGAGTCTTCTACCACTAGCAAGCATGTTCCTAGTGCCCGCTTCAAAGTAAATGTCACAAGCACATGTAACAATTTACTTTTATAAGCATTAATTGTTTATAAAAATTAAATTATTTTATTTTGATAAATAAAATAACAACAATAACATATAAATTAATTAATAAAAATTAGTTATTTTATTTTATTTTGTTAAATAAAATAACAACAATAAAAATTAGTTACATGAATTTTTAAATACAATATAAAATGTAATAATAAAATAAAAAAAATATAATTAATTTTTTATTTTTAAATATTTTATTTTCAAGTCTTATTATTATTTTTATTTTATTTTTAATATTTTATTTACTTATTTATTCATTTATTCATTTATTTATATTAACTTGCCACCTTTTTAGTTTGTAAATATAAGTTCAATGACGCATATTTTGTTTAATTTCTTGCAGGTCCCCCACCAAAAAATAAAAGGGGTTTTATGTGTGGAAATGTGACAGAGGCTTTGTGCAAGAGACTAGGGGAAAATACCGGTAAATTATTGCCCTCGAATGAAGGGACCAAAGCTGAAGGAGGTGAACAGTCCTTTGGTCAAGGACATAGGGTCGGCCGTACGGTCCCTAGTTGGGATCAAGGCTATGACTTTCCATGACCTTGAGCAACCGAAGCAGTGGAAGGTGTGGAACGCATTGTCAGTAAGTAAATTATTACGTAATTTACTTAGTGTGATTAATTTGGATAATTTACTATACATATTATTTGTATTAATATTTGAATTTTTTTTCTTAGCCATGATACTCTTGGGATGAAAATGATGAGGTGACGTTCAAGTGGATTATGGACACTGAACAATCAAGGTACAAGGAGTGGAAATGGCAGTGTCACAATGTCTATAAGGAGCATGGAGCAGAAGGAATGTCGGGGGAGTTTTATGGGAAGGAGGATGAGTGGACATTTCTTTGCACACATTTTGAGAGCGACGGGTTCAAGGTATGCCTTTTAAATATTATAATACAATTTTGTAAATTAAGTTTACCTATACATTATTTATTGCAAATAAGATATTAGTGAATATATGTTTACAAAAAATAATAATGATATTTTAATTAAATTATGTATCAGAAACTCTCGGAGACTAACAAGAAGAACCGTGGTTTGAACCGGAGGATCTGAGGAACAAAGGTGAGTCGTTGCCGATCATCAAGGGATTCGAGCAGAGCTATGTGAGACCTGGGGACGAATTGGCCACCTAGAAATATGTAAGTATATTTCCTTTAATTATTAATTTAATTATTTCACTTTATTAATTTGGATACTTAGTATTAATTAAGAATGTTGATTTTATTTTTGTTGAATTATGTGGTTGGTATATATATATATATATGATTGTTTAAGTAATAACAATTGCATTATTTTGTTTATGCAGAACAAGATGCTTCAGGAGATAGAAGCACGAAAAACAAGCTTTAAGAAGTCAAATCCTGTAGCTACGGAGGAGCAAATCATGAAAAATATAGCATCACAACAAATTGATGTGTTGGATGTCGTGTTGATCAAGCGTAAAGGCAAGGAGATTAAAGGGATGAGACGAGGAGGTGAGCGAGACTTGAGCCAATCCTCATCCAGCTCGACCATGCGTCGTCGTGCGCCTCCACATGAAGAGACAGAGAGGCTTCGAGAGGTCACATACGACTTGAACGGGAGGTCCAGCATTGGAAGCAGCTGACTGAGCACGCTGAGGCAAGAGAAATGCGTGGTACAACGATAAGATGACCGAAGTAAACGGACGGATGGATTTCATCTTCTCTTGCTTAGGTATAGAAGCTCCTCCCGACTTGTTTACGGCTCCTCCTCCTCCTCAGCCTTCTACGACTCCTCCTCCACAATCGTCTTCGGCTCCTGCTCCACAGTCTTCTCCGGCATTTGACGCCGATGATTTTTTAAATGTATAAACATTTTTCTTATGTATGAACAATTTTAATTATTAATGTATAATTTTTCTATTAATAATAATTTAGTATTAAGTTTAAATATTATAATTATTTCTATAACAACAAAAATTCATATTATATTATGAATTTTATCGGTAAATAAATTAAAAATAAAAAAACAAATAAAAATTTCTAAAAAGAAAAATTAAATTCAAAATCAAAAAGAATAAATAAAAAAATAAACAAATAAACAAATATTTTTATAGTCCTAGTCGACGGAAGAAACGATTTTCCGTCGGCAATGATTTCACTTTTGCTAACGGAAAAATAGAATTTCTGACTACTAAGAGTTAAATTTTGTTGTCTGCTATGTCTTAAATGACAGAATATTCCGTCGACTAAGAATCAACTATCCTAGCCGACATAATATTTCGTCTGCTAAGAGTAAACTATTTTCGTCTGCTATGGTGTAGACGACGAAAACATTCTGTCGGTTTAGATAGTTGCTTCTTAGCCGACAGAATATTTCGTCTATAAAGAAGAATTTTGTGGTCATCTAAGATGTAACTGTAACACCCCGTCCCGAAATTAACATTTTTATCGGGATTAGGCGAGTTACAGAGAATGGTAACCGCATTGTTAATTTTCCCTGAATTAATATCGAGATATTCTCGGTTCTGGGGGAAAATAGAATTAATGTTCCGAGGAGTAGATTATGTTATTACGAGTTTCCCGGTATGTCCGGAAGATTTTCCGGAGTTACGAGTTGTTAGTTACGAATTTATTCAATTTACGGAAGTAACAAATCTTAAGTTACTTTACCGTAGAAAAAGATAACTTTGCGATAAGTCGGGAATTCGTGGAACTTTTCTTCGGGAAAGAGGTAGAGGACGTTAATACGAACTCGTGGGTATGTCCTATGAATTAATCGGAGTTCGTATGTGAAAGTTATGCGGAATAAAGTGTTGTTACCGTGCGGTAAGAGTAAATAGTAAAATGCCTATTTACTGTTCATAGTAACTAATCTTTGACAGATCTGGGCCGTCAGATTCATGAGATCAAATCTGGGCCGTTGACTTTTCGTTTAAATAGGGGGTTGACCGAACAGTGAAGGGATCTCTCTCTCTCCTCCCTCTCGATTCCTCACTCTCTCTCTCTACTCGCTGTCTCTTCCTCACCGGAGCCACTGGCGCGCGCGTCGCGTCTCACCGCCCCCACAGGCGGACTCGCCCTGCTCCGGCAATCATGTTCTGACCCTCAGCCGTGCCAACGTTGCCGTGAGCCTCGTCTGGCAGAAGAGGGAGTAAGCTCGAGGGCTGTTCACTCGGTCTCGAAGCAAATCCAGGCGAGATGAGGGGGTAGGGTGGTCTGGGGAGCTTCCTGGAGCTGCCATGGGCATGGGGGAGGGAGGAGGCGACGAGTGAAGCTCCGCCGAAGAGGGGAACCGGAGCGCTGTGTTATGCACCTTGGAGGTATAAAGAAAACCTTCTCTTTTCCCTAAACTTGTAGCTTGTTATGTTGTTGGGTAGGTGTGGAAACTGATTAGGCAGGCGCTGGTTTGGCCGGAAAAGCTTCGTTTTCCGGCGAACCAGCCGATCGGATAAATCAAGGGTAAAAACCCTGGTTTTACCGTGGTAGATCTGTATGTTTTTACCGATTTACTGTGTTGGCAAAATGACAGAACTGCCCTTGGCAAGTTAGGGTAATTACAGGGGTGCCACCTGGGTTGGAATCCCGGAAATACCTCTGGTAGTTTTGTTTATTTACAAAGCAGCCACTGTGACCAAATTGACAGAAATACCCTGACAGATATGTATAATTACGAAACTGCCATTAAGGCTAGATTGTCCATGTTGCCCCTGACAGTTTTGGGCTAATTACAGGAATGTCATTGAGATGGTAATTCCGTAAATACCCATGGTAATTATAGTTATTTTCAGGGATGCCAAGTAGGAGGAAATATCTTAAATGCCCGTGGTTTGGTTTATTTACGTGGATGCCACTATGTTTTATGTTTATAGTTATGTGTGATGGTGGTTTGTAATCGTGTGATTGCCTTTATTATCTGTATTGCCGGGTATGGATGCTATTGTTATGAATGGTAGAATGTTCGGTTTAATTCCGAGGATTTTAGTTGGTCGGTGGATGCCTCGTTTGAGAGGTTAACTCAGGATATACGTTAGGTGTATGCTATCCACATTTAGAAAGCAACCGATAATTAGAATAGCGGGATTCGCCCGGTTAGGGTGTTAGTTAATACAAGAGCTACGTGTGGCTTGATCCCTGAGGACAGGGTACGTAGGCAGCCTGACCAGGATTCAGGTGCAGTCACAAATACTATTAGAACCCCTAGGTTCTTTAATTGGCACATTTGAGATTCATATGTGGGAAACAGGATAATCTCCGGTTTGAGGTTTATTCCGGCACCGTTTGGACGGTTTGAATTGGGTTATGAAGAAAAGGGTTATCCTGGCTCAAGGGGGATTTCGAGTAAATCTCTCTTGTGTTGGGTCCCGCACGTCTTAACCCAGGGTTAGAGTGGTAATCTTGGGTTGGGGCGTGACAATGGTATCAGAGCCTAGGTTCAAATCTCGGACCAAAGGATTGCGAGGATCAAATAAATTCTTTCTTTGATTTATGTTGTTGGGGGTACAGTATGTTGTGGATTGTGATGAGAATTACCACCGGCTTCGGAGGTTTAATGCGTTTATGATATTAGAAATTGGATTTATTCTTATATGACAAGGAATACTGTTTTGAGAAGAGTAGTGGAGTAAAGTATTGTTATGAATTTTGTTATAAGGGTTGTCAATGAATATGCTAGCTAGAGTAGCGTGAGGGCGCTACTAGAGCTCTTAGCTCCGATCCTGGTCTGAGAGGACAGACACGCCTGAGATGTCAGGTGGATACTATAAGGGTTGTCCATTACCATTTTACCCAGAGCTCTTAGCTCCGACCCTGGTCTGAGAGGACAGACACGCCTGAGATGTCAGGTGGATACTATGAGGGTTGTCCATTACCATTTTACCCAGAGCTCTTAGCTCCGACCCTAGTCTGAGAGGACAGACACGCCTGAGATGTCAGGTGGATACTATGAGGGTTGTCCATTACCATTTTACCCAGAGCTCTTAGCTCCGACCCTGGTCTGAGAGGACAGACACGCCTGAGATGTCAGGTGGTGACGAGGCCGTTTGTCAACAACCTGCAATTTAAAACCCTATCGTGTAGTATTAGTAAGTAGGGATCGTTCTAGCCGGGGACACTAGGGAAGGACTTATATTCTGCAAAAACAAATCGTTAGTAATATTCACACACTTTATACAAAAATACACAAATACATAGCATACACAATTATCTGTCACATAATATACGAGTATACACAATTGCAAAAGTATTAACATATTTACGATTTTAAATGGGGGATTTATAAGGTGTTCGAAACATAAAGAAAAGAAAACAGAAATATTTACATACATCGGTCAATCAATACTCAAGCACACAACATAACAAACACCGCAATAAGCATATAACAATTTCATGTAAGATTAAATAGTGATGCTCGCACTATCATATGTTTTCATTGATTTCAACCTCTTATGACTTCTCATGTGTTTTTAGGAACTTCAAATATGCCTGAACCTAAAACATATGTGTCACCTTGTTTAAACTATCAAATATGCCTAATCTAAACAAGATACACTTACGAACTGGAGTCGGTTGAAGACATGGTCCTAGGTATGGCGTCACTCATCCTATTCAACATGCAAATCACTCACCCTAAAAACCCTTTGCAGCAACTTAGAATCAAACTATCAAATATGCCTAACTTGATCCTAGATTACTACGGCTTATTAAACTCCCCCCTTAGAAACGTCTTGGCCTAGACTATCTTTAGGTTTGATTACATGATCAGGTGATGATTAATCAATTAACACATACTACACACAAGAACATACAGCAACTTTATCTAAATCATGAAACTAAAATATACTTAGAACGTTATACATCACACATGGTTTCAAGAAAATCACAAAGAAGAACTTAAGAACACATGCAACATATAAAACCGAAAACCATAGAATAATCTATAATAAAACTTGATAAAATACAGTAGATTTTTACACACAACCTTGATGAACTTCATACCTAGGCTACCTATATAGATCGGCTAGGGAAGAAGGTGAAATCGGCGGCGGATGGAAGCAATTGGTTGGTGCGGCGGCGGCGGCAGCAGCTTGTGTGTTTAGGGTTTTTGGTAGAGCTTGGCTATACTAAGGCTTGAGCAATTGAAAGACACTTTTTTCTACTGTATTACATGTGTATTTATAGAGACAAAACCCTAAGAAAACCTAATGAAAATCGGCAGCCCCTTGTGTTCCAAACCGGGTAGGTTTCTCTTCTTTCCTTGTTGGATTTGTCTTCCTTCTCTTTAATTTGCTGACTTGGAAAATACTTTAAAAACTTCTTTTTCTGATTTCATGGACTCTTCTTCATGTGTGTGGGTCGGCATTGGGCTCTCTTTTATGCTCATGGACTCCTAGGACAGCCGAAAAGGTTCCATAATCTCGGTAGACCGAGTTATCCTGTTTTGACCGGGATAACTTTCGTAGTTGTTATTTTCAGCTTCTCCTTGGTGATTTCTTCGATTCTTCTTCTTCTAAACAACTTCCCATATCATCATTAAGCTCTTCATTAATCATTTGGCATGCTTGGGAAGGATTTTGGTGAAGAAACACACTCACGAACTCGGTAGACAACTTCAGCAAATTCTGTCCTGTTTCCAGCAGATTGACCTCCGGCCATTGTTTCAGGCATAACTCCTTCCTCAGACCTTGGATTGCTGCGATTCCAAATGATTTAGAAAATAGACATCCACAGCTTTCCATCCATATATGGCACGTTCCCTAGTTCCTCCTGGATCGTCCTAGGGAAATCTTTGAAGTTGAGTTATGGTTTCTGGAAATCCTCTGTTTCTGTTCCGAATTCATGCTTTTGGCCTCTTGTCTTTCCATGCTTCTTTTGCTACCTTCCATAAGTCCGATCCTCACGATTCTTGTTTTGTTATGTCCACATACATGTCACCTACACATTCAAAAGATATAATCAAGTAGTGACAATGTATTGGTTTACAGAAACTTAAGAAAATCACGAACACTTCCAATTTCAGCTTTTAACGATATTGCACATACTTTATCTATTTTACACATGTTTTAGCCAATGTTCTACAAATAATCCCTTATGCTAAATATCTACTAATACTAACCAAATAATGGATAAACAAAGCATAAATGAGGGTAAAAACATGTTAAGAACGTAGCGTAAAATGCTCCTATCAACTACCCCACACTTACCCTTTGCTTGTCCCTAGCAAACTAAATATAAGACTCTACTAACACTAACGACACAAAAACAACTAACACTTAAAACAACTAATACCCTTAAATGATTTGTCTCAGATTCTTTAGCATGCATAACTTTCAAGTTTGAACATTTGAATGAAAAACGTAATTGCAAAGTTTCATAAGCATGTATCATAGCATGAACACTTAAGATATGAGATCATATAGCACAAACATGTATGATAACCGTTCCACCTTACAATGGCATACTCTCTTCTTTTCACTCATCCATGGTATTCACTCAATCGTATATGCAAGAGAAAAGATGATAAGATAACAAGTAACTTGCATATTTCAACAAATAAAAGCACTTTGTGAATAGAAATTCATGGAAAAAAAAAACTCATATAACAACTATGTGCAATAATGGACCAAAACCATATGCTTGACTTATGAGAAAATCTCCACAAATCAAATTTAGCTCTCTTAAGAATCATGACTTAATCTCAATAAAAATGGTTGTAATGGGGCTTGGTTTCATAAGGTAGGAACTTTTAGATAAGTGGTGCTATAAGAAATCACCAAGACTTTAGCAAATCTCGCTCCTCCTCATGTCTTCACTTCACGGGTCGAATTTCTTCATGTTGGACCCATACGTCATTCTTGACTTCTCCCCATATTGTGAACAGGACAAAGGTCATATAAACACTTTTAGACCTTCAAATAATCACAACTCCAAATTCACAAAACATTTTAACACACCATGAAAGAATTTGTGCCTTGAACTTCACTTCTATCCGATTTTTTTTTTCTTTTATTTTTTTTTCGGAATTTATGTCTTTCTTTTTGTTCATACATGGCACATATACAATACAAAACATTGGTGTTTAACCCCACACTTGCTCTTTATTACCTTGTCCACCCCACACTTGTTCTTCAGCATCACGCATTACAGCTCCATCAGAAGTACTTTGCCAAGTCTTGATAACAAGGTAAAGGTTTAGCTATTCTAAGCAAAGGAATTCTGTTTAAAGGTGATTGAAATAAAAGGCTCAATGTAGGCTCAAAGGGGTTAACTAAGGAGTCCCACGACGGGCACAAAATAGGCATATGCTTTATTTGGCAATGGTGGTGATCCTAATGAGATTAAATTCAATCATATTCAAAATCAAGACAAGTTATGATTATAAAGCTTCGAAAATCACATAAGCAAGTTCTAGTAAATTCTAGAGTCCATTAAAAAGCTGTAGCACATAGTTATTGAATATGCAAAGAATAATGAGGTTTCAAAAGATGGTGAAATTTTCTAAAAATTTAAGCAATTAAAAATCAGCATATCACCCATGAAAGAGAGTTTTTAGGCTCAAAAGCTCACATAGGTTATGTTGGAACAATCTAATCAAACATGCATACTTCATTATCAATCAAGTCTCAAATATTCATACTAATTCACAATATCCATGAAACTTACAATTTCTTAAGATAAATGTTAAACCGTCAATCATGCATTCAAAGATATAGTTCATCATAGACTTTTAAGGGTATATCCTAAGACTCGAAAACAAATAAAAACTAAAAATTACGGAAGATTTAAAAAAAATTGGAAGAAAATTTCGACATAAATTGAAAATTACACAAATAACAATATGTTACTATGTAACCTCTACCCCACACTTAGAAAATTACATTGTCCTCAATGTAAACCCAGAATCATGTCATAATTTTCCTAAGCATGTGTCTAAGTCACATAATAAATCAAAATAACAAAATAATTCAACCATAAAAGTGAAGAGTTAAGAAAATTCAAACTCTCGTAGACGGCTCCTCCACTGCTACGGTTGAAATGAGTTGTCTCTCATGCAGCGCTTAATGTTTATAGTCTATCAGCCTAGACTCTTCTCTTTTTTTTTTTCTTCTTGTTGCTTTGTCAACGTTGATGACACAATAACTGGTAGAGTGTCATCTTCTCCATGAAAAACGTACTTCAAATGTGGGGGAGAGCCTTTAGCTCTAACTTAGGGGCCTGTTCCACAGATGGTAACAACTTATTAATAGAAATTGGAATTGACAAAGGAGAATACCTTTCATAGATTGGTTGTGACTCAAGCTCCTTCACAACTTCAAGTATGGACGGCTCCAAATCATTCAAAGCCTCCTCATCCCGTTCTTCAAACTTGTCAAATCCGACCCCTCGCTCATGGCTAATTGCTATGCTTGGTGGATGGTCATTGCACACGGTGCAACGCCACCATATCTCCATGAAGTTTCGGCAACCCCTTCTTGACATAGCTCGGCATTTCTGCTTGTTTCTTCCATTTCGGCACTTGGATGTCTCATGGCGTCAAAAATGTTGAACTTGATCGCCTCACCATCGAACTCCATAGTCAAATTGCCTCCAGAAACGTCGATATTAGTTCTTGCAGTTCTCATAAAGGGTCTTCCCAACAATAACTGTGTCGACTCAGAAATTGTTGCCTTCATTTCCAGCACATAAAAGTCAGCAGGGAATATAAGCTGGTTGACCTGCACAAGAACATCTTCAACATACCCCTCGGGGTACTTGTTAGAATGATCCGCCAATTAGATCACAACATTATCAGTTTTAAGAGGTCCTAGATCTAGAGACTTATAAAGATTAAGTGACATAACATTAATTGAAGCTCCTAGATCTAGCATGACATTCTCAAAATGAGTAGAACCAATAACATATGGGATAGAAAAACTCCCTGGATCCTTCATTTTTGGCGGCAATTTTCGTTGAATGATGGCAGAGACCGTCTCACTCATTTTGACCACTTGTGTCTCCCTTGTGTGTCTCCTTGATATGCAAAGCTCCATCAAGAACTTTGCATACTTAGGTATTTGTCGAATGCACTCCAACAAGGGAAGGTTCACGTTCACCTTCCTAAAAACGTCAAACACTTCTTCGTCGGATTTATCCTTTCTGTTCTTTGTGAACCTAGAAGGAAAAGGTAGACAAGAAGATTGATTAGTCGAAACTAATTCACTTGTGTTAGAGTTGTTACCTTTTTGTGCCTCAGAATTCGGCACATTCTCCTTCTTGGATGTAGCAGGGTCTTTTTCTAAGTCCCTTTTCATCGTTGCTTTCAAGTCTCCCTTGCTTGGCTCAGCTCCCTTTTTTTTCATGAAACGTGCTCTGCTTCACTTTGTTTAACATTGTGCTCGACATCATGACCAGGTTTGGCTACCTTGCGTCCAACGTCACCAAACACTTTCTCGTCAGAACTGGTCATTCATGAAAACCTGCAAAACCAATTTGACACAATTGAACAAAGATCAAGTGAGCATTGTCATAAACAAAAACAAAAACAAAAATGAAACTAAACTAAGAAATATGATAAGGCTTCGGCAAGAATGAAAAAAATGCAAAATGCAATATGAAATGCAACACAAGTATGAATGCAAAAATGAATGCAACATGAATGTGCTGCAGACACAGACATGTTAGTATGAAACAAAGATGCAATATGGCATGATGCAAACAAAACATGTAATGCAAGAATAAATGTCGACATAAAGTTGAGGTTAACCTGCAAAACGAAAAGTGTTAGTGACATACATAGGATTCGACATGGCATGGCATTCATCAATCACACAACAAACACATAGGTTCGACATTCATCACCACAAGGTTCGGCATTCATCACATAAAGCATAGAGTGTCGACAACCTATAATGTTTCTAGTTGATTTTATTTACCCCTAATTTTCAAGGTACGTGGAGCAGGGAAGACCACTGTGTAATGGACTGATACAGCCCAAGGTAGTGTTATGCTTCGTCCGATATACCTCAAAAATTAAAGCCAAGTTAATTTGAAGTTCATGGCGTCATACATGTCTAAGTAAATTCTAGCGTTTAAAGTGTGGTGATGCTTCGGCCCAAGCATTTGGCTAGTTCGAGCGGATTCCGTGGTTTCAGAAGGCAAGTGTCAATGTCACGGGGGGCGAACCCCCTACAAGAACCAGGCAGGACTCGTTTGTGATCAAGGAGGCGGACCCCTATCGACCCCTTCACCGAGAAGAGTGGTCAGTCATGATCTTGAGATCCAATTGGACAAACCTGAATTCCATATCTATGACAGAACGGCCCCTTACTCAGCTAGGAACAAACTCGGGTCACTAGACCACTCGACAAGTGTTAATCAAAGCCGCCCTCAACCTCATGAAATCCGCAAATAACATGAAGGGTTTAGGCTAAGATTAACAAATGCGGCTTCTCCCTACATGTTACACTTTAAAAACCACAATAAACTCCAACACATATGAAACAATCAACCTCCTAAATATTTACTAAGTTACAACACATATGACACGAAAATATACACATATAAATTCGGCGCCTACACAAAAATATAAGAAAGAAATTGTTAGTCAAAAATTATGGCACAAAATATACAACTTTCACACCAAAGAATTCGGCACATACACAAATCTACAATGTACAAATCAACATTATTCACAAATACATTCGAAACATATGTGTTTTACACACATAATTCGGCACCTACAAAAGAAAACAAAGTTAATTCACAAACATATACATATACAACACAAAAATCCTTTTTAGCATCCCCGGCAACGGCGCCAAAAACTGACGAGGCCGTTTGTCAACAACCTGCAATTTAAAACCCTATCATGTAGTATTAGTAAGTAGGGATCGTTCTAGCCGGGGACACTAGGGAAGGACTTATATTCTGCAAAAACAAATCGTTAGTAATATTCACACACTTTATACAAAAATACACAAATACATAGCATACACAATTATCTGTCACATAATATACGAGTATACACAATTGCAAAAGTATTAACATATTTACGATTTTAAATGGGAGATTTATAAGGTGTTCGAAACATAAAGAAAAGAAAACAGAAATATTTACATACATCGGTCAATCAATACTCAAGCACACAACATAACAAACACCGCAATAAGCATATAACAATTTCATGTAAGATTAAATAGTGATGCTCGCACTATCATATGTTTTCATTGATTTCAACCTCTTATGACTTCTCATGTGTTTTTAGGAACTTCAAATATGCCTGAACCTAAAACATATGTGTCACCTTGTTTAAACTATCAAATATGCCTAATCTAAACAAGATACACTTACGAACTGGAGTCGGTTGAAGACATGGTCCTAGGTATGGCGTCACTCATCCTATTCAATATGCAAATCACTCACCCTAAAAACCCTTTGCAGCAACTTAGAATCAAACTATCAAATATGCCTAACTTGATCCTAGATTACTACGGCTTATTAAACTCCCCCCTTAGAAACGTCTTGGCCTAGACTATCTTTAGGTTTGATTACATGATCAGGTGATGATTAATCAATTAACACATACTACACACAAGAACATACAGCAACTTTATCTAAATCATGAAACTAAAATATACTTAGAACGTTATACATCACACATGGTTTCAAGAAAATCACAAAGAAGAACTTAAGAACACATGCAACATATAAAACCGAAAACCATAGAATAATCTATAATAAAACTTGATAAAATACAGTAGATTTTTACACACAACCTTGATGAACTTCATACCTAGGCTACCTATATAGATCGGCTAGGGAAGAAGGTGAAATCGGCGGCGGATGGAAGCAATTGGTTGGTGCGGCGGCGGCGGCAGCAGCTTGTGTGTTTAGGGTTTTTGGTAGAGCTTGGCTATACTAAGGCTTGAGCAATTGAAAGACACTTTTTTCTACTGTATTACATGTGTATTTATAGAGACAAAACCCTAAGAAAACCTAATGAAAATCGGCAGCCCCTTGTGTTCCAAACCGGGTTGGTTTCTCTTCTTTCCTTGTTGGATTTGTCTTCCTTCTCTTTAATTTGCTGACTTGGAAAATACTTTAAAAACTTCTTTTTCTGATTTCATGGACTCTTCTTCATGTGTGTGGGTCGGCATTGGGCTCTCTTTTATGCTCATGGACTCCTAGGACAGCCGAAAAGGTTCCATAATCTCGGTAGACCGAGTTATCCTGTTTTGACCGGGATAACTTTCGTAGTTGTTATTTTCAGCTTCTCCTTGGTGATTTCTTCGATTCTTCTTCTTCTAAACAACTTCCCATATCATCATTAAGCTCTTCATTAATCATTTGGCATGCTTGGAAAGGATTTTGGTGAAGAAACACACTCACGAACTCGGTAGACAACTTCAGCAAATTCTGTCCTGTTTCCAGCAGACTGACCTCCGGCCATTGTTTCAGGCATAACTCCTTCCTCAGACCTTGGATTGCTGCGATTCCAAATGATTTAGAAAATAGACATCCACAGCTTTCCATCCATATATGGCACGTTCCCTAGTTCCTCCTGGATCGTCCTAGGGAAATCTTTGAAGTTGAGTTATGGTTTCTGGAAATCCTCTGTTTCTGTTCCGAATTCATGCTTTTGGCCTCTTGTCTTTCCATGCTTCTTTTGCTACCTTCCATAAGTCCGATCCTCACGATTCTTGTTTTGTTATGTCCACATACATGTCACCTACACATTCAAAAGATATAATCAAGTAGTGACAATGTATTGGTTTACAGAAACTTAAGAAAATCACGAACACTTCCAATTTCAGCTTTTAACGATATTGCACATACTTTATCTATTTTACACATGTTTTAGCCAATGTTCTACAAATAATCCCTTATGCTAAATATCTACTAATACTAACCAAATAATGGATAAACAAAGCATAAATGAGGGTAAAAACATGTTAAGAACGTAGCGTAAAATGCTCCTATCAGGTGGATACTATGAGGGATGTCCATTACCATTTTACCCAGAGCTCTTAGCTCCGACCCTGGTCTGAGAGGACAGACACGCCTGAGATGTCAGGTGGATACTATGAGGGTTGTCCATTACCATTTTACCCAGAGCTCTTAGCTCCGACCCTGGTCTGAGAGGACAGACACGCCTGTGATGTCAGGTGGATACTATGAGGGTTGTCCATTACCATTTTACCCAGAGCTCTTAGCTCCGACCCTGGTCTGAGAGGACAGACACGCCTGAGATGTCAGGTGGATACTATGAGGGTTGTCCATTACCATTATACCCAGAGCTCTTAGCTCCGACCCTAGTCTGAGAGGTCAGACTAGCTTGAGAGGTCAGGTTAATACTATAAGGGTTGTCCGTTATTATTTTATCTAGCTAGCATAGCGTGATGGCGCTACTAGAGCTCTTAGCTCCGACCCTAGTCTGAGAAGTCAGACTTATTATTTCTTTTGTGTGCGTGAACTTTTCTAATAAGGATTAAGGTTTGGGGTAAAGTCATGGGGGATTTGACTTGGTTTCGGAATATTTTTCCACGAGGTTTAAAAGGATTGTGTTATTCGGGTCGCTAGATTCCGTCGGTGATTCACACTGGGACCGAGCGTACGGACCCTATTTATGCGTTATTTGGGTTGTCATATTCCGTCGGTGATTCTCACTGGAATCAAACATACGGACCATGGCTATTGGTAGTAGAGCGGGTGCTCCTCCTTACGAGTGGTAGTAGAGCGGCATTCCTTATGAGTTACGGTGGAGCGGGCTCCTCTTGGGATTAGCTTGTAGTGTGGAAAACCATTAGGGTATGAGAGGATCCGACCCTAGCCAGAAGTGTCGACAAGTTCACACTGGATTTGGATAATATATACAATTTAGGAGCGTGGTGCCTTGTTTCTAAGGGTATAGTTGGAGCCGGATCGGGTTGCTCGCGATTGTTTGCATGGGTGGTGGTTGAATTTATGGTGAAAGAGATCAGGATGTCCCTTCGAGGGAAACCCACTCATGTGGTATGGTAGATGTTGAGCTAATTGGTGTAACAGTAGAAACTGATTATAGAAGCACTATGAGAAGCATACAGGATGTTGGGCCGAAAATTTCCGTCCTTTAGGCAAGACTTTAGCACGCATGAGTTAGTGTGCGAGCTCGTTAGCTCTGATTATTGGAAAATGCCCTACTGAAGACTCTTTTATAAGAGAGGGGTAGGATGAGGAAAATTTACTATTTCTAAGTATGTGAAGATGACATCCATGTAGGCGCGAAGTCGCATAACGGATTCATCAGCTCAAGTGAGCAGTTTGAGGTCGCATTGTGGTATGCGAGTTTGTTCGAGCCCTGTGGTTAAAAGTTGGGGTACTAGGAACGTGGGTTGATGAGTTTTGATTATGGACGCAGGAGATAATCCGTCTGTGGTCTCAGGGCCTAGTGTAGAAAGTTCATATCTCTTTAGTCTCGAAAGGTGCAAGAGATGTATGAGTTTCCTCCACGGTGAGGGACCGTAGCATTTTTACCCTTCCATGTGGAAGACTTTGGTGTTAAATGCCAAGTGTGGCAGTCGTGTAAGTAGAGCATTCGAGTCGACTTCAAGTTAGTTTGGGTTACGGTTGGGAAAGCTGCCGGATTGTCGAAATTGGCATTTTGGAAATTAGCTTGTGAAGAGTTAAGAGGCAAGTCTTGTGGAGTCGATTACGACGAAAAGGATGAGACTAGGGTATCGTACTCTAGTGTTTTAAGCGAGTGTAGCTATGTTTTCCGTATTGTAAATGCGGGGAGACTCTGAATGCTAAAGGAAATGATACATAGAGCTTGTGACTCTGGTTTTCCTGAAGCTCTGTTCGGTAGAACTTGACGACATTCCTTGACAGTTGGTTTTACCTTTCGCAGAGGAAATTTCGGGGACGAAATTTCTATAAGGGGGGTAGATTGTAACACCCCGTCCTGAAATTAACATTTTTACCGGGATTAGGCGAGTTACAGAGAATGGTAACCGCATTGTTAATTTTCCCTGAATTAATATCGAGATATTCTCGGTTCTGGGGGAAAATAGAATTAATGTTCCGAGGAGTAGATTATGTTATTACGAGTTTCCCGGTATGTCCGGAAGATTTTCCGGAGTTACGAGTTGTTAGTTACGAATTTATTCAATTTACGGAAGTAACAAATCTTAAGTTACTTTACCGTAGAAAAAGATAACTTTGCGATAAGTCGGGAATTCGTGGAACTTTTCTTCGGGAAAGAGGTAGAGGACGTTAATACGAACTCGTGGGTATGTCCTATGAATTAATCGGAGTTCGTATGTGAAAGTTATGCGGAATAAAGTGTTGTTACCGTGCGGTAAGAGTAAATAGTAAAATGCCTATTTACTGTTCATAGTAACTAATCTTTGACAGATCTGGGCCGTCAGATTCATGAGATCAAATCTGGGCCGTTGACTTTTCGTTTAAATAGGGGGTTGACCGAACAGTGAAGGGATCTCTCTCTCTCCTCCCTCTCGATTCCTCACTCTCTCTCTCTACTCGCTGTCTCTTCCTCACCGGAGCCACTGGCGCGCGCGTCGCGTCTCACCGCCCCCACAGGCGGACTCGCCCTGCTCCGGCAATCATGTTCTGACCCTCAGCCGTGCCAACGTTGCCGTGAGCCTCGTCTGGCAGAAGAGGGAGTAAGCTCGAGGGCTGTTCACTCGGTCTCGAAGCAAATCCAGGCGAGATGAGGGGGTAGGGTGGTCTGGGGAGCTTCCTGGAGCTGCCATGGGCATGGGGGAGGGAGGAGGCGACGAGTGAAGCTCCGCCGGAGAGGGGAACCGGAGCGCTGTGTTATGCACCTTGGAGGTATAAAGAAAACCTTCTCTTTTCCCTAAACTTGTAGCTTGTTATGTTGTTGGGTAGGTGTGGAAACTGATTAGGCAGGCGCTGGTTTGGCCGGAAAAGCTTCGTTTTCCGGCGAACCAGCCGATCGGATAAATCAAGGGTAAAAACCCTGGTTTTACCGTGGTAGAGCTGTATGTTTTTACCGATTTACAGTGTTGGCAAAATGACAGAACTGCCCTTGGCAAGTTAGGGTAATTACAGGGGTGCCACCTGGGTTGGAATCCCGGAAATACCCCTGGTAGTTTTGTTTATTTACAAAGCAGCCACTGTGACCAAAATGACAGAAATACCCTGACAGATATGTATAATTACGAAACTGCCATTAAGGCTAGATTGTCCATGTTGCCCCTGACAGTTTTGGGCTAATTACAGGAATGCCATTAAGATGGTAATTCCGTAAATACCCCTGGTAATTATAGTTATTTTCAGGGATGCCAAGTAGGAGGAAATATCTTAAATGCCCGTGGTTTGGTTTATTTACGTGGATGCCACTATGTTTTATGTTTATAGTTATGTGTGATGGTGGTTTGTAATCGTGTGATTGCCTTTATTATCTGTCTTGCCGGGTATGGATGCTATTGTTATGAATGGTAGAATGTTCGGTTTAATTCCGAGGATTTTAGTTGGTCGGTGGATGCCTCGTTTGAGAGGTTAACTCAGGATATACGTTAGGTGTATGCTATCCACATTTAGAAAGCAACCGATAATTAGAATAGCGGGATTCGCCCGGTTAGGGTGTTAGTTAATACAAGAGCTACGTGTGGCTTGATCCCTGAGGACAGGGTACGTAGGCAGCCTGACCAGGATTCAGGTGCAGTCACAAATACTATTAGAACTCCTAGGTTCTTTAATTGGCACATTTGAGATTCATATGTGGGAAACAGGATAATCTCCGGTTTGAGGTTTATTCCGGCACCGTTTGGACGGTTTGAATTGGGTTATGAAGAAAAGGGTTATCCTGGCTCAAGGGGGATTTCGAGTAAATCTCTCTTGTGTTGGGTCCCGCACGTCTTAACCCAGGGTTAGAGTGGTAATCTTGGGTTGGGGCGTGACAGTAACTATAGTCGACGATTTTCTAACCAATGAAATGATTCTGTCGGCAATACTCTTTGCCGACGAACATTTGCGTATGCCAAGATGAACATATTCTGTTGGCTAAGATGTACCTTAGCAAACGGAATATTTTGTTCCGTCGGCTAGGATCTTCACCGACGCATCTTAGCCTACGGATCTTAGCTGACGAAAATATTCTGTCGCCTAAGATCTCAAATCCACTAGTGGTAATAGATCTATCTCAATCAAGATATCCCTCAAACTCACCTCGAGACCCCACTCTTCTTTGGTATATATCTCGAGGGAATTACTTCTCTTCCGAATATCACTCGAGTGCTCAAGCTTCACTTTTCAATGAGATATACCTCTAGGGAATTACATATATCCTACATTTCACTCGAGACCCTCACTCTTCAATCAGAGAATTACTTATCGTCTGGATATCATTCGAGGCCCTCATTGTTGATTCAGATATCACTCAATGAAATTACTCATCTCTCAAATATTTGTGGAACTTGAAAAATTTCTTTTAATAGATATTTCAGAGATATATCACATATATCCTAAATATCGGGAATATATCAGAGATATTCTAAATATCAAACATATCAAAAAAATATCAAGAATACAAAGAAAAATAAGATATTTATCCCTTTATATATATCAGTCCTTTAAAAAAGAAAGATATCATGAGAAATATCAAAAATATCAAAGAGATTTGAGCCGGAATTCAATTTACAGTCCGCGCCGTACAACAAGAGCAAACCCTTGACTTGTAATTTCCAGTCAATGTTTGAGGCCCAACCCATTTCATTCCAGTCGTCTCAGTCTTTATCAAACCTTATTATATACGAGATCAAACCTAGTACCCTACCTACTATCTCTCTCGAATTAATTTGATGAGAGTGAGCTATGGAGAAGCAGGATAATATGATGAAGATGGAGGGCAACACCAGATCCTCGTCATTTCCAGAAACTACAGCAGGCTACCCATTTTCAGGCATGTTTGATTTCTCTCAGGGCGATGATCAGAAGGACTCGTTAGGGTTTATGGAGCTGTTGGGTGTCCAGGACTACTTCTGTCCTGCTAATTCCCTCTTTGATTTGGCACAGATGAGTGCACCACCACAGGTACTGCTGCCGACTACTTCCATTAATGTGGCAAAAGACTACTCTGTCAATCCTTCCACACCAAACTCCTCTTCGATTTCATCCGCTTCATGTGAAGCTGTGAACGAGGAACCACTAGCTGCTGCAGAGCAGCCGGAAGAAGAAGAAGAAGATGATGATGATGGTGACCAACCTGAGCCCAAGAAAGGGTGAGTTTTTACTTCATTTCGTGCTTTTATTGGTACATTTGAGAGGTACCCCTTTCATAACAGATCAAGAAAAACATGGGGTTTCTTTCTCGTTTTTGGTTTTACACAGCACTGATTCCAAAACTGATGAAAATTGGGATCTTGTATACAAATTAAGGAAACTAGCTCATGATGAAATAATAGGAAACTAGCTCATGATGAAATAATAGGAAACTAGCTAGCTTTTGTTTATGTGTTTTGATGGGGATTTGATGATGATCTGAAAGGTCGAAAGCGAATCAGAAGAGGAAAAAGACAACTGAGAAGAAACCAAGGCAGCCGAGATTCGCCTTCATGACAAAGAGCGAGGTTGATCATCTTGAAGATGGATACAGATGGAGGAAGTACGGCCAAAAAGCTGTCAAAAATAGCCCTTTCCCCAGGTACTGTATCTATCTATGTAAACAACTCTCCTTGCTTTACTGCTAAATGAACAAATCGATCAAGCAAGATTTCATTTCTTTATTACTGGTTTCATGATTGAATCTGTTAAACCGGCCAGGAGCTACTTTCGGTGCACTGGTGCTTCATGTAATGTGAAGAAGCGAGTGGAGCGATGCGTCAATGATCCGGGCATCGTTGTGACGACCTATGAAGGCCAACATTCACATCTAAGTCCTCTTCCAGCAGCTACTGCACTCGATACCATTCTCATGCCAAGAACCCTATTCTCCCACTATCAACAGCAACAAGGACTGCAGCAGCAGCCATTTGAGGATTATCAAACCAGAAATTCGGGTATTTCGACACCAAACCGGAGTTTTCTAAACGAGAGGCGGTTTTGCAGCCCGGCAGGATGTTCAACTCTGATGACAGACCATGGCCTTCTTCAAGACATAGTCCCCTCCAATATGTTTAAGCAAGGGTAGAAATGTAGATTATCATGCCAGAAATTCCCATTTCATTATGATTACTACTTTATTAATGTACTAATTTAGGTTCCTGACTTTGTTTAAGAGATGCAGCTGGGACTGGTATATATAATTTTGTTGTTGAGAGCTTGATATATGGATGGTCTTTTTTATCCAAGGCATGTAGTACTCTATACTAGGTAGCTAGTTTCATATACCATACGATCTTTGGCATTTTTCTTTTTTCTTTTTTCTTTTGACTTGATTTTAGGTGGAAAATGATGTGAGTGGGGCTGGGTATGCAAGGAAATAAAGAAGGGAAAGGTAAATGCACAAAAATAGGTTCCTTAATTCTTCTATGTTCTGACCTCTGGTTTGTCCTATATATTTGTTTTTGTGGTAGAAGGAATATGCATTGATTTCATTACTGAGAGTGAGAGAGAGAGATGGTAAGTACCCAAGGGAGACCTGGGGCTCTAAGATCAGTCATGATTATCCGAGGCTATTATGATGTTGGGTGGCAAATCCAATGCCCTAACTCAAATATGTGTGCTTGCGTATGCTACAAGAAAAATATCTACCCATCCATATTGAGCCTCTCATTAGTAAATGCTTTGGTTTCTTTGTCACGCCATTGATTTCAGCTCATCCTCATTATTTGATCGCTGAACTTGAACAACGGTTGGTATTTTAGAGCAGAAGGATTGGAATCTGCCATACAAAACTAGCAACAACATGTCGTTGAGTGGTTCGGTTTACATGTTGGAATATATCCTTAGATTCATGTGGTGTCTACATTTGTGTATCCTTACCCAGTGACAGACAGAGGATCATGAAAGAAGCACTCAACATCAACATCAAAGAGGTTTGAAGTTTGAACCAATGTTTTCAAAAGCCAAGGCATTTACGAATTGGTAAAGCTCTCCGAGGCCAAGGCATTTACGAATTGGTAAAGCTCTCCAAGGCGTTGAGGTCACCCTCTTTCCGACATATGTTATTATAATTATTTATATATAAATATAAATAGAAATGATAGAGGATCTTAATGAGGTATCAGATTCGGTACTTTAATTCTATGTGACATGTCATGTTACATATACACATCATCGATTTAAAAATAACATATCAAGTCAATTTAAAGTAAATAGATAATCTTATCCTTGCTAATCTAATGATTCTAAATTACTTTGTATTTTTTATATTAAAAAAAACTATTTTTAAACTTTTTTACAACTTTTATTCATAGATTCACACATAAAATACAAGTAAATGTGAACTCACATGAATATATATATATATATATATATATATATATATATATATCCTAGAAAAAATATATTTATATATAATTCATCATTAAACAATTTAGATTATTCTGATTTTTTTAATTTTCGATGATCTATTTCGTGTAAGAAATTCAATACAAGAATAGTTTTTCCTTTTTTTGAAAGGATGGTATATACATTTAAAATAGTAGTTCGACCCTGGTTGATAAAAGTCACGATATATTTGATGATTACCAAAAAAATATTTGATTAATACTTATTATATTCTATTTTTATTTTATGGATCTAATTGAACTTTTGACATTTTGATTACCTTATTAGCCTGGCTGGTCCTAAGGGATCGAAGACCCGGTGCAAAAGAAAAAATTGGCCCCTTAATATTTTTTAAAATTGGAATACACTCCAAAATAATCAAAAAATAGAATTTTTTCTTCTAAGAAGCTGGAGAAGCTATTGAAAAAGAAGAAGCATGCTCCTTTAATTGCTTATTAATATATTGTGCTTAATTATATATAAACATATACATAATTACATATATATAATCTTCACAACATTTCAAAACCACCTTAATGGCAGAAACGCTAGTGCCCTTGTTAAAAGTTTTTCAAAACTAAACAATTAATAAGTGTGTTTTGACAAAAAAAAAGAATAAAGTTAGAACTTTGAAAACCTAACGTCTACACAGAGACATAAATATCATATCAGGACTGAAGGACCACACTGGAAAAGATTGTCGTAGCACATAAGGGAGTATACCTGCTATATACAGTATATATAATTAAGGAACCAGGAAAGACCCTATTTGTCGTCGCACAGCCAGCGCTGGGTTTGGGCCGACCCTGCTTATTAGGTAGAGGATTAATCACTTTTCATTGATTACATTAGTTTCTTAATTATATCAATTTACCATATTTTAAGGGTTAGTTTTACGATATTAACAAAATTTGTTTCCATTTTTGTGGCTCTAATTTTGATTTTTGATTCAATTTTCAAAATCTTCTTCAATCAATTAGTTTTCGACTAATTTTAATGAAATAATTTTTGTAAAGGTCAAAACACAAAATAATAATTAGAAAATCTAAACCTTTTTTTGTACAAATTATATATCCATAATCAAGAACCAATTTATATATATATATATATATATATATATATATATATATATATTCATATGAGTTCATATTTTCACATTTTCTTATGTTTTCTTTTTTAAATCTAAGAATAATAGTTGTGAAAAAAATTTAAAAAAATATATAGTTTTTTAATATAAGAAATACAAAGTAATTTAGAACTATTGGATTAGCAATGATAAATTTGTCTATTTACTTTAAACTGACATGACATGTTACTTTTAAATTGATGATGTGTATATGTGATATGACATGTCACATAGGATTGAGACACTAAATCTTTTGCCTCATTGATGAGGCCCCAAATCATTTTCCATATAAAAATTGACTTATTACATTTAACATACTTCAAACTTATTTATGTGTATTTCCATATATTGTCTCTTCTAATTACCTTTCTCACTCATTAATAATGTATTAATATCCTATACTAGGTACCTAGAAAATAAATAAAATTCAGTTTGTAGTTAATTTGTTGAGTTTTACATGTGTATTATTGGAATTAGGTAGTAATTAAAAAACAGTCGTAGTATATTTACAAAACAGAATTTGTTGGTAGTAATTACTTGAATCATGTAGGTACGTAGTAATTACTGGAATCATGTAGGTAGTAATTTGTTGAGTTTTATCGCTTTTTACAAAACGGTGACGTTTTGAAGAGAAAAAAAAAGAGATTTTAAAATTTGGTGGAAGAACGACGTCGTCTTGTTCGTCTTCCCCTCCCACCTCAACGCCTGGGCGGCCGCCTTTACAGCAGCGCGTCGGTGTTTGAGCCGGCGAGACTTTTCTTCTCCGCCCCGCACTGAAGCGCGCACCGGTGACGCAGAGAAAACACAAGGGTTTTCAAGGGTTTGTGTAAGGTATAGACTGTTTACAGTCGACCCAAAATAACAGAAATTGGGAAGACAAGAAGACCAAAACACCTGATTATGTTAGCTTTTACTTCCAGGACTCAAGCTGGTATTTTAACGTCCCCTAGAGGTTTGGGTTTCTAAATTTGTTTTTGCTGATGACTGCTTGTTGTTTGCCACGAAGAACATTAAAAGAATTTTAGACCATTTTTCTTCCGCTTCAAGTAAACTTCAATAAATCCGTTTGCTATTTCTCTAACAATGTTAATACGTTGCTTAAAGATGATTTTTGTGCTATCATCGGTATTCCTCATAAGTCTAATATTGGCAAATACCTAGGGATAAATAATATTGATTTCTGGAAAGATCCAGTTAACTCTGCTGAGTTGTTGGGTAAGATAAAGCGAAAACTTGCAGGTTGGAAAGCTAATACCCTCTCTTGAGGGGGCAAGCTCACTCTTCTCTGCCTTCCTAAAGAGAAAGGCCGCCTGGGGTTAGCTCCTTTTCTGTTTTTAACAATGCGCGCAGCTCTTTGTAAGCTTGGTTGGCGCATTTTAACTGATCAAAATAGCTGGTGGGCTCAAATTGTGAAGCAAAATTACTTGAGAAATCCGTCTTTCTTTTCTGTTCAGAAGAGAAATTCTAATTCCCTTGCTTGAAAATAAAGGCATTCTTGATTTTCAACTGGTTCCAATATTAACTTTTTGCTTTTCAACTGGTGCCTTCCTTTTATTCTTATTAATCTGATACCGACTCATTTACATTCTAAATTAAATTTGTGTGTTACGGTTAATCATTTTATCTCTAATGGTGTTTGGGATCTTTCTTCTGTTGAGCATTTGTTGGACAGGAATACTTAGGATACTATGCGTTCCATTCCTATCTCATCTGAAGGAAGACAAGACGAAATGGTCTGGGGACTTGCTAGTTCTCGTAAATTTTCAATTAAATCAGCTTTTAATCTTTCATATGCTGACATTCAAAACTACCGGTATGCTAAACTGCTTGCGAAAATTTGGCACATTCGTGTGCCAACTAAAATTAAAACTTTTGCTTGGTTGCTGTTAGAACCAACCACTAATGGGTACAGAAACAGATTTATATATATACTATTAATTCTATTAACAACAATAGATCAAATAATTTAACCACGAAATTGAAATTGAAAAACACTGACTTGATCGATTGAGGCCTGCGTAGCAGTGTCCTTAGACAGAAATTCGTCCCCACTTGTGCTGTAGTTGCAGACGTCTATCTTGAGGATACAACAATCACAAACAAGTTCTTGCACAAGAACTTGTTCTAGCGAATTACTTTGTGAATCTCCGAAGAACAGAAGAAGAAGAAGAAGGAGAGAAGAATGTTTTCCGTATCTGTAACGACGACCAACGTCGTCTTTATATAAAAGCCCGAATGAACAGTTGCAACTGTTCGAACAGTTGTAACTGTTTATTCCGAATTTAAAATCAAATTCAAAATTCAAAATATTAATTAATTAAAATAAAATATTCCGAATTTAATCAACAGAGCCCAAGAGCCCCAAGGCCCAAGGCCCATCTTTGACTATTATATAATTGTGTAAATATATGTGCAATTCTATGGAAAATCCATAGAGAGCCCATTAAAGCCCATTCTCTCACACAACACCCATTTAATAATCTAAATGGGTTAGCCCTTATAAAGGGCACAACCTTTTCAACTTCTTCAATGTGGGACTAAAGTCCCACAAGTTCCTACAATACCCCACATTTTCTATTCAAACTCTAATAATACCCCACATTTGAATAGAAAATAAGATAATTAGGAACTTATCGCGTGTTCGGAGAACTTAGATACGACATGCATCGGAAAAGGTGTCTTTTGGACTTGAACCTTTCGTAGTAAATACTTATCGGATTCACTTTGTGAAGTAGTGAACTTAAGTCTTGAACTATTCACGTTGTGTAGTAAATCGAGACAATAAGTATTACACATATCATATCAAAACACATGTTCATTCTTACGGTTGTGTTCATTTTGATCCTGAACAACTCCTTACTTCATGAGAGTTTTAGAGAACGTAGCCATTTCGGTTCTCATAGATGCGACCCGACATCAATCTCATATAGGTAATGCTAATTAAGAATAGTCCGTAGTATCCCACCTTTACAAAGGCTATTAACATTATTAAGAATACTAAGATTCAACCCTTAATCATCAACGGAAACACACTTTATGTCATCATAGGAATAGGCGTACTTGTGTGTTATGCTTTTTGAGTCTTCCTCAACTAGTTTGCCTATTGAACCTAGACCATGGGATCTCCAATGTTGCTAGGTTAGGTTTCCGCCAAGTGGTGACTCATTGTATTGGCTTTAATCCCATTCCCCTCGATGTAAATATAACTTGCTCTCTATTTAGGCCTTTAGTCAAAGGATCCGCTATATTTTCCTTTGATTTTATATAGTCAATGGAAATAATTCCATTTTTGAGCAAGTCTCGTATTGTCTTGTGACGTCGCCTTATGTGCCTTGATTTGCCATTGTAATGGTCATTCTTTGCTCTTGTAAGGGCAGCCATACTATCACAATGTATGCAGATGGGCGTGACGGCCTTTGGCCACAACGGAATACCTTCTAGGAAACCTTTGAGCCATTCCGCTTCTTCGGCGGCTTTATCCAAGGCTACAAATTCCGCTTCCATCGTCGAACGCGTATTCACGGTTTGTTTTGATGATTTCCAAGATACGGCCGCTCCACCAAGTGTAAATACATAACCACTTGTGGACTTACTCTCCGAATGACATGAAATCCAATTTGCATCACAAAATCCTTCTAATACGGGAGGATATTTGGTATAATGCAACCCATAGTTTATTGTATGCTTTAGGTACCTTAAGACTCTTATCAAAGCAATCCAATGTTCATTACCCGGACTGTGTGAATATCTACTTAGTCTACTCAAACTATAAGCCAAATCCGGTCTTGTACAATTCATTATGTACATCAAGCTTCCAAGAACTTGGGTGTATTCCAATTGAGACACACTATCACCTTGATTCTTCTTAAGGTGAGTAGAAGGATCAAATGGGGTAACGACCGGTTTGTCATCATAGTGTCCAAATTTCCTAAGGACCTTTTCTACGTAATGAGATTGTGTAAGTATGTAACCATCCGAATTCCTTTGAACTCGAATACCAAGAATTATATCAGCAATTCCCATATCTTTCATATCGAAATTCGAATGTAACATCTTCTTGGTTTGATTAATAACATCCTTACTAGTTCCCATTATAAGCATATCATCGACATATAAGCATACAATGACATATGCGTCCTTACATTCTTTCACGTAGACACATTTGTCACATTCATTAATTTTGAATCCATTTGATAATAATGTGTTATCAAATTTCTCATGTCATTGCTTTGGAGCTTGTTTAAGTCCATAAAGAGACTTAACCAATTTGCAAACTTTTCTTTCTTGACCTTTAACAACAAACCCTTCGGGTTGTTCCATGTAGATTTCTTCATCCAATTCACCATTTAGAAATGCGGTTTTCACATCCATTTGGTGTATTTCCAAATTGTGAACAGCCGCTATAGCAATTAGCGTTCTAATGGACGTAATTCTTGTTACCGGCGAATAGGTATCAAAGAAATCTATGTCTTCCTTTTGACGATAACCTTTGGCTACTATACGAGCTTTGTATTTTTCTATAGTACCATCCGGTCTCAATTTCCTTTTGAATATCCATTTATGCCCAATTGGTTTATGACCTTGTGGTAAATCAACCAATTGCCATGTATTATTTTGCATAATGGATTCTACTTCACTTTGGATAGCCTCCTTCCAATAAGGTGCTTCGGATGATTCCATGGCAGCCTTGTATGTTTGAGGTTCTCCTTCAAGCATGAAGGTCATAAAGTCATTTCCAAAATCTTTGGCTATTTTTCCACGTTTACTTCTTCTTGGTTCAACATTTTCTTGTTGAACGGAAGAAGGATTTCCATCCTTTGAAGTATCTTTGTTTGATTCACCTTGTGTGGAAACATCGGCATATGTTCTTTTCTTTGGATTAGTTTTCTCCTTATAAGGAAAAATATCCTCAAAGAATTCCGCCTCGGCAGATTCCATAATTGTATTCTTATTTATATCCTCAACTTCCGAGTTATAAACTAAGAACTTATAGGCTGCACTATTCTTGGCAGGGCCTATATATATGCAATCTATAGTTTTAGGTCCAAGTTTAACTCTCTTAGGAAGAGGAACTTGAACTTTTGCAAGACAACCCCACACTTTGATCGTTTTGTAGGTAGGCAAACGTCCTTTCCATAACTCATAAGGAGATTGATTACTTGACTTATGAGGAATTCTATTTAATATATCATTTGATGCAACTAAGGCTTCACCCCATAAACTAGGTGGAGCACCCGAACTATTTAACATTGAATTTATCATATTCTTCAATGTTCTATTCTTTCGTTCGGCGACTCCATTTTGTTGTGGTGTATATGGGGCTGTAGTTTGATGCACAATACCATGAGAAGAACAAAATTCAGCAAATTCGTTAGATTGGTATTCACCACCTCTATCGGACCTTAGAATTTTTATTCTTTTCTCAAGTTGATTCTCAACTTCAGCTTTATATGCTTTAAACATATCTAAAGCTTCATCCTTAGTATGTAGTAAATATACATAGCAATACTTACTACAATCATCAATGAATGTTATATAATAGTTCTTTCCTCCACGACTTGGAGTTGCTTGAAAGTCACACAAATCGGAATGAATTAAACCAAGCACTTCATTAGATTGTGTAAATATATGTGCAATTCTATGGAAAATCCATAGAGAGCCCATTAAAGCCCATTCTCTCACACAACACCCATTTAATAATCTAAATGGGTTAGCCCTTATAAAGGGCACAACCTTTTCAACTTCTTCAATGTGGGACTAAAGTCCCACAAGTTCCTACAGTTGCTAGTTTGTGATCGTATCAAAATTCGAATATAAAAGAGATAAAGTACCATCTCTGTCTCCCTACAGAATAGCACTTGTTGTACACAATTGGCTCTCATTTAGTTGTTCTTCAATCAAAGTAGAATTCAAAAGAAGATGCGAACCAATATTCACGATTTTGCTAATATACCAGCAGCCAACTGATGATGGCTCAACCGTAACCCAGGTGCAGGAACAGCTCGTGAACTTGTGAGCAATCTAAATCACTCTGCATACATAACTATACAAGAATGGTTAAACATGGTGAAGTACTAAAAATGCCACTTCCACGCAGATGCGTTTTGGCGATTGTTTCACTAAATTGTATATTGTAATTATATTATCATATATACCTGTCACACACCACAGCAGGAAACTTTCAGACTGCGATTGCACCTGATTGAGTTCGTAAAAATCACGTAATTAACTATTTCATGTTAGTGTTACAAAATCACTGCATCCTTATAGACCCTATTTACATTTTGCATTATCAAGGGCTTTTCCAAATTGGTAATCAGGCATTGGCCATTTCCCATTCTCCATTCCCACAACGATACACCATTAATTTTTTATACTCAGCTAGTAAAGTGGGTAATAAATGTTCTACTTGGGAAACTATTAGTCCAGCTCCTGATTTGCATGGGGATTACAATTGAGCTACATTTTCTTGGTACCTAATTAATATGACATGACAGTACATTGTAAAGAGTAAACTGTCACATAAATGCACCAAACCGGTGACAATCAACAATGAGGTAATACCTTATAAAATCATATATTGCTAAAATGAGGTAAATGATGTAGAGAAGCTAGGAAGGTTTTTTAAAGTTGGAGTATCTGATGCAAGGGAGCATCTGGGGTGCATATGCACCGGGTCATTCCTTGAACAAGGTTGCAAGTTTTTGAAAACAACAGGGAAGGGGAGCCGAGTTCGGATCAATTGTAACAAAACCAAATGAAAATAAAAAAATAAAAAACTAAATTCAAAAAGAAATTGTCTATGATGCATATATATATGCAGCCGGTGCACTTCAGAATTTTCGCTGATGCAAAGGCACGTGTCTGACTACATAACTGCCGGTTTTGACAAACTATTTGAGTATAAGGAACCAATGAAACAGATTGAACTTGATAAGAAGCTCCTAATTGTGAGTGGATTATTAAAACACGTTTTTTTACTGAGATAAGCTCCTACTCTGTAGAAATCCCCTCCCCAGGTCAGCTGCTCCCCTCCTCCCCTTCTCTCCGTTAAGAACTCGATCAATTCTTGATCTAAAACCTCGGCTTTAGAGCAGGGAGAACATTGTGTGCTTTTGGCAGTCTCTCTGTTTTGGTAATGACATATATTGTTTGTCTTTTTCCGTTCAATTTTCATTGCCTCCCAAATCCAAGCTTTTAACCATGCCTAATCTTCTGATTTAAGTTTACCCATACTACTAGGATCAGTACTTTAGTTGACGAAAAATTTTCGTCGGTTAAGTACAAAATTTCGTCGGCTAAGAAGTCATCGAGAAAAAACTGTCGACCAACACTTTAGCCGACGAAATTACTATTCATCGTCGGCTAAAGTCATTTATTTAGCCGTCAAATTTTTGGACTTTAGCTGAAGAATTTTAATAAAATTTCGTCTGCTATATCTATTATTTTTATTTTTTATTTATTTATTTAACTTTAGCCGACGAATTTTATTAAAATTTGGAGGAGGAGAGAGGAGGGGAGGATCAGAGGAGGAGATCAGAATCGGCTAGGAGAGGGAAAGGAGAAGGAGGAGGAGAAAGAGTTAGAAGAGGAAAAGGAGGAGGAGAAAGAGTTAGAGGAGGAGAAGGATTTAGAGGAGGATGGAGGAAGAGGAGTACGTTGTTGTCGCCGGAGGAGGAGGAGGAAGGAAGATAAAGAGGAGGAAGAGGAGGAGGAGGAGGAGGAGAAAATTGAAAGATATAGAAAATTTTGAACTTTAACCGACGAATTACCCTAATTTCGTCGACTAAAGTTCAAAATTTTAGTCGGAAAATTTCAAAATTTTTAAAATCTCCGCCAAAAATTTTGAATTTTGAATTAACTTTAGCCAACGAATTTTAATAAATTTCGTCGGCTATAGTATTTTATTTATTTATTTATTTAACTTTAGCCAACGAAATTAGGGTAATTCGTCGGCTATAGTTATTTATTTATTTATTTTATTTAACCTTAGCCGACGAATTACCCTAATTTCATCGGTTATAGTTATTTATTTTATTTATTTATTTAACTTTAGCCGACGAATTACCCTAATTTCTTCGGCTAAAAACCTAAACCATAAACCCTATACGTAGAAGCTTCAAACGAAAAAAGTCGTGAAATAAGATATGACCGGAATGGTGAAATACATCTACGGTTGAAAAATTACATAATTCCGGTAAAGTCTCGGTGCCGATAGTTGCGGTTAATGCAATTTTTCATTCTTTGTTCCTAGCGGTACCCCTATCTCCGGTGGTTATTTGTCATAAAATTTTTATACCACTGGTTGCGTCTCATCGATTTGAAACTATTTTCAGTTGAAGGTCCGGGAAAAATACGTAATTTAGATGGTCAAATGACCATTTCCGTGCGTTTAGGGGTTTGATTTACGGGATTGACCATAAGGATCGAGCCCTTAACGTTGTCGGATTAAGTTGAATTTTTTTCTATTGACATATTTTGACATAATGATCATATCAGACGGTTGGAATTTTGTTTCTCAACTTTGATCATTGGAATCACAACATGCCTACTAATGTTGTATAACTTGTTTACTAAGCTTTAAGTAAAAATGTCCCATTTCTAAAACAAACTCTACATAGAAACTTCAAACGCAAAAAAATCGTCAAATAAGATATGACCAGAATGGTGAAATACATCTACGGTTGAAAAATCACGTAATTCCGGTAAAGTCTCGGTGCCGATAGTTGCGGTCAATATAATTTAGGGGTTTAACTTACAAGATTGACCGTCCAGATGAAGTCCTTAAATTTATCCGATAGAGTTGAATTTTTTACCATAGACATATTTCAACATATTGATGATATCTGACGGTCGTATTTTTGTTTGTGAATTTTGATGACCGGAATCACAACATGCCTACTATTTACCATTATTTATCTATATGGGGAGCCCTATCATCGAGGGGTAAATATCTCAAAATTTTTAGATGGACAGTTGCGTCTCATTATGGAGAGTGTTTGTTGTGTTGAAGGTTCGACCAAAATACCTCATATAGGTGTATATATGGGCATGTGTGTTAAGTGTTTAGAAAAACTTCATTTTGAAGCCTTAAACAAACTCGGATGGCCAAAAAAGCCCATATATCATGGCAATAGCAATGAGTTTGACTCGTAAGGCTGTTCTGCATCCAGATTGGTATCAAAATAGTCAATCGGACAATATCCGTAGTGCAATTTTGTAACTAAAAGGTACTTTAGCAGACGGAATACCCTAATTTCGTCGATTAAACTTTTCTAATTTCATTGGCTAAAGTTCACAGACTATAGCCGACGAAAAAAAATTTTCGTCAGCTAAAATTTAACTATAACCGACGAAAAACGGCTAAGTTAAATTTTCGTCGGCTAAAATTCCACTTTAGCCGATGAAAAAAATTTTTGTCGGCTAAAATTTAACTATAGCCGAAGAAAAAATTAGTTTAGCCGACGAAAATTTTTTTCGTCAGCTAAAATTCCACTTTAACCGACGAAAATTTAACTTAGCCGACGAAAAAAAATTTCGTCGGCCTGTTTTTGGACATCTCGTCTGCTAAAGTTTTTTTTTCTGGTAGTGGCACCCATGCCACTGCCTAATCCCTCAACTTTACAGATCTCAAACTCTTCATAGATAAGATGCACATCCTCCTCATTCGGGTTCATTTTTACCGATTACTCGCAAGGTTCTTCAAGCTATGTCGTCAGAATAGAGAGTGGACCTTTTAACGTGGTTTGCCTGTATTAGCGCGTAAGCCCGATGATCTCAATTGCGCTACAAGGGGTTGCATGTTGTCCCTTTGGATCATTCCTCGCTACAGATTGGATCTTCCTTTTTACCTCTTTTCTTTTTTATTTTCTTTTGATTATGAGAATGTTTTATATGAATTTAAAATTTCTGTTGCTGAGAGTTTTAGTTGAAAAGGGTACTTGACGGCAGGTATGTCATTTTTGAAGACAGAAACAAGTACCTAACTGCTTCGTGAGAGTACGGACCACCAGGTGCATTGCCAAATAAATAAGGAAAATGCCCACAAACCCTAAATATGATGATTTTTTCTATCAACTATTGTAGAATCATATTGAGGGAATGAATTCTCTTTTTCTTATTAATAGAATGAAACCCCTTTATATAGGGAAATACATGGGCCTCTTGGGCTATTACATGGGCCAATAGGCCTATTACATGGATATGTGTAAAACCCTATTACAACATGGTTTACTACATAAAGCCCGTATACAAGGCATGGACCAAGACACAAGGAGGAGAATTCTAGGATATTTGATATATATATCAAATATCCTAGAATTCTCCTCCTTGTGTCGCCTGCCTTCATGCCGGTAAGGTGCTTACGGTGTTGCCTCATCAAAACCTTGCCAAGTAACAAAAACCCTGTGGAAAAACTAAACCTTGGTCGAAGGAAAAAGAGTACAACACACCAACTACTCCATTGAGAACTCGTCATGTGATGCTCCCCTTGATGTGTACTTCAATTGGATTTTCCTGATGAATGGTGCATTCCAACATGCTTCTCAAGAGTAGATGTGATCCAAGACTTGAACAAGTCTGTCATGATCAACCACAAATGTGGATCAATGGTCTTAGCGGTGCATGCAATGTTACCTCATTAAAAACCTTGTCAAGCAAAAACCCAGTGGGACAAAAAGCATAGACTAAGGGAAAAAGAGTGCAACATGGTTGACACAAACAACCACACCCTTCACATTTGATCATGACATGTATATGCTAGACTTTCTTTCAAATCCGCATCTCCCCCTGATCTTAAGATCAATCAAAGGGCGCTTCAGGATCCTTAGTGACCACGGAGCTGTTTTGATAACCTGGCATATGTATGCTCTTTTACATGTCTCAAATGTAGCATTGCTCAATGCCAGCAGCTATGTGCACGGTGCCTAGCAGTTGTGTGCACAACGCTCGGCAGCTAGCGTGCACAGCGCTCAGCAGCTGGGTGCACAGTGCTCGGCAGCTGGTGCACAAGTGCACGTATAGTGTCGGGTAAAAGTGCACGTGTGCACAGACAGTGCACAGACAGCGCTTAGGCAGTGCACAGGCAGCGCCCCGGCAGCGCACAGGCAGTGCGCCATATGTCCGGCAACTCGGCCACTAAACCAACTGGTGCTTAGATCATGATTCTGCTTCCGATGCATCTCGATTCATGCATGGCTAGCGATGGCATAGGCAACAACCTTTCTCTCATGCCATAGGGATTGAATATGCCAGATACTCTTAGAGTATTCAAGTGATGTCCTTTGCTATATCATTGACATTTGCGTGGGCGCAAAGCTACTTAGCTTTATAACGAGTGGAAGTGAGGTCAAGTCTTTCTTTTGATTAAACGGATCACTCTCTTCTGGAGTAAAGACCTTCACTAATCATGAGAGCATATGAAGGTTCCACTCTTCTTCAGAGGACCTAAGCCGATTGATGGAAATACATCATCAATACACAATCGATCGACTTCAATACGAGATTATGGCTGGGTTTGGTGCAGCTGGGCTTATAAGATATAAGCTGACTTTTAGCTTATAAGCAGAAGATGAGTGTTTGCAGCTTCTCCTTTTTCCCTCAAAACACTTTATACTTGTTTATAGGTGGAACCTAATATTTCACCTTTACCGGGTTACAATTCAAGAAATAACCTCTAAATGTCTAATTAATTATTAAATATGCATTATTAATTATGCTAGAATTATTGTTTATAGGGTGAAAGCCCAATTAAATGTGAGAAGCCACTCTGGGCCCTTTGTCTGGGCCCAATTCGCCATAAAGCTAAATAAAAGCAAGGGAAACTGTTCCCACATTGGAAAAGGACAAGGAATGCTGTCTTTAGTGCTACTATAAATACCAGCGCATGCCTCCCCATAAAGGTACGTAACTTCTTGACTATTCTTGAGTTTTCTGCTTAGCTGACAGTGTTTGACTTAAGCATCGGAGTGGCTTCCCTCGGTAAACCCGGGGACGCCTCTTTGACGTGTTTGTTCTTTACACAGGAAAACTCGAAGTACAAGGAAGTTCGCTATTTCTGGAGCCGTGTGACCCGCTAAAGGGACCACGATTTTACCCGGAAACAATTGGTGCTCTCGTTGAGAGTCGAACTCAAGACCCTCTCGTTTAATATTTTAAAGAACAATGGTGGAAATAACAGGAGAACAAGATCCAACTAGGAGGCTTAACTTCTCAGGGGATAATAACCCGGGGGCCTCCGAGACCCAGTTTGGCCAAACAGATTTGGCAACAGCATTTGAACTCTTAAAAAAGGACTTTCTCGCTCAGAAGGAGCAATCTTCTAGAGAACATGCCGAGTTAATGACGTTAAGGGAGCAGTTAGCAACTATCCAGGCCGAGCATGGTCTTCTTCAGGCAACCCTAGCTCAGAGGGCGAATGCCAATGAGACGTCAGCCAGACTTGCTGATGTAATAACCCCAGTAGGGAATCCTCCGGGTTATGGAAACCCGCGAACTTTTGACAGTGCATACATCCCACCCGCTATTCTCCCACCCATTGCCCACCCTACCCCAAATCCCCAAATTATCCATCTCTCCAATCCTTTGTTTAATCACAATCTTTCAGGACCCCCTCCACCTCCAGAGCCGGTATTAAATCAACCACTTCCCCCAGCTGATGCCCAGACCCGGCTTCTCTTACAGCTGACGCAAACTGTGACTCATCTTGAGCAGTGTCTTAACTCGGGGACAGGGCAACAGCAGTATCAACCCCTTATCACCCGTGCAAGCCCTTTCTCTACCCGGATTCAAGCAGATAAAAAGCCCCCGGAAGCTAAGCCATTTAAGATCAAGAAGTATGCCGGAACGGGCTGCCCATATGCACACTTAGAGTTGTTCCAGTCTCAGTTGGATTCAACCCGGTTCACGGATGCCCAAGCATGCCATGCCTTCCAGGAGACACTCAGTGAGGAGGCATTGAGTTGGTTCCTTAAGTAGCCAGCTTTGTCAGTAGAGAGCTATGATCAGCTGACACAGAAGTTTCTTTTCCGGTTTATCTTGCTGTCTAGTGCCAACCGAAGCACCACTTCACTGTTCAAAGTGCAGCAAAGGGATGATGAGAGCTTGAAAGTCTTTGTAACCCGTTGGTTATCAACGACTTCCAAATGTGGGCACTTGGATGAATCAGTGGCATCAGAGGCGTTCTTGCAGGCGCTCAAGCCAACCCGCTTTGTGGTTGAGCTCAGGAAGCAGCGGTTCAGGTGTTACGATGATTTGATTAATGAAGTGACTCGGCAAGCTCAAGCCGAGTATGACACCTTCGGGGAACGCCGGACGAATATCGGGTTTACAAGCCAGCGAGCTGATGGATGGAGAAAAGAAGGGCAGAGTAAGAATAGTCAGGGGCACTACGGCAAAAGTTCAAGCAGACCAAGAGATAAGCCAAGAGAAGCTCCATACCTAAAATCTCCAGCCCAGGAAGCAAAAACCCCATACATTCCTCGATATGAAGTGTTAACCAATTTAACTGCCTCCTATGAAGAAATTTGGAACCGCCATAAGAATGACATTCCCCCAGCTCCCAAAAGGAAGTTTCCCAAAAAGGCAGGGCCGGACAACGGGCAACATTGTGCCTATAACAACGAGTCCGGCCACACTACCAACCGGTGTTTTGCCCTTCGAAACACCATTGAATATATGATTCAGAACGGCAAGTTACAGCAGTATAAGTCACCCGCTACAGGTGCCAACTTGATTGAAGTATATGGGGAGATAATGACAATTCACGGGGGTGGCACCCAAGGAGCATCAGGTCACCGGGCCGAAAGACTTTGTCCAAGAGGCCCGGAGTTAGAGATAATGCAGCTTCGTCAAGAATGCCGCAAAGAACTGGTTCCTTGGGATACCGTGTCATTTTCTCACTCTGAAGACACGTTGAAAATGCATCATAATGATCCTTTCATAATTACTCTTCAGATTGACCATTGGCGAACTCGGCGAGTTCTGATAGACACGGGAGCCGCTGTCAGTGTCATGTTCAGCAGCTGCTATAAAGGGTTTAAAAGAGGAAGAGATAAGTTGTATAGAAACCACGAGCCATTGATCAGTTTTTCAGGCGAAACAACTCAACCATTGGGGTCAGATCAGTTAACGGTTACAGTTGGAACAGGGCACCAGTCCACAAGAATTGTGGTTCCCTTCATAATTGTGGACTGCCCATCATCCTATAATGCCATACTTGGGAGAGATGCCGTTTGGGGCCTGCAGAGTTTTATAGCGGGTCATATGCTGCCTATGAAGGTGCCTACACCCGGGGGCTGGGTTACAATTCGCGGAGACCAAGAAGCCGCTGTCAGATGCAACGCGATAACAACAGCTCATGCCCAGCATGAAATGTTTTCAGCGGGTTTTTCCCTATCCCCATTAGACAAACCTGATGACCCCAGGGATGACCCGGATTCCTTGCCCATCAGTAAGACAGCACAGAAGAAGAGCCAGAAGTATCCCGCCAAGTTTTCCCGGCCAGCCCCAATTGAAGCAACAAAATGGATTCAGATTTCAGAGGAGTACCCGAAAAGGAAGATTTGCATTGGCGCAGGCCTTGACCCAGAAGTCAGAACCCGGATAATCGAGCTTCTAACCCGGAAGCAGAAAGTGTTTGCATGGTCATATGCAGACATGCCCGGGATCTCTCCAGAGGTTATGACACATTCCCTCAATATTATCCCGGGTATTAAACCGGTACGACAGAAGCGTCGTGCATTTTGTGCAGAGAAATATAAGGCTATCCAAGCAGAAGTTAAACGTCTTAAAGACATCGGGTTCATTGCAGATGCAACATACCCGGATTGGCTGGCCAATGTTGTGATGGTCAAGAAGGCAAATGGAAAGTGGAGAATGTGTGTCGACTACACAGATTTGAATAAGGCTTGCCCAAAGGATATTTTTCCCCTTCCCAAGATTGATCAACTGGTAGATTCAACCGCGGGCCACCCGCAGCTGAGTTTTATAGATGCATACTCGGGGTTTAACCAAGTTCCGATGAACCCCGCGGATCAAGAGCATACGTCTTTTACAACGGACAAGGGGATGTATTACTACAAGGTGATACCTTTTGGACTCCGGAATGCAGGAGCCACATTCCAGCGCCTGGTAGTGGGCATGTTTGCAAACCAACTCGGGGATACTATGGAGGTTTATATAGATGATATGTTGGTGAAGAGCCGAGAAACAAGTAAACACCCGGATGACTTGGAGACCGTTATTGACATTGCCTTGAGCAAGGGAATGAGATTAAACCTGGAGAAGTGTGTTTTTGGCGTTTCAGGAGGAAAGTTTCTCAGGTTTATGGTTAGCGCTCGGGGGATTGAGGCAAACCCAGAAAAGGTTCAAGCAGTTTTGGCTATGGAACCGCCAAAGACCAGGAATGAAGTCCAGAAGCTTACAGGTAGGCTGGTGGCCTTATCCCGGTTTATATCCAGGTTGACAGATAAGTGTGCCCCCTTTTTCAAAATTCTTAAGAGTCAACACCGGGAGCAGATTACATGGCAGGAAGAGCACAATCAAATTTTTGAAAAGTTGAAGGAATACTTGGCATCAGTTCCTTCCTTATCCAGACCTAACCCGGGGGAAATCCTCTATCTATACCTAACGGTGTCTCAAACAGCTGTGAGTTGTGCCTTGGTGAGAAAGCCAGAGTCTGAAGAACTGTCGGTCTATTATACTGGAAAAGGATTCAATGATCCTGAAACTCGTTATCCAGATATTGAGAAGCTTGCCTTGGCCTTGGTTGTAGCGGCAAGAAAGCTAAGACCCTATTTTCAGGCACATTCAATCCATGTGCTCACCAACCAACCATTACGGCAGGTTCTGCAAAAGCCGGAGACTTCAGGAAGATTGGTCAAGTGGGCCATTGAGTTGGGGGAGCATGACTTGCACTTTAAACCGCGCACGGCAATTAAAGGGCAGGCAGCAGTAGACTTTATTGCCGAGTTTATTCCAGCAGAATCCACAGTTGCTGAAACTCTCGCCACAGAAGGTGTTTCCGGGTAAACTCGTGGTCCCTTTAGCGGGTTGCACGGTTCCAGAAATAGCGTACTTTCTTGTACTCCGAGTTTTCCTGTGTAAAGAACAAACACGTCAAAGAGGCATCCCCGGGTTTACCGAGGGAAGCCACTCCGATGCTTAAGTTAGACACTGTCAATTAAGCAGAAAGATCAAGAATAGTCAAGAAGTTCTTCTCCCTTTTACCGGGATGCATGTGCCGGTATTTATAGTAGCATTGAAGGCAGCATTCCTGTCCCTTTCCAATGTGGGAGTAGTTTCCCTTGCTTTACTTAGCTTTATGGCGAATTGGGCCCAGACAAAGGGCCCAGAGTGGCTTCACACTTAATTGTAACCCGGTAAAGGTGAAATATTAGGTTCCACCTATAAACAGAAGGTGACCCGGAGAGGTGGCAGATATTTGTAGATGGATCAGTTAATCAGAAGCAGTGTGGAGCAGGAGTTGCATTGGTGGACCCGGAAGGGAACATGTTTGACTATGCTTTACGTTTTAACTTCAAAGCATCAAACAACACGGCTGAGTACGAAGCCTTAATTAAGGGGCTTCAACTCGCTAAAGAAATGGGAGCCCGACATCTTCACATATTGAGTGATTCTCAACTGGTGGTGCAGCAGGTTAACGGCGGGTTTCAGGCAAAGGAAGCACATCTTTCCTCCTATCAAAAGTTAGCGGCTTTCTTGCTTGAAAAATTTGACACCTTTGAGATTACTCAGATACCGAGGCAGCAGAATGTGAGAGCAGATACTCTGGCTAGAATTGCAACAGGGGAGGATCCCAATGCCGAGTTTAAAGGCCTACTGATCGAGACATTGGAGAAACCAAGTATCTCACTCTCCTTTTCTGAGTTTTTTGCAGTGGAAGCAAAGCCGCCACCATCTTGGATGGATGAGTTCATTAACTTCATCCAACATGGAACCTTACTTGAGGACCCGGTAGCTGCCAAACGACTCTGGGTTCGAGCGGCACGGTATAGTATCCGTGATGGGAAGCTGTATCGACGAGGACATACTTTCCCTGATTTAAAGTGTATTACACCCGAGGAGGGAGACCGGGTTTTGCAGTCACTTCATAGCGGGGTATGTGGAAATCACTTTGGAGCCCGTAATCTGGCTTTCAAAACCCTCAGAATGGGATATTACTGGCCTTCCCTGGAACGGGATGCCAGAGTGGTGGTAGATTCCTGTCTTCAATGTCACCGGCTTGCAGCCTTTCCCCGGGCCCCCTCAGTCCCGCTATCGGTCATCATTTCTCCTTATCCATTTTGCATATGGGGGATTGATTTTATTGGACCTCTACCCACAACACCGAGACAGTTCAAACACGCCATTGTCTCAGTGGATTATAATACCAAGTGGATAGAAGCTCAACCCTTGGCTCGGATCACAACCGCAAATGTTAAGAAATTCCTCTGGAACAATGTCTTTTGCCGGTTTGGAATCCCAGAGACGTTTATCACAGATAACGGGACACAGTTTGATAATGACGAGTTCCGGGAGTTCTTACATTCCAATGTGACAAAGGTGCTGTATGCCTCCCCTGCACACCCGCAGACTAATGGACAAACCGAGGCTGTTAACAAGCTGATCAAGCAAGTTTTGAAAAAGAAGCTGGAGGATGCAAAGGGTTTATGGGCTGAAAAACTGCCAGAAGTTTTGTGGGCACTTAGAACAACTCCAACAGAGGCCAATGGGGAGAGCCCATTTTTTATGACATTTGGCTCTGAGACAGTAATCCCGGTAGAGATGGAAGTCCCTAGTGACCGGGTACAACTGTTCGACCCGGCAACCAATAATGAAGGCATTCACCTTAACCTGGACCTACTGGAGGAACGCCGGGAACGTGCACATCTCCGGAATATCAACAAGAAGCAAAAAGTGGCCAAACATTACAATTCCCGGGTTATCAAGCGCCCACTTAAACTCGGGGATTGGGTAATGAAGGAGGTTATCCCTAAGCCAACGGGGTTGAAAGCTCAATGGGATGGTCCATATGAAATTGTTGAAGTCATGGGCCCGGCCACATTTTACATCAGGGGTACAGATGGAGTTACGCTTCCACGGCCATGGAACGCACAACATCTACATCTCTTCCCCAAATAGCCTTTAGCGGCACTACTTGTATGCCTCACTCGGCAGTCTCCATATGACATGAAATATTGCAAGCCTTAACGGCCTTATTTCACTATCAAGACTCGGCAATCTATATATGACTTGAAATATTGCAAGCCTTTCACGGCCTTATTTCAACCCTTGAAAGTCCTAACGGACCCGTAAAGCCCTCGTGGCCCTTAAAAGTCCTAACGGACCCATAAAGCCCTAGCGGCCCTTGAAAGTCCTAACGGACCCGTAAAGCCCTAGCGGCCTTTAAAAGTCCTAACGGACCCGTAAAGCCCTAGCGGCCCTTGAAAGTCCTAACGGACCCGTAAAGCCCTAGCGGCCCTTGAAAGTCCTAACGGACCCGTAAAGCCTTCATGGCCCTTGAAAGTCCTAACGGACCCGTAAAGCCCGAGCGGCCCTTGAAAGTCCTAACGGACCCGTAAAGCCCTAGCGGCCCTTGAAAGTCCTAACGGACCCGTAAAGCCTTTATGGCCCTTGAAAGTCCTAACGGACCCGTAAAGCCCGAGCGGCCCTTGAAAGTCCTTATGGACCCGTAAAGCCTTAGCGGCCCTATTTTTATTTTATAACGTTAACCTGCCAAACCGGCACTATATGTGTAAATTTTGTCAACACTTGCATATTATGCATCAGATTACCGTGTTATTTGACAGGAAGAATTATGCAAAGGAAAAGCTTGAATACTTTCATTCAAAAAAGTCAAAGTTACAAAGTAGAAAACCGCTACAAATAAAAACTCGTCTACAAAAGCAAAAGCAAAAAAATCCTCTGAGAGAAGCTCCAGCTCATGGCGCTGTAGACCCGCTACCCCGGCTAGTGCTCGACCCGCCAAGTCCTCCCCGGGGCCGTATGATGAACTGTCCTCCACGGGGTAGTGGCCGGTTTTGAGGACCCCGACAATACCGCCACGGGATGCACCTCTCCTGGCTGCTGAAGCAGGAACCGGGGGACTCCGAACCGGGTTTATAGGAGCTCTAGGCTTTGCAGCCACAGCAAGGTTAGGCCGGGAGGCGCCCGCAACCCGGTCAGGTCTGACATGCCCTTGGTGGCCATCATAACCCGCCTTGTCGAGCCAGCCTTGGCGAGTTCCGGCACTAACAATTTCAGCACGAGCCTCAGCCCTTGCCGTCCGCAGCTTTTTCTCGAACTCGGGGGTGGCCAGAAACTTGGAGACAGCAGAGTCCTTGGCCCGGGAAACCGCCTGAACCAAATCTTCCTTTTGCTGCTCCAAAGAAGTCACTTGTTGCTGCAGCGCCTGGTTCTGCTCGGTCAGCTGAGCTATAGCGGCATCTTGAGAATACCGGTCCTCCCGGTGACCCTCGATGACCTTCTCTAGCTCAGAGTTTTTGGCCACCAACTCTGCCACTTGATTTTCTGCCCTGGCCAACTCCTTCCGAGCTAAAACTGCTGATGTGCTGGTCTCTTCCCGGGCACGAGCCAAGCAGTCCTCGCTCTCCTTCACCTGGTCCCGGGCCGCCCGGAGGTCCTCTTTGAGCACTCTCTCTCTCGGGGATACCTTCATTGATTAGCCGGTCAGTTGCCAAGTATGACATCCTGACCGCCTACATAAAACAGATACCGGGTTAATATCCAGAAACAAACAAACTAACACAAGTAAAACAAAGAAACACTTACCCGCATTAGTTTCTCCTGTGTCCTCCGGACAGCAATTACCGGGTCTTCATGCTCCAGGATGCAGGAGTCAGCAGCACAGTTCTTCATGTCCGCTACCATCCTCTGGATGGGCACATCCGCCATCCCTCCACTCGCCAATTCTTCCATGATCTCGTGGATGGCCCGGTGCTCCTTCCTCTCCTTCCTCCTCTTCCTCCTCTCGGACGTCTCCGAGCTGGATGCCTCCCGGGTGCGTTTGCGAGAGGGAACGAGTTCCACTTCGTGAACTTCATCACTCCCATTACTCCCCTCAAGGTTCTCCTTACTCCCTATCACCCTTTCACCCCCTTCAACCTCTTCACCCCCGTCGTCATCCTCATCTTCAGTAAACTCCTCTTCACCTGGGAGCACAGATGAGGGAACTGCGCTCATCACCGGTTCTTCAATCTCCACCTCTTCTTCGTCTCCAAAGGGGAATTGAATCACCGGTTCTTCAATCACCGGGTCTTCCGCCACCTCCTCTGTGGGATGCCCCACAATCTCCTCTTCTCCCTCCTGGTACACCTCCGTACCGAGTACCTCAGCCAGGTACCCGGGGATCTAGTTGAAGTACAAGGTATCAACGAAGAATTTCCTGATATCCCCTTGCTCGGCTTCTGGGCGCAGGAAAGCCGCTTTCGTGGTCAGGTCAATGTCATACAGTTGACCGTCTGTTGCTTGCGTCCGGATCCCGGCCCATACAGCCTTATCTTCAAACCCGTCGTATATCCCCGGGTTCTTCCGCTTGGTAAACTCCATCGGTAGAAGAGTTACATACAGAAAATATAACTCGTTAGATAAGAGCATATGACAACAGAAAGTTTAAAGGACACTGGACAAACCGGGGAGCTCCATCAACAGGCATTTGCCGTACACGTACAGCCTACAGAGCCGGTATGAACTCCGGTCATCTTGACCCCGGAAGGTCCATAGCATCCTACGGATCCTCTTCTCCATCACCGGCTCCAGAGGAATGTCGGGGACATCTGCAACACAAATAACATAATTATAACCCGGGACAGAGAAAAGAAAGAAAAACCCGGAGAGAAAGAAGGACTTACTCATCAATTGTTGGAAGTCAACCGGTACTTGGAGCGCGTAGTCCGGGTTTTGAAAGTTTCTTATTAGGAAACTTTTCTCCCTCCAAGTCCTGCTCACTGAGGATGGCAGGTCCTCGATGATCTTCTTAAAAGCCGCTTTGGATTTCAACTGGATAGTCCCGCTGAAACCCGCCTTCCGGGAGTACTCGGCCCAGTACATGGCATGAAACTCGTGGTATGTCGGCATCTGCTGCTTCAATACCTTGTACATGACGCACAACCCGAGAAGCTGCCTCCACGTGTTAGGGCCAATCTGCCCGATAGCGAAGTTGCTTGCAGCTAAGAGGTACTGCACCTCTGTTTTTAATGGGAGTGACAGGCCGCACCGCAGCTGGTACTCGTGGCACAACGTCCACCCATCCCCGGGAGCGAAGAATTGGTCCTCGGGTTCTAAAGGTCGTATCTCCACGGACTCGGGGATCTTCCAGTTGCTCCATCTCCACAATCTCCTCCGCTGTCAGTGAATACCCGGGAGGGTCGAGAGCGGTCCCATCAGTGAAGTTTACAAAGTTGGACTCGGGGAGATGAGTGTCCATTGCTTCATTGGCCATCTGCAAAACAACCAGAAAACACGGGGACGTCAAAAAAAAATTCATAAAAACCCGGGTACCACAACAAAAAAGCTAGACATAAACCCAGATAACCCGGGGACTGCAAAGCTAAAATCCCACCCAGAATAACGCACAAACCCAGAAACACCACAAATATCATCCCAAAACACACAAAAAGAGGGGAGGAGAAGCCATACCTTTGCTGGGAACGTTTGAAGGGGTTTTGAGGCAGATTCGAGTCTTGGAAACGAAAGAAACAGAGACAAGAAAGAAAGCGAAAGCAGAAAAGCTCAAAAAAGTTATCGGGTTTAGAGGTGAGACAAAACTGTCAGTCTCACCCTTATTTATACAGTTAAAGGCGTGCACTGAAGGGACGTTTCGGATTTTCGAGAAAAGGGCCACGTGTCACGCATGCCGCGTCCCAAACCCTAAAAAAATTTTTTTCCCCCACCACAACCCGGAGACGTCGTTTTAAATTCCAAAGGTGGAAAAGATCTGCGGGTTACGCTTGCGTACGGACTTGGGGGACTGGATACCCCGGGTTTGGCTGCTAACTTTGTAACCCGGTAAAGAAAAGATTTTAAGTCCCCACCCAAGCGTACCCCTTGACTGAGGACTTGGGGGACTTGTTTATAGGTGGAACCTAATATTTCACCTTTACCGGGTTACAATTCAAGAAATAACCTCTAAATGTCTAATTAATTATTAAATATGCATTATTAATTATGCTTGAATTATTGTTTATAGGGTGAAAGCCCAATTAAATGTGAGAAGCCACTCTGGACCCTTTGTCTGGGCCCAATTCGCCATAAAGCTAAATAAAAGCAAGGGAAACTGTTCCCACATTGGAAAAGGACAAGGAATGCTGTCTTTAGTGCTACTATAAATACCAGCGCATGCCTCCCCATAAAGGTACGTATTTCTTGACTATTCTTGAGTTTTCTACTTAGCTGACAGTGTCTGACTTAAGCATCGGAGTGGCTTCCCTCGGTAAACCCGGGACGCCTCTTTGACGTGTTTGTTCTTTACACAGGAAAACTCGGAGTACAAGGAAGTTCGCTATTTCTGGAGCCGTGTGACCCGCTAAAGGGACCACGAGTTTTACCCGGAAACAATACTTTTTTAAGAAGTAGCTTATTTTTGGACTTACCAAACACCAAAACCTTTGGTGCTTAAAAGCAAAGGAGCTTATAAGCTCTCCCAAACCCAGCCTACGTCTTTTCCATGACTTTTCATTCAATCATCGGATATCCAGCATATACTGCGATCATCCAGAATCAATACGCAATGACATGAAATCCAATTTGCATCACAAAATCCTTCTAATACGGGAGGATATTTGGTATAATGCAACCCATAGTTTATTGTATGCTTTAGGTACCTTAAGACTCTTATCAAAGCAATCCAATGTTCATTACCCGGACTGTGTGAATATCTACTTAGTCTACTCAAACTATAAGCCAAATCCGGTCTTGTACAATTCATTATGTACATCAAGCTTCCAAGAACTTGGGTGTATTCCAATTGAGACACACTATCACCTTGATTCTTCTTAAGGTGAGTAGAAGGATCAAATGGGGTAACGACCGGTTTGTCATCATAGTGTCCAAATTTCCTAAGGACCTTTTCTACGTAATGAGATTGTGTAAGTATGTAACCATCCGAATTCCTTTGAACTCGAATACCAAGAATTATATCAGCAATTCCCATATCTTTCATATCGAAATTCGAATGTAACATCTTCTTGGTTTGATTAATAACATCCTTACTAGTTCCCATTATAAGCATATCATCGACATATAAGCATACAATGACATATGCGTCCTTACATTCTTTCACGTAGACACATTTGTCACATTCATTAATTTTGAATCCATTTGATAATAATGTGTTATCAAATTTCTCATGTCATTGCTTTGGAGCTTGTTTAAGTCCATAAAGAGACTTAACCAATTTGCAAACTTTTCTTTCTTGACCTTTAACAACAAACCCTTCGGGTTGTTCCATGTAGATTTCTTCATCCAATTCACCATTTAGAAATGCGGTTTTCACATCCATTTGGTGTATTTCCAAATTGTGAACAGCCGCTATAGCAATTAGCGTTCTAATGGACGTAATTCTTGTTACCGGCGAATAGGTATCAAAGAAATCTATGTCTTCCTTTTGACGATAACCTTTGGCTACTATACGAGCTTTGTATTTTTCTATAGTACCATCCGGTCTCAATTTCCTTTTGAATATCCATTTATGCCCAATTGGTTTATGACCTTGTGGTAAATCAACCAATTGCCATGTATTATTTTGCATAATGGATTCTACTTCACTTTGGATAGCCTCCTTCCAATAAGGTGCTTCGGATGATTCCATGGCAGCCTTGTATGTTTGAGGTTCTCCTTCAAGCATGAAGGTCATAAAGTCATTTCCAAAATCTTTGGCTATTTTTCCACGTTTACTTCTTCTTGGTTCAACATTTTCTTGTTGAACGGAAGAAGGATTTCCATCCTTTGAAGTATCTTTGTTTGATTCACCTTGTGTGGAAACATCGGCATATGTTCTTTTCTTTGGATTAGTTTTCTCCTTATAAGGAAAAATATCCTCAAAGAATTCCGCCTCGGCAGATTCCATAATTGTATTCTTATTTATATCCTCAACTTCCGAGTTATAAACTAAGAACTTATAGGCTGCACTATTCTTGGCAGGGCCTATATATATGCAATCTATAGTTTTAGGTCCAAGTTTAACTCTCTTAGGAAGAGGAACTTGAACTTTTGCAAGACAACCCCACACTTTGATCGTTTTGTAGGTAGGCAAACGTCCTTTCCATAACTCATAAGGAGATTGATTACTTGACTTATGAGGAATTCTATTTAATATATCATTTGATGCAACTAAGGCTTCACCCCATAAACTAGGTGGAGCACCCGAACTATTTAACATTGAATTTATCATATTCTTCAATGTTCTATTCTTTCGTTCGGCGACTCCATTTTGTTGTGGTGTATATGGGGCTGTAGTTTGATGCACAATACCATGAGAAGAACAAAATTCAGCAAATTCGTTAGATTGGTATTCACCACCTCTATCGGACCTTAGAATTTTTATTCTTTTCTCAAGTTGATTCTCAACTTCAGCTTTATATGCTTTAAACATATCTAAAGCTTCATCCTTAGTATGTAGTAAATATACATAGCAATACTTACTACAATCATCAATGAATGTTATATAATAGTTCTTTCCTCCACGACTTGGAGTTGCTTGAAAGTCACACAAATCGGAATGAATTAAACCAAGCACTTCATTAGATTGTGTAAATATATGTGCAATTCTATGGAAAATCCATAGAGAGCCCATTAAAGCCCATTCTCTCACACAACACCCATTTAATAATCTAAATGGGTTAGCCCTTATAAAGGGCACAACCTTTTCAACTTCTTCAATGTGGGACTAAAGTCCCACAAGTTCCTACAGTTGCTAGTTTGTGATCGTATCAAAATTCGAATATAAAAGAGATAAAGTACCATCTCTGTCTCCCTACAGAATAGCACTTGTTGTACACAATTGGCTCTCATTTAGTTGTTCTTCAATCAAAGTAGAATTCAAAAGAAGATGCGAACCAATATTCACGATTTTGCTAATATACCAGCAGCCAACTGATGATGGCTCAACCGTAACCCAGGTGCAGGAACAGCTCGTGAACTTGTGAGCAATCTAAATCACTCTGCATACATAACTATACAAGAATGGTTAAACATGGTGAAGTACTAAAAATGCCACTTCCACGCAGATGCGTTTTGGCGATTGTTTCACTAAATTGTATATTGTAATTATATTATCATATATACCTGTCACACACCACAGCAGGAAACTTTCAGACTGCGATTGCACCTGATTGAGTTCGTAAAAATCACGTAATTAACTATTTCATGTTAGTGTTACAAAATCACTGCATCCTTATAGACCCTATTTACATTTTGCATTATCAAGGGCTTTTCCAAATTGGTAATCAGGCATTGGCCATTTCCCATTCTCCATTCCCACAACGATACACCATTAATTTTTTATACTCAGCTAGTAAAGTGGGTAATAAATGTTCTACTTGGGAAACTATTAGTCCAGCTCCTGATTTGCATGGGGATTACAATTGAGCTACATTTTCTTGGTACCTAATTAATATGACATGACAGTACATTGTAAAGAGTAAACTGTCACATAAATGCACCAAACCGGTGACAATCAACAATGAGGTAATACCTTATAAAATCATATATTGCTAAAATGAGGTAAATGATGTAGAGAAGCTAGGAAGGTTTTTTAAAGTTGGAGTATCTGATGCAAGGGAGCATCTGGGGTGCATATGCACCGGGTCATTCCTTGAACAAGGTTGCAAGTTTTTGAAAACAACAGGGAAGGGGAGCCGAGTTCGGATCAATTGTAACAAAACCAAATGAAAATAAAAAAATAAAAAACTAAATTCAAAAAGAAATTGTCTATGATGCATATATATATGCAGCCGGTGCACTTCAGAATTTTCGCTGATGCAAAGGCACGTGTCTGACTACATAACTGCCGGTTTTGACAAACTATTTGAGTATAAGGAACCAATGAAACAGATTGAACTTGATAAGAAGCTCCTAATTGTGAGTGGATTATTAAAACACGTTTTTTTACTGAGATAAGCTCCTACTCTGTAGAAATCCCCTCCCCAGGTCAGCTGCTCCCCTCCTCCCCTTCTCTCCGTTAAGAACTCGATCAATTCTTGATCTAAAACCTCGGCTTTAGAGCAGGGAGAACATTGTGTGCTTTTGGCAGTCTCTCTGTTTTGGTAATGACATATATTGTTTGTCTTTTTCCGTTCAATTTTCATTGCCTCCCAAATCCAAGCTTTTAACCATGCCTAATCTTCTGATTTAAGTTTACCCATACTACTAGGATCAGTACTTTAGTTGACGAAAAATTTTCGTCGGTTAAGTACAAAATTTCGTCGGCTAAGAAGTCATCGAGAAAAAACTGTCGACCAACACTTTAGCCGACGAAATTACTATTCATCGTCGGCTAAAGTCATTTATTTAGCCGTCAAATTTTTGGACTTTAGCTGAAGAATTTTAATAAAATTTCGTCTGCTATATCTATTATTTTTATTTTTTATTTATTTATTTAACTTTAGCCGACGAATTTTATTAAAATTTGGAGGAGGAGAGAGGAGGGGAGGATCAGAGGAGGAGATCAGAATCGGCTAGGAGAGGGAAAGGAGAAGGAGGAGGAGAAAGAGTTAGAAGAGGAAAAGGAGGAGGAGAAAGAGTTAGAGGAGGAGAAGGATTTAGAGGAGGATGGAGGAAGAGGAGTACGTTGTTGTCGCCGGAGGAGGAGGAGGAAGGAAGATAAAGAGGAGGAAGAGGAGGAGGAGGAGGAGGAGAAAATTGAAAGATATAGAAAATTTTGAACTTTAACCGACGAATTACCCTAATTTCGTCGACTAAAGTTCAAAATTTTAGTCGGAAAATTTCAAAATTTTTAAAATCCCCGCCAAAAATTTTGAATTTTGAATTAACTTTAGCCAACGAATTTTAATAAATTTCGTCGGCTATAGTATTTTATTTATTTATTTAACTTTAGCCAACGAAATTAGGGTAATTCGTCGGCTATAGTTATTTATTTATTTATTTTATTTAACCTTAGCCGACGAATTACCCTAATTTCATCGGTTATAGTTATTTATTTTATTTATTTATTTAACTTTAGCCGACGAATTACCCTAATTTCTTCGGCTAAAAACCTAAACCATAAACCCTATACGTAGAAGCTTCAAACGAAAAAAGTCGTGAAATAAGATATGACCGGAATGGTGAAATACATCTACGGTTGAAAAATTACATAATTCCGGTAAAGTCTCGGTGCCGATAGTTGCGGTTAATGCAATTTTTCATTCTTTGTTCCTAGCGGTACCCCTATCTCCGGTGGTTATTTGTCATAAAATTTTTATACCACTGGTTGCGTCTCATCGATTTGAAACTATTTTCAGTTGAAGGTCCGGGAAAAATACGTAATTTAGATGGTCAAATGACCATTTCCGTGCGTTTAGGGGTTTGATTTACGGGATTGACCATAAGGATCGAGCCCTTAACGTTGTCGGATTAAGTTGAATTTTTTTCTATTGACATATTTTGACATAATGATCATATCAGACGGTTGGAATTTTGTTTCTCAACTTTGATCATTGGAATCACAACATGCCTACTAATGTTGTATAACTTGTTTACTAAGCTTTAAGTAAAAATGTCCCATTTCTAAAACAAACTCTACATAGAAACTTCAAACGCAAAAAAATCGTCAAATAAGATATGACCAGAATGGTGAAATACATCTACGGTTGAAAAATCACGTAATTCCGGTAAAGTCTCGGTGCCGATAGTTGCGGTCAATATAATTTAGGGGTTTAACTTACAAGATTGACCGTCCAGATGAAGTCCTTAAATTTATCCGATAGAGTTGAATTTTTTACCATAGACATATTTCAACATATTGATGATATCTGACGGTCGTATTTTTGTTTGTGAATTTTGATGACCGGAATCACAACATGCCTACTATTTACCATTATTTATCTATATGGGGAGCCCTATCATCGAGGGGTAAATATCTCAAAATTTTTAGATGGACAGTTGCGTCTCATTATGGAGAGTGTTTGTTGTGTTGAAGGTTCGACCAAAATACCTCATATAGGTGTATATATGGGCATGTGTGTTAAGTGTTTAGAAAAACTTCATTTTGAAGCCTTAAACAAACTCGGATGGCCAAAAAAGCCCATATATCATGGCAATAGCAATGAGTTTGACTCGTAAGGCTGTTCTGCATCCAGATTGGTATCAAAATAGTCAATCGGACAATATCCGTAGTGCAATTTTGTAACTAAAAGGTACTTTAGCAGACGGAATACCCTAATTTCGTCGATTAAACTTTTCTAATTTCATTGGCTAAAGTTCACAGACTATAGCCGACGAAAAAAAATTTTCGTCAGCTAAAATTTAACTATAACCGACGAAAAACGGCTAAGTTAAATTTTCGTCGGCTAAAATTCCACTTTAGCCGATGAAAAAAATTTTTGTCGGCTAAAATTTAACTATAGCCGAAGAAAAAATTAGTTTAGCCGACGAAAATTTTTTTCGTCAGCTAAAATTCCACTTTAACCGACGAAAATTTAACTTAGCCGACGAAAAAAAATTTCGTCGGCCTGTTTTTGGACATCTCGTCTGCTAAAGTTTTTTTTTCTGGTAGTGGCACCCATGCCACTGCCTAATCCCTCAACTTTACAGATCTCAAACTCTTCATAGATAAGATGCACATCCTCCTCATTCGGGTTCATTTTTACCGATTACTCGCAAGGTTCTTCAAGCTATGTCGTCAGAATAGAGAGTGGACCTTTTAACGTGGTTTGCCTGTATTAGCGCGTAAGCCCGATGATCTCAATTGCGCTACAAGGGGTTGCATGTTGTCCCTTTGGATCATTCCTCGCTACAGATTGGATCTTCCTTTTTACCTCTTTTCTTTTTTATTTTCTTTTGATTATGAGAATGTTTTATATGAATTTAAAATTTCTGTTGCTGAGAGTTTTAGTTGAAAAGGGTACTTGACGGCAGGTATGTCATTTTTGAAGACAGAAACAAGTACCTAACTGCTTCGTGAGAGTACGGACCACCAGGTGCATTGCCAAATAAATAAGGAAAATGCCCACAAACCCTAAATATGATGATTTTTTCTATCAACTATTGTAGAATCATATTGAGGGAATGAATTCTCTTTTTCTTATTAATAGAATGAAACCCCTTTATATAGGGAAATACATGGGCCTCTTGGGCTATTACATGGGCCAATAGGCCTATTACATGGATATGTGTAAAACCCTATTACAACATGGTTTACTACATAAAGCCCGTATACAAGGCATGGACCAAGACACAAGGAGGAGAATTCTAGGATATTTGATATATATATCAAATATCCTAGAATTCTCCTCCTTGTGTCGCCTGCCTTCATGCCGGTAAGGTGCTTACGGTGTTGCCTCATCAAAACCTTGCCAAGTAACAAAAACCCTGTGGAAAAACTAAACCTTGGTCGAAGGAAAAAGAGTACAACACACCAACTACTCCATTGAGAACTCGTCATGTGATGCTCCCCTTGATGTGTACTTCAATTGGATTTTCCTGATGAATGGTGCATTCCAACATGCTTCTCAAGAGTAGATGTGATCCAAGACTTGAACAAGTCTGTCATGATCAACCACAAATGTGGATCAATGGTCTTAGCGGTGCATGCAATGTTACCTCATTAAAAACCTTGTCAAGCAAAAACCCAGTGGGACAAAAAGCATAGACTAAGGGAAAAAGAGTGCAACATGGTTGACACAAACAACCACACCCTTCACATTTGATCATGACATGTATATGCTAGACTTTCTTTCAAATCCGCATCTCCCCCTGATCTTAAGATCAATCAAAGGGCGCTTCAGGATCCTTAGTGACCACGGAGCTGTTTTGATAACCTGGCATATGTATGCTCTTTTACATGTCTCAAATGTAGCATTGCTCAATGCCAGCAGCTATGTGCACGGTGCCTAGCAGTTGTGTGCACAACGCTCGGCAGCTAGCGTGCACAGCGCTCAGCAGCTGGGTGCACAGTGCTCGGCAGCTGGTGCACAAGTGCACGTATAGTGTCGGGTAAAAGTGCACGTGTGCACAGACAGTGCACAGACAGCGCTTAGGCAGTGCACAGGCAGCGCCCCGGCAGCGCACAGGCAGTGCGCCATATGTCCGGCAACTCGGCCACTAAACCAACTGGTGCTTAGATCATGATTCTGCTTCCGATGCATCTCGATTCATGCATGGCTAGCGATGGCATAGGCAACAACCTTTCTCTCATGCCATAGGGATTGAATATGCCAGATACTCTTAGAGTATTCAAGTGATGTCCTTTGCTATATCATTGACATTTGCGTGGGCGCAAAGCTACTTAGCTTTATAACGAGTGGAAGTGAGGTCAAGTCTTTCTTTTGATTAAACGGATCACTCTCTTCTGGAGTAAAGACCTTCACTAATCATGAGAGCATATGAAGGTTCCACTCTTCTTCAGAGGACCTAAGCCGATTGATGGAAATACATCATCAATACACAATCGATCGACTTCAATACGAGATTATGGCTGGGTTTGGTGCAGCTGGGCTTATAAGATATAAGCTGACTTTTAGCTTATAAGCAGAAGATGAGTGTTTGCAGCTTCTCCTTTTTCCCTCAAAACACTTTATACTTGTTTATAGGTGGAACCTAATATTTCACCTTTACCGGGTTACAATTCAAGAAATAACCTCTAAATGTCTAATTAATTATTAAATATGCATTATTAATTATGCTAGAATTATTGTTTATAGGGTGAAAGCCCAATTAAATGTGAGAAGCCACTCTGGGCCCTTTGTCTGGGCCCAATTCGCCATAAAGCTAAATAAAAGCAAGGGAAACTGTTCCCACATTGGAAAAGGACAAGGAATGCTGTCTTTAGTGCTACTATAAATACCAGCGCATGCCTCCCCATAAAGGTACGTAACTTCTTAACTATTCTTGAGTTTTCTGCTTAGCTGACAGTGTTTGACTTAAGCATCGGAGTGGCTTCCCTCGGTAAACCCGGGGACGCCTCTTTGACGTGTTTGTTCTTTACACAGGAAAACTCGAAGTACAAGGAAGTTCGCTATTTCTGGAGCCGTGTGACCCGCTAAAGGGACCACGATTTTACCCGGAAACAATTGGTGCTCTCGTTGAGAGTCGAACTCAAGACCCTCTCGTTTAATATTTTAAAGAACAATGGTGGAAATAACAGGAGAACAAGATCCAACTAGGAGGCTTAACTTCTCAGGGGATAATAACCCGGGGGCCTCCGAGACCCAGTTTGGCCAAACAGATTTGGCAACAGCATTTGAACTCTTAAAAAAGGACTTTCTCGCTCAGAAGGAGCAATCTTCTAGAGAACATGCCGAGTTAATGACGTTAAGGGAGCAGTTAGCAACTATCCAGGCCGAGCATGGTCTTCTTCAGGCAACCCTAGCTCAGAGGGCGAATGCCAATGAGACGTCAGCCAGACTTGCTGATGTAATAACCCCAGTAGGGAATCCTCCGGGTTATGGAAACCCGCGAACTTTTGACAGTGCATACATCCCACCCGCTATTCTCCCACCCATTGCCCACCCTACCCCAAATCCCCAAATTATCCATCTCTCCAATCCTTTGTTTAATCACAATCTTTCAGGACCCCCTCCACCTCCAGAGCCGGTATTAAATCAACCACTTCCCCCAGCTGATGCCCAGACCCGGCTTCTCTTACAGCTGACGCAAACTGTGACTCATCTTGAGCAGTGTCTTAACTCGGGGACAGGGCAACAGCAGTATCAACCCCTTATCACCCGTGCAAGCCCTTTCTCTACCCGGATTCAAGCAGATAAAAAGCCCCCGGAAGCTAAGCCATTTAAGATCAAGAAGTATGCCGGAACGGGCTGCCCATATGCACACTTAGAGTTGTTCCAGTCTCAGTTGGATTCAACCCGGTTCACGGATGCCCAAGCATGCCATGCCTTCCAGGAGACACTCAGTGAGGAGGCATTGAGTTGGTTCCTTAAGTAGCCAGCTTTGTCAGTAGAGAGCTATGATCAGCTGACACAGAAGTTTCTTTTCCGGTTTATCTTGCTGTCTAGTGCCAACCGAAGCACCACTTCACTGTTCAAAGTGCAGCAAAGGGATGATGAGAGCTTGAAAGTCTTTGTAACCCGTTGGTTATCAACGACTTCCAAATGTGGGCACTTGGATGAATCAGTGGCATCAGAGGCGTTCTTGCAGGCGCTCAAGCCAACCCGCTTTGTGGTTGAGCTCAGGAAGCAGCGGTTCAGGTGTTACGATGATTTGATTAATGAAGTGACTCGGCAAGCTCAAGCCGAGTATGACACCTTCGGGGAACGCCGGACGAATATCGGGTTTACAAGCCAGCGAGCTGATGGATGGAGAAAAGAAGGGCAGAGTAAGAATAGTCAGGGGCACTACGGCAAAAGTTCAAGCAGACCAAGAGATAAGCCAAGAGAAGCTCCATACCTAAAATCTCCAGCCCAGGAAGCAAAAACCCCATACATTCCTCGATATGAAGTGTTAACCAATTTAACTGCCTCCTATGAAGAAATTTGGAACCGCCATAAGAATGACATTCCCCCAGCTCCCAAAAGGAAGTTTCCCAAAAAGGCAGGGCCGGACAACGGGCAACATTGTGCCTATAACAACGAGTCCGGCCACACTACCAACCGGTGTTTTGCCCTTCGAAACACCATTGAATATATGATTCAGAACGGCAAGTTACAGCAGTATAAGTCACCCGCTACAGGTGCCAACTTGATTGAAGTATATGGGGAGATAATGACAATTCACGAGGGTGGCACCCAAGGAGCATCAGGTCACCGGGCCGAAAGACTTTGTCCAAGAGGCCCGGAGTTAGAGATAATGCAGCTTCGTCAAGAATGCCGCAAAGAACTGGTTCCTTGGGATACCGTGTCATTTTCTCACTCTGAAGACACGTTGAAAATGCATCATAATGATCCTTTCATAATTACTCTTCAGATTGACCATTGGCGAACTCGGCGAGTTCTGATAGACACGGGAGCCGCTGTCAGTGTCATGTTCAGCAGCTGCTATAAAGGGTTTAAAAGAGGAAGAGATAAGTTGTATAGAAACCACGAGCCATTGATCAGTTTTTCAGGCGAAACAACTCAACCATTGGGGTCAGATCAGTTAACGGTTACAGTTGGAACAGGGCACCAGTCCACAAGAATTGTGGTTCCCTTCATAATTGTGGACTGCCCATCATCCTATAATGCCATACTTGGGAGAGATGCCGTTTGGGGCCTGCAGAGTTTTATAGCGGGTCATATGCTGCCTATGAAGGTGCCTACACCCGGGGGCTGGGTTACAATTCGCGGAGACCAAGAAGCCGCTGTCAGATGCAACGCGATAACAACAGCTCATGCCCAGCATGAAATGTTTTCAGCGGGTTTTTCCCTATCCCCATTAGACAAACCTGATGACCCCAGGGATGACCCGGATTCCTTGCCCATCAGTAAGACAGCACAGAAGAAGAGCCAGAAGTATCCCGCCAAGTTTTCCCGGCCAGCCCCAATTGAAGCAACAAAATGGATTCAGATTTCAGAGGAGTACCCGAAAAGGAAGATTTGCATTGGCGCAGGCCTTGACCCAGAAGTCAGAACCCGGATAATCGAGCTTCTAACCCGGAAGCAGAAAGTGTTTGCATGGTCATATGCAGACATGCCCGGGATCTCTCCAGAGGTTATGACACATTCCCTCAATATTATCCCGGGTATTAAACCGGTACGACAGAAGCGTCGTGCATTTTGTGCAGAGAAATATAAGGCTATCCAAGCAGAAGTTAAACGTCTTAAAGACATCGGGTTCATTGCAGATGCAACATACCCGGATTGGCTGGCCAATGTTGTGATGGTCAAGAAGGCAAATGGAAAGTGGAGAATGTGTGTCGACTACACAGATTTGAATAAGGCTTGCCCAAAGGATATTTTTCCCCTTCCCAAGATTGATCAACTGGTAGATTCAACCGCGGGCCACCCGCAGCTGAGTTTTATAGATGCATACTCGGGGTTTAACCAAGTTCCGATGAACCCCGCGGATCAAGAGCATACGTCTTTTACAACGGACAAGGGGATGTATTACTACAAGGTGATACCTTTTGGACTCCGGAATGCAGGAGCCACATTCCAGCGCCTGGTAGTGGGCATGTTTGCAAACCAACTCGGGGATACTATGGAGGTTTATATAGATGATATGTTGGTGAAGAGCCGAGAAACAAGTAAACACCCGGATGACTTGGAGACCGTTATTGACATTGCCTTGAGCAAGGGAATGAGATTAAACCTGGAGAAGTGTGTTTTTGGCGTTTCAGGAGGAAAGTTTCTCAGGTTTATGGTTAGCGCTCGGGGGATTGAGGCAAACCCAGAAAAGGTTCAAGCAGTTTTGGCTATGGAACCGCCAAAGACCAGGAATGAAGTCCAGAAGCTTACAGGTAGGCTGGTGGCCTTATCCCGGTTTATATCCAGGTTGACAGATAAGTGTGCCCCCTTTTTCAAAATTCTTAAGAGTCAACACCGGGAGCAGATTACATGGCAGGAAGAGCACAATCAAATTTTTGAAAAGTTGAAGGAATACTTGGCATCAGTTCCTTCCTTATCCAGACCTAACCCGGGGGAAATCCTCTATCTATACCTAACGGTGTCTCAAACAGCTGTGAGTTGTGCCTTGGTGAGAAAGCCAGAGTCTGAAGAACTGTCGGTCTATTATACTGGAAAAGGATTCAATGATCCTGAAACTCGTTATCCAGATATTGAGAAGCTTGCCTTGGCCTTGGTTGTAGCGGCAAGAAAGCTAAGACCCTATTTTCAGGCACATTCAATCCATGTGCTCACCAACCAACCATTACGGCAGGTTCTGCAAAAGCCGGAGACTTCAGGAAGATTGGTCAAGTGGGCCATTGAGTTGGGGGAGCATGACTTGCACTTTAAACCGCGCACGGCAATTAAAGGGCAGGCAGCAGTAGACTTTATTGCCGAGTTTATTCCAGCAGAATCCACAGTTGCTGAAACTCTCGCCACAGAAGGTGTTTCCGGGTAAACTCGTGGTCCCTTTAGCGGGTTGCACGGTTCCAGAAATAGCGTACTTTCTTGTACTCCGAGTTTTCCTGTGTAAAGAACAAACACGTCAAAGAGGCATCCCCGGGTTTACCGAGGGAAGCCACTCCGATGCTTAAGTTAGACACTGTCAATTAAGCAGAAAGATCAAGAATAGTCAAGAAGTTCTTCTCCCTTTTACCGGGATGCATGTGCCGGTATTTATAGTAGCATTGAAGGCAGCATTCCTGTCCCTTTCCAATGTGGGAGTAGTTTCCCTTGCTTTACTTAGCTTTATGGCGAATTGGGCCCAGACAAAGGGCCCAGAGTGGCTTCACACTTAATTGTAACCCGGTAAAGGTGAAATATTAGGTTCCACCTATAAACAGAAGGTGACCCGGAGAGGTGGCAGATATTTGTAGATGGATCAGTTAATCAGAAGCAGTGTGGAGCAGGAGTTGCATTGGTGGACCCGGAAGGGAACATGTTTGACTATGCTTTACGTTTTAACTTCAAAGCATCAAACAACACGGCTGAGTACGAAGCCTTAATTAAGGGGCTTCAACTCGCTAAAGAAATGGGAGCCCGACATCTTCACATATTGAGTGATTCTCAACTGGTGGTGCAGCAGGTTAACGGCGGGTTTCAGGCAAAGGAAGCACATCTTTCCTCCTATCAAAAGTTAGCGGCTTTCTTGCTTGAAAAATTTGACACCTTTGAGATTACTCAGATACCGAGGCAGCAGAATGTGAGAGCAGATACTCTGGCTAGAATTGCAACAGGGGAGGATCCCAATGCCGAGTTTAAAGGCCTACTGATCGAGACATTGGAGAAACCAAGTATCTCACTCTCCTTTTCTGAGTTTTTTGCAGTGGAAGCAAAGCCGCCACCATCTTGGATGGATGAGTTCATTAACTTCATCCAACATGGAACCTTACTTGAGGACCCGGTAGCTGCCAAACGACTCTGGGTTCGAGCGGCACGGTATAGTATCCGTGATGGGAAGCTGTATCGACGAGGACATACTTTCCCTGATTTAAAGTGTATTACACCCGAGGAGGGAGACCGGGTTTTGCAGTCACTTCATAGCGGGGTATGTGGAAATCACTTTGGAGCCCGTAATCTGGCTTTCAAAACCCTCAGAATGGGATATTACTGGCCTTCCCTGGAACGGGATGCCAGAGTGGTGGTAGATTCCTGTCTTCAATGTCACCGGCTTGCAGCCTTTCCCCGGGCCCCCTCAGTCCCGCTATCGGTCATCATTTCTCCTTATCCATTTTGCATATGGGGGATTGATTTTATTGGACCTCTACCCACAACACCGAGACAGTTCAAACACGCCATTGTCTCAGTGGATTATAATACCAAGTGGATAGAAGCTCAACCCTTGGCTCGGATCACAACCGCAAATGTTAAGAAATTCCTCTGGAACAATGTCTTTTGCCGGTTTGGAATCCCAGAGACGTTTATCACAGATAACGGGACACAGTTTGATAATGACGAGTTCCGGGAGTTCTTACATTCCAATGTGACAAAGGTGCTGTATGCCTCCCCTGCACACCCGCAGACTAATGGACAAACCGAGGCTGTTAACAAGCTGATCAAGCAAGTTTTGAAAAAGAAGCTGGAGGATGCAAAGGGTTTATGGGCTGAAAAACTGCCAGAAGTTTTGTGGGCACTTAGAACAACTCCAACAGAGGCCAATGGGGAGAGCCCATTTTTTATGACATTTGGCTCTGAGACAGTAATCCCGGTAGAGATGGAAGTCCCTAGTGACCGGGTACAACTGTTCGACCCGGCAACCAATAATGAAGGCATTCACCTTAACCTGGACCTACTGGAGGAACGCCGGGAACGTGCACATCTCCGGAATATCAACAAGAAGCAAAAAGTGGCCAAACATTACAATTCCCGGGTTATCAAGCGCCCACTTAAACTCGGGGATTGGGTAATGAAGGAGGTTATCCCTAAGCCAACGGGGTTGAAAGCTCAATGGGATGGTCCATATGAAATTGTTGAAGTCATGGGCCCGGCCACATTTTACATCAGGGGTACAGATGGAGTTACGCTTCCACGGCCATGGAACGCACAACATCTACATCTCTTCCCCAAATAGCCTTTAGCGGCACTACTTGTATGCCTCACTCGGCAGTCTCCATATGACATGAAATATTGCAAGCCTTAACGGCCTTATTTCACTATCAAGACTCGGCAATCTATATATGACTTGAAATATTGCAAGCCTTTCACGGCCTTATTTCAACCCTTGAAAGTCCTAACGGACCCGTAAAGCCCTCGTGGCCCTTAAAAGTCCTAACGGACCCATAAAGCCCTAGCGGCCCTTGAAAGTCCTAATGGACCCGTAAAGCCCTAGCGGCCTTTAAAAGTCCTAACGGACCCGTAAAGCCCTAGCGGCCCTTGAAAGTCCTAACGGACCCGTAAAGCCCTAGCGGCCCTTGAAAGTCCTAACGGACCCGTAAAGCCTTCATGGCCCTTGAAAGTCCTAACGGACCCGTAAAGCCCGAGCGGCCCTTGAAAGTCCTAACGGACCCGTAAAGCCCTAGCGGCCCTTGAAAGTCCTAACGGACCCGTAAAGCCTTTATGGCCCTTGAAAGTCCTAACGGACCCGTAAAGCCCGAGCGGCCCTTGAAAGTCCTTATGGACCCGTAAAGCCTTAGCGGCCCTATTTTTATTTTATAACGTTAACCTGCCAAACCGGCACTATATGTGTAAATTTTGTCAACACTTGCATATTATGCATCAGATTACCGTGTTATTTGACAGGAAGAATTATGCAAAGGAAAAGCTTGAATACTTTCATTCAAAAAAGTCAAAGTTACAAAGTAGAAAACCGCTACAAATAAAAACTCGTCTACAAAAGCAAAAGCAAAAAAATCCTCTGAGAGAAGCTCCAGCTCATGGCGCTGTAGACCCGCTACCCCGGCTAGTGCTCGACCCGCCAAGTCCTCCCCGGGGCCGTATGATGAACTGTCCTCCACGGGGTAGTGGCCGGTTTTGAGGACCCCGACAATACCGCCACGGGATGCACCTCTCCTGGCTGCTGAAGCAGGAACCGGGGGACTCCGAACCGGGTTTATAGGAGCTCTAGGCTTTGCAGCCACAGCAAGGTTAGGCCGGGAGGCGCCCGCAACCCGGTCAGGTCTGACATGCCCTTGGTGGCCATCATAACCCGCCTTGTCGAGCCAGCCTTGGCGAGTTCCGGCACTAACAATTTCAGCACGAGCCTCAGCCCTTGCCGTCCGCAGCTTTTTCTCGAACTCGGGGGTGGCCAGAAACTTGGAGACAGCAGAGTCCTTGGCCCGGGAAACCGCCTGAACCAAATCTTCCTTTTGCTGCTCCAAAGAAGTCACTTGTTGCTGCAGCGCCTGGTTCTGCTCGGTCAGCTGAGCTATAGCGGCATCTTGAGAATACCGGTCCTCCCGGTGACCCTCGATGACCTTCTCTAGCTCAGAGTTTTTGGCCACCAACTCTGCCACTTGATTTTCTGCCCTGGCCAACTCCTTCCGAGCTAAAACTGCTGATGTGCTGGTCTCTTCCCGGGCACGAGCCAAGCAGTCCTCGCTCTCCTTCACCTGGTCCCGGGCCGCCCGGAGGTCCTCTTTGAGCACTCTCTCTCTCGGGGATACCTTCATTGATTAGCCGGTCAGTTGCCAAGTATGACATCCTGACCGCCTACATAAAACAGATACCGGGTTAATATCCAGAAACAAACAAACTAACACAAGTAAAACAAAGAAACACTTACCCGCATTAGTTTCTCCTGTGTCCTCCGGACAGCAATTACCGGGTCTTCATGCTCCAGGATGCAGGAGTCAGCAGCACAGTTCTTCATGTCCGCTACCATCCTCTGGATGGGCACATCCGCCATCCCTCCACTCGCCAATTCTTCCATGATCTCGTGGATGGCCCGGTGCTCCTTCCTCTCCTTCCTCCTCTTCCTCCTCTCGGACGTCTCCGAGCTGGATGCCTCCCGGGTGCGTTTGCGAGAGGGAACGAGTTCCACTTCGTGAACTTCATCACTCCCATTACTCCCCTCAAGGTTCTCCTTACTCCCTATCACCCTTTCACCCCCTTCAACCTCTTCACCCCCGTCGTCATCCTCATCTTCAGTAAACTCCTCTTCACCTGGGAGCACAGATGAGGGAACTGCGCTCATCACCGGTTCTTCAATCTCCACCTCTTCTTCGTCTCCAAAGGGGAATTGAATCACCGGTTCTTCAATCACCGGGTCTTCCGCCACCTCCTCTGTGGGATGCCCCACAATCTCCTCTTCTCCCTCCTGGTACACCTCCGTACCGAGTACCTCAGCCAGGTACCCGGGGATCTAGTTGAAGTACAAGGTATCAACGAAGAATTTCCTGATATCCCCTTGCTCGGCTTCTGGGCGCAGGAAAGCCGCTTTCGTGGTCAGGTCAATGTCATACAGTTGACCGTCTGTTGCTTGCGTCCGGATCCCGGCCCATACAGCCTTATCTTCAAACCCGTCGTATATCCCCGGGTTCTTCCGCTTGGTAAACTCCATCGGTAGAAGAGTTACATACAGAAAATATAACTCGTTAGATAAGAGCATATGACAACAGAAAGTTTAAAGGACACTGGACAAACCGGGGAGCTCCATCAACAGGCATTTGCCGTACACGTACAGCCTACAGAGCCGGTATGAACTCCGGTCATCTTGACCCCGGAAGGTCCATAGCATCCTACGGATCCTCTTCTCCATCACCGGCTCCAGAGGAATGTCGGGGACATCTGCAACACAAATAACATAATTATAACCCGGGACAGAGAAAAGAAAGAAAAACCCGGAGAGAAAGAAGGACTTACTCATCAATTGTTGGAAGTCAACCGGTACTTGGAGCGCGTAGTCCGGGTTTTGAAAGTTTCTTATTAGGAAACTTTTCTCCCTCCAAGTCCTGCTCACTGAGGATGGCAGGTCCTCGATGATCTTCTTAAAAGCCGCTTTGGATTTCAACTGGATAGTCCCGCTGAAACCCGTCTTCCGGGAGTACTCGGCCCAGTACATGGCATGAAACTCGTGGTATGTCGGCATCTGCTGCTTCAATACCTTGTACATGACGCACAACCCGAGAAGCTGCCTCCACGTGTTAGGGCCAATCTGCCCGATAGCGAAGTTGCTTGCAGCTAAGAGGTACTGCACCTCTGTTTTTAATGGGAGTGACAGGCCGCACCGCAGCTGGTACTCGTGGCACAACGTCCACCCATCCCCGGGAGCGAAGAATTGGTCCTCGGGTTCTAAAGGTCGTATCTCCACGGACTCGGGGATCTTCCAGTTGCTCCATCTCCACAATCTCCTCCGCTGTCAGTGAATACCCGGGAGGGTCGAGAGCGGTCCCATCAGTGAAGTTTACAAAGTTGGACTCGGGGAGATGAGTGTCCATTGCTTCATTGGCCATCTGCAAAACAACCAGAAAACACGGGGACGTCAAAAAAAAATTCATAAAAACCCGGGTACCACAACAAAAAAGCTAGACATAAACCCAGATAACCCGGGGACTGCAAAGCTAAAATCCCACCCAGAATAACGCACAAACCCAGAAACACCACAAATATCATCCCAAAACACACAAAAAGAGGGGAGGAGAAGCCATACCTTTGCTGGGAACGTTTGAAGGGGTTTTGAGGCAGATTCGAGTCTTGGAAACGAAAGAAACAGAGACAAGAAAGAAAGCGAAAGCAGAAAAGCTCAAAAAAGTTATCGGGTTTAGAGGTGAGACAAAACTGTCAGTCTCACCCTTATTTATACAGTTAAAGGCGTGCACTGAAGGGACGTTTCGGATTTTCGAGAAAAGGGCCACGTGTCACGCATGCCGCGTCCCAAACCCTAAAAAAATTTTTTTCCCCCACCACAACCCGGAGACGTCGTTTTAAATTCCAAAGGTGGAAAAGATCTGCGGGTTACGCTTGCGTACGGACTTGGGGGACTGGATACCCCGGGTTTGGCTGCTAACTTTGTAACCCGGTAAAGAAAAGATTTTAAGTCCCCACCCAAGCGTACCCCTTGACTGAGGACTTGGGGGACTTGTTTATAGGTGGAACCTAATATTTCACCTTTACCGGGTTACAATTCAAGAAATAACCTCTAAATGTCTAATTAATTATTAAATATGCATTATTAATTATGCTTGAATTATTGTTTATAGGGTGAAAGCCCAATTAAATGTGAGAAGCCACTCTGGACCCTTTGTCTGGGCCCAATTCGCCATAAAGCTAAATAAAAGCAAGGGAAACTGTTCCCACATTGGAAAAGGACAAGGAATGCTGTCTTTAGTGCTACTATAAATACCAGCGCATGCCTCCCCATAAAGGTACGTATTTCTTGACTATTCTTGAGTTTTCTACTTAGCTGACAGTGTCTGACTTAAGCATCGGAGTGGCTTCCCTCGGTAAACCCGGGACGCCTCTTTGACGTGTTTGTTCTTTACACAGGAAAACTCGGAGTACAAGGAAGTTCGATATTTCTGGAGCCGTGTGACCCGCTAAAGGGACCACGAGTTTTACCCGGAAACAATACTTTTTTAAGAAGTAGCTTATTTTTGGACTTACCAAACACCAAAACCTTTAGTGCTTAAAAGCAAAGGAGCTTATAAGCTCTCCCAAACCCAGCCTACGTCTTTTCCATGACTTTTCATTCAATCATCGGATATCCAGCATATACTGCGATCATCCAGAATCAATACGCAATGACATTATTCATCATATCCCGTCAGAAATCAAGGAGTCATGTACTATGCATCCAAAACACTTGGCCAACGCAAGCTCCACTTGATTTGGCTTATGAAGTCTATTTAAGATCTTCATGCATATCTCTAATCCTATAGAGACGTCACTATGATCAAATTCATAGGGCTGCATGTACAGTTATTGAGGAAACTACCAAACTGACAAGGTAGTGGAGTGCAATAACATCCATTACTAGAGTACATCTCATCGTAGTCGATCCCAATGCGTGTTTATGAGAAACCTTGCGCCATAAGGGAGTTTGAGACTCTTGTTCTCACTACGCTAACTCACAAAGGTTTACTTGATAGGGTTTACACTTGCGGTGTCGGCAACACCTGCCCAAGGACCTCTCCCTTTGTCTGGGTCACATCTTCCCATTTTAGGTCAATACACTTTGTCGACATATCAACAAACGTGGGGTTCGATAAACTCATCATCCCACGTCCTCATGTACACTAGTGTAGTCATTGTAGAGATCTCTTTCTATGAATTGGATTTAACATTGAGGCGTTCTCCAATGATAGTCACAATTCAGACTAACATGAGATGGAGTGAGTATCACTAATCAATTGACCAGTAGTGCCAAACTCGCTTTCTCTCTCAGTGCGAGTGTATATCACACCCAAGGGCCTCAACCTAACCTTCAAGGAGCCACAAGACCTAGGACACCATGTTGCCACATTATGGCGCCCTCACATCACCACACAAGGTGACGGCGTCAAGACCATCTCAATATGGCCGAGCCATGGCATCAAGACCACCACAATTTTGTCGAGCCATGTCCTCTTGGTAGGACATCATTCCTTACAGACATATGCAGCATTGATCTCGTCACTATAGTTCTATGGGGATCTTGTTGTGACTTAGTGGTGACCAACCATGACATTCACGTCATTCCCTCTTGAATCCTGGTGTTCGTATCTCCCCCTAACGGCGGGAATACAGTCTCAAAGTGACAATCCGCAGTGTAACGGCTAAGGAGATCGTCTGTCAAAGAGCTTAAGGTGGAGAGCAATAAAATGACTCTTATCCAACCTTAGAACATATTCATCTCATGCGACACATCATCATTGGGCACTGTGGCAGTCCAATTTGGCACATTGTTGAACTCAAGGCTTGGAGATCCGTTACAATCCCGCCGAGTTCAAGGATTACAACTACGTGTCAATCTTAGCACACAGTTACGAGCTGTCGTGCATCAATGCAATGATGGTAAGTCGTGGACGAATCAATACATGTCGGCATGTCCCTCTTTAAGGATGGGTAGTGAGCCCATAGATACGTAAGCAGCATGTGGTGGACGATGGTGCAACACATGACCAATGTGTTAGCCTTTCAACCAACACCATAAAAGCGTATACGGTATCCATATATTGGTTGCATCGGTCTACAAAATCCCTCTTTGGATTTTCAGTAAGAATGACATCTTTTGTGGCATAGCATAAGAGGATTTTTCACCTTACTTAGCTAAAGAACAAGCTTTACACAACGAAAACATGAGTACCGTGCGGCTGCCGAGGACATCATGTCGGCGCACAAACATAACATACAATCATGGCGTATTTCGTTGTTATCGGGGGAATGGACGCCCAAGAATATCAAAAAATTCTGTCTCGAATATCTCACCCGGTGTGACCAAAATGTAATAGCTTGTCTGAGTCAATTGTCCCAAATATACTTATTAGTGACACCTTAGGACTCATGCTCTTCTCTATGATGCTCTCAATCGGCACTCATGAGAATTATACACAAAAGTCTCAATCATTCTCATCACAGTAATCGTTGGTGTGTATGTTCAAAACACACTTCAATGTTCGATTGCCTCTCTCACCATAAGGAGGACATTTGTGACTTGGATCATCAAGCCAAAGGCATCAAGAATTGATTCAACCATGTCATAAAATGATGGTGAAGATCCAATCAAACTTAGTCACAAAAAGGATTCATAATCTGCGAAAAGTATGCAGTTTTCGTGCAGTATGACCTAAACTCAATAAAACGGCCATAACTCTCTCGTCTGGACGGATACGAATGAACTGCTTGAACCATTGGAAACTAGATTCACATAGCTTTCCAATGATATAAAGTGCGCATTCCAGTTCATCAGTAGCTGATCAAGGTGCTCTGACTAAGTTAAGGGACAGTAGGATACAGTTTGCTATGACCTGTACGCATTTAAACTACCATAACTCTTTCGTCGGGATAGGTATAAATGAGCCGCTTAAACCACTGGAAACTAGACTCACGTAGATTTTTAATGATATAAAATTCGACTTCTAGTTCATCTAGAGCCATTCAGAAAACTTTGACGAAGTTACCATACAGTAAGTTGAACTTACTGTGGTCGTAGATTTTGACATGTTGAAGCTTTCAACTTTAAAGTGGCATCGCAGGAGTTCTCCTCGACCCAAAAGTAAAGCGTGCATATGGCATTACAATTCTTCAACGTCCATGAAAGACGACATTTGGTAATAGCATCATGGGGGGATCCAAAATCAAGAAAGTAGGTTAACCACGTCTTCCGATGATGGAAAATCTGCTGCTAGGTGAAGACTAAACCACGAACATCGGCACACCTCCATAAGGTTGTGTATGATCATGTCATAGTGTGCATACACTTATCGAACCAACGATTTCATCGAGGTCTCAATTAGTTCGGAGAAAATCAAAGAGCTCTTCATGACATCAAATGTCAGAGGCATCCATTTGATGTTCCGTACACCCTTTTGTACGTTTCTTGTATGCATTCATTCTTTTGCTCAGGATTGTGTGGGCAGTCCCACCGTCTACAAGGCACTCAATTTCTTCACATAACATACCTATCGAACAAGGTACATACGTGAGAAAGAGACATAAACACCGAAGGCAACAATCGAAGGTAACCGTGTATATTGCCACACATATGCCGGTGTACTGAGCACTCGGTAACATTCGGTGGCTGCAAACCGCTAACGCCCATGGCGCACGGTATGGGGCAGTGGGGGGAGCTCGGCAGCTTGTCTCAAGTGCACAACATAAGGTGCACAGAGCTTCGGCAGCTGCTGCATAGAGCTCGGCCCTGGTGCCCAGTACTCCACAGTCGGTGTCCTGTGCACGTCCTCGAGTATTTTGTGCTATGTAGCTCACTTAGTGCTTGTCCTTGATATAAGTTCACAACCATTGGTGATCAGTGCACTGTGCCTTGTGTTCAGTGCTAACATATGGTGCTTAGTGCTCAACACCTAATGCACAGTGCATGATAGTTCATGTGTAGAGCACAAAAGCAACAAACACATAACTATCGACATCTGACAAAAAGATGGTGGCATTCCTCACACAACATGAAACAATTGACACACAATATTGGCAAAAACAATCAAGGGGCAGTAGGTAGCATACAAGATTAGCAACAAGCACGTTAGGCGGCAACATGCGCGTGATTATCGGCAGCTGGCAGCTAGGTGCACATGGGCTCAGCAGCGTGCACGGCAGCTTGTGTAGCGCTCAGTAGCTCCTAGGCAGCGCTCAATAGTTGCATGCCTTTAGCATAAAACAGTGTTGCTCAGCTTCTAATCTCCATTTGAGACTTAGAGCGGCATTCAAGGGTCAATATATAAATGAGCGGCAAATTTCCTCGCTCATGCATACATAACCAAAATGTGGAGACTCGAGAGTAGTCATCTCGCTTTATTGGTTGGAGGTTCAGCGTAGGAAGCAGTGGCTAAATCTTTGATCAAAATCTAGTTCATGCTCGGCAGCTGGGTGCTCAGTGGTTAGAAACTAGCACATAACAGCTATGCAGCACTGGTCCTCTGTAGCTAGGCACTAGGCGCACTACAGCTGGCAGCTGGGCAGCTTGTGCTCTGCAGCGTGGCGGTGGTGCTCTGCAGCTAGACTCTGGGCATCCTACACTGGTAGCAGATTCTCCTACCATATTCTCAACGGGACTTCTACCTAGAGAAATGTGCTAACGTTGATCAAACACAACACGGGTTCAATGAATGAGTTTATTCTCTAATTCTGAACTCTCTTTAATAGCATAACACAAACAAACATTGGATACCTCACAACGTGGACCTAAAAACATCTTTGGTGCATGGTGCACGACCACTAGTGCTTGTCACTTGGCAGCTAGTGCTCGGCAGCTGCCCTAGGCAGGGCTCTGTATCAATTGGTAGTCAGCGCTCGACAGTGCATAGCAATTAGTGAGCAAGGCTTCGGTAGCTGGTAGCCATGTGCACATATAGTGCTTGGCAGCAGCGCACGGGTGCACATGCGGTGCCCGACAGTAGCGCACGACAGCGCCTGGGCAGGTGCACATACAGTGCCTGGCAGCAGTGCATGCGTGCACAGGGGAAAGCCCTGTCAGCAGCGTGCACGCTCACAGAGGCAGGTGCACATATGGTGCCCGGCACTAGCGCACACGTGCACAAGGGCAAGCCCTAGCAACAACGTGCACGCGCACAGAGGTAGGCCCTTGCAACAGTGCTCAGCAGGTGCACGCGGCAGCACAACATCTAGTAGGTGCATGCGGCAGCACAACGGTCAGTAGGTGCGCGCGCTAAAGCACATCACTCAGCATAGCGCTCGGCAGCTGTGCACGTGCTAGAGCACAATGCTCGGCAGCAGCGCACATCGAGCAGCATGTGGGGTAGTGGTGCCGGTAGCCAAATGCACATGTTTTAACCTTTTTGACTTGCTTTTCCGGTTAACGACTCTTTGCTTATTTATCGGAAGTCCGACTTAACTTCCGAACTTTCCTTAATCATTTCAATTTGACGTTAAGGTGTCACATAATAATTCATTGAATTACTATGGACACCCAACGTGTCACATTAACCAATTTATTTACCAAGAGTAGATACATCGATTTACGTGAAACACCCATTTTACATAAAAAGGTCAACTTGACATTTCTAGAATTTCAGTTATCATTTTTCCGATAACAATTTAACACTTTACCAATTTTGTCGAACTTCAATTCTTTACTAAGCCGTTTTTCTGAAAATGGAGCTTTCTTAAAATGGAAACTTTCCCAAATTAGTAGGTTCCCAACAATAGAAAGTTTCCTAAAATGGAAAGGTTAGTTTCTGTTTTAGTACGTTTCCTTAAACGTAATTTATGACTATGACTCCTAAACTCAGTTAAACGAAAACACATTAAACTTCTTAAAGAGTCGAAGACTACCTCTCGGCATTTCTGCCAGATTCACTGCCCCGTCGGAATCCTTTACCGGATTCCGGTCAACTTGCCTGAATTTCGGTAGAGTTTCTCTCGTTTCTTTGTCTCCAAGTTATGACAAACATGCAATCAAAACAGATTCAAATCAACACCAACAACAACAACAGCAAAATCAACAACACTAGCAAAACAACAATACCCAGGAGGTTTGAGGTTGCCTTCTGCAGTTCTAAACTTCGAACCCAGAAGCTCCTGAATAGCCTCCACACTGCCTCAGTCACCTCATCCACCAATTCAGCTCCTCCCTACGTACACCCCTCCAGCTGGACCGCCTCTGCCTCCCACAACCTCGACTCAGTCTCAGAAGTCCACCAGAAGCCTAAGAACACGGCCAGCGGAGGAAAAACCCGAAACCCAGGAAAAGGCAGAAAAATGGATAACTGAATTAGGACTCGGATCGATCAAGAAAATGGCAAGGAAAGGAAGAGGAAGAAGAGAGAAGAAGAACCCTACCTTTCACTGCCTTCGCCGTCGCCTGAGCTTACCAAAATTGGTGAAGTATGCCGCCTGATCTCGCCGTTAAGCTCCCTCCATAGTGGACGACAAGACAATTCAGGGACTGGGCTAGATAGAGGAGGAAGATATGAAGCTTTTGGAGGTGGTCCGCCGGCCTGCGGGCGGAAGACAGCGGAGGTAGAGAGAGAGCTCGAGGGAGCTCTGTTGACCGAAATGGGAGGTTTGATTAACCACTGTTGGGCGGAGTCACACGGCTTAAACCTCAGTAACTCGTCAATAACCACGGTAAAATCGTGCAGGATCTCACATGATTAACCACTATTCATATCTCCGAATGCGGATAAAGAAAATCCGTGATCACTCATAATTATGAATAATAACCTTTTTAAATACGGGGTATTAAAGTAACCACCTGTAATAATAATTTTGGGACTAGGGTGTGACAATACCTCTATGACCGCTCGACAAAATTTTTCAATCATCTAATAGTAGTAGACTCACCTATTTTCAAATAGTCGTCAAGAGCATCAGCAAGTACACCATATGCAAGCATTCGAAAAGCGGCTGTTATCTTTTGTAAGGTTGACAAACCTAGCTTTCCAACACCATCGCGTTATTGCACAAAAAACATGTCATGATCTTTCACAGCATCTGTAATCCGATGAAATAAAGTTTTACTCATTCGAAAGCGTCTTCGAAATTTTTCATCACCATGTATTGGACACTCTGCAAAATAATGCCTCCATAAATTGTATGCAGCTTCTTCTCGGGGTCGATTCACCTCTAGATGGCCCGGCATTGCACCACAATATTTTGATTGAGCATCATCATCTTCATCGTCAATAATGTCTGACACGAGAATGTTATTATTAGCATACATACAAAGTAGCAAATCTTGCTCTTCATCATATGCTGCCATGACTTGATGAAAATAACCATCGGTTTCAATTGATGAAATAGAAGATAATGAGAACTGAGAAGGGTTCATTGTTGAGCAATAGAAAATGGAGCAGTATTTTTTTTCTTCTTCTAACATTATGGATCTTGAATTACATGTTAGTAGTGAAATGATTATTATATAGAAATCAAAAGGAATTCATTGTGATACTATCAGCAAACCTTTGTCAAATTGGTCAAGATTGTGGTTTTCTATTATCAATTTTCATATTTTCCAAAGCTTGAAGAAGTGGTCTTCCTCTCTTTTTTTGGAACGGAGAAGTCTATTCCATTGTCTTCAACAAAGTTTGAGTGTATACTAAACTTGATAGTTTATATAGTCAAAAAGATTTGGGAGTGGTGGAAATGAGATGCTAGTTTAACTGACCAGAGAGGATACTAGCTTAATTTGTTAGCTTAATTGCAAACTTCCTTAATTTGACCCAAATGTATGCTAACTTCATAAAAATTGATTATCATAAAATTGATTGATGCTAATTTTCTTAATTTGACAAAAATGTATGCTAACTTCATAAAATCATAATATGATCGATGCTAACTGCCTAAATTTGACCAAAATTTATCTAACTTCATAAAAGTTTAATACTGATTGATGCTAACTTTCTTAAATTGACCAAAATGTATGCTAACTTCATAAAATCAGAACATGATCGATGCTAACTTCCTTGATTTGACCAAAATGTATGCTAACTTCATAAAATTGATTGATGCTAACTTCCAGACTTTGATCAAAATGTATGTACAACATCTATAATTTTGGTGTTACTATGATTTATTATATAACTATATATACGTTCTACAAGTTTTTCTCATATAAGAATCTATATTCTTCTTCTTCTTTGCTTTCAATTTTCCAAAAAAAAATGAGTCTTCATTCTTCTTCAACGAATGCTCCTAAGGGAAAAAACTTTTCTGTTGAAGAGGACCAGCTTTTGTGTCGCTTATATCTTGATGTTAGTCAAGATCTAATCTATGATGTTAATAAAAAAAAGTTAAGATGTGGGAAAGAATAGCTACTTTGTGGAATCAGCAAAAGGCGCATCAATATGAAATACGAAGCTCAACATCTCTCCAAAGTCGGTTTTCTGATTTGTCATACGCAATAAGCAAATTTCTTGGGTGGGTTCGTCAAATAGAGAGTGACAATCCCAGCAGTGTTAACGAACTTGATATAGTAAGAATTGGTTCAATTTAAATTACATTTATCTATGTTATATTACATTATTGTGTATTATAACTTTATTTATGTTGTTAGATTAAAAGGGCAGAGAAATCATTGTGGGAGGATACCAGCTACAAAAAAATCAAAGAAATTTTAATTTGATCATGTGTGGGAGATTCTCAAGTATGCCGAAAAATGGACTGACAATGCCGCTTTGGTACCCCAAAGAAGGAGAAATTCATTGGAAGGTGGTGAATCGAGCTCTCGCACATCTAAGTCGTCAGGTACACCATCATTTAATGTCGATTTGAATGCCGATGTTGGTGAAGATAAACAAGAATATTTCAATGAAGAGTTATTATCATCTTATAGATCAATTGGATCAACGAAGGCAAAATTGAAAAGGAAAGAGGGAAATGAAAAGAATAAACTTGACAAGCAAGATCTTGAAGAAAACCGGCGACTAAAGGAGTTGTTAGAAAAAAAACATGTCTGATAGATCTATATTTGCTACAAAACATGAGCAATATAAGACAACGAAATTAGAGGTCCAACACCAACATGAAGAGAACAAGATTATGCTCATGAAATTGGATTCAATATCGGATTCGAAAGATCGTGAGTACTTTGAAATGAGAAAAATGAAATTAGGCAACGAAGAGCTCTTGGATCCGAACAACAACAACCATCGATGATGTTTGGCTATGGCGATTCCGGTCCCTTCAACCCGTTCCAAGATGACACAAAAGCTAAATTTAAAACTAGAGGCTTCGCTAATTCAAGTTAATATGGATCAAGAAGTGAGTATGGAGAACCGCCAAATTATGGAAGAATTGGTGACTATGGAGGAATGAGATTTTATGGATATGGAGACGGTGGAGATTATGGAGAAAGCTATGATACCGGAACAAGCAATGAAAATAGAGTAACTTCTTAATACAACCGAAGTGGTGGAAAATCGTATTAATATTTTTATTCATAATAATATTGGTGTCTAAGTAGTCTACAATTTTCTCTTGTTAGTATTGGTCATGTTTCTTATTGTAGTTTTGTTAAGTATGTACGTTTTTTTTTCAATAATCATGTTTTTATTAATCAAATAAATAATCGTATGAATGATTCTATCAAAATATATTCAATATTGGGCTCATATGAAAGATCTCGTCTGTGGGACCCCGCACGTTTGAACCGTGGTTAATGGCGAGTTACTGAGGTTTAAGTCGCATTCGGTAACTTCGCGAGTTAACTACCACGCTCATTTTCAAGTTTTTCAAAGTTATCCAAATACCTGATTTAATGACTCGATGTCATAGTACGTGTCGACACGAGTCTCCCGGTATTTTCAGATTATTTTTCGGAGCTTCTGTTTATTTTCTATGAATTTTCGAAGTTTCCGGTAACTTTTAATTATCACTCCGGTAAATTAGTTTTTACCATTTACCCTTTTACTTTTCACCATCTTTAAATCTGAACCGTCAGATCTTTTCAAGATTGAATCTCAGCCGTCCATTTTTCTATAAATAGGGGATCAGTTTTGACTCGGTCAAAACCAACCCAACTCGGTCAACCGAGCTCTCCCCGAGCTCTCGCCTCCTCCCTGTTCTCCGCCCGGCGCCGGCGACTCCGGCCACCCCAGGGCGGCGGACCAGCTTCATTCTCTCCCTCTTCTCCTCCTCTACCTGACCCAACCTTCGGAATCTCCAAGCATCCACCGTGCAAGGAGATCGAAGTTCACTGGCTCGGCGGTCAACGATCGATTTCCGGCGAACCAGGCGGCGGTTCGGCGCGTGATAGGTACTGCTCTTCTTCTCTTCTCTTCCTCTTCCTTCTCCTTAGTCTTGATCATTCGATCGGAGCCTTAACAGAAACCTCCAATTTCACTGTTACTGTTTCGGGTTTTCTGGGTTTCAAGGTTAGCAACTCCGGCGACCTATTCTTGGTGTTCTGGCGAGTCTTGGACACCTGTGTGATGCTTGGGAGGAGCTTGGAGGCAGCTGGTGGAGTTTTGGACCGAGGCAGTGAGCTGCTCGGTGTGCTGCAGCTGTGGAGGAGCAGCTGGGCTAGGTTCAGCGTGGCTCAAAGGGTGGAGTCCGACATGGAGAAGGCTGAGAAGCTGTTCGATCTTGGACTGGAGCAGAGACACAGAGGGTAAGGATTTTCCCTCTTGAAACTGTGTAATTCTGTTTAAGATGTGTTGCTGTGTTGTTGATCTGTTGTAATTGGATGTTTTCCTTACATGTTGTCGTAACTTGGTAAACGAGGAAAACGAGGAGGTTATGACGAATTTCCGGTAAGTTACCGGAATCCGGTGACGATTCCGGCGATGCAGTTAAATCGGCAGAAACGTCGAGAGGTAGTCTTCGACTCCTTAAGATTGTGTTGTTTCCGTTTAGTCGGGTTAAGTGTCGTAATTGGAAATTACGTATAAGGAAACGTATAAAAACGGAAACTAACCATTTTGGGAAACTTTCTAAGTTTGAAAACCTGCTAAATTGGGAAACTTTCCATTTTGGGAAAGTTTCCATTAAAGGAAAGTCTCCATTTTGGGAAAGTTACATTTTCAGAAAAATGGTTAAAGAATGGAAGTTCAACGAAGTTTAACACAGCTTGGTTAAATTGGTAAAGTGTTGAATTGTTATCGAGAAATGATAACTGAAATTTCTGGAAAATGTTAAGTTGACCATGTTAAGTAAAGTTGGTGTTTCACGTAAATCGGTAAATCGACTCTTGGTAAATAAATTGATTAATGTGACACGTTGGGTGTCCATAGTAATTCAACGAATTATTATGTGACACCCTAACGTCAAGTTAAAGTGGTTAAGGAAAGTTCAGAAGTTTAGTCGGACTTCCGGTAAATGAGTAAAGAGTCGATAACCGGAAAAGAAAGTCAAAAAGGTTAAAGTGCCATAAAAGGAAATTGGTTGGTCAACTTAGTCAATGTGGTCATTTCTGGTCAAACCAGGAATGCTGAGGTCTGTTGACTATTATTACATCTTGGTTGCTAAGCTACTTTAATTCTGCAGTGATTTTTGGACGAGGTAGCTTACGCGGTGACCTCGGTTCACCGAGGCAGCTCTTGGAAGCTTGGAGCTTGCGTATGGAACGGCAATTCCAAGTAGGGAATCTGAACCCCCTTGGTAGTGGTTTTATATATGTATAAGAAAGTGCATGATTTTGTGTATGCTCATGGTCGATGCCTCGGGAAAGTTTTCTGTATATTAAATGATTTATGATTGGGCCAAGAAAACCCGAGGCTAGACGTAAAGGATTTTTATACGTCAATGTGAGTTGTGTGGAGCACCGTTGTCCTGATTTCCGGTGCGTGACCTGAGAGTGACGGGACCTAGTATCTAGTACTTCCGCGGTGTCGAGACCGTGAACCTCCGGAGGGTGGTGCCTTGTTTATTTTATTTTCCCGCTTACGCTCGTCTCGCACAGAGTTAAGCGAGTCGTAAGTGCGGTGTGTTGTTTATGGGTACTGCAGTAAATGGACACTCTCGCTACTCTGCGTTTTCAAGCGCTTAGGTAGTTGGCCCCGGTTTGCTGTGAAGACAAGCCCTGGATTCGGTCACTGAGATTCGAAAGTCCTGCAGGCTGTACTTGTACATTGAGCGCTCTGGGCCCCTATGTTTTAGCATACTGCACTGTTTTCCTAAAGGATATAAAATGATGGTTTTTGTGTGCCAAGGATTTTATAAATGGTTTCATTACGAGCTCAAATCTATATGTATATATACGGTTTTTGGTTTTCAAACCTATCATTGGTGGGCCTACGTGAGCACGCGAGGACGACGCTCACCCCTACAACAGATTGTTTGCAGGTACTGTGACGGGAAAGATAGAGAGAGCTATGTGTGGAGCTTCATTCATTTCTCGATGTTTGGTCCAAGTGTACTCCCTATTCCGGTTTTACCCTTTGAGTCATTTACCAGAGCTTTCTACATAAACAGTAAAGGTGTCATCCCGATTTGTTAACCATGTTGTATATTTTTATTGTTGTCGCTAAAGTTTTAAATTGTCCCCTTTATCTTTACCACCTTCCACGAAATTAGAAAAACTCTGATGATTGTTTTAAGAATTTCATGTGGTGCCACTCAAAGTATTTAAAGTTTAATTTTTATTTTACTCACTAAAAAGCCTACGACTTTAGGTTAATAAGTTGTTGGCACGTCCTTCGGACGTGTTGACTTCTTATTGACTTAAATTCGTGGCTATTGTAGTTTACCCCCAGGGGTGCTACATCGTCGATGTCTTCATGATAGTAAAAAAAATTGATAGAATTCAGATTTTAATTATGTAGTTGTGAGGTATTAAAAGTTTTTTAGTTAAAATTAAAAAGGGATAGGAGATGGAATAAATAGTAGATAAGAGGGAAATTCAGTAAATAAACTAATTTTAAATAAAAAAATAGTTTTACCTTACTGAAATGGTAAGTCAAATTTGGTTTATTCAATAGCTCAAACCAAATTTTTTATCTTAGAAATTATGATTTAACCTATAATGAAAGTGATCGTAAGTCAAATTTAGCTTCTTAACTTAAGGTAGGAGGTAAGGAGATAAGAATAATTTCTTTTTATTTGTTTTGTTTTCTAATACAGTTTATATGAGATCTGATTTTGGAGAGAGATAAAAGTGTGAGGAGAGGAATAAACCTAAAACAAATGCGTCATGACCGTAGATATGAATTGGACGGTTGGGACTATCTAATGAGGCAATATGAGCACACAGAGAGGATCCGAGTCCAGGAAATATTAATAGCAAAAAGTTGCCTCCGTCTCTCTCTCTCTCAAATTTCTAGGGTTTACGCCAACCACAACTCCAGCCCCAATTCATCTACGATTCGGGTCCCTAGGATCCAATTGATTAGGTTCGGCTAGGGTTTTCACATTGGATGGGTACTGAGAGGAAGAGGAAGGTGAGCTTGTTCGACGTGGTAGACGAGACCGCAATAGCGGCTGCAAAGATGAACAAATTGAACGGCGGCGGCGGCGGAATGAATCAGAATCTGATGAGCAGTGTGATCAATCGGTGGACCGGAAAGCCGTACTCGCAAAGGTACTATGAGATCCTTGAGAAGAGGAAGACTTTGCCTGTTTGGCACCAGAAGGAGGAGTTCTTTCAGGCCCTCAATAAAAGCCAGTCGCTAATTTTGGTTGGTGAGACTGGTAGTGGTAAAACCACTCAGGTTTGTTTCTGCAAAACTCCGTATTTTTTTTTAATTTGTATAATTTTCTCTATAGATTTGTTCAGATAGTTTGCTTGAGGATCTGATTACGATTATGCACAGAAACTGTAAAAATAATGACCCTTTTATTTTCTGTTTTTCCCAAATAATCGCTGCTAGTTGCCTTTTTAAGTGTATTCGTTTCAAAACATTATGAACCTTGTAGTTGGAAGTTAAAAGTTAACTCAAAGCAGAAGATAAAATTGGTTTATAGATTGTTTGAAATCACTTTAGGTTTTTTTTCGGGTCTCTTATGTTACTTCTGGTTTTACCCTCTCCAAGGCCAAGGTCTAGCTAGTGATTTGCTGTTAAACGTTAGGATTTGTCCTGCTTCTGCTTCACCGGCCCTATGGAATCTATTGATCAAACAACAATTTGTGCCACATTGTTACACTGGCCCTATGCTTACATAGGAGTTGATTTTGTAGCAATTTTTTTTGCTTGGATAGAAGAATCCTTGATTTTGTCACTGTCTTATGTTAGATATAAATATTTTCAGTGGTGCGATTGGACTCATAAGGGCATTGCTTAATTTGCATGAATCTTATTACACATTGGTTGTGGGAATGTTTACTTTAAATGTGCGTTCTGTTGGTTAGAGATCATGTGTATGTATTCCATTGGTTTTATGAGCAGAAGCTGTAGTTTTGGGAGGTAGAGCGTAAAGTGGTTTCATTTGAGCATGTAAATTGATTGTGTTTCTGTTTTACAGATTCCTCAATTTGTTTTGGAAGCTGTTGATCCGGCTTCAGATAAAAGCAGGAAGATGGTTGCATGTACCCAGCCTCGTAGGGTGGCTGCAATGTCAGTCTCTCGCCGTGTTGCTGAAGAGATGGATGTTACCATTGGGGAAGAGGTTGGTTATAGCATTCGTTTTGAAGACTGCAGTAGTGCCAGAACTGTATTGAAGTATGTTATACTTATGTTTTTAATAACCGTCTCTTTTACAGAATTTTAGGTGATAGGTAAAGATGATATTACTTATACTCGCATTATTTTTCTGTTCCAGGTATCTGACAGATGGTATGCTTTTACGAGAAGCGATGACAGATCCCCTATTGGAACGATACAGTGTAATAATTCTTGATGAGGCTCATGAGAGGACTTTAGCAACAGATGTTCTGTTTGGTCTGTTGAAGGAAGTACTGAAAAATAGACCTGATTTGAAGCTGGTTGTTATGAGTGCTACACTTGAGGCTGAGAAGTTTCAGGGTTATTTCAATGGTGCACCACTAATGAAGGTTCCGGGCAGGCTTCATCCTGTTGAAATTTTTTACACTGAGGAACCTGAGAGGGACTACCTGGAGGCAGCCATTAGAACTGTTGTACAGATTCATATGTATGAGACTCCTGGAGATATACTCGTTTTTTTAACCGGAGAAGAGGAGATAGAAGATGCATGCCGCAAAATCAACAAAGAAATTTCAAATTTGGGTGATCAGGTTGGTCCTGTGAAAGTAGTGCCCCTGTATTCAACTCTCCCTCCAGCTATGCAGCAGAAAATATTTGATGCTGCTCCTCCCGCAATTGAAGGCGGTCCTGCAGGAAGGAAAATTGTGGTGTCAACTAATATTGCAGAAACTTCTCTGACCATAGACGGGATCGTGTATGTTATTGATCCAGGTTTTTCAAAACAGAAAGTTTATAACCCCCGAGTGCGTGTCGAATCCTTGTTGGTATCTCCAATTTCTAAGGCTAGTGCACATCAGAGGTCAGGGCGTGCTGGAAGAACTCAGCCAGGCAAATGTTTCCGACTTTATACTGAGAAAAGTTTCCATAATGATCTTGTACCGCAGACATATCCAGAAATTCTGAGATCAAATCTTGCAAATACAGTGCTTACTTTGAAGAAACTAGGAATAGATGATTTGGTTCATTTTGATTTTATGGATCCTCCTGCTCCAGAGACATTAATGAGAGCACTTGAGGTTTTGAATTATTTGGGTGCATTGGATGATGATGGTAACTTGACCAAGCTGGGTGAGATAATGAGCGAGTTCCCCTTGGATCCTCAGATGTCCAAGATGCTTGTTGTGAGCTCCGAGTTCAACTGCTCAAATGAGATTTTGTCAATTTCCGCCATGCTTTCAGGTACTTCTCAATTTTTTTTCCTTATTTGTTTCATGTCGTGTCTGTTTTGTTTATTTTCTACGTTTAAAGTGGATAAGGTCTAGCGGCACCGTTCTTGATGCATGCTTGTTGATATGCGCAGACACATGTCTGCGCTCATGAGGTCTTAACTACGGCATCTGCGTGCATATATGCATGTGTTGAAAATAGTTGTGTGTCAAATTAGGTTGTCATCAGCTACCGTCTTGTCTGGGTTCCATGTCCCCGGTTGGCATGCACCTATGGATTTTTAAGCAAGTGCTGATGCAGATAGTTGCAGTTTCTCAGTATTATCTCATGAAGCAAATGGTGTGGTCTCACCTCTATGCATCTGCTAACGTTCCATGGGCCTCCTTCTGTGATAACCACTTTATTTCTTAGTACCCAATTGCTTTGTCCGGCCTAGGGAGGCTCAAAAAGCTGCTGATGAAGCAAAAGCTAGGTTTGGACACGTTGATGGAGATCATCTCACACTGCTGAATGTGTATCATGCATACAAGCAAAACAGTAAGTATATCCATCTGATTCTATATGGATCGGTCTGTAAGTTTTCTGGTGTTTATTGGTTTAACAATCTTGTGTGTTAATGGATGTAGATGAGGATCCATCATGGTGCTATGAGAACTTTGTCAATCAGAGGGCATTGAAGTCTGCGGACAATGTTAGACAGCAGCTAGTGCGCATTATGACTCGGTTTAATCTCAAGCTTTGCAGTACTGATTTTAAGAGTCGAGACTACTACATCAACATTAGAAAGGCTATGCTTGCCGGGTACTTCATGCAGGTGGCTCATCTGGAACGCACTGGTCACTACCTTACTGTGAAGGATAACCAAGTATGCATATGTTTTGTCTTTTGATTTGAATATGATTATAATATTTATTCAACTGGAGATGTTTACATTGTCCACCTACTCTGTATGAATTCTTTTTCTTCAGGTTGTACATTTGCATCCATCAAATTGCTTGGATCACAAGCCGGAGTGGGTGATTTACAATGAGTATGTCTTAACAAGTAGGAATTTTATCCGCACAGTGACAGATATTCGTGGTGAATGGTTAGTCTCTCTATCTCAGTATATATAATATATATTATATGTACCTCTCTCTTGCTACACGTCTCTTCTCTCTTTTCTTGAGGTATTTACCTACTCTAATCTACTAATTTTACTGTTTACAGGCTAGTCGATATAGCACCTCACTACTATGATTTGGCCAACTTTCCCCAGTGTGAGGCTAAGCGAGTTCTTGAGAAGCTTTACAGGAAGCGGGATGACAAGGATGATAACAGAAACAGAAAATGAAGTGTTTATCCATATTTCTATGCCTCTGCAAGTAAAAATGGAAAGCAGTGAGAGCCGGTCTACATACTTTACATTATGATGCTTATCAAGCATTTTGTCTCAGCAGCTCAATAGCTGAAAGGCTTAGCAATGTTTCTGTACCATCTTCCGACGTTATTGAGTACTAGTTAGTAGTGTATCATTTTGTATTCGAGTATTTGATTCCATCTTTATGCACTGGTGTCCAAGATCTAGTAGGAAGTTATAATTTATAAAAAGATTGAACCATGACTGCTTTTGTTTTTTTTTTTCAATGCTAAATGTTCCTGACTTGCAAGAAATGCTTTCTGATGTGAAATAGGGTGTCAAAACTCTGACCAACAAAATGATATAAAGTTATTAATGTGATACCTCAATTTTTATTTTGGTATCAATAAGAACATAAGGAATATTCTATTAATATTAGAAAATTATCAAGTTAACTTTATTGTTTTTTTTGTTATTTTTCTTTTAAAAATTTGTTTATACTTGGATGGTGGACATGAAATTATGAATTTGTTTATTTGACATATTGTGTGTGTATATATATATATATATATGTATATATATTAAAAAAATTAAATAAACTCACACCTTACATGTGTCGTCGGGTTTGAACATGATTTTAAAATTATCAGTTAACTACCTTAACCAAGCAAGTCATAGTTCACTGACACATACTGCAAATATAAACTCATTCTTATTACTCAAAGGTAAAAAATTCTTTTTCTTCATCAATAACAAATTTAATAGCTACTAGACTTGATCTCTTAGCATGTGTTAACATATAGTACAAGGAATTGCAAGAAGAAAGAAGAAAATTAAAATACTACACATATATCATTCCCAGAAGTACAAAAAACTACTGGCATATTATTTTCAGGATTCAACGAAGGGTATACGAAACAAGGGAAAACATTGAGATTTTCCAGGAAATTTTTGAACAATATCAAATTCCTCTAAAATTTTTGAACAACGGTTAGATCCGCCTTAGTTGGTATCAGAGCTTGCTTAGCTCAAAAGCATGTATGCCACAAAGTTGGCTTCTCTCTACCAACACGAGAGAATCTAAGCTTAAAGATTACTAGTCCTTTTGTAGTAAAGTGACAAATAAACAAACGGGCTTAAAGAGAAACTGCCTCACCAACGACCATTGACGTCATTACTAAACGGGCTTTAACACATCTAGGAGCTTGTGGGCCACTAGGTGGTTCTAGGAAGACCTGCCCCTCAGGACTAGATTTAACAGTAGACAAGGTCCCTGCAGAATCACTTATGATCGATGGCTACTTCTTGGTCAACTAGTTATTCCTCATCCGAATGAATGTCAACTCCGTCCACTTCAATAGGTGTAGATCTTCCCAAAATCAGTGAGCCCCCTTCACCCTTTCTCCCTGGCTTTCTGACCTTGGCCAGTTTTCACCCTCTACAGGGGCGGCCGCTTTGTGTTTCTTCCCTTTCCTAGCAGGGACACTCGACCCTTTTCACCTACTTTTCTTTTATTCACATGGCCTCCCTTTTTACGCTGTTCTCTCTCAATCTCTTCGAGTTTGACAGCAACAATCTCTTTAGTAGAAGTGACCCCAATGTGACCATTGCTTCTAGGCAGGACCTATAGTCCGGGCTACCGCCAACGGCATCTGCTGCCATCTGCTTATTCAAAGCCTTGATTATTGCCTTATCAGAGACAAAACTCTCTCTGCACAAAAAACAAGCATTAACGATGCAAGCATAATAGCAAAACAAAAAATCATCAAGTCGAATCTCAAAACTTGGGGCTCAGATCAGTGCACGAGTGAAAAGAGCCTCAGTGGAGCATGCTCTTAGAAAAGACAACGGTCCATGTTTTCTAACAATCAGAAAGACCTTCAGAGCCTTGGGATCAGCCTATGTGCGCTAGCCCTCAACGACTTAGTTAATACATGGGAAAGAAGCAAAGTTAGCAGGATTACAACTACAGAGAAATAAAATTCTCTCTAAGAAAACTTAGTAGGAGCACCAAATTTCAGAGGAACGGGTTTAGTGGCTGGATATTCCAGATCAAGATTCTTCTCAAATGCTTAACCAATGAAAAACATTTCATTCCTTCACCCCTGTGACAGATGATCCACCATCTCCAAACAACGAGCGACCAATAATTGTCGCGCTAGCCATCATAGTCCCCGAGTTATTAGTCCTGATAGTTGAAAAAAACATTGAACAAATCCAAATAGCAAGCTAAGGATGGAATACCCCTCCTGTAAACATCCCAGACGAGACATACATCTACCATGCTCCACAGCAAGTACATGGCCATCTGCGCGAATGACACGCTGATACCATAGATCAAGAAATGCACCGCTGGGTGCAAAGGGAACGAAATCCCATACTTCAACTAGGTCAGGTATAAAGGTACCCACTCACAGTTGGGCACCACAATGTTGTCATCCTTAAACAAAACATCAATAGGCATTGCCTTCGGAATGCAGAAATTCTTTTTCGTCATGGCCAACTCATTCCGCCCGAGCTCGCCCGGCGCATATGCAACATCGTATTCTTGGTTATCATAAGTAAAATTTGTTAGGTCCTCTGCAGGCTTGGGAGTACAGGGCAGCTGGGGCCCTTCAGGATTGGTGTCAAGGGTTGGCGGTATTTCGCTGGTAGGAGTAGGGTCATTCGCACGAGCTATTACTTCCAAAATAGCAGTGATGTGAACAATATAAACACCAGGTTATTCCAACCCAAAACAAAATTCTAACAAAAAGGTCATGCCTTGTGTTAAAATCACCCACTGCGGATACACGCCAGTGACATTATCCACCTCATCATCCGATGACAACCACTCGCTGAGGTGTTGCATGTAGACACATATGTCTAAATGACACATATCTGCTGTGCTATAACCGACTATAAGGACTAAATCCATTACAACTGAGATATGTAACAGGTAGATGGCATGGTCAGCTATTATTAATCATGATCAGCCACCCGAACGGAGCAACGACGCGCCCTCAAGCATAGTCCGGACATTCCATTTGGGAAAGCAATGGGCAGAGTCCTACATCGGACAATAAGTGGGAGTCTCTTCGAGCAGAATATAAATATTAACTCTCTCTCTTCATTTACTACCAACTTCCTTTATCCCTAGTAAGAATTAGATAAAGGGACATCAATCCAACAGAACTGAGGTGCTATAAAGAAGGGGACAATGGAGCACAATGGATGAGGGGGTTGACAGAAATAGAACATAGATTGACTGATCAAGAGGCGTCCGGAAGAGCCGCTCCCCTCTTCATCGCTCGATCAGGACCATTCACCAGAAGAATTCGCCATTAAAATCGGCTAGCAAATGTCAAAAGTCTAAAATTGCCTACTTATAAAGGAAAAAAACTGTCACTTTGCTCATATGGATGGATTCAGGAAAGTCACCAGTGGAAGAAAATATGACGATGCCACCTTATGTTAGCTGTTCTGTGAAACGTTGGAAGAGAAAACCATGACTTTGTTCTTCGAACAACCCACCAATTCAGTAGATTTCTTTGATAACATGACTCACGTCTTCTTCACTAGGTTCATACTAAATGTTGTAGGAGAGCATAGGGCGAACCAATTATTCCAAGTGAAACAGTCGAAAGGAGAGATACTTCACTCCTTCGTCATACGCTGGCATGCAGCGACATCCAAATGTCAAGACTTCAGCAAAACGCTGGACCTGATAGCATTTACAGAGGGGCTCCTAAAAGGAAAATACCTCTACCGATTGAACAAAAAATTCAGAGACGCTAGATATGATGAAGTCCTGGAAAATGTCGTAGAAACGACCCAGGTAGAGTACGCCACTTGCGGCGAAAGAGAGAAGAGCCCATTCTGACCTATTACTCACAAAAGCAATGTTGTCGCCCCTAAAACTCAGGCTCCTATAGAGGCATATGTGCCGCGGAATCATAAGCCTTGTAGAGAGTGGTAAGGAATGAAAATTGAAAAGCGTCATAAAGCCACTCCATGGTTGGGGTTAGATGAGGAATAATGCAAGAAAGTAGGAGATCCACGCCATTACAACTGGCAGGTATGATGAAGCCATTGAGAAACACAAACATCAGCTATGTCGCCCTCAATCGATGAAATACTTTGGAAAGCGAAGGGCATACCAAGGATGCAAATATCATGAAGACGCCCACCACACGATAAATAACTGCTAGCTATTGAGGGACCTGATCTACAACATGCAGCGAGATGGGAATTCTGGAGGAAACATCAAGCAAGAACATATAACACCCATAGTGGAAAATGTTGGATTGAGAAGAATCAATATGATCGATGACGAAGCACCCCTCATCAACATGTCTAACATATCCAAAAAGCGAAAATCATCCAAAAATTGTCAATCACATGTCATGTGACATGGCGGTAAAAATGATCAAACAAGGGTATCACCCTATTGAATTCACCGAGGAAGAAGAGCATGGTGTTAGCGGATCATGCGACGACCCCTTCTTTTGTAACATTGTTATCACCAGGGAGTACAACCTGGGTTGTGTGATAATAGACAGCGGTTCAGAAGTCAATGTAATATTCCGCAATTGCCATAAGAAGTTGGAACGTTCAGAGAAAAAACTGATACAAGACCACAAATTGCTGCTCTACTTCTCAGGAGACATTGTGCAACCCATGAGGTCAGACATGACACTAGTGGATTTGCACTCTTAGCCGACGAAATCTACACTATTCCGTCGGTTATGATTTTCTTAGCCAACGGAAACAATTTCGTCGATTAGGAGAAAAAGTTCGTCGACTAAGAACCTCTTAGCCGATGGAATACAATCGTCAAAAATTTTCATCGACTAAGCCCTTCTTAGCCGACGGATCTGTGATCCTGGATATTTCCGTCAGCTAAGAAAGCTCTTAGTCTACTGAAAATTTCGTATTCCGTCGACTATGAAAAAATAATATTTACTTACAAAATTGCACTACGGATATTTTGGTGTCCGATTGACTATTGTGATACCAATCTGGAAGAGGAACAGGTGTACGAGTTAAACTCATTGTTAATGCCATGACATATGCTTTAAGGCTTTAAAATAAAGTTTTTCTACACTTAACACACGAAAACACCCATATCTACATCTATATGAGGAATTTTGGTCAAACCTTCAACATAACAAACTCTCACCATGATGAGACGCAACTGTCCATCTAAAATTTTTGAGACATTTACCCCTCGATTATAGGGCTCTCCATATGGATAAATAATGGTAAATAGTAGACATGTTGTGATTTTGGTCATCAAAATTCACAAACAAAAATACGACCGTAAGATATCATCAATATGTTGAAATATGTCTATGATAAAAAAAATCAACTTGATCCAATAAATTTAAGGGCTTCATCCGGACGGTCAATCCTGTAAGTTAAACCCCTAAATTGCATTGACCACAACTATCGGCACCGAGACTTTACCGAAATAACGTGATTTTTCAACCTTAGACGTATTTCACCATTCCGGTCATATCTTATTTCATGACTTTTTTCGTTTGAAGCTTCTACGTATAGTTTGTTTTTGAAACAGAACATTTACTTAAAACTTAGTAAACAAGTTATACAACATTAGTAGACATGTTGTGATTCTGATGATCAAACTTGAGAAACAAAATCTGACCGTCTGATATGATCATTATGTCAAAATATGTCTATTGGAAAAAATTCAACTTGATTCGACAACATTAAGGGCATGATCCTTACGGTCAATCTCGTAAGTCAAACCCCTTTACGCACGAAAACGGTCATTTGACCGTCTAAAGTACGTATTTTGCTCAGACCTTCAACTGAAAATAGTTTCAAATCGATGATACTCAACCAGTGGTATAAAAATTTTATGAAAAATAACCACTGAAGATAGGGCTACCTCTAGGGAGAAAGAATGGAAAATTGCATTGACTGCAACTATCGGCACTGAGACTTTACCAAAATTACGTGATTTTTCTAATGTAGACGTATTTCACCATTTCGGTCATATCTTATTTCATGACTTTTTTTTCGTTTTAAGCTTCTACGTATAGTTTGTTTTATAAACTGAACATTTACTTAACATTTGGTAAACAAGTTATACAACATTAGTAGACATGTTGTGATTCCGATGATCAAACTTGAGAAAAAAAATCTAACCATTTGATATAATCATTATGTCGAAATATGTCTATAGAAAAAAATTCAACTTGATTCAATAACGTTAAGGGCTTGATCCTTACGGTCAATCCTGTAGGTCATGTTGTGATTCCGATCATCAAAATTTTTAAAAATATCCGACCGTCATATATCATCATTATGTTGAAATATGTGTATGAAAAAAAATAATTCCGTCAGAATTAAATAAAAAATACAAAAAATAATTTTTAACACCTTAGCCGGCGGAATTAAATAATTTCGTCTCTTAAGGTATCGCTTTGTCGACAAAATTATTTAATTCCGTCGGCTAAGGGGTTAAAAAATCAGAACAAATTACCTGCGCAAAAGTTTAGAAAATTTTTCAAACACTTAGCCGACGGAATTATTGAATTCCGTCGGCTAAGAGCTAAAAAATTTCAAAATTTTGAATCCCCGCGCTAAATTTTCAAAAAATTTTCAATTCCGTCGGCTAAGTGTTTGAAAATTTTTCTAAACTTTTGAATCACCGAGCTAAATTTTTGAAAAATTTTCAAAAAAATCAAATTTTTTTCTTTAAATCTTCTCTTCTCCTCTCTCCTCTCTTTACTTATCCAAAATCTCTCATCTCCCACTCCCTCTCCTCTATTGTGTGTGGTGGTGTGGTGTGATGTGGTGGTGGTGGTGTGTGGTGGTGTGGTGTGTGGTGGTGTGGTGTTGGTGGTGTGTGGTGTGGTGTCGTGTTGTGGTGTGTGGTGGTTTGGTGTGTGTGGTGGTGTGTGGAATCGGAATGACCAGTTTCTTGTCTGAGATCGATCGCCGGCGGTGGATTTCCGGTGATCGATCGCCGGTGGTGGATTTCCAGTGATCGATCTCTGTTTTTAAAATTTTTTTAGGTTTACCGACGGAATATTCTGTCAGCTAAGAGTTTTTATTTTTTAATTAAAAAAAAATCCGTCGGCTAAGATGATTATTAATTTTTTTTATTTTAAAATATGTCCGTCTCCTAGGAACTTAACCGACGAAATTATTCTATCGGCTAAGATCCTAGTAGATGGATCTTAGCCGACAGAACTTAGTCGACGGAATTTCTGTCGGCTCAGAGCTTAGGAAACGAAAAAATACTCTTAAGAGACTGAATTTTTCTGTCGGTTAAGAGTGCAAATCCACTAGTGTGATGGTGGTCTAGATAGGAACCGCTCCTTGTACAACCAGGCTGCATTGTGAATTGTCGTGGATTGTTACAGCTCTTGAATTAGATGAAATGCATTATAGCAGGATATAAGCTACTCATGAAGTTCCCTACAACCCATGGTACGAGGATGGTCAGAGGGAGCCATACGGTGGCTAGGAAATATTACATGACCTCCATTCTTAAATCTAAAAAATGAAGAGGAATCTTAGCTGTTACCAAAGGGAAGGAGTGAATCGACAAAGTTGATGACCTAAGAGAGCAGGACAAGAAATACCCCCCAAAACACCAGCTGATCTAGAAACTTCAGTAAAAGTGATATGTATTTCTGAAGAATTTCATGAAAGGATGGTCAACATAGGTGCTTAGCTGGAAACCGTCATTACTGAACAACTAACCCAATTCCTCATAAAAAATGCTTAGTCATACAGCGACATGCCGGACATCTCTAGAGAGGTAATCGAGCATGAAATCTCCATCAAACCGCCGATCCACCTGGTAAAGCAAAAACAACAGGCGTTTGACGAAGAAAAATATGCCGATATGAAGCAAGAAGTGGAGAAACTCCAAGAACGCGAGTTCATTCGCCAAATCCATTATCCCACATGGTTAGCCAATGTAGTAATGATTCAGAAGGTGAATAAGAAGTTGAGAATGTGTGTAGATTAGAAAGATCTCTACAAGGCTTTAGGTGGAGTATCATCCAAGGCTGCAATAGCTGGTTCGATAATCTCCTCCTCCTCACATTCACCATTGATTAACTCATCTTCAATACACTCCACCAAAGCTTTACCATTCCAGACTTCATGTTCCTGCTTAAAGACAGACAACCTCTGATGTAGGAACGCATAAGCCTCTATTTCGTCTTTGCTTAAGCTTGTTATCATTTATGATTGTTGGATTGTGGTACGATGAAGCTAGGCCTGCTGGTATCAGTGCGAGCTTGAACTAGACCCCATCGTGAAAGTTCTGAAAAGGTAACCCCGTACGGATTACCTTTGGCATCTACCCCAACAACCCCAAGAGGGCGCATGTCTCCATATTAATACTTAGAATCTAGCGTACATACAGCTACTGAATATGGTCGATCGTCAGCCTTGACTAGTTTTGGTTGATTTGTCACTAGATTCCACATGAGTAGCTCTTGGTGCATAGAGGATGAAACACAATATGCCCGATGAATCAAATTTCACCGAAGGTGGACAAATTAAAGGGTCAATTAAAAAATTTAGCGACAACAATAAAAACATGTAACAAGATTAATAAATTTAGGAAGACATCTTTACTGTTTATGTTAAATACTCTTGTAAATTACTTGAATGATAAAGTATGTCAAGTGTCTTTGGCTCAGACGAAACACTGAGTAGGAAATGAGGCTTCACACACATAGCTCCCTTTATCTATCCCGTCACAGTATATAGTACCTGCAAACAACCTGTTGTAAGGATGAACGTCGTCCTCGCGTGCTCACATATAGGCCCACCAATAATAGGTTTGAAATCCATAAAACCATATATATATATACATATAGATTTGAGCTCGAAATAAAACTATTTAGAAAATCTTGGCACACAAAATCATCATTTTATATCTTTAGAGAAAAACTATGCAGTATGCTAAAAACAGAGGCCAGAGCGCTCAATGTACAAATACAGCCTGCAGGGCTTCACAAATTTTTGTGACCGAATGCCGGGTTTGTCTGTACTGCAAACTAGGGCCAACTATCTATGCGCCGAAGACGAATAGTAGCGAGAGTGTCTATTTACAGCTAATGCCCAACACATCACTCATAGTACATATGACACTTACGGCTCGTTTAACTCTGTATAAGACGAGCGTAAGCGAAAAAATAAAATAATTAAACAGGGCAATGCCCCTCCGGAGGTTCACGATTATCGACATCGTGGGATTTCCTAGATATTAGGTCCCATCACTTTCAGGTCAAGCATCGGAAATCAGGACAACGGTGCTCAGCATATCATATCATCATATAAAATCATTCTCGTCTAGCCTCAGGTTTTCTTGGCCCAAACATAAATCATTTATCTCATTATATAAATAAAACTTTCCTGAGGCATCGATCATGATCATACAAAAATAATGCACTTTCATATATAGGCAAAACCACTTTCAAAGGGGGATTAATTAGCTTCCCTACCTGGAATTGCCGTTTCTTTCGTAAGCTCCAAACTTCTAGGAACCGCCTCGGTAATCCGAGGTCACCGCGTAAGCTATCTCGTCCAATGTATCACTGTAGAACAGAGTAGCTTAGCAATGAAGAAACAATAACAGTCTGGTTGACCAAAGCATTTCTAGTTTGACCAGAAATGACCACATTGACCAAGTTGACCAACCAATTCCTTTTTATGACACTTTAACCTTTTTGACTTGCTTTCACTAGTAGAAAAAAAATCTTAAGCGACAATCATGTTTCGTCACTTAAGACCGAAAATTCGTCTCTTAAGAGCTTAAGCGACAAATTTTTCATCGCTTAAGTTTCGTCTTATATGACGTGTCTCATAAGTACTTAAGCGACGAAATAATTTATTTTGTCGCTTGAAAGTTTACTAAGCTACAAAACTTGTTTCGGCGCCTATGTGCTAAAGAGACAAATAGTTATCAGCTTGTGCAACAAAAATAGTCGTCACTAAGCATTGTCAAATTTGGAAGAAAAAAAATCTTTTTTATTTCAAATCTTTTTGTTTCTTTTTTCTTTTGTTTCATTTAATTATTTTCCTTTTCTTTTCATTTTTTCCTTTCATTTACTTCTCTCCTCTTCTCACCCAAACACCATTACGGGCCACCATCTCTACCACCTGAGCTCACCACAACCGAAACAGCCACCGCCGACGCCCCTTCAATTGCTTGCCGTGTTCGTACTCGCCAATCCGATGTGATATGAAGGAATGGGAGGACACGAATTCTCAATCTATTCGATTGGAGGGTTAGCTGATTGTTATAAGAATATGTGAATGCTGGAGATATAGCGTGTTCACAATTGGCTTTGACGTCGAGTTATTGAGTAGTTTGATAACGAGTTGTTGCTTGACGTCATGAGGTTCGAACCAGGTGATGGTAACAAACTTTGCTCTCGTTTGGGTTAGCTGTTTCTAGCCAGTGGAAAGATGCGGACAAGCCTATGGGTGGTTATGATCCGGCTTAGGCAACAAGAAGTTGTTGCCAAAGGATGTTTTTAGTACATGATAGAGTTTGTAATCTTTTCGTGGAAAACAGATTTTCACGAGGATTACAGTTGGTGGATCATTGATAGGCAGTGTCGTATTCCACCTCATAAATGGGTTGGAGTATAGTTAGAATTCGGTAATTCGGTATGATCAATGAATTAAGAGAAGATTATTGTGATCAGAGGTAAGATTTCAGACGCTTAAGTGTAAACCTGGAAAGTGTGGTCGGGCGTCAGAAAATGATGGAGTGTTGGAGGTTATCATCCGCGTAGGAAGGAGTGCTATGTTGGATAAATGTGACATGTGACAAGATTACATGAGTTTGTGGGATATGTTGGGTATCCTTGGGGTTATATTGGATGCTTAGTGTCACGTATGTTCATGTTACATGAATAAGTTTATTTTCTTACACCATATGTCAATAGCCTTCCGGATAGTACTGGAATTGGCTTATATGGAGGATCAGTAAGGATGTTGATCGTAAAGAGCAGGTGTGTAGGGTTATGACAATTCTATTTGTGAGGCGACTCAAAAAAGTTCTCAGAAAGTTGATACTTAAGAACAATAATATTATTTTAAGTGGTAGTATTCCCCACTGTGTTGGACTTCGAGTATAGAAATTTCAAGGACGAAATTTTTGTAAGGTGGGGAGAATTGTCACATCCCAATCCTAGAGTTATTTTACGGTTGGTTACTTTGGTCTTCTACCATTTAAAGTAATCGTTTGACTCTATAATGACCGTAAAGTTGACTTTTCGTTAAGTTGAGAATTTGGGAAACTTTCTTCATGAAAGTTGTAGAGGACGTCAATACGAGTTCGAGGACACGTAGCATGCTCAAATCGGAGTTCATATGAAGAAGTTATGGTCAAAAAACAAAAGTTACTATTTATAGTAAGAAGTATAAAAACAGAATTTATAGGAAGTAGAAAGTCAAAAATCAAAACTTACCCAATCACTTTCTCTCCTCTTTCCCGACCGACTTTGCTGCCAGAGCTTCTCTCCGCCACAGCGCCGTCGTTAGGCCACCATAGGCCGTCGTACCAGTCTCAAAATGACCGCCTCTGAGTCTACTTTAATTCTAGGTAACCTTTCGTCCTATCTTGCATTGGTTTAAGAGAAATTTCATGTTGAATGCATAGTGTACAGTGTAGAGTTTTGATCGGATTTCTCCCTCCTCAGGCCACCAATTTGGGAGTTCTTTATATGATTAGAATGAGTTTAAGGAGTACTAATCACCTTTAAATTTTGGTGGATTGATTTGGAGTGTGGATGGAGAATTGAAGATTTGATGTTTAAAATTTTGGGTTTTTTACATTTTCTTCGATTGACCTAGTTAGAAGCCGAATTGGCCTTTGAGTTGAACTAAAAAGTTGTTCCAAATGATGAGACGAAGCAACTGTTAAAATTTGGTGGCAATTGGAGGTCGTCAGAATTTTGGCAAGAAATTCTGCCGGCGGCGGAGCTGGCACCGGTGCTGCCACTTTATGGACAGTTTTTCAAGCCCATTAAATAGTATAAAATGAGAGGAGTCTATGGTTTAAATTTGGTAATTTTTGGAGGAGTTTTGGTTAGGTTTTGGAATTTTTCAAGTTTAGTATTTTTGGCGGATAATAAAATATTATTCCGGGCATCGATTATTGTCGGTTAAGGTTTAAGAAATATTTTAAGGACTCCTATGTTATGAGGAAGGTCGGAGATTTTTGGTTGACAATTTGAGAAGTATAGAGATGATGAGCGAGTTGTACGCTCATAATTGTTTACGCCTAAATTATTTAATTATTATTCTAGCGTCTGGAAAATTAATATTAATTATGGAACATGACGCGAAGAGGCTCATGATGTGGAGACTTCGCTTGAGAGGAATTCGGGTTTTCGTCAGGCTAAGGCCTCAATCTGTGAGTGGACTTTTATTTGGAATTAAAACGCACGCTCTAATTTATTCTACTTTATGATTTATTAAGGGTTAATCTTGTTATGTGTTGTTGAAAGTGTTTGGTCTCATATTAGTATTGTTATGGTTAGTTATTCGAGGTTGTAAGTTTATTGTATCCTTTATTTGAGCATGAGGCCGGGAAAAGAGGGTTCATGCCTTTTCTCGTGGGTTGATCAGATTTTCGAATTTGTTTGTTATGATTGACATTGGTTGTTGGTTTCTTAAATTTATTGTCTAATAGGGTTCTTTATAAGTTCGGATTAGAGTTGTGTAATCATCATCAGGGGGATGATGTAATTCTTATTAATGTTACTTATCGGATACTTATACATATGTGGACCCTCATCTGGATTTGAGACGGTCACTTAGACCTTCATCCGGATTTGAGCTGGTCATGGATATATTGACCCTCATCCAGATTTGAGCCGGTCAAGGATTTATAGACCTTCATCTGGATTCGAGACGGTTATTTAGACCTTCATCCGGATTTGAGCTGGTCATAGACTATGAAGTAAATAAAATGGTTACTAGTAGCCCATGGAGTCTCATAGTATGATGAGACCCCTCCTCCCACTTATTTACTATTATTTAAACCAATGTGTTTCCGTATTGTTATTAACTAATTTGGAAAAACCTATTATAGGGAATGCGTAATGGTTTCTCATAAATTTTTGGGAGAGCATTATTAAAATAAAAAGTTTATTTCAAGTGTTTATTATTTTAGTATCAGATTTTGTTCACTCACTCTAACGTTTTAAATGTTTCTCCCCTAGGCCCTTCGTTTTCAAATGCCCAGTGTTGTAGGGTTCCTAAAAGGAGGTCGCGCGTACTGAAGTCGAGACATAGTCAATTAATCCGATGTCGCAGCAAGATTATTTATGTATCACTTCTGTGTAGATTGCTCTGATTACCCCAATTTAGATAGTTGAATATGTTGTTGAAGCGTAGCTGTGTTTTGAGGAGCAAGATGACTCCAGGAGTTGGGGGTTAATTTAAATTATTCATAGAAGTGCTGAGTTGGTTTGTAGGAAGGATTGTCCATTTCAAGGGGTTTCGGTAAGAAGTTCCCTTAAGATGGTCCTCGCAAGATTTACTTCGGGTTAAAGGGGTTTAACCCGGGGTGGGTCATGATATAGTCATTTTATGAAAGACCTATAATAGTCATTTCCCAAAATATAGAGAATCTTTGTTTACAATCTAGTTGTAACAAATTCACATATCAAAATTTAATTGGCAATAGAGCAAATGGAAAACCACGTTAGACTACCACGTGGTCCTCTAAGAGGATCTAAAAATTTCTATAGGTTGAGGACATTATGAATGCTGATACACAGCCTTAACTGTCAGATTTTTCCACATAATTTATAAAATTATCATATTTTTCTATGGCTGGTCTATGGAAGGCCTCATCATGGGCTGGGCTAGGGCTGACTCGATCCTAAATTTTAGGGCTTATGATAAGGTAGAGCTTGGTCAAAGTCAACAAAATTTAGGGCCGAGTAGGGTAGGGCTGAGGCTTGAATATGTAAACCCTAGCCCACCCTAACGGCCCATTTCGTTAGGGCTAATATGGTCGGCCCTTTAAATAGGGCTAAACAGGGCCGAGATGAGTTTGTTATTTTTTTTCTCATAATTTAGCTTTAGAATTATATGTAATGAACCTTATTTTTTGTGTTATATTTAACATGCATGCATACACATTATACTTAATTTAGACATCTATCTATAAACTAAGTGGTTATACTCATATATCTCACGAACTAATGCTCTAAATTATCAAAATACAATCGTTAATGAACAAAACAAAAAGAAATCAAATGAACAAAGCTAGAAAATCAACTACAAAAGAGAAGATCATCTGTATTGTATCTAAAAAAATAAGAAATATATTAAAACAATACAAAAATAAGAAATTATTATGATCTAAAGGGCGAGCTTTTAGGGTCGGGTCGGGTTCGGCCCTAAAGAGCTCAGTAGGGTAGGGTCGTAGGGTAGAGCCGGGTTTCATTTGCTCAACCCTTACCCTATCTTACTCGCGAAGGGCTAACGCCGGCTCGCCCTAATGGAGGATTGGGTAGGACTTCGGCCCTAAAGGGTAGGACGGGTTAGGAAGGCCAAATGATGAGGCCTACTCTATGGTTTTAAAGATTAAAGTATAATTATTGTAATGAAGGGAAGAACATCAAATCAGGACCTTTACTAGGTAACCTGGATATGTTGTCCTAAGTTAGTCTCTCGACTCTCTTCCAATCACAAATTTATAGACATCTCTTAGCTTGATCCGAGCAACTCTCATAGCAGCCGCCGGTCAGAAGAATCTGAGATCGAAAGACACCTAACGCCATTGTGATGTGAATCGAACGGTCGTCGAGAAGAGCAACTTCCTGTAGCACACTGCTTTTGCACCCGGATTCAGATGTGGAAGGATATATGGTGATGGGTGTAAGGGTATCGGGAACGGAGAACAAGTCGCTCACTTTGATTGCCTGAACACGGTACTGAGACCACCCACGGTAACACTCGCGAGTGCAGATATACAGGGATATATCGTTGATATGCTCAGTCGCCTCCCTGTTCCTCGTGACTAAGAACCTCGATACAAATATATTTGTCCCTCTCTTCCTTCCGAACCCTAAGGCTCGGCCTCCTTAAGGTTGAATTCGTAGCTCCCTGCTTGCGGTAAATCTCAAATTCTTCGTACAGTATGTCTACCAGTGCGGTAAAAGCGAACTTGTAAAGGAATATTAGGGAGATAAAGGTAAAAGACGGTATAAATTGTTATAGGATATTTGATATATGTGTGTCTCTGTGCATGTCTTGTATACGGGCTTTATGTAGTAATCCATGTTGTAATAGTGTTTATAGGTGGAACCTAATATTTCTCCTTTACCGGGTTACAATTCAAGAAATAACACCAAGTGTGGTCGACTGTTAAATGTGCATCGTTTATTATGCTTGAAGTACTGTTTACAGGGTCAAAGCCCAGTCAGATTTGAGAAGTCACTCTGGGTCCTTTGTCAGGGCCCAGGTCATTGTAAAGTTGAGGTAAAGCAAGGGAGTTCATTCCCACATTGGAAAAAGACAAAGTGCTGCCTTTAATGCTACTATAAATACCGGTGAGGACCTCCTGGTAAGAGGACGGACATTTTCTTAACTACTCTTGAGTTTTCTGCTTATCTGACAGTGTCTGACTTAAGCATCGGAGTGGCTTCCCTCGTTAAACCCGGGGACGCCCTTTGACGTGTTTGTTCTTTACACAGGAAAACTCGGAGTACAAGGAAGTTCGCTATTTCTGGAACCGTGCAACCCGCTAAAGGGGCCACGAGTTTACGCGGAAACAATTGGTGCTCTCGTTGAGAGCTGAACTCAAGACCTCCCAGTTAATATTTTGAAGGACGGTGGAAATGGCAGGAGAACAAGATCCAACTAGGAGGCTTAATTTCTCAGGGGAGGATAACCCAGGGACCTCCGGGACCCGGTTTGGCCAAACAGATTTGGCAGCAGCATTCGAGCTCTTGAAAAAGGACTTTCTCGCTCAAAAGGAGCAATCTACTCGAGAACATGCCGAGTTAATGACGGTAAGGGAGCAGTTAGCAACTATCCAGGCCGAGCATGGGCTTCTTCAAGCAACCTTAACTCAAAGGGCGAATGCCATGGGGACGTCAGCCAGACTTGCTGATATCATCACCCCAGAAGGGAATCCTCCGGGTTATGGAAACCCGCGAACTCTTGACAGTGCATACATACCACCCGCTATTCTCCCAACCACTGCCCACCCTAACCCAAACCCACAAATTATCCATCTCTCCAATCCTTTGTTTAATCACAATCTTACAGGACCTCCTCCACCTCCAGAGCCGTTGTTAAATCAACCACTTCCCCCAGCAGATGCCCAGACCCAGCTGCTTTTACAGTTGACACAAACTGTGACCCAACTTGAGCAGCGTCTTAACTCGGGAACGGGACCACAACAATACCAACCCTTTATTACCCGTGCAAGCCCATTCTCCACACGGGTTCAAGCAGACAAAAAGCCACCGGAAGCAAAGCCGTTTAAGATTAAGAGATATGCCAGAACGGGGTGCCCGTATGCACACCTTGAGTTGTTCCAGTCTCAGTTGGATTCAACCCGGTTCACAGATGCCCAAGCATGCCATGCTTTCCAGGAAACACTCAGTGAGGAGGCATTGAGTTGGTTCCTCAAGTTACCGGCTCTGACAATAGAAACCTATGGTCAGCTGACACAGAGGTTCCTGTCCCGGTTTATCCTGCTGTCTAGTGCCAACAGAAGCACCACTTCGTTATTCAAAGTCCAGCAAAGGGATGATGAGAGCTTGAAAATTTTTGTAACCCGTTGGCTATCCACGACTTCCAAGTGTGGCCACTTGGACGAGTCAGTAGCATCAGAGGCGTTCTTACAAGCGCTCAAACCAACCCGCTTTGTGGTGGAGCTCAGGAAGCAGCGGTTCAGGTGCTACGACGATTTAATTAATGAAGTAACTCGGCAAGCTCAAGCCGAGTACGACACCTTCGGGGAACGCCGGACGAATACCGGGTTCACAAGCCAGCGAGCTGATGGATGGAAAAAGGAAGGGCAGAATAAGAGTGGCCAGGGATACTACGACAAAAGTTCAAACAGACCAAGGGAGAAACCGAGAGAGGCTCCATACCCAAGACATCCTGCCCAGGAGGAAAAAAACACTTACATCCCTCGATATGAAGTGTTGACCAACTTGACTGCCTCCTATGAAGAAATTTGGAACCGCCATAGGAATGAAGTTCCCCCGGCTCCAAAAAGAAAGTTTCCCAAAAGGGCAGGGCCGGACAACGGGCAACATTGTGCCTATCACAACGAGTCTGGCCACACAACCGACCGGTGCTTTTCCCTTCGAAACACCATTGAGTACATGATCCAGAACGGCAAGTTACAGCAGTACAAGTCACCCGCCACAGGTGTCAACCTGATTGAAGTATATGGGGAAATAATGACGATTCACAGGGGTGGCACCCAAGGGGTGTCCGGTCACCGGGCCAAAAGACTCTGCCCAAGAGGCCCGGAGTTTGAGATAATGCAACTTCGTCAGGAATGCCGCAAGGAGCTGGTTCCTTGGGATACCATGTCATTTTCTCAGTCTGAGGACACGCTGAAAGTGCATCACAATGATCCTTTCATTATCACTCTTCAGATTGACCATTGGAGAACTCGAAGGGTTCTAATAGACACGGGAGCCGCTGTCAGCGTCATGTTCAGTAGTTGCTATAAGGGGTTTAAAAGAGGAAGAGATAAGCTCTATAGAAACCACGAGCCATTGATCAGTTTTTCAGGTGAGACGACTCAACCGTTGGGGTCTGATCAGCTAACAATTACAGTTGGAACCGGGCACCGGTCCACAAGAATTGTAGTTCCCTTCATAATCGTGGACTGCCCATCATCCTACAATGCCATACTCGGGAGAGATGCACTCTGGGGCCTACAAAGTTTTATAGCGGGTCACATGCTGCTTATGAAGGTACCTACACCCGGGGGTTGGGTCACGATTCGCGGAGACCAAGAAGCCGCTGTCAAATGCAACGCGATAGCAACTCAGTCCCAGCATGAGATGTTTTCGGCCGGTTTTTCCCTGTCCCCATTTGACAAACCCGATGACCCCAGGGATGACCCGGATTCTTTGCCCATCAGCAAGACGGCACAAAAGAAGAGCCAGAAGTATCCTACCAAGTTCCCCCGGCCTACCCCAATCGAAGCAACAGAATGGATTCAGATTTCAGAGGAATACCCGGAGAGGAAGATTTGCATTGGCACAGGCCTCGACCCAGAAGTCAGAACCCGGATGATTGAGCTGCTAACCCGGAAACAGAAGGTGTTTGCATGGTCATATGCAGACATGCCCGGGATTTCTCCAGAAGTTATGACGCATTCCCTCAATATTATCCCGGGTGTTAAACCGGTAAGACAGAAGCGTCGTGCATTTTGCGCAGAGAAGTACAAGGCCATTCAAGCAGAAGTTAAACGTCTTAAAGACATCGGGTTCATTGAAGATGCAACATACCCGGATTGGTTGGCCAATGTGGTGATGGTCAAGAAGGCAAACGGAAAGTGGAGGATGTGCGTCGATTACACAGATTTGAATAAGGCTTGCCCGAAGGATAGTTTTCCCCTTCCAAAGATTGATCAACTGGTGGATTCAACCGCGGGCCACCCCCAGTTGAGCTTTATAGATGCATACTCGGGATTTAACCAAGTTCCGATGAATCCCGCGGATCAACAGCACACATCTTTTACAACAGACAAGGGGATGTATTATTACAGAGTGATGCCTTTTGGACTCCGGAATGCAGGAGCCACGTTCCAGCGCCTCGTAGTGGGCATGTTTACAAACCAACTCGGGGATACTATGGAGGTTTATATAGATGATATGCTGGTCAAAAGCCGGGAAACAAGCAAACACCCGGATGACTTGGAGACCGTTATCGACATTGCCTTGAGCAAAGGGATGAGGTTAAACCCGGAGAAGTGTGTGTTCGGTGTTTCGGGAGGAAAGTTTCTCGGGTTTATGGTCAGCGCTCGGGGAATTGAGGCAAACCCCGACAAAATTCAAGCCGTCTTGGCCATGCAACCGCCAAAAACCAGGAATGAAGTTCAGCAACTTACTGGCAGGCTGGTAGCCTTATCCCGGTTTATATCCAGGTTAACAGATAAATGTGCCCCCTTCTTCAAAATTCTCAAGAGTCAACACCGCGAGCGGATTACATGGCAGGAAGAGCACAATCAAGCTTTTCAAAAGTTGAAGGAATACTTGGCGTCAGTTCCTTCTTTATCCAGACCTAACCCTGGGGAAATACTCTATCTGTACCTGGCGGTATCTCAAACGGCTGTCAGTTGTGCCTTGATAAGAAAGCCAGAGTCTGAAGAACTGCCGGTCTACTATACTGGAAAAGGATTCAATGATCCTGAAACTCGTTATCCAGATATTGAAAAACTGGCCCTGGCCTTGGTTGTAGCAGCAAGGAAGTTAAGACCCTATTTTCAAGCACATTCTATCCATGTGCTCACCAACCAACCGCTACGGCAGGTTCTGCAAAAGCCGGCGACTTCAGGAAGACTGGTCAAATGGGCAATTGAGTTGGGGGAGCATGATTTGCACTTTAAACCGCGAACGGAAATCAAAGGGCAGGCAGCAGCAGACTTCATTGCCGAGTTAATCCCAGCAGATTCATCAGTTGCTGAAACTCTTCCTACACAAGCTGAACCGGAGAGTTGGCAAATATTTGTAGATGGATCAGTCAATCAGAGGCAATGTGGAGCAGGCATTACATTGGTAGACCCGGAGGGTAATATGTTTGACTATGCTCTACGCTTTAACTTCAAAGCATCAAACAACACGGCTGAGTACGAAGCCCTAATCAAAGGGCTCCAACTCGCTAAAGATATGGGCGCCCAGCATCTCTGCATACTAAGTGATTCACAACTGGTAGTGCAGCAGGTTAACGGCGGATTTCAGGCAAAGGAAGCACATCTTTCGTTTTATCAAAAGTTAGCGGCTTTCTTGCTGGAGAAATTTGACACCTTTGAGGTTACTCAGATACCGAGGCAGCAGAATGTGAGAGCAGATACTCTGGCTAGGATTGCAACAGGGGACGATTCCAATACCGAGTTTAAAGGCTTACTGGTCGAGACATTGGAGAAACCAAGCATCTCACTCTCCTTTTCTGAGATTTTCGCAGTAGAAGCAAACCCGCCACCATCATGGATGGATGAGTTCATCAACTTCATCCAACATGGAACCCTACCTGAGGACCCGATAGCGGCCAAACGACTACGGGTTCGAGCGGCGCGGTATAGTATCCGTGATGGGAAACTGTATCGACGAGGACATAATTTTCCTGATTTGAAGTGTATTACACCCGAGGAAGGAGACCGGGTTTTGCAGTCGCTTCATAGCGGGGTATGTGGAAATCACTTTGGAGCCCGTAACCTGGCTTTCAAAACCCTAAGAATGGGATATTACTGGCCTTCTTTGGAACACGATGCCAGAGTCGTCGTAGATTCCTGTCTCCAATGTCACCGATTTGCAAGCTTTCCCCGTGCCCCATCGGTCCCACTATCAGTAATCATCTCTCCATATCCATTTTGCATGTGGGGGATTGATTTCATCGGGCCTCTACCCACAGCTCCAGGACAGCTCAAACACGCCATTGTCTCAGTGGACTATAATTCCAAGTGGATAGAAGCTCAACCCCTGGCACGGATCACAACCGCAAATGTTAAGAAATTCCTTTGGAACAATGTCTTTTGCCGGTTTGGAATCCCAGAGACGTTTGTCACAGATAACGGGACGCAGTTTGACAATGACGAGTTCCGGGAATTCTTACATTCCAATGGAGCAAAGGTGCTATACGCCTCCCCTGCACACCCGCAGACTAATGGACAAACTGAAGCTGTCAACAAGCTCATCTCCGATAATCTCCGGTCTACATGACGTGAAATATTGCAAGCCTTAACGGCCTTATTTCACTGTCAAACTCGGCATTCTCCGATAATCTCCGATAATCTCCGGTCTACATGACGTGAAATATTGCAAGCCTTAACGGCCTTATTTCACTGTCAAACTCGGCATTCTCCGATAATCTCCGATAATCTCCGGTCTACATGACGTGAAATATTGCAAGCCTTAACGGCCTTATTTCACTGTCAAACTCGGCATTCTCCGATAATCTCCGGTCTACATGACGTGAAATATTGCAAGCCTTAACGGCCTTATTTCACTGTCAAACTCGGCATTCTCCGATAATCTCCGATAATCTCCGGTCTACATGACGTGAAATATTGCAAGCCTTAACGGCCTTATTTCACTGTCAAACTCGCCAATCTCCGATAATCTGGTAATCTCCTTAACTTGAAATATTGCAAGCCTTTCACGGCCTTATGTCAGTCTTTGAAAGTCCTAACGGACACGTACAGCCCTAGCGGCACCTTTTATTAAACATGCCAAACCGGCAATATGCGTATATTATGCATCACAAATACCGAGTTATTCGACAGAAAGCCATAATTGACCGGTACGGCCCTACCGGGCCTATTATTATGTTATGAACATAACATACTATATGTAAATTTTATCTACACTAGTGAGATACGCATCAACTCGACTTGTTATTTTACAGGGAACGTCTTATAGAAAGACATTCACCCGTATGCCTGTAGCGGCCCGTGGAAGCCCTAACGGCCCCATATATCATAGCGGCACTATATTTGTTCACATGGCAAACCGGCATTATATGTAAATTTTTGTACTGATTCATCAGGTTACCGTGTTTTGACACACGAAGAGTTGTGAGAAGGAAAAATTTCATTACTTCAAAAAGATAAATTACAAAAGTAGCGAACCGCTACAGGTAAACTAATCTGTTACAGCAAAAACAAAAAACGGCCTAAGGCTCCGGTTCATGGCGCTGCCGACCCCCTACCCCCGCCAGTGCTAGACCCGCCACGTCCTCCCCGGGGCTGTATGATGAACTGACCCCTACGGAGAGGTGGCCGGTTTCGAGGACCACCCACAATCCCACCACGGGAAGTACCTCTCCCGGCTGCTGAGGAACGAACCGGGGGACTCCGAGCCGGGTTCGCAGGAGCCCTAGGGTTTGCAACCATGGCAGGAGTCGACCGGGAGGTGCCTGCAGCCTCGTCGGATCTGACATGACCTTGATGACCATCATAACCAGCCTTGTCGAGCCAGCCTTGGCGAATCCCAGCGCTCACTATTTCGGCACGAGCCTCGGCCCTTGCCGACCGCATCTTCAATTCAAACTCGGGACTCGCTAGAAACTCGGAGACAACAGAGTCCCTGGCCCGGGAAACGGCCTGCACCAACTCTCCTTTCTGCTGCTCCACAGAAGTCACTTGTTGCTGCAGCGCTTGATTTTGTTCAGTAAGCTGAGCAATGGCGGCATCTTGAGCACATCGGTCCTCCCGGTGACCCTCGATGACTTTCTCCAATTCCGAGTTCTTGGCCACCAAGTCTGCTACGTGTTCTTCTGCCTTGGCCAACTTCGCACTCGACGCAATAGCTGATGCGCTTGCGAATTCCCGGACCCGAGCCAGGTTTTCTTCGCTCGCCGTCACCTGGTCCCGGGCGGCCCGGAGATCGTCCCTGAGGACTCTCTCTCGCTCGGGGATGCCTTCGGTTATGAGCCGATCAGTTGCCAAGTACGACAACCTGACAGCCTACACAAATCAAATAACGGGTTAGTGCAAGGAACCAAAAACAAAAGAAGAACGAGTTAAAGGAGAAAACAAACTTACCCGCATCAGCTTCTCCTGCGCCCTCCGGGCTACAGTCACCGGGTCCTCATGCTCCAGTACATAGGAGTCGGCGGAGCAGTTCTTCAAATCCGCTACCATTCTCTGGATGGCCACATCCGCCATTCCTGCGCCCGCCAACTCCTCCATTATTTCTATGGTGTCCCGGTGCTGCTTTCTCTCCCTCCTCTCTTTCCTCTCCTTCCTTCTCTTCCTCCTCTCGGACCTCCCCGAGCTGGATGCGTCACGGGTGCGTTTGCGAGAGGGAACGGGCTCCACTTCTTGAACTTCGTCACTCCCGTCACTCCCGTCACTCCCCTCCGGTTTCTCACTCCCTATCCCCCTCTCCAATCCTTCAACCTCTTCACCTCCGTTGTCATCCTCTTCAGTAAACTCCTCACCGGGGAGCACAGACGATGGAACCGCGCTCATCACCGGTTCTTCAGTCTCTTGGTCGGCCATGGAAGATTCCCTTCCCGGTTCTTCAAATAGCGGGTTGTAATCCGCCTCCGAGGGATTCCCTTCAACTTCCTCTCCCTCCTGAAAAACCTCTGGCCCGAGAACCTCAGCCAAGTACTCGGGGATCTCGCTGAACATCCTCTTGCTCGGCGTCTGGGCGCAGGAAAGCCGCTTTTGACGTCAGGTCGATGTCATATGCTAGACCCTCCGTCCCTTGCGCCCGGATCCCGGCCCATACAGCTTTGTCCTCGAAGCCGTCGTATATTCCCGGGTTCTTTCGTTTCGTGAACTCCATCGGGAGAAGAGCTGCAACAAAAGACATAACCCGTTAGACCGGAGCATGTAACAACAAAAATTGTGAAGGACACGAGACAAACCTGGAAGTTCCATCAACCGGCACCGGCTGTACACATACAGCCTACAAAGCCGGTACGAGCTCCGGTCATCTTGACCCCTGAAGGCCCATAGCATCCTCCGGATCCTTTTCTCCATCACCGGCTCCAAAGGAATGTCGGGGACGTCTGCAACACAACGTATGTAAGTACAACTCGGGACGGAGAAAAGATAAACCCTAAGGCAGAGGACTTACTCATCAGTGGCTGGAAGTCACCCGGCACTTGAAGCGCGTGTCCCGGGTCTTGAAAGTTTCTTATCAAGAAACTTTTTTCCCTCCAGGTCCGGCTCACCGAGGTTGGCAGGTCCTCGATGATCTTCTTGAAGACCGCTTTGGACTTCAGTTGGATGGTCCCACTGAAACCCGCCTTCCGGGAGTACTCGGCCCGGTACATGGCGTGTAACTCGTGGTAGGTCGGCATCTGCTGCTTCAACACCTTGTACATCACGCACAACCCTAGTAGCTGCCTCCACATATTCGGCCCAACTTGCCCGATGGCGAAGTTGCTCGCAGCCAGGAGGTACTGCACCTCCACCTTTAGCGGGAGTGACAGACCGCACCGTAGCTGGTACTCGTGGCATAGCGTCCACCCATCCCCGGGAGCGAAGAACTGATCCTCGGGTTCTAAAGTCCGAATTTCCACAGACTCGGGAATCTTCCAGTTACTCCTAAGCTCCACAATCTCCTCCGCGGTCAGTGAGTACCCGGGAGGGTCGAGAGCGGTCCCATCAGTGAAGGTCACTGAGGCAAACTCGGGGACGTGAGCGTCCGTTGCAGGGTTTGTCATCTGCAAAACGATAAACACGGGAACGTCGTCAGAAACCCAGACAACCCGGCGAACACAAGGATAAATTCACACACTAACGCAGAAACCCAGATTGGAACCCAGAAACAGTACACATAATCGATCCAAAACACACAGAAACAACGGAGGAGGAAACAATACCTTACTTGTGAGGGTTTGAAGGGCTTTTGAGATCGATTTGAGTTTGGGAATCCAACAAGCACAGCGACAACAGAGAATGAGAGCAAAAGCACGAAAAAGTTATCGGTTTCGAAGGTGAGACAAAACTGTCACCCTCAACCCCTATTTATACAGTTAGAGACGTACACTGAAGGGACGTTTCGGTTTTTCGAGAAAATCGACACGTGTCGTGCATGCCGCGTCCCAAAACCGAAAAACTTTTCAGTTTCCCCCACTTCAAACTGAAAACTTTTCAGTTTCCCCCACTTCAAACTGAAAACTTTTCAGTTGCCCCCACTACAACCCGGAGACGTCGTTTTCAATTCTCAAAGTGGACGTGTCTGCGGGGTACCCTTGTGTACGGACTTGGGGGACTGGGTACACCGGTTCTGGATGATACCTTTGTAACCCGGTAAAGAAATGATTTCAAGTCCCCACCCAAGCGTACCCCTTGACTGAGGACTTGGGGGACTTGTTTATAGGTGGAACCTAATATTTCTCCTTTACCGGGTTACAATTCAAGAAATAACACCAAGTGTGGTCGACTGTTAAATGTGCATCGTTTATTATGCTTGAAGTACTGTTTACAGGGTCAAAGCCCAGTCAGATTTGAGAAGCCACTCTGGGTCCTTAGTCAGGGCCCAGGTCATTGTAAAGTTGAGGTAAAGCAAGGGAGTTCATTCCCACATTGGAAAAAGACAAAGTGCTGCCTTTAATGCTACTATAAATACCGGTGAGGACCTCCTGGTAAGAGGACGGACATTTTCTTAACTACTCTTGAGTTTTCTGCTTATCTGACAGTGTCTGACTTAAGCATCGGAGTGGCTTCCCTCGGTAAACCCGGGGACGCCCTTTGACGTGTTTGTTCTTTACACAGGAAAACTCGGAGTACAAGGAAGTTCGCTATTTCTGGAACCGTGTAACCCGCTAAAGGGGCCACGAGTTTACGCGGAAACAAATAGGGTTTTACACATATCCATGTAATAGGCCCATTATCCCATATAATAGTCCAAGAGGCCCATGTATTTGCCTATATAAAGGGGCTTCATTCTATCAATAAGAGAAGGATAATTCATTCCCTCAATATTATTCTACAACTCGTTATCAGACACTTAGCTCTAACCCTAAAAAGAGCAAGTAGGCCACCACCCAAAAAGGAAAAATTCTCTCGCGCGCCCCCTTGGGCACCGCAGCGCACCACTGGTGCACACCCCTCAGGGCACCGCCTCGCACCCCCTGGGCACCGCCGCGCAACCCCTGGGCACCGCCGCGCAACCCCTAGGCACCACTGCGCACTCCTCGAGGCACCACTGCGCACTCCTCGAGGCACCACTGCGCACCTTCCGAACACTGCAGCGCACCTTCTGGGCACCGCTGCGCACCCCCCTGGGCACCCCTGTGCACCTGCTGTGCACCTGCGCACCAAGAAACCCTAAAATCTGCCTCAGGGTTCAAACGCCAATATCAACAAAATAAATTTTGAATTGGTTTTCGTCACCAACAAAGAAGTTGAATAAATTGTTCTCACGATTCCAATGCCGCCGGCCTCCCCCCAAGAACCGGCAGGTAAGGCATTGAACCGGCCGCCAGAATCCCCAGACCGGCCGAACAGTTAAAGCAACCGGTTCGGGCACTTTCCGAAGTCCGATTTCCTTGAAATTTGCAGAGGTTATGCAGAAGGATGTCATGATCCTTCAGTAAAAAGGGCACCTCCAGAACCGGAGTAAAAGTGGGTGAACCGGTCCTCCCAATGGCTGCAACACGCATGGGAATCATTTTTTCATGAAAAAAACGGGTTGTATTCCTAATTTCTCTTTGACTCTTTGATATGGTTGATTTTTCAATGATTTGCTACTGTTTTATGACAATTTTAACTAACCATATATTTTTCATGACCTCCAAATGCGACAATTCATAGTGGAATTACGCGAACGTCGCCCAAAGCGCATGGATTTGAGCATGGAAGCATGGAGTAGCTTATATAAATACAGTCTATTTGGCAGACAAGCAAGTAAGCTTTACTTTTGAGTAATTTCAAAGTTCAATAACCTCGGGGAGCATAAAATCCGTTCCTCCCTTCTCCATCCCCATTCTATGCTTGGGACGTTTGTCTTTGCAAGTTATTATGGAAATCCTAAAACATATGTGCATTTGGCTACCGACACCACTAGCCCACATGCTGCTCGCTGTGCACTGCTGTCAAGCACTGTGCTCTAGCGTGTGCATAGCTGCCGAGCGCTGTGCCCTGGCACACGTGCACTGCTGCTGAGGGATGTGCTCTGGCGGGCGCACCTACTGACCGTTGTGTTGCCGCGCACACCTACTGACTGTTGTGCTGCCGCGTGCACCTGTTGAGCACTACTGCAAGGGCCTATCCCTGTGCACGTGCACGCTGATACCAGGGCTTGCCCTTGTGTACGAGTGCGCTGCTGTCGAGCATTGTATGTGCACCTGCCTTGGTGCGCGTGCACGTTGCTGCCAGGGCTTACCCCTGTGCACATTTGCACTGCTGTTGAACACTGTATGTGCACCTACCTAGGCGCTGTCACGCGCTACTGCCGGGCACCGCATGTGCACACATGCGCTGCTGCCAGACACTATATGTGCACATGGCTACCAGCTGCCGAAGCCCTGCGCACTAATTGCTATGCATTGTCGAGTGCTGACTGCCGATTGCTACCGAGCGCTGCCTAGCACTGGTGAGCACTAGCTGCCGAGTGACAAGCACTAGTTGCCATACACCATGCACAGGAGATGTTTTATGGTCCACTTTGTGAGATATCCAATGTTGGTTTGTTGTATGCTATTAAAAAGTGTTCAGAATTAGAGAATCATCTCATTCCTTGAACCCGCGTTGTGTTTGATCAACGTTTGCAGATTTCTTAGGGTAGAAGTTCCATTGAGAACATGGTAGGAGAATCAGCTACCGGTACAAGATGCCCACATGCTGCTCACTATGCGCTGCTGTCGAGCACTGTGCTCTAGCACGTGTATAGCTGCCGAACGTTGTGCCCTAACACACATGCGCTGCTGTTGAGGGATGTGCTCTGGCACGCGCACTTACTGACTGTTGTGCTGCCGCATGCACCTGTTGAGCACTACTGCAAGGGCCTACCCCTGTGCGCGTACACGCTGCTGCCACGTGTGCGCTGCTTTCGGGCACCGTATGAGCACATGGCTCTGTGCGCGTGCACGTTGCTGCCAGGGCTTGCCCCTGTGCACACGTGCGCTGCTGCCGGGCACCGTACGTGCACCTGCCACTGTGCACATGCACCCTGCTGGCAGGGCTTGCCGCTGTGCACGTGTGCACTGCTGCCGGGCACTGTATGTGCACCTGCCTAGGCGCTGCCACGCGCTACTGCCGGGCACCGCATGCACACACATGCAGTGCTGCCAGACACTATATGGGCACATGGCTACCAGCTGCCGAAGCCCTGGACACTAATTGCTATGCACTGTTGAGCGCTGACTGCCGATTGCTACCGAGCGCTGCCTAGCATTGGTGAGCACTAGTTGTCGAGTGACAAGCACTAGTTGTCGTGCACCATGCAAAAGAGATGTTTTTAGGTCCACGTTGTGAGGTATCCAACGTTGGTTTGTTGTATATTATTAAAAAGAGTTCAGAATTAGAGAATCAACTCAGTCCTTGAACCCGCGTTGTGTTTGATCAACGTTAGCACATTTCTTAGGGTAGAAGTTCCGTTGAGAACATGGTAGGAGAATCATTTACCGGTACAAGATGCCCAGTTGCCGAGCGGCCGGCGCCCAGCTGTCGAGCACCGACCGCCAAGCTGCAGAGCACAGGCCGCCCAGCTGCCGAGCACCCAGCTATCAAGCACCTAATGCCCAGCTACAGATGACCAGTGCTGCATAGCTACCGAGTGCTAGTTTCCAACCACTGAGCACCCAACTGCCGAGCATGACCTAGATTTTGCTCAAGATTTAGCCACTGCTTCCTATGCTGAAACTCCAAACCATAAAGCGAGATGACCACTCTCGAGTCTCAACAGTTTGGTATGAGCGAGGAAATTTGCCGCTCACTTACATATTGACCCTTGAATGCCGCTTTAAGTCTCGAATGGAGATTAGAAGCTGAGTAACACTGTTTTATGCTAAAGGCATGCAGCTATTAAGCACTGCCTAGGAGCTATTGAGCGCTGCCTAGGAGCTACTGAGCGCTACACAAACTGTTGGCATGGTTGCCGAGCTTCCATGCACGTTGTCGAGCCCATGTGCACCTGGCTGCCAGCTGCCGAAAGTCGCACGCCTGTTGCCGCCCAACGTGCCTGTTGCTAACCCTGTATGCTACATACTGCCCCTTGCTTGTTTTTGCTCAAATTATGTGTCAGCTGCCGCCCATGTGTGTCAATTGCTTCATGTTGTGTGAGGAATGCCACTACCTATTTGTCAGATGTCGATACTTACGTGTTTGTTGCTTTGTGCTCTACACATGAACTACCGTGCACTGATCACCAAGCTCTAAGCACCAGATGTTAGCACTGAACATAAGGAACTGTGCACTGATCACCAATGGTTGTGCACTTACATCAAGGACAAGCACTAAGTGAGCTACATAGCACAGGACACTTGAGGACGTGCACATGACACCGACTGCCGAGCACTGGGCACCAGGGCCAAGCTCTGTGCAGCAGCTGCTGAAGCTCTGTGCACCTCATGTTGTGCACTTGAGACAAGCTTCCGAGCCCCGTACTGCCCCATACCGTGCGCCATGGGCGCTAGCGTATGTGCAGCCACCAAATGTTGTCGAGTGCTCAGTACACCGGCATATGTGTGGCTCCTCATGCACTACCAAATGTTTCCAAGTACTTAGTGCAATGGCACATGTGTACGTGCAATGCGCTGCCAAATTTTGTCGAGTGCCTAGTGCATTGGCATATGTGCAAGCTGCAAAGGCGAGCAACTAAAAACAAAAACAGTGAATCTGCCACTCTCTGTATAGCAACTTCCGAAGAGCTTTTTGAACAACTCTGGATGAACTAGAATGTAAACCATATATCACTGGAAAGCTACGTCTGTCTAGTTTCCAACAGTTTTTACGGTTTATTCATATCTATCTTAACGAAGGAGTTATGACTGTTTAAGTGAGCAAAGGTCATGCTGCTAGCAATTCTGCAATGCACACGATTGCCTTAGATTGTTGCCTTTGGTTTTTATGTCTTTTTTCTCACGTATCTGCATATAAGAAATTGAGTGCTGATAGGTAAGTTACGTGGAGAAATTGAGTACCTTGCAGATGGTGGGACTACCCACACAATCCTGAGCAAAAGAATGAATGCATACAAGAAACGTACATAGAGAGTACGGAACATCAAATGGATGTCTCTGACATTTGACGTCATGAAGGGCTCTTTGATTTTCTCCAAACTAAATGATGAGACCTCGATCAAATCGTTGGTTCGATAAGTGTATTCACACTATGACATGATCATGCACAGCCTCATGAAAGCGTGTCGATGTTCGTGGTTTAGTCTTCACCTAACATCAGATTTTCCATCATCGGAAGACGTGGTTAACCTCAGAAAAGGTTACCTACTCCCTTGATTTTGGACCCCCTATGTTGCTGTTACCAAATGACATTATTCATGGATGTTGAAGACTTGTAATTCCATATGTACGCTTTACTTTTGGGTTGAGGAGAACTCCTGCGATGCCACTTTAAAATTGAAAGCTTCATCATGTCAAAATCTGCGACCACAGTAAGTTGAAACTACTATATGGTAACTTTGTCAGAGTTTTCTGAACGGCTTCAGATGAACTAGAAACTCAATTTTATATCATTGAAAAGCTACGTGAGTCTAGTTTCCATTGGTTTAAGCGGCTTGTTCATAGCTATCCTGATGAAAGAGTTATGGAAGTTTAAGTGCATACAGGTCATAGCAGACTATATCCTACTGTTCCTTAACTTCGTCAGAACCCCCAGATCAACTCCTGATGAACTAGAACGCGCAATATATATCATTGGAAAGCTATGTGAATCTAGTTTTCAATGGTTCAAGGGGTTTGTTCATATCCATCCAGACGAGAGAGTTATGGCCGTTTTAGTGACTATAGGTCATACTACAAGAAAACTGCATACTCTTCGCAGATTGTGAATCTTTTTTGTGACTAAGTTTGATCGGATCTTCACCATCATTTATGACATGGTTGAATAAATTCTTGATGCTTTTGGCTCCATGATCCAAGTTACAAATGCCCTCCTTATGGTGAGAGAGGTAATCGAACTTTGAAGTGTGTTATGAACATACACACCAACGATTACCGTGATGAGAATGATTGAGACTTTTGTGTATACTTCTCATGAGTGCCGATTGAGAGTATCATGGAGAAGAGCATGAGTCATAAGATGTCGCCAATAAGTATATTGGGGACAATTGACTCAGACAAGCTATGACACTTTGGTCATACCGGGTGAGATATGCGAGCCAGAATTGTTTGATATTCTTGGGTGTCCATTCCCCGATAACAACGAACTACGCCGTGATTGTATGTTGTGTTTGTGCGCCGACATGATGTCCTCGGCAGCCGCACGGTACTCATGTTTTCATTGTGTAAGGCTTGTTCTTTAGCTAAGTAAGGTGAAAGATCCTCTTATGCTATGCCACAAAAGATGTCATTCTTATTGAAAATCCAAAGAGGGATTATGTAGACCGATGGAACCAACATATGGATAACGTATATGCTTTTTATGGTGTTGGTTGAAGGGCTAACACACTGGTCATGTGTTGCACCATCGTCTACCATATGTTGCTTATGTATCTATGGGCTCACTACCCATCCCTAAAGAGGGACATGCAAGCATGTATTGATTCGTCTACGACTTACCATCATGGCATTGATGCATGACAGCTCATAATTGTGTGCTAGGATTGACACGTAGTTGTAATCCTTGAACTCGACGGGATAGTAACAGATCTCCAAGCCTTGAGTTCCACAATGTGTCAAATTGCATTGCCACAATGCCCAATAATGATGTGTCTGATGAGATAAATATGTTCTAAGGTTGGATAGGAGTCATTTTATTACTCTCCACCTTAAGCTCCTTGACAAACGATCTCCTTAAACGCTACACTGCGGATTGTCACTTTGAGACTATATTCCCGCCGTTAGGGGGAGATACGAACTCCAGGGTTCAAGTGGGAACGACGTGAATGTCGTGGTTGGTCGCCACTAAGTCTCAACATGGGTTCGATATACACTCGCACTGAGAGAGAAAGCGAGTTTGGCACTACTGGTCCATTGATCAGTGATACTCACTCCGCCTCATGTTAGTCTGAATTGTGACTCACGTCAAATTCCAATTCATAGAAAGAGATCTCTACAATAACTACACTAGTGTACATGAGGACGTGGGATGATGAGTTTATCGAACCACATTTTGTTGATAAAGCGACAAAGTGTATTGACCTAAAATGGGATGATGCGACCCAGATAAAGGGATAGGTCATTGGGCAGGTGTTGCCGACACCACAAGTGTAAACTCTATCAAGTAAACCTTTGTGAGTTAGCGTAGTGAGAACAAGTGTCTTACACTCCCTTATAGAGCAAGGTTTCTCATAAACACGCACTGAGATTGTACAATCCCCGGCAACGGCGCGAAAAATTGGTGCGGTTAAAATAGCCTCACTATTTAACCCTGCAAAAGATTGTCAATTTTAGTATAATGAAGCAGAGATCGTTCGATGCCACGATTTGAGGGTATTTAATCTTGCACAAAGAAAACAATGTCACAAAAATGTCTACTGTTCCTGTCGAACAGAAGACGAAAACACACCTAACTACCTAAGCTACAAGACTCAAAAAATTATGAAATTTAACAGACCTATACTCAACACACAGAAGAATATGCACACAAAATTTGACATTATTTGGAGTTGATTTACTATACTAAATAAATCACGGAAAACAGAGAACATAATAAGAAAACTTGAATGATTCTAAGTTGAAAAATATGATAAAGATGAGGTTAGAGTAGAAAAGAATACTTCAATTCAGGGTTAATTCAATAATTCTATTCATCCCACAATAGGGACATATATACAAGTACAAAGGAGTAATCTAACTCTAATAGGAAACAATCTACCCATAAATACAGGATATCCTAATTACATAAGAATCCTAATTATATACGGATTTACAGCAATTCTACACTCCCCCTCAAGTTGGTGCATAGATGTCTATCATGCCCAACTTGTCAATCAAGCTGTCGAACACCCTTCTAGATACTCCTTTAGTAAGAACATCAGCTAATTGCTCCTCTGAGGTTACAAATGGAAATCGAATAACCTTTTTGTCAAGATTCTCTTTAATGAAATGACGATCAACCTCCACATGTTTTGTGCGATCATGCTGAACTGGATTATGTGCAATTGCAATGGCAGCTGTATTATCACAATGCAAGTCCATAGGCCTCTTAAGCTTGTAACCCAGTTCCTTCAGGATATTACGGATCCATAACATTTCACAAACTCCATGTGTCATACCTTGAAATTCAGTTTCTGCACTCGATCTGGCAACGACTTTTTGCTTTTTACTACGCCAAGTGACAAGGTTTCTTCTAACAAAAGTGAAGTACCCAGATGTAGAACGTCTGTCAATGTTATCACCAGCCCAATCTGCATCTGTGTACCCAACAACTTCCAATTCACCCTTTTTTCAAACAGTAACCCTCTACCTGGCGCCATCTTCAGATATCTCAAAATACGAAAAACTGAATCCATATGTTCTTCACTAGGACAATGCATAAACTGACAATGCATAAACTGACTAACCACACTCACAGCATAAGCAATATCAGGTCTAGTATGAGAAAGATAAATTAACCTTCCTACTAGACGTTGATACCTTCCTTTATCAGTCGGAACTTGATCAGGATAAATACCAAGTCTGTGATTCATCTCCATAGGTGTCTCAATTGGTTTGCAGTCCAGCATCCCAGTTTCAGCCAGTAAATCAAGGACGTACTTCCTCTGTGAAAGTGAAATCCTCTTCTTAGACCTTGCAACTTCAATACCCAGAAAATACTTCAGTTGTCCAAGATCCTTCATCTCAAACTCCTTTGACAGATACTCTTGCAATTCATTCATCTCTTTCAGGTCATCTCCTGTAACAATCATGTCATCAACATATACAATAAGAGCTGTAATCTTACCATTCTTGCATTTGATAAACAATGTATGGTCAGAATTGCTCTGTTTATATCCAAAGGCTCTCATGGATTTTGAAAAACTTCCGAACCAAGCTCTTGGAGACTGCTTCAAGCCATACAAAGACTTCTTCAGTTTACACACCTTGCCAACGTCACTTGGATTATTCTTAACACCTAGGGGCACATCCATGTACACTTCTTCTTCCAAATTCCCATTGAGAAAAGCATTCTTCACATCAAACTGGTGCAAGTGCCAATCTTTGTTTGCTGCAAGTGAAATTAGAATTCGGACAGTATTGATCTTTGCCATAGGTGCAAAAGTCTCCTCATAATCAATTCCATAGCGTTGTGTATATCCCTTGGCAACCAACCTTGCCTTGTATCTGTCAATAGTTCCATCTGCCTTAAGCTTCACAGTAAACACCCAACGACACCCTACAATCTTCTTTCTGACAGGCATGGGTACTAACTCCCACGTTGCATTCCTTTGAAGGGCTTCCAATTCTTCATTCATCGCCTTTGTCCATTTTGGATCCTTCAATGCATCCTGCACGTTACTAGGAATAGATACAGTAGATAATTGATCAACAACAAGTGCATGTGACTCAGATAGCCTATGGTTAGACATAAAATTGGCTACAAGATATTTGGCTTTTGCTTTAATGTTTGGTTCATATTGTTTTTTAGAAACACCCTTGGTAACCCTTTGTGATTTCCTGGGTTCTACACTTTCTAACCCAGTAGACTCGTTTAACTTTGGGGTTACCTGAGGTGGATCATTCTGAGCGAATTCTTTAATTGTTGATGTAGAAGGGGGAATGTCTTGTGTGCTAGCTTCTGATTCGGAACTTGCTTTTTCTGATTCAGCAATCACATTTTCTGATTCGGTACTCACACTGCCCTGTTCGACAATTGCCTTTTCTGATTCGGCAATCACATTTTCTGATTCGGCACTCACACTGTCCTGTTCAGCAATTGCTTTTTCTGATTAGGCACTCACAGTGCCATGTTCGGCAATTGCTTGTTGATTCGAAATATTTGCTGCTTGCTCACAATTCGTATTTTTATCAAAGTTTCCTCCTTCAAAACGAGCCTCCAAGTTTTCCAACTCTTCAAATTCGTCAAACTCAAAGATACACTGAGGATTCCCTTCACATCCTCTCTCCCCCTAAAGGGAAGACTCAGGAACTCTCCCTGAATAGTAAGGGTCGGATTCACGGAATGAGACATCAAGAGATGTATGTACTGTGTTGGTGAGCGGGTCATAACATCTGTAGCCCTTTTGAAACTCTGCATAGCCCATAAAAATCCACTTCCTTGCACGGGGATCAAGCTTGCTCCGTTGTGGCTTCGGTATATGGACATAAGCTGTGCACCCAAACACTCGGGGCTCCAAATTAGGCAAAGATGGGATTAACAGAAGTTGATGAAGCTTCTAGTAAGATTATGAAACTCGATTACCCGTGAAGGGGTACGGTTAATGAGATATGCTGCAGATTTCACAGCTTCTCCCCAATATGACCGAGGTACATTCATGCCAAACAAGGAAGCACGAACAACTTCCATCAACTGTCTATTCTTCCGTTCTGCTAAACCATTCTGTTGGGGAGTATAAGAGTTTGAGGTTTGATGACAAATTCCATATGACCGGTAAAAATCATTCATAGGTCCATTCACAAACTCTCCACCATTGACAGACTGGAAAACTCTGATGGATTGTTGATACTAAGTCGCTACCATTTTGTGAAATTCAGTAAACATTTCAAAGACATCACTCTTATTCTTCAGTAATGATACCCAAGTCATGCGAGTGCAATCATCAATAAAAGTTACAAAATATCGGGCACCAGAAAGAGAAGGAATGTCTTGAAACACAAGGTATAAATTCCCCCTTCTAACACCATAACCAAGAATTCGCCGAGTCAGAATGTCTTGAAACACACAGAAAGACGGATAAAAGGTCACAATACATGTAAGAGCTAGAATAATTTGACCAACAGAGAGGAGATTATAAGCTAGTGATAGAACAACTAAGACAGACTCCAAGGTTAAGTTATTAGACAAGACAATAGAACCTTCTCCGGTAACCGGAGTTGGAGTACCATCAGCAGTAGAGACAACATTTTGGGAGGAATGTTTAAGCTTTGTCACAAGGTTAGGGTCATTGGTCATATGGTTAGATGCACCTGTATCAATTATCCATGTATTATTCAAAGTAACCTTACCTTCATACCTGACTGCGCTACATTAGCGGAGGCATTGTCTAGATGCTCTTCCTCTATAGTAGCAACGGCAGCCTTGCCCAGATTCTTTCGTGGTTTCTTGGTGAAGTCCCACCAATCGGGGTAACCAATCACTTCATAGCATCGCTCCTTGGTGTGACCTATTTCTCTACAATGAATGCACTTTCTGTTTGCAAAAGGACTTGGTTTACTTAAGGGGCGGTGTGGAGGAGGACCCGAGAAGCCCAGAGGAGGACCCTGCTTGCGTTGAACAGCCATAACCGAGGATTCGGTAGGTACAGAACGCCCCATAGCCTGTTTCTCTGACTTTACCTTGCGAATGTAAGCATAGCTCTGCTCCAAGGAGAATTTTGGTTCCTTTCGCAAGATCTCTCCGCGCACCTAATCATACTCAGAGTCAAGTCCACTCAGAAACATGTGAACACGCAACCGGGACATTGTTGAAGTCTCTTGAACTACAGCTGCAACATTATCATTCTGAGAGGCTACCCTTTGATCAATCTCCTGGAACATGGCCACCAATTCATTGTAGTAGGTAGGAATATGCCGTCCATTCTGCTTTGCTTCGAAGCACTTCTTGTTCAATTCAAAGATCCGGGTTTCATCAGAGTCATCATAAAAGGTTTGCTCTACAGCTTCCCAAATATCTTTTACAGTAGGAAGACGAATATACCAGTTCATAAGAGAAGACTCCATAGACTCAATGAGCCAACTTTTCACTTTTTCATTGTCCGTGGCCCAAGCTTCATATTCTGCAGAATTCATGGCGGGTTCAGCCTTTGCTCCAGTCAGATAACCAACCTTTCCCTGTGCTCCAATGCGCATCTTCATTAGGGGAGCCCATATGGTGTAGTTGGACTCATTCAAGACAACACTAGTTGGAAACGTCGAGTTGTCTTGTTGGGTGGTGTAGTGGTGATGGATGATTTGTGAGAATGGTTGATGCTCTATCATAATTGCCTTCTGGGGATCTGATTGTTCACCTTCAATTACAGGTCCTGCCATTGAGGAATTCGGATTTTTTTTCAAGATTGGGTTTTTAGGGTTTCAAGATGGTTCGATTTCAATGGTGGTAGTGGTGGTACGCAGCGGTTTGTGGTGGTAGTTTGGGTGTTCTTCGAGATTCAGGATTCAAAGGATGTAAAGCAAGTTTAAAGGATTGAACCTGCTCTAATACCAAGTAGAAAAGAATACTTCAATTAAGGGTTAATTCAATAATTCTATTCATCCCACAATAGGGACATATATACAAGTACAAAGGAGTAATCTAACTCTAATAGGAAATAATCTACCCATAAATACAGGATATCCTAATTACATAAGAATCCTAATTATATACGGATTTACAGCAATTCTACAGTTAGGGATTTCAGAAATTCACCACCGAATATGCTACAAAACAATGTATCAGAACCAAGATTTCAATTACCAAGTCATGAAAAGGTTCAATCAAGAATAAACTGTGAACGCACTACGTAAATTCTTATTTCTTCCCTTAAATACTTAAAGCAAGATGACGCACCGTTACCAAAGCCTTTAGAATAATAGATCAAGGTATAGGACGCCTATCCTATCAACATATTATCCTAAGCATTAAGAACCTTGGAAGTTTGATTGAACAAGTATGAAAAACTAGTGTGGAACGCCTACCTAACATGCAAGTCTCTCTATTTGGTTTCACCTATTGTCGTATAGGTTTTACTTTGAACTAAGCCGTATTAACCGTTTAGGAGATTAAACAACCTAATTCTAGCCCCAATTACAAGTTCATAATATTTTATGTTGGCAAAACATGAGCATAAACAAGCAAAAGTTCTCTATAAAACAAAACCAAATAGACGAATCATAGCTAAGCAATGATGAAATCAAGGTTGTGAAATAAAGTTTATTGCACAATTCGGGGCTTCAAACCTCCACCCCTAACAAAGGAAAACTAGCCACACATAGTTGTAGAAGTCATACAAAACAAATAAAAAACCAAAAGATTACAAGGGAGAAAGAAAGAACTGTGAATAGAGATAGAATTGTCGATGATCTTGCCGGGTTTCTCCTTGATGATCTCTTGTGTTGCAATGTCTCTTGGAGACTAATATTTTCGTCCACTCTAGTTTTGAAGTTGTTATTAGGGTTATAAACCCTCAAAACTCATCCATGGGCTTCCCGTTGTGGTCTGGGCCTTGAAGTTGATGTTTCGGTCCAATATCAAATTTTCGGCAGACATGACCTTTGACCACTCAATCCGACATAACTTCTTCTAGAAAATAGATATTGATGATCCATAAAAAGTTATAGAAAGTAGACTCTTGTAACTTTCCGTTGATATATGGCACATCTCCTGGATCATTGGGAGCTTATCACAATCTTCTGTCGAAGTTGACTTACGATTTCTGGCAGATTTTATGATTTCTTTTCCTTGCAAGACATGAATTCCTTTTTCTTCAAGATTTCTTCTCTTTTGCCTCTTTTGTGCTCATGGACCTATTTAAGACCTGAAAACATGAAATAAGTTAAATTGAAATTGTTAAAGGAATTACATAGCTAAATAGGATCGGATATACATTAAAACATAACTCTTTTGTGCTCTTATCAATTACCTCTTATGGTAAATCGGTTACTACAAATTGTAAAAGACCAAAATAACCAACCGTAAAATAATTTAATGATCGGGATGTGACGTAAAAGCTCTCTTGATTCTTCTTGCATGAGTAGAGGAAAAGAACGCAAAGTATTTGACAACACACTGCCGACAAGTTTGAGATCCATGTTGTACTCGCCAAGTTTTATTCCTCCTTTTTATTTGAAACTATGATGAAAGACCCTCTAATTCTGAGATCGTTTTATAATCGAGTTGGGAAGTTTAACACCATCGGATTATCCAACAATAACAAATTCTTCTAGAGTTATTTTTAGGAGGGTTTAAGAAGAAATTGCAATGTTGCTCAACCTCTAATCTATGCGTGACAACACTATATGCATATTATTTGGGTTATTACTACGCATTATTGGTCAATTATTGTTACAAACGAACTTTATTGATACAAACAAGATACCGTTTGGGATTCGGCTCTACCCTAAACCAGGTGCCTTTGAGTCACACAACCATGCATCCCTCTAATTGTAAAACCATGAACCAGGCTAAAATCAACTAAATTCATATTGTAAGTATCGATCTAACGTGTCATTATGGTAGAATTTCAAACTCAAAAAAGAACATTAGAGAAGAAACGAAGGGATCTGTAACAATGTTTCAATATAAACAAACATTGCTTAAATATAAGTTCAAGTTCTGGACATCGCACGGCTACACGCAAGTTACAAATAAAACAAATTTAAATATACATGCAATAATTTAAATGTCCTTGATAATGGTGACTGCAATTAGTCCCAGAAACAGTTTGTATGTGGATACTGTTGATGGCACCAAGACGTACGTGACTGCAATACAGCTAGCTTGTCCAGCAATAATGTTCAACCTGTAAAATGTGGAGTTGTTAGAACCTTATTGGTTATATTTTCAGGGAAAATCCATGGTGCTCCAGAGTCCAGTTATGAAAATCAGTTGAGTGTTTTGTTCATTGCTATACTCGACATCACAAAAAACTAACAGCATATGTTCGACTTGGTTACCGGCCATTTTCTTACACATAATATGCAGCAACTTAATCTCCCTTACAATACATTCCTACCCGGCTGCCAGTTATTTAGCTATGACCTTAGTAACTAGTATTTTCGTCCCGCATCCAGATTTTGGTAGAGTTCATCAAGTTCAACCTGTAAAATGCGCAGTTGTCAGTTGCGCTAGTCACAGTTTAAATCTACATTATATCTGCAATTGGATTTCGGTACATGCTGATATACCTGGTAGTACTTGAGCAACTGATTTCTTTTTTTCTTCAAAGTGGCAGTCACTAAGTCCCTTGCCATGTCGAAGGGGCGAGGTTCTATAATGATTCCTTTGATATATTCAAAACCTCTCAGCTGATTTAAAAAGGAAACTAATCAATCATCAAATTCAAGTTAATCCAGTGCAAAATATGCAAGTTACACTTTAAAAGAGCAGAAAAAGAAAAATGCATGCGCCTACTGAACTGAATATTTGTACTATATCACAGCAAGTGCTGCTGAAGAGGTGGTAAGAATTTCTTGTAATGAAGCTAGTGTAACAACTTTTGGTTCCTGCAAAATTCAGTAAAAGTAAATACTTATGAAAAATATTAGTTACCTAGAGATAGTAGTTACCTTGTTTCTCTCTGCAGTTAGCTTGAGCTCTTCCAGGATATAGTTCTTGAGCTGATCAAGAGAACAAAGGTCAGAAAATGAACCAGTGTAACCATTTAAATCAGCCCACTTCTTGGTGTTTTTTTCTTCTGGTACCACCACTACAACAAGCTTTGACTTGAAGCTGTTTCCATAGACCCAGATATCATCAATAACAGATGAAATGCCGTAAACATTTTCCAAGTACTCAAGTGCAACATACTCCCCTTGTGAGAGTTTAATCAGGTTCTTTTTCCTATCAATGATCTTGATGCTTCCATTTGGAAGTATTTGTCCTATGTCCCCTGAAAAATTAATCAGCATGCCATTAGGAAAACAGCAACCTAGCTAATTAAATATCGAGCAACATAAGCATCTTAATTTTGTAGTCACCACTGTCTTGCGGATCATCATTTGTGGTTAATCATGATCTCACCTGTGTGGAACCAGCCATCTTTGATGGCTTCTCTTGTCAATTCAGGACTTTTGTGGTAACCAGCAAAAACAGTCTTGCCTCTCACACATATTTCCCCACAGGAAGGATCTCCAAGTGGATCATATCCCATATCTGGAACCTCTTCGAGGCGCAGCTCATTGAAAACAGATACACTACCAACAACGCCAATCATGCACATTTCATCAGGATACCCAAGAGTAGTTGGCCCAACAGTTTCTGTCAACCCTGAAATGAAACAACCAGAGGGTAATGCATGTGATCAGTTCAATTATCAGTTGCATACATAGTGAAGCTGTATAAACTAATCAGCTTTCAGCAATCAGCATAGTGGGACATAATTTAAGATTGAACATCTGTTTACCATAGCCTTGGACTACGAAACAACAGCAAGTAACTCGCAAGAATTCTTCAATCTCGGCGCTTAAGGGTGCACCTCCTGATATTATAAGTCGAATTCTACCCCCAAGCCTATTCTTTATCTTCAGCAAATTTCAAAGACAAATAGTAGGTTAGAATTAAACTGTGATCAATAAGGTCACATAATTAGTTCTCCTTATTCTTATAAATAAACAAAGTTGAGGATGCAAACCTTTCTGAAGGCTAACAGATCAGCTATTGGTGAGGCGTTTCTATTCTTAAACCCCATATTCATCCAAGCACGTTTGCTGAATCCAAAGATATCGTCAGGGTGTTAACAACTCAACATATACAAACTGAATATGGACTCGTTTCATGCCACTTACTATTTATACAGAATGTCAAAAATCTTCTGCCTCCTGGGATTGAGCTGTTGCACTCCTTGCATTATACCTGAAATGAGTTTGAACTGTAAGTCTATTAAAAATCCATAAGACTAAATATAATTGCAGATAGGTGATAAGCAAGTATTTTCGTGCCTTCATGTATTCTTTCAAAAACTCGAGGTACCCCAGCAAGAAGTGTTGGTTTCAATTCCATCATATCATCACCCAATGCGTTAAGGTCCTTCAAATAAGAATAAATTCATTGCAATTTCTAAAGGACTTTGAAAGGTATTAAAGAACCAGGACATCAGACAGGAGGATTCAAACAGCTCCATCCTCCAATGGCTATAGCTTGATTAGGATTAATTTGTAACCAACAAAGATATAAACATTTGTAGTTGCATACCCCATGATAGTAACCAACAGAAGCACCAGTGCGGAAAAAATACTCCTCAATTATTCGGTCCAGAATATGAGCCAGAGGAAGGAAAGATAGATACACATCATCCACTGTCATCTACATGTCAAAAAGCGAATGCACAAGTCAGTACAACGAAAATCCTTTAGGCTATTGCTTATAGTACTAAAATTAGGGAAAGGGAAAGACATGTATGTATAGAAAGAAATTTATCAGGCATGTCTTCACATCTACCTTATCTTCAAATTGTTCCATAAAGAGGTCAACTCCTCTCACACCATATGCAGCATTTTCATGCGTTAGCACAACACCTTTAGGATCTCCACTGGTACCACTTGTGTACATAATTGCGCCGATAGTTTCAGGCTGAGGTGGAAAAACATCCGACGGGTTTTGTTTTCCCTGGAAAGTGGAAACAACAGTCTTATTAAAACAGGAATAAAAATACAAACTAAAACAAACAGATTTGGGAGTGCAAGCATAGATTTGAATACAAAATGCATTTTCAAGAAAAGTAAATGGACAGAACACGGCTTGAAATAGAACACACATGTATAACCTATTCAACAGACCATCATGTGTGGAGGAATGAAATAGCTGTATCACTTTTTTGAGATAAGCAATATCGAAGGTATGCATTAAAACAGTGTAGTGCAGGTTGGTTCTATTGACATAGAGACACTAACCATCTCGGTGAATTCACTCCATGAGTACGGTTTGATCCCAATCTGCACTGCATTATCCTTCTCTTCATCTGTCAATGAAGTGAAGCAAACAATAACTGCACAACAACCAAGTTCAGTATAATGTCTTCAGGCACCAATATCAGGAAATTCATACTGTCTAGTCATTCTCACCTTTTAGTCGTTTGCTAGATGCACAATCTGGACTCAATAGCTGAAACGAAAAGTAACAATATCTGATCAGAACGATTGCCTATATATAAACTGATTAATTTTCGCTAGTCAAGATATTAATATCTCACTTCTTTCACTTTCTTATCTTGGATGAAAACAGCATCAACCTCTGCATGATCAATGATAAAGTTTACAGATCCTGGGCCTGCATCAAGTCATGCCGCAGAGAACATTTATGAGAAGTGTAATTAACTTGCTCGACACAAAATTCCACTTAAATTATAGAACATGAAAGATAGATTTGAACACTTCAAAAAGTTATCAAAATCTTAATTCTAAAAGTCAGACTTTTCTCCAAAGAGTAATTTTTTACCTAGGGTATCGTAGAGAGGCACACAGATCAGACTATGTGCATTGCAAGCCTACAAAACATCCAATGAAATTTTCCATCACATGGTTGATTATATACACCAATATGTGTTATGAAGCTAAATAAAATGTTCAAACCAACCTCCATCGCCATAATCCATTGGGGGCAGTTTGAACCATAAATTCCAATCCGGGAACCCTATTAATCACAAGGTTATGGATCAAAACAAAGAAAAACTAGTTGCAGTTGCTAAAATCCGCAACTATATCTACCAAATGCCTCAAGTAATTCTTGTCTACTTACAGGTTCCACACCAGATGCTCGTAACGCAGAGCCAACAAGCAGAACTTGTTCAAAAACCTCCTTGTATGTTTTCCAAACATAAGGTCCTATCTGAAGATATATATACAAAAAGTTAACTAAGAGATGAAGGCAATTTATCAGCTAGACATGGACATATATGATTATAAAATATAAACTAGTATTGCATTGCATTCAATAAGTTCATAACAGTTCACCTTTCCATCCACAATTTTACGCCATCCAAGCATTCGATTTCCAGGAAACTTCTGCGCAGATTGACTGCAGTACATGAAGAGTTGTTTTACTAACCCAGAAATCAACTGGTGTATTTCTTAAGGATGGAAAGATTAATATAAGCTTAAGCCACAATATTCATAGGGAAATGATTATATGAACTGTTAGTAAATAGTTATAGATACTGAAATCACCTAAACACGTCCCAAGCTGTATTTATTTCAGGATGAGGCGGAGGAAAATCATTTTTCGAAAGTAAATTCCGATACACTGGACCAACTGAAGGCTTCCCATTCTGTCCTTTCCTTCCCTCTTCAACTAGAGCTGAGAACATCTTCATTCTTGTTTAATTTTTGTTTTCAAACCTGCATATACCAAGTACAAGTATGTTTCAATACTTGGACAAAAAATTTGAAAACTAGCATGGAGTTGATTATTAATTAAACAACCAAATTAAAATTATATGACTTGCTGAATCTTTGAACAGAGAGCCCCATTAGACTACAGAAAAAGCTTATGGAAACTCCAACTGGAAAATATCAGAGATCGACGTACAAACTAATCCATTTAAAAACAAGGGAACGTAGTTACTATATCTATGTTTTGTATGGAGGGAGGGCCTGGGGTCTGGAAGTGATGAGATAACAATATCACAATGTTGGTGCAGATGGAGAGAGTCCAGGAAGCAAGCTGGCATGGAATATATAGAGTGAGAGCGAGCAAGTGTTGGTGTATTAGTAATTGGTTGATCGAAAAGCTTGGCGGGAAGGAGAAGGTCTATTTATTACTGACGTAGGCCTAACCTATCGATCAGATGCCATTTTGTTTCTGAGAAAACCAGGACGGAAATTACGTACTCCTCTCGATCGGTGCTCGATCTCTATCGCTTTCAGCTTTATCATTTACATGTGTGTATATCTGGCCGGCCGGTAGCTAGTAATGAAAAGTTCATACTGGCCGGACATATGCCACCTTATAAAAACTAATGTGGTCATGTACCTACAAAATAGCCAGGATTTGTAATAATGCCATCATCAGCAATATTAGTGATCAACATTTCACAACAGGGCGGGATGCCAATCATCAGGCCACAACATTGGCACGAGTCTCTTTTCTGCATGTAATACAGTAATAGAAAGAGTCGCAACAACCTGAACGAGATCGATCGAGCAGAAGCAACGTGGGTACTAGCGCTAGCTGGTTGGGGTAGAGACTGCTGTTGGTTTCCTGATGCATATGCTTTTCATCACTAATGAAGGATTTATTATCTGGTTCGTCATCTCCGTTTCAGTAGTACGTAAATTAAGATGCGTTTTTATACAAGTAACAGTTACACATCAAATCTTGATGATAATTCATACATATATGTCACTCTCAAGCTCTATAATGAATCTATTACCGCGAAAAAGTTAGCTAGGCAATATCTTAGCTACAACGTACGTACTACTGTGGACCTTGATACAGTTGGGTGTCATTGAAGAAACACATGCAAAAGCTAGCTAGCTTGACAGAGGTTGTATTATGACCAAGACTAAATGTGAGTATCTTTCTCTCCCTACTTCCTTCCATGCGAACCATATCATAAGCCCTAGCTATAGAAGTCTAGGGCTTCAATTTTCAGCCAAGATTACCGAGCCAACCGACTTCCGAGCCATACCGCCGCCTTCGGTGACCGCCGATGTCAGAAACCGCCCCATCGTCTCAAAAATACCGTACCGATAATAGATGTATGGTACAGTAACGGTATGCAATTTCCAGTTTTATGTTATTACCGTACCGACGTATTCGATATTACCATACCAGCTCGAAAAACTAATCCTAACCGTCCAATCCTATCCTTAATAGTATTTGGTATTAGGCTAATACTTTCTTCTCTTCTCTCAGTCAGCGCCTCTCTTCTATCAGTTCTCGATCTCACTCTCTGAGTCTCTCGCTCTCTTCTCTCTGTTTCTCACAGACTCACTCCCTCGGTCTCATCGCTCTTCACCTCCTCTCTCTATTTCTCATTGACTCACTCTCTCGCTCAGCTCAACTTCTCCAAGACTTTGATGGGTCAACGAGGCGCACAAGGTAGAGGCGTTGAAGGCCGAGGCAGAGGAGCGGCAGGAACGCAAGGCCTAAGTCGTATGAGCATGACATGTATGTTTCTCACGTCTTAGTTTCTTTGATTTCAATTAGTTGATTAGACTAGAGTTTAATTTGTTGATAAATAGAGTTGAACGATGATTAGAGTTGACAAATGATGATTGTTGATTGTTGATTGTTGATTTGTTGATGCATGATGATTGGTGATTGGTTGATGATTTTATTTTTTCTTTGTTTAGTTAATACACAGACTAGTAGTTCATCCTCATGTACCCAATCCACTGCAAATGCAAAGAGAACCACACCTTTAGAACCTTAGCCTCCATCCTTAGGACAATGCCCTCCACCACAAGCTGAAACTCACTCACAAGCTCCACAACAAGTTGGGCATAAAAAAAAGTTTTCCAAATCTAATCGTCTATGGGAAACCTTTACCAAATCCAAGCTCCCAAACTTAGATGTAATAGATCCCGATTGGTGCACATGCAACATTTATGGTCAAAGGGTTCCGTGTGCAGTTAAGAGGAATGGAACAAGTTCAATGTGGAATCGTGTAGTTAGGCAATGTGAGTCACACCCCTTACATCCCCAACCTGAACATGATGCCAAACAGACTGAGCTTAACGTAGATAATGTGTATGGAGGAAGACCTCATAAGTATAGTCGTAAGAGGTGTGATGATAAGTGCATATAGATAATTAATAAGGATGAACTACCATTTAGGCATGTGGAGAATAAGGGTTTTAAAGAGTGTTAAAAAATTACTTGACATGAATTTTCAATTTTGTTACATAAGTGCATAACAGCCATACTGCATTACGGCTTGATCAATTCTGGAATTGCTCATGTTTGGTCAATTCTGGAACTGTTTTTTTAAGGCCTCAAAACTGCAGCCCAAATCAGATCGGTTGGAGGCCCAACTAATACCACTACCGACCGACATGTCGGTAACCGACAAAGTCGGTATACGGCAGTTGGGAATGGTAGCCATTTTCTGTTACCGACTGGGGCGGTACGACAGGCGATAGAGGGCCAAATGGCTGGTAACCGTACCGAGCACAACCCTAATAGAAGTCATCTCGAATAAATTCTAAAAGATCGAAGCAAAAGCCTGCTTTTAACTCCTGAATCTCATTGGAGAAGAAAGAACATTACAAGTTGAGAAGGATAAAACAACCAAATCTCCAAATCAAAACTATTAAAAAAACTAAACTAACGGGAGATGCTCTTATTAGTTATCTCAGATTCGGCATCCTGATCCTGCTCAACTGCGTATCTTTTCTCACCCAGATATTGCTTTTGTGATGCAGTGAAGGCATGGAAATGGAATATCCATACAATAAAAAGAGCTTCTTCATTTGGCAAGAGACTTGGACAACACGCCAATACAATAACATTCCTAATCTTGCAATTCAACAATACTAATGTTACAACCGTACAACCTAGTCCTCCACTACACCAATTCCTAGCTATCAAACTATGCAACTTAAGACTACATTATGAAAGTTCAAATCTAGGCAAGCCAATACGTAGACATCCCTAACTATGCAATCAAGACTAGATAGAACCTAAAATCCAGAACGAAGAACAACCAAGTCTCCGAACTGTTTCCTAATAAACTTGAAACCCCTTCTCTTAAGAAACTTAACTCAACATGGGTTTTCCACCTCCAAGAAAGCTAAGCATGTAGATAAGATGCTAAAGGCCTATCTCAAAGGGAGTGTAGCTGTCTTTTCAAAGTCAGAACGTGCATTCGAAATGCTTTTATTGATCACATCCACACTTGACTGCAAGCTAGCAATGTCACGTTCTTTAGACCCTATAACTGCCTTGATCAATGCATGCTTCTCCTGTAACTCAATTATCCTTTTCTCGATACTATCAGCCTCATCTTCAAGTTTTGATTTCTCATGAGTTTGCTTCACTATCTTACTCTCTGCATCTTTTGATTCGCCCTCAAACTGTACTTGCCTATGTTTGATACACAAAAGTTCATTCACACGCCCACGTAAAATGGTAACATTGAATCCATATTTTTCCAAGTCAAGAAGACTCTCCAAAATGCTTTCAAAAACCTGTGTAGGGTCATCGAAATGCAGACTCGATATCTTGTCCACCAAACTGGAAAAGGTCACCATATTGCCAATAGCGAATCCCTCACGGTATTCCTCTTTACATTTAACCAAGGGACGAAAATGAGGATTTTGTGGCATTATTCTGAATACCTCGAACGATTCGATTGCTTTCCAGATTGGGGAGCTCTTCACAAATGGCATAATTTGGTTCTCATCTGGCACAGAGTCACTGACTGAATCAACTGGAGTAGAATCTCTTGCATGCCTAACTTGTTCAACAGTCTTACCTGGGTATGGTCCAATAGGGAAAGCAGATCAAGTCAAAATGGTTACTAGAAATGCAGTCACAATCAATATTATAAGTAGCTTACTTAATTCATCCATGTTTGCTGGACCCTGTGTTCCTCCCAACCATGTGGAGAGAGGTCGGTCATCATCATCTGTATTTTGTGATGCTTGAACACGGGTCCTAGCAGCTTCATTTGGTATACCCATTGTTCCAGGAACATCAGCTGTATTTCTCCTAAGTGCATCTTGCGAATCTACACAAATGCCAGATATGATTTCAGAAATGCAAGGTCAAAAAAATAAAAATCAACGCCTTTCATCCAAGCGAGAAGAGTTCGATCCTAGCACAGGATGAACGCTGACAGGCTTAACACATGCAACTCGGAGGGAAGCCCTTTTGATATTACATTTTTGTTTCCCTTATATTATTCAAAGAGAAAACAGTTATGTTCTTACAATACATAGATATATATTTTCTAACAGAAACATCAGACATGCTTACTTGTTAACTGCCAAATGTTTTTTGGGCTAAGAGGAGAATCCCTTTAACTTTTCTATTTTCTGAATTTCTAGATTTCAGATGTTTCAACAGTCTAGAGTTTCATGTCCTTCCTCCCTTCTATGAATATTTTTCATGTTGCTCAATAACACCAGTGAGCAGTCTAAGCATCTAGCTCATCTGCTCTTTTCATAACTGGTAGGCTGAATATGAAATTACACACTCATACCTGATGCAGCCCGACCTTCGTGCACATGCAAAGCAACTTCATCAAGTCTCAGATCTTCTACAGCAAGTTTTTCAGCAACATTTGATCCATTTAGTTCCCTAACTGCTTCTTTTCAGAGATCAGAAAAAAAATATCAACATAAATATATACATTTCAAAACAGCGCACTGATTGATATGTAACAAACAGAACTCAAAAAAATAAAAAATAAAAATATAAAAACCATTAACATGGTACAATGAGTACCGTAAATGACAAAAGCTCAACATTAAAATAAAAAACACAAAAAAAATAATCAAACCGAAATTGACTCAACTTCGAAGAATGATTGCTCAGAACAAAAAAACATAATCAAACTCTATCAACCTCCTCACCACCTAAAAGATTGCGAACACAGTACATCCGTTGAACACCAACCCCTTCTTGCTACGTGAAGGAAACATAAACCCCTGGCACAATAAGGCAGTGCAACAATCTGGAACATATCATCGAACTAAGCTCTGTACCTCTTACATTAGACTTCATAAACTATTTCTGCCTTAAATATAGCAAAGGGACAGTACCGAATCAGATTGTCTGATCTTTCAGAAAAAGGGATATTTAAAAAGCACGGTTGTCGATCCAAAAGTCCATTGGACGAATCAAAATAAATTGCCACAGAAATACTAATTTTTATCCCTAGCGAGGCTGACAGTATGATTATATCCATCTCCATTTAATGATGCTGGCCTTCTATAACTTGTATCACGGAATAGTTATCTGTTTTTGGTTTTGTTTTTCTCATTGAACAAACAAAAAGATAAAACAAAGAAAAATTTGTATATTTAAATGCATGTAAATGCATCATTGTTGTCCATCTCTTCCAATAACTCCAAATGAAAGAAATGTCATGAAAATATAAGATGATTCGAAGTTTGCATGGAACTGAATTTGCACCCAATCTTGTATATTTAAGCATTGCTTCCTCTCATTGGAAACTCTATTAATATTGATTAAATTGCGACGAGATAGCCCAAACAGAAAAAAAAAAAAAAAAAAAAAAAGAGGCTGGCAGAGTGCCAAATACGCTTAAGATACTAAATATAATCACATCAAAAAGCATCTCTAATAGATAGTATAAGTTTCAACTTTAACAAAATAGATGGGCATATATTTAGGTTGAATCAGACATATCACTCAAATGATTTAGAGTTTAAGAATTATCACCTCCCTGTGAGGCCTGTGAGCTTACGACCACCAACTTTCTAGGTCTCCCCCTCTTTCTTTTGTGGCTGATTCCGCCAGTTGATTGCTGCTTAAAGTCCTGAGCAAATAAACGCAAACATCCATAGGCAATACCATTGGCAGATGTAGACAAAAGGTAATTTGTTAGAGTGATCTCTCACTCAATGATTATACCATGTCTGGAAAAAGAACTAGGCTATGGAGGAGGTTATCCAAAACTGAATTACTGCCATGTTCAGCTGACGTAACCTGGGTGTTGATAGCTTATTTTAGATAAATATCCAATTGGTATTGATAGCTCAAGTCTGTAGAGCTTCACAATGGTAATTTTGGTTTTCATTATATATTTTTCTCTTTAGCTAGCTTATTTGATTTGTGATATGTTTAATTTACTGCACAACTACAGAGTCCAGACACCAATGACTTCCCAAACAATCCAAATGATTTGCCATATATAAGTTCGAATTCATGTAAAGGAACAGAAAAGTTCTTCTCTCTGGCAGAATCCACCTAGGAGTTTGATTTACAAATAACTTATCTTGACTTCTGGGATACCATTTCTATATTGCTTACCATTCTCTTTTCTTGTTCTTGACTGTTTGCATTCTTCTTCTGATCTCTCATGAGCTTCAGCAACTCTTCGTTGGGAATCTCACATGGATATTCAGCTGATGAATCCTCCCTTCCATTGACTTTTGACCCAGTAGTCAGATGCAATTCAGCTTCTTTAATTATGCCCTCCTTTTGAACAACATTTCCAGCAGAATCAATAACTCCATACACTTCCTTACCTGCAACTTAACTAATTTAGACACATTTTTTTGTCTTTTAATAAGAAGCCCAAACACTGCAGAGTTGACTGATAAACATGTATACCTTTTTGCTTATGCCTCTCTTGACTAGGAAGCGCACATATAACAGCTTCCGGGGTACTTCGAACTTGAACCTGTGAGCGCCTGCCTTTACTTTTGACAGAATGCATCTGGTTATCTAGCTCACCATCTTTCTGTTGCTTTGCCTTCTACGTATGGAATTTGAGAAATGGTGATCAGGAAAACCAGGTCATAGAGACTTAATACCTTATAAGTAATCACCATTGCTCATGAAGAAATCAAAGTAGAGTAGATAGCATCTCATATGAACTACTCTCATTCAGATTTCTCACTAAATACTTTACAAGTAAACTTTCTTTTTAACTGTAAAGAAACATTGTACCACAATGCTTCATACGAAGTGGTATCAACCCCAACAAAGCCAAGTAACCCCAGCATCAAAGTTGTATCCAACTCTACAAGTATTATGAAGTGTTGAACAAGAGCTAATTCCTTAACCTAATGTTTATGAGTGTGTGTCAGTGTGTATGTGTGCCTTGACCCATTCATAGTGCCAGCAAGCACCAATACGGCATGAATGGCAGATCATATCATGGTTCATGGATTTAGCATGTCAAAAAATTTTAGCAGAACAAATAAAGTTTAAGAGAAGCAATCAAAACTCACAACTTTCTTTTCACCAAGCACGCTCTCTATTTGAAAAAGCTGATGATTAAGAGCCGGTTTTCTTAATCGTCTTGATCCTCTGGTTCCACTGCTTTCCGTGCTCCCAGTGGCTAACTCGGATAGCATTTCTTTATCATTTGGAGTTTTCCTTGATTGCTGTGGTGTAACAGATGATGTAGCCTCTGAAACTTTGTCATCCTTCAACTTTTTTAAAGGGTGTGAGTCTGTAGCAATACCATTAGGTGGTACATCCTTGATGCTTTGGGTATAATTTGACTGCTCCACATGATTCTTCATTGAATCAGTTGATTCAGAATTATCCCCTGCAGCACCAGTGGTTTTTGGTTGTGCAGCCACCTCAGGATGGTTGGAATCGTTCTGGACAGGCAGTAGTTGCAGCAAATGATTTTCCACTTGTTGAGAATCTGAAGAACCCAGTATCTCCTGGAACACAGCCCAATTAGCTACCAATGAATATAATCATGCAACAAACTAATTTTTTGCATTAATATACCTCACTTACATCAAAAGAAATATAAATTTGGATATAATTTACCAGTTAAACACTTAAACAGTGAGCCCTACAAGGAACCACAATCATCTTAATATGGATTAACCTATCACCAAGTACGGCAAAACAATATGAACTGCAAATGAAATGTAGTTTCAATTAAAATTCTGCCACCCGCCTTCTCCATTGTCCTCACAATCCACACCGAACAAGAGTGACATCTTTCAATTCAACAATGGGTCTTGTATCGATAATGAAAATCTATTTCCCCTGCGAATCCTATCTTCTATTTGTGCAACCATAAGCGAAAGTGTCGACATGGTAGAAACCTAGGTAATTCTGAAGCCAGCAGACACAAACATCCAATGAGTCTACACGAAACAGCATCATTTCCACAACTTCTCAAAAAAGAAGTATCCACTACACTAAAAATCCAGCTGTTACATATCACACTCACTAACAAAACTATTACATGCACATGAGATGAATGTGCAAACCTGCTTGTTGGGCCGGACCCAAATGCCGGCAACCCAATCCTGGTGGAGACGCAGACGATCCCTATCGAATTCCAGAACGTCTGGCGGGTTCTCAAAGAAGATACTAAATCTGGAGTTGTTCTTAATAACATTGCGAATAACTCCGGTCCACCAGCCGTCACGGTAGTCGGCGTCGACGACGTGGCCTTGTTCAAGATCTTGGTCGGCCACATGAGGCGGCAGAGGCCTTATGTAAGCGGAATCGACTTGTTCTTTGAGTGGCTGAGAACCATCTTCGGTGACCAAGGTCTTGTACTCCACCAGAGCCTTCCTCCTCTTCTTCGAGGCTGAGCTCGGAGCTGGGCTCTGAACAATGGTCGCTCTGAACCACGCTCCCTTGAACCCTTCCTCGTCGCTCCGGACCTCCACTTCTGTTCCTACGCTCAACAGCTGGGATTCGGAGGCGTCGAACCCCGCCATGCTAACAACTGGCCTGTGGCTACTCTGCTGTTTCTAAACCCAATCTAGTCAAACTGAGGGCTCTCTCTGTCGCTTTTTTACATCTGGGTAATGCACACCATCTTACCTATCGATTAGTATTTTAGAAACCATATACCAATCACAGTTTTTTACCCTCAACCGAGTAGAGTTGTGATTCATAGCATTCATTTATTTATTTGAAGTTATGTTCGTTGGAATGAGATGACACAATTACACTACACTTGAATATCTATTCTACCCAAAGTATACGTTCATCGAAATAAATCCCAGGGTTGCCTGGTTCACATTTTTACCTGTACTTTTAAATACTATAGTTTGAACTATTGGTTTACAAATCTTCATTCTAAAATCATCTCTACCAAAATATTAATAGTATGCGGTATTCATTTTACATCAGAAAATTTTATCCCTATGGGTATATTAATTTGAGACTCACTTATTTATGTCTAAATATATAAATTTTTATTAAATTTATAATAAAATAATATTTTGAATACATTTTTACTCCTCTTTTATACACACTTTAAGAGAGAAAATTGAAGAGAAAGAAGACTTTGTCCGACTCTGGTCACCAGTCACCGGAATCTCGACGCCATAATTTCTCTGGTCACCGTCGCCAGGTTTCTTTCCTCTAATAATCGGGTTACTGACCTCTAATAATCACCTTATTAAGTTATTGACCTGTAATAATCTGGTATTGACCCTTAATAATAGGGTTACTAACTCCGATAATCAATTACGAACCCTTGATAATTATTACTAGCCTTCAATAATCAGGTTATTGACTCTCAATAATGAGGCAGGTATTAACCCTCAGTAAACACTTATTACTGTCAGTAATTAAGTTATGGATCTTGATAATCATGTTACTAACCATCAATAATCAAGGTAAGACTAAAGAAACCACTAAAACGGTTAGCACTAAACTCAAAGTTCAATCCACCGCGAATCACAAAACTAAGAAAATGAACTTTAATCCTATATATAGTCTGGACCGCTTCATGAGTGTCATTTGGCCTCCTAACACTGGCCTGAACAGCTCAGAGCAGCTGACAATGACCAGCTACCGAAACGTTGTGTTTTACTGACAATACAGTGACGCAGACACTGTCGACAGCTAACAACTATTCCTAGCGACGCTAGAAAAACATGAAATCTGTGAAAACATCGAAACTGTTTATTCTAACAATTCATGCTTGTAAAACGATGCCGTCTAACTCAAACTAGGATCTTTGTGGGTTCCTGTATTAGAGTTTCCAACGCAAGCTCTGCCGCTGAGTCTTCCTCTTCTTCTCCAGGACTCTACTCGACCAAGCAATTCGACCTCTCTCAAACTCCAAGGTTTTGGGTTTAATTTGATTATGAAACGTTATCGATGTGGTTTCAATTTGGGGTGAAACAGGGGACTGTGTGTCATAACTCAACAACCACCATGAAAATGGGGATTGAACGAGTCTTAAAGAGAAGTTTGGAGGACTCAAGGATTTGATGAAGAGAACAAAGAAACCACAGTTGAGGTGAGAGAGTTTTTTTGATTTCTGGACATTATAATTCAGTGTTGGATGGATTGTTGTGAGTTTATAATTGTCTGCCGAACTTGAATGTGAATGGTGATCTCGACATATTGAGGCCGGCGATAAAGAACTTTGGTGGGAGTGTGGAAGTGTTATCAGTTGAAGGTAGGGATTGCCATTTGAAATATGTAGGCCACGACTCCATTGGATCAGGATTCAGAGCAGCTATTAAGGAGAAATTCCCTGATATCGTCAATTTCGTGTTTACCGGATATCCCTAGCTCAAGCTTCATCAATGGAGATGTCATTGGGCATGCAAACCTTGTTTTTTTTTGAACAAGAACATGGAAACCTTGTTGAATATGTGATTGCCATCATTTTCAGCAAAGATGAGTATCCTTCTATATCAATTTGCCATATCAATTGTTGTGCTTTCTGAACTCCAAAGTCCAAACCTTCAACTTGGCTATTGTTACTTGTACACTTGAAAATGGAGTTATAATATAATGTAGCAATTCAAAAGTTTGGTACAGGTGAATAAGCTGCTTTGAGTTGTCTAATATTACAGAGGCACTCGGAAGTTTCGGCGCACTTGGTCACTTGTCCTCTGTATTAGTTGAAGTAAGCATTACTTCATCAAGGGTGTCTCGGCCAGTGGGCAGGCCAGACCAACTATGCTTGCAAGGAGGAAACCGAACCATGTCCGATCCACTCAGCCGCTGCAAATAGCACATAAGCTTCAATATTGCGTGCGACTCCAGCTTTGTACATCTCGGCGCTTAACTCTATAAATAGCACTAGTGCGCTGTATCGAACAGCGATGCACTTCATTATTGGCAATACATTTGTTTCAGATCTCTGATTATTGTGTTTCACACGCATTTGCAATTGTTCATATATGTGATTATTTTTCTTTCATGAACTTTGAGTTTGCTTTTGCAAATAACGTGAACAGTAACTGTGGAATGAAGAAAGCATGGAAATCATAAACATATATTACGGTAGCTGTTGCCTGTACTTGCAACAAGGATGCAATTGTTTTCTGTTGGTTTCCCTCTGGAATCTTTTGGGAGGCCCCTTCATCAAAGAAGAGTTGAAGCGACCCGACAGTGTAGTAGAACAGACCAAGTAACACTGGAACCTATTGAATCAAGAAAACCCGCACTAATTTTTCTTGAAAAAGAATAGAGAAGATGGCTTATCAAGCAGAACAAATGCTAATGAGTTTACCCAGACGTTTGTGTGAAGAGGACCAATATTGGTTGAGCCATTCTCATACACCACAAGTTCTACCCATGAATGGATTCCATCAATCAGAGGACCAAGTACGAAACCGGAACCGAAAAGTGTAAATGTGAAGAGGACCAATATTGGTGGTGCTGCTTCTGGTTGATGGTTTGCTTTGCTTTCTGATGCACCAGGAAGGCCTAGGCCTAATAAGTAAAGCTTGCTTGCTCTGGGAATTGTTAGGAAGATTGAGAAGGAGCAATGCCGATCAGGGCTCGCATCTAAAGGATTCAGGAACCAACCGTATATTTTTCCCTTCTCTTTGCTTTATTTTGATTCAGTATTCAGATTGAGATGGTCAAATTTCAAGGTTATTATACGTAACATGTGAACCACAAAGTTCTCTGGGATATTTTGGAGGCCATGTTTTCCACTAAGTCAAGACTTGTCAAGGCCTGAGGTTAGATGGAGTAGTGATGATGGATTTGGATATAGGTTCAGAATAGACAGTCAGAAATTCGACTCCTCATATCAAGTGAAGGACTAGAAGAGATGACACAACTGTTGGCAAAAAAGCCAAGGGGTTGAACAGGATTGATTGAAACAGGCACGTACATGGACACAGGATGAATCCGTACGGGCACAAGTGATTTTACGGTAAAGGTCAGAGATAAAGATGAAATTTGCCTTCAAAGAATCAGATTTTATGTACATATGGGCACAGCCTGACTGATAGCAGAGTACATATTATACAGAATGTATGTAATAAATATAAACTTCATCAGCATTTCTCTTCACAAGATTAGTGTAAACTCTTCTAGAGTTCAGCTCCTAGTTAAGAAGATAACACAATGACAAAAGAGTTCAGCTCAGCTAATGATTTTTACCGACTAATACAGATAATCTAAAGTTTGCTAAAAACAAATCGACTCCCTCTCTTGACATGCAGATAATAATTCGGTGCAGTTCAATGGTTGAGCCATCTCATAACTTACCTTCTAGGTAAGTCCATATAGCAGGTTCTCTGGACCTGTGTCACCGGTTACAGCTAAATACGAAACAAATGAAAGATAGAACATGTTCTCCAATTTTTAACGCCAACTTTTAAAAACTCATCATTTAGAGCTTTACGCAATTTAATTTAAGCATCCTCTCATTCACTCGACTTAGAGCTGATGTGCTTGTTTCAAACTACAAATCCGCTGCCTTCAACTTTCTTGGCCTTTTAGACTGCGCAGGTGATGAGGGAGCTTCTGATACCCTACCAGGTCCCTAGAGAGAGACACAATAACAATGACCGTTATAATACATTCCACAAAAAAAGCGCCAATGGGGGAAAATTAACAGGACTTGGTATATAATGTACCTTTCGCTTCTGATCTCGTTTACCAACTCTTTCACCTGAAAACACATGGAAAACAAAAGTTCAATAGCAAGATAAATTTGCCCGAATAAATAATTAAATTCAGACATGGAAAGAATTAGAAACCCAAGGCAACAACATAATTGCCCGTTTCCCGTTGATATATTACCTCCAAACATCGAGTCAGGAACAAACGTGCGATCCTGATCACCACAATATAAAGACTGGGATTTAGTGGTCACAAAATTTTCAGTATTTATGGGCACAAGAAGGCTTCAAACTGACAAGTCCTATTGCAAGACGAAAAACTGACCTTGGGCATGCCTGGTGCTTCATAAGTACTGTCACGATAAGATGAACCATCTGCCTCCTTATATTGCAACTGATGACCCAAAAGTATTCATTTATGTCAAAGAACATAATCACGTGGAGAATTAAACTGCAGTTTAATGCACCAAGTAATTTACAAGTGGACAGATATAAATTGATACACATGGGAACATTGCCAAATTGCTCAAGTATGTTTTTTTCGCAACTAATGCTCAAGTATGTTTGAAAGACAGTATATTAGAGGGAATATAAGCAGTTAAATGGGGCAGGGTTCACAATTTTTTTTAAACTACAGTTTACCAACCAAGTGGTTTTCATATGCACACATATAATTTGCAAGAGATGAAACTATGCCAGGGTGGCTCAAATTGGTTCATAGGCCATATACGCAGTTCAAAAGGGACTGGGTTTACATTTTCTAAAACTAAGTTTCACACTTTCACGACCAAGTTGTTTACAAGTGCACATAAATAATAAATTGCAAATGAACAGATGTAACAGTACAAGGGTTGCTCAGATTTGTTTGAAAGATGGTACATTAGAGGCCATACAGATTTAAGAACCACACCCATACAAACCCTTTAAGTTACAAACATATCAGTGATACACAACTATACATTACTGATACACCAGCAGTAATGAAGTTGAGTATAAAAGGAATAGCTAAGCAATACCTCTTTCTGAAGATTCAGAAGAGTCAGTATTTCTTTTCTTAATTCAAGATGCTCTGAACAAACAGCTTTAGTTGGAACTCTTGGTTTTAGATTAACCTGTAGAGATAAACATAGAATTTAAATTGTTTAGTGGTAACAATGAAGACAAGGAAGATAATCAAGGATGTGTTGCTCTGACATAAATAACTCCTTAACTATAAAACATGGCAATATTATGGATTGTGACTGCAATATAGATAACTAGTCAGCAATAAAAGTCATGGACCATTTATGGATCTCAATTCAGCCATATCTAAAACACTTTAGAGACCATATCAGTTTATCACAATAACTAACCTTCAATTAAATAAAAGATAATATTAGACCAAGCACAAGAACCATGAACTCTAAGGGCATGTCTGTCAAATGAAAATTTTGGAAGCAGTCACAACTTAAAGAAATTGGTCTGGTATTATGAAGGGAATTATTTCCAAATGATCTAGCATATCTGATGATAAGTTATGAAACTCAGGAAACTAGAATAGTAGGAGAAGAAAATTATGAAGACAACAAGAGATAGGACATAAGCATGTATGTAATAAATTGTACTACATGAATATACAGACCCCAAGTTCTTGTAAAGTTTGCTCAACACGCTTGATAGTCCGAAGTCCAGCAAAAGAGCTTGCAGCTATGATCATTTGGTCCAGCGCATATGTTCTAAGATACACTCGAAGCTGAAAATTTTGCAGACCAGTCAGATTTGCTTTGCATATTTCAAAGAAATACACAGATTATTATTCAGAGTGGTAAATAGATAACTTTTAGTTCATGGAGAAGTAATAGCTTGTAGTGGAGCAAATAAATAAAGTTCAGTTGCATGGCGAACATATGAAAAGTTAACATTTAAGAAAGTTAATAAACATACCAAGCGAAGCGTGCCTAGAGTAGTGGAATTATCTGCCATCAAAGAAGTTGAAGGTACTGCAGTGCTGGATAATGGTGATATACTCTCATCATTTTCACGACCAGCAAATGTAACAGGCAACTCCAACTCTCTAGCACTCTGAAAAGGCAAAATAAAGCAACCGTAGGATTATGAAAAAAAAATTGTTCCTTCTGTTTTTATTCCACCAATACAATTGGACGATATAATGTGTATATCATGCACAGTAAATACTCACGATGATTATTGAATGGGAGTGGTGAAGCTGTAAGTTCAAAAAACCAAATTAGGGAACATAGGTTTCTATAAAATTACCTCCATGTAGGAAATTTAGAATCCCGTAGAGTTTAACTCTAAATAAAACTCAAATGATCTCTACAGTTATAAATCCTTGATAAAGATTGCTGACCAACTGACCAGGCCACATTTTAAACCCTCCATTGTTCAATTAAAGGTTTTAAATAGTCATGATTTCTCATACAAGAGAAGACAACGCATTACTAAACAGATATGAAAGTTAAATTTTCTAAGTTAAAATTTTAAAAAGACATGATGAAAAGTAAAAACCAAATGTGAAGATATTCTTTGGTAATAACATTGCGAAAGACATTGGGCTAAATTCTACCCATGCACAATAGTTGACAAGTTAAAAAACAAACCCATTCACACAATATCCATCTGTAAGACTCACCCTTGCAACCATGCGTGCACGTGACTCAGCTATTCTCTTCGCTTCTGCAAGAACCTGAGACAACATAAGTAGATTAAACATGTTAATGAATATAATCCTTTTAAAATGTTGAATTCAAAAATGAAACCTATACCTCTGCATCTTTTCGCTCTTGATTCTTTGTTTGAGAAAGAACCATGGATAGAGCTCTCTTACGTTCTTTCTCTCGTGTAACTTTGTATGGTTCCTAGATGAAGAATACGATAATAGAAACCAAGTAAGAGCAATGATTTTGATATAACAAACTTAATCACCATGATAATAACTAAACAACAAACTAATCAAAAGAGCAGAAGTACAAGTGCAGTTGATATAGTTAACAAACCTTTACAAGAGGGTGCCCTGATACATCTGCAGGCGATGCTGCTCTAGCAATCAATATATGTCTAGATACTACAATAATAGTGGGTTCATCATCATCAAGCACTAGACCAAAGTACAGACTTGAACATAGAATATAATCTGTAAAGCAAACACAATAGTTGAGCCAAAAGACAGGCAATACCGCTGTAATATCGATCCTTTAATTCCTCCACAGTACGAGATGATGGAAACCTGTCTGCTATTACAATGAAGCGGAGATAAAACTGTTGACACAAGTCGAACAATTGATCTGTCTCCTCTTTTGTCCACATCTAGTGAAGATGAAAGATAATAATAGAGAATGACCCAATGAATCAAAAAAGCACTCTCGCCATGAAGACAAGACATACAAATATATATTTGATACCTACAGGATCAGTCAAATATTTCTCGTACTCCTCGTCAGTGTATTTAATTACTTCCACTGACTGCACAAAAAATTTAAAAAAAAACAGCAAATAAGAAAAGCTAGATATTCACAAATGAGATGATACAAACCTAAAATTTCTGCATACCTTGTTATATTTGGCAAAGGAATAGTCACCAATAGGAGGGGTACCGTTGACAACTCTAGCCTGAAAAATAGATGTCACCATAAACACCTTCAGAGCAGAACTAGCAGTAGTATGCACGTTTCATAATGTACAGAAACTCACCCAATGGTAAAGCTGTAAGTCATCCTTCCGGGCAGAATTCGTAAAAGGAAGCCACTGCCAAGTGATCTGCAAGCAAAATGACTAAACAAACTCAACATGGGGAAAACAATCCGAAACGGCATATACACACAGGGACAAATTCATGCTGATTGCTGCCCTACATACATTGTACTCTCTTCTGCCCTACAAATGTCAGTAAATTAGCTATCGAAAAAAAAAACCGAATGACCTTCTCGTCCGTTGGAGGGCGTTTCTTGAGCTGCGACGGCTCAATTGCCGGCATCAGGGGTGGCACACCGCCAATTAGGGCATACACCTGCAAAATTCGACAAATCCATGAGCTCAATTCGCCATAATTGCAGCAATCGAAAGAAGTGAAATTACCTCGCGTGAAATGCCATCGGGTTTGCGCTGAGACTCCTTGGGGGGTCGCGATTTCTTCTCCTGCGATAACGGATGAGTGGTTTTGGGCAGACCCAGGATGTCCTTGGCGTCCATTCTGAGATTTCCCCCAAATTCTAGGGTTTTGGTTTTTCTAGGATTGGGCGGGAAGATTGAAAGCTTCTGGTTTAGCAAACTTCAGAGTGAAGGGGCTGAAAATCTGAGTTCGAATTACGAGCAGCAAAGAGAGACTTGACAAATCACAACCGAGCGGGAATTTTAGTTCCAAACCGCCAAATCCTGCTACTATTATAGGTGCTGCTGTACTCTCCTTACTTGGATATCCCAATGTATTTCAACAAATTTTTTGTGACCAATTTTTACAGTAATTTATGTGCTAGAAATATATTTATTTATCGAACATATATTCATCTTCAGAAAATTTATAATCAATCAATAAAATACTAACATATGTTAAAGTAAAATGACAATCAGAATTTGTCTACTCATCTCATTACGTATCCTCTTTATATAGAGGTGTGATTACAATAGTAATTACAATAAACATAATGACTAATTGATAACTGATTGAGTAATTACATCTGTTAATCGCTAATTGCATAATCAACTCTTCGTTAGTTACTTTGACGAAGACACATAATACGTATTTCCTTTAACACTCCTCATTCTGTCAAGTCAAAGATAAAACGGTGTATGGGGTGTTGTCTCATTAAAAACCTTGCCAAGTAACAAAACCCGGTGGGATAAAATAAAACCTTGGTCGAATGGAAAAAGAGCACAACGCACCTATTACATTTTGAGGGTGATGTGATAACGTTAGACTCCCCCTGAAGTCTACACACTCCCCTTGATCCTTGCATCAAATCAAGGGAGCTCGGAAAGCTTTCTCATTCCGATACTGTTCACTTGCTTTTTGAGTGTGGCTTTAGGCAATGATTTGGTAAACAAATCTGCCATATTCTCCTAGGATTTTATTTGATTTACCTGGATCTTGAGGAGGGTCTGTTGTTGCTGACTATAGAAAAACTTCGGCGATATGTGCTTCGTATTGTCACCCTTGATATAGCCTAGCTTCATCTGTTAGATGCAGGCTGCATTATCTTCATAGATACATGTGGGCTCTTCAGTGGTAGAATATAAACCACTGGTTCCTCGAATATGTGTAATGATGGATCTTAACCATATACACTCATGAACCGCCTCATGTAGAGCAATGATCTCAGAGTGGTTTGATGAGGTAGCCACAAGGGTTTGCTTGGTTAATCTCCAAGATATCGTTGTGTTCCCAATGGTGAATACATAACCAGTTTGAAAACGTTCTCTATGTGGGTCAGAGAGGTACCCAGCATCAGCAAAACCAACCAAAGTATCGTTTGGAGTTTCAGTTTATCCTTCGGGATGTGCAGTTTCATCTGTTGTCCCATCTCTGTTTTTATAGGGATAGAATAGTCCCAAGCCAATGGTTCCTTTTAGGTATCGAAATATGTTTTTGATACGATTCCAATGACGCTGCGTTGGCGCTGAGCTAAATCTAGCTAATAAGTTCACTGAGAATGCAATATCTGGTCGAGTACATTGAGCTAAGTACAATAATGCGCATATTGCACTTAGATAGGGAATTTCAGGTCCCAATATTTCCTCGTCATTTTCCTTTGGACGAAATGGATCTTTCTTTACATCCAGACTTCGTCCGATCATAGGAGTGCTAGCAGGATGCACCTTGTCCATGTTAAATCGCCTGAGCATATTTTGGACATATGCATACTGGTGGATTAATATTCCACAAGTTCGGTGTTCTAGCTCAAGGCCTAAACAAAACCGAGTTTTCCCAAGATCTTTCATCTCAAATTCGGATTGCAAGTAGCTCACTGTTTCTCCTATTTCATCAAGAGTACCTATTATGTTCATATCATCGACATAAACAGCTACGATTGCAAATCCAGAACTCGTTTTCTTAATAAATACGCAGGGGCATAGTTCATCATTCGTGTATCTCTTCTCAATCAAGTAGCCACTTAGATGGGTATACCACATCCGGCTGCACTGTTTCAATCTGTAAAGTGAGCGTTTCAATCTAATTGCAAATGCACTCTGTGGTTTAGAGTCACTTGACTTGGGGAATGGAAGGCCATTAGGCACTTTCATATATATATATATATATATATATATATATATATATATATATATCTCCGAATCTAGATCCCCATATAGATACGCAGTAACCACATCCATGAGCTGCATTTCTAGTCTTTCAGAAACTACCAAGCTAACTAAGTAGCGAAACGTTATGACGTTCATTACAGGAGAGTATGTCTCCTCGTAATCTATTCCAGAGCGTTGTGAGAAACCTTGCGCCACAAGGCGAGCCTTATACCTCAAGACTTCATTCTTCTCATTTCGTTTTCTGACAACAACCCATTTATGTCCTATAGGCTTTACACTTGGTGGGGTTTGCACTACCGGACCAAATACATGTCTCTTTGTCAGAGAATCTAGTTCGGCCTGGATCACGTCTTTCCATTTAGGCCAATCTGCTCTTTGTTGACATTCTGCAACTGAGCGAGGTTCGATATCATCGTGCTCTATAATTTCTTGAACAACAGTATATGCAAATATATCATCAATGTTTGTGGAAGATCTTTCTATCAACTCATATGCACTCTCATAATCCATTGAGATTTCTTTGTTCTCTGGAATCATTTCGAACATCAGAGCGTCCTCCAGTTGTGATTCATGGACATAACTGTAGTCAAAGATAATCTCATGAGAGTGATTCTCCACATTGATGATTAATTGATCGGGTTGTACCTTACTCGTCCTACTCTTCCTTGGGCGAGTATCGATCGAACCAAGTGGCCTCCCCCACTTCCTTTAGGAAGCCACGGCCTCGACCACACCTCCACTAAGTGTGGTCGCGGTGCCTCTTACTGCGGCATCGTGCCCCTTATTGGGGACTTCTAACCTTGCAGATACATTTGTAGCTGGTATATGTGATCTTGTGTCTTTAGCGATATCAGTAAACGCATCAGGCATCGAATCTGCTACGTTCTGAAGATTGATTATTCGTTTCACTTCACTTTCATATTGTGACGTGCGGGGATCGAAGTGAGACAGAGTGGGGACACACCACGACAATTCCTGTCGTTCCCTTAGATAATCTTTTTTCTTATCTCCCTCTAACGACGGGAAGACTGTCTCATCAAAGTGACAATCCGCAAATCTAGCGGTAAAAAGATCGTCTGTCAATGGTTCCAAGTAGCGGATAATTGTTGGAGATTCATAACCAACATAGATACCTAATCGTTTTTGAGGGCCCATTTTACTGCGCTATGGGGGCGCAATAGGCACATATACTGCACAACCAACTATGTATAAATCTCAGGCGTATGTCTAGTTACCAACTAGTACGTAGTGAATGGTTGGCTAGCAATGGGTCTCAGAGCGAATAAGTAAGGCTGCGTACAATATTGCATAACCCCAAATAAATGTATAAAGATTGGTGTGCATAACCAATACCTATACATGATGACATATACGAAGCCATTTTGTATATGTTTATAGGGTTCAAGATGCTGTTCATTGATTCTTATGTAATAATCATCAAGTCTTTGTGATGTTAACTCTTAGCGTTATCAATTTCTATAGACTTTATCATCAGGGTGATGAGCCCTGAAACTTATAATGTTGCTAAGAGTTTTGCAGCATTTCTTGTGGACATTTATTCGACATGTGACCAGTGTCAAAAACGTCCCCTAGAACCATAATTACTTTAATGATCCGCATTTCTAGAGTGATAAGTCCATAATAATCATGTTGTACAGTAGGTTTGCATATGAAAAGCATTGGCACTAATGTCTCTTAAACTTTGACAAGGTTCGATTATCTCTTAGTGCATATAGAGTTTATGTGACTTTGACTATGATGTCATTTTAGCAAAAATGATCGGGTAGATCCATTGTTGTTTTATTTGATGTGATTGTATCATCATCGTAGTCACAATGGTGTTATAAATTAAGCACTAGGTTCTCCTCTATACGTTCCTTAAAGTATATGAGAGTATTTGAAAAATATAACTCTTATCCTTTAGAGTATATCGATTTAGGTAATGATATGTTTATCATTTTATAACCTTTCTTTTATTGGTTATATGCATTGCTTTACATTTTTATAGTGCTATTTCGAACCATAGATAAAATCGAATAAAATTAATGCTTCATAATATAATTTAAAATTTAACAAGCCAACGATAATTCAATCAAAGTCATCTAATTCAGTAAGTATTATACATATGAACTTTAAGGCCGAACAATAGTCTAATTAAACAAGACTATATTAGAAAAGTTGAGAGCATATTTAACCAAAGTATGAAACTTTCTCGCATCATTTATATTTCTCACATTGGTAAGCGTATGGGGATTGATAATCCTTTTTCAATCCTGATGTTGAAGATACTTTTTCAATATCTCATGCATCTATGATTTTTTTTTGAACTTCTTGCAAGTTGCAACTAATTCATTTGCTGGCTGATAATATATAAAAATTAGTTTATTCATAGCATTGTACGTTGCTGCTTATGTCATGTCCCTAGACCCTCTTACACATGACAGTTACCCTTTGCTTTGGGTTTGTTTTCACCATTAGTTATTTTGCATAAGTTGTTTTTGGAACAATTCTTTGTCTTTACATTGTCATTGTATAATCTATAAATTATGCTACTCAACTATTTGCATATTGCTGATTTATTAATCATATTTCAGCATATACTCATTTGAAACATAAATGCTGAAGTAAGTAAGATTAATAGGGTCTTTCATATCATGCTATTATTTGTGATATGCTTTTTACAAAATCATACATATCCAACACAACGTCATTTTTTTCAGTTGAAGGCATTGACTGATTCATAGTTGAGCAAGTAGATTTCTTTCTACTTAACTGTTATGCTTTGAGATAAACATTGTACTGTATTTTCTCAATATATAACAAGAAAAACAACAGTTCATTGTTCAAGTGATCAATTATAAATACTCCTAGCACAAGCTAGGGTAAATGTGACGTCTTATAAATATTAATTCTTTGAGCCTTGGTTGGCTCAATAAGTGGGGGGACTAATACTCAAATTCTTTAGAGTTCATTACGTGGGAATCAGACTGATGCTTTAGCCATCTGTAAAAATAGAGCAATGAGAAGATGTATTAAATTCGCAGTCTAAATAGACATCCACGATAATTGTAACCAAGATGCAGAATCGGTTTTTTTATTGTGAGTTTTCGTTATCACAAGAAATTTTTCGGTTTAATCATTTTCTTTGAATTATACTCATGAATTTTCATTATCATTTCTTTCTACGCGGTTGTAAAAACATTCACGTTAATCAATTTCCATAAGATATGAATTAGATATGCTAACCAAGATTCATAGGAGTCACATACTTTTTCGATGCTCTGTGAAAATCTTTTTTCACAACTTTGTCATTTTGATGCTATAAATTTACTTTATCATAGCAACACGATTTATATGATAAGCTAATGAAAAACATTTAATAAAATTTAACATGTATAACATATAATATGTCACGATGTTTGCAAAATTAATTTTCTCATGTAATATGCATAATATCATGAGTAAAATTTAACGAAAGTAGCAACTTTAATTTAAAAACATACTTGTTGGTTTGTCAAATTAACCGCATATTGATGTGTTCTTGCTTGCAATGATTAATTGTCGTTGTTCTCGCAATTAACATTTTGATCGGATTTTCACCATAAGTGACATGTTGATCCTCACACGACAATGCGTATATCATATACAAAAACAATATGATTCATATGATTAGTCACATTAAACCACATATACTTATTATAATTCATCATAAATAATAAGAAATAAATAGTAAATAACTGAAACATTAATTATTTTTCAGTTTTACTATTTTAGTTGGCATGTTAATCGTCAAATGTCAACATCAACGGTTATATTACATGTAAAAACAATAATAAAATTTATATGATTAGTCACATTTAATCATATATAATTAATTTTTAAAGAATCATGTCTGGAAATATATGGTAATACCATTTTACCATAATAGTCGATCATAATATGCATTATAAATGCATATTTTTTAAATACGTGTCATAAATTACGGATATAATTATGAGTGCAGTAAGGATAATATCTTAACAGTAAATAGTAAATAAATTTCACATTTACTATTTAGACTCAGTAAAATATAAATAATTATCAGGAAATGTAACTATTTATTACTGAATGGTAAATTGATTAAATTACATTCGTAAATTACTTTTTTTTTACCAGAAAGGTTAAAATCCCTTTCTTTTCTGGGTCGGATCCGGGTTGACTTCGGGTCAAGCAAGTCCAGGTTAGAGCTGGGCAGCGGCGGCGCTCAATGGCTTGGCGCATGGGGGTCGGTTTCCGTGATTGAGACCGTTGAGTTAGTAGCGCTGCCGGGTCGAGAAGATCTAGGTTCATCAGATCGGACGAGGTCCGGGTTGTCGGCAAATATAACAAAACATTGAGATTCGTCAGCACAAGGCGGAGGCAGGCTGGACTGCCGAATCGGAGATGCGGATCGAAGATCTTTCTTGATCATAATAGAGAAAATCAACCAGTAAAATCCACCATTGATATAGACAAGAAAAAAACTTTGCTTTCCACATGTCATCTTTCATTATATATTTTACCAAATTACCTTACACTACATATTCAATTGTCTACTAATGTAGCACGCTGCTACTCCCGAGTTGAAAGGTACTACTGCCCGAGTTGATGTCCACATGTCATCTGTCATTATATATTTTACCAAACTACCTTTCACTACATATTTAATTCTCTACTAATGTAGCAAGCTGCTACTTCCGAGTTGAAAGGTACTACTGCCCGAGTTGAAAAATGCTACTATCGGCGCTATTGCAATTTTTTTTTTTCAGGCAATTCTTTGATGCTGACGTTGCTCGATGCTGCTGCCGAGTTTGAAGATGCTACTATCAGGTCGGAAGGTGCTACTGCATGCAATATTCCAATTTTTCATGGCAATTTTTTGATTTTGTGGCACTGCTACTGCCCGACTCTGCAGATTTTGGCAAGCAATAGCAACACGATGATTGCTTACTCAAAATTTTCACAAACAGTAACAATAATAGATTTTGACAAACAGTAGCAGCACAATTACTGTTTAACATTATTTTTCACAGACAGTAGCAGCGAGATGTTTTAACAAACATTAGTAGCAAGATGTTTTAGCAAACAGTAGCAGTAAGATGTTTTGGCAAACAATAGCAGTAAGATGTTTTGACAAACAATAGCAGTAAGATGTTTTGACAAACAGTAGCAGCAAGATGTTTTAACAAATAGTAGCAGCATAATTCTCATAAAAATAGAAATAAATTAAAAGTACATTTTTGTTAAACAACAACAACAAGAGATTTTGACAAACAATAACAACATGAGATTTTAAAAAATTACGTAATAGTAGCACCACAAGTATATATTGCAGATCTCCTACTACTGAAACGTGTTGCAGATCTGCTATTGTTGAAACCTGCTACAGATCTGCTACTGCTGAATGTACAGTAGCAGTACTCATCATCACTCCCAATTTGATTTCATTCCAAATCTCACAGATCTGACCCGAAGCTTTGAATGGTACACAAAGAGAGAGAGAGAGAGAAGAAGAAGAAGAAGAAGAAGAAGAAAAAAAAAAATAAGAGAAGCAGAAAAAGACGTTGAGGAGAGAGAGATAATATATATATATAGACATGAGGGTATTACGGTAATTTAATCTATTAAATCGGATCAGGCATGTTATATCTTTGTTTTTGGCCTGAGTTGGTGTCCTAATTTTTATAACAAATTATGAAAAAGAATTTTTTGTGTTTACAAATTTAGTTGGTTCTTTATATGTGATTCTCCCATTAAAGAAAATGAGTGCAGATTATAAAGTGGGGAGTGCAAATTCACTAAAAAAAGGTAGTGTTTATTCGCCTCACTCTCCAGATGATACATGTGAGGCGTCAAAATCATGAGTTCAGTTATATCTCATCTAAAAGGCAGGCGCTTGGATAAGAATAAATCAGTACAAGCACCAGAGGTTTATTCTAACTTAAAATAACGAAGCCAATAGCTCTAGTAGAAAAGAAAGAATACAGAGAGAGAGAAACACAGAAAATAGAAGCCCCTGCGAAGCTGCGATATGAGAAGAGAGTTCAATCTTTTTCAAGGTTCGAACGATGCCCTCCTTTTCTTCTTTTTGTTATTGTTCTGTTACTAAGGCTTTCACTACCTTCAGATGACCCCCTGCCGCTCTGGACTATTATTGTTTCTCGTCACTCAAATCCCTTATGGATCAATCTGGTTACTATTATCATGACCCGAATCTAATAGTTACGCATTTGTTACTGTAAATGTTACTGTAAAGACTAAGTTGATTTTTTCGTTAAGTCGATAATTTGAAAAAACTTCCTTCATGGGAGTCGTAGAAGACGTTAATACAAGTTCGTAGACATGTGGCACGCTCAAATTAGAGTTCGTATAAAAAGATTACGGTCTAAAAACAAAAGTTACTATTTAAGAAAATTACTATAAATAGGAGAAAGTTTCTATTGGGGGAGCTCCATTTCTTTCCGAAACCATTCTCTTTCTCCTTGCTTGCACTTCCCTCCTACAAAATCAAAAATATCTGGCTGACCCGATCCGGACCCGACCGACCCGACCTGACATTTGCAGCCAACCCCCGTCGACCCAAACGGCGGGGCTGGTATGGTTCGCTTCGTCTCGGAGGTACGAGTCTCCCGATGGTAGTGGAAGGGGTCAATTTGTTCTGATTTGGGACAATCGAAGCCCACACAGTAGCTATTTGGGTCCGACAATGTCAGGACCCACCCCGAGTTAAATCCCTTTAACCCGAAGTAAATCCTGCGGGGACCACCTCAAGGGAACTTCTTACCGAAACCCCCTTGAAATGGCCAACCCTTCCTACATACCAACTCAGCACTTCCATGATCACTACCAGGATAAGCACTTTAGCCGACGAAATTTTTTCGTCGGCCTGTTCACCATTTTCGTCGGCTAAGGTTATAGCCGACGACACGTCGTCGGCTATATTTCGTCGGCTATGCTTATAGCCGACGAAATAAAGGCCGTCGTCGGCTATACTCCACACTTTAGCCGACGAAAAAATATAAAAAATTCGTCGGCTATACTCCAAACCTTAGCCGACGAAATAATATAAAAAAATCGTCGGCTATGATCCACACCTTAGCCGACGAAATAATATAAATATTTCGTCGGCTATAATCCAACACTTAACCGACGAAATAATATTAATATTTCGTCGGCTATAATCCAACACATAGCCGACGAAATAATATTAATATTTCGTCGGCTAAAGTTTTTAAAAAATAAAAATTAAATAGAGAATAGCCGACGAAATTAGCACACTTTCGTCGGCTAAAGGTTGTTGAAAAAAAAAAAAAATAGCATAGCCGACGAAATATGGTAAATTTCGTCGGCTATAGTACTTTTTATACTAGAAACCTAAACAAAATTTATACATTACCATCCAAGCAAGCTGCAAATTACAGAAACAATTTTATAACCAACAACAACACACCATCTAAAGTAACATAAACATTTTGCATTAAATTTTCAATTCATAAATTGTTCATAAAACCTAAAAAGTAAATTAATATTTGTTCATAAACCTAAAAAACTAAATAAATAATTGTTCATAAACTTAAAAAACTAAATAAAATCGATATCGTCTAAATCAATATCTGCTCCAGGATGAGGTTGTTGGGGAGGTTGGGGAGGTTGCGGCGGCTGAGGTAAGACAATAGGCGGGGGCATGGGCGGAAGCGGAAGTCCCTGCTGCTGTGCAGCTATAAAATCTTGCATGTACTGGTACATCTGCTGCTGCTGTGTCTGCTGGGCGGCATGGGATGCTATAGTGTACTCCTGTAGAGCGGCAGTATATGCTGCTTGGGCGGCCTCTCTCGCGGCAGTATATGCTGCTTGGGCGGCCTCTCTCTCGGCATTATATGCTGCTTGGGCGGCTTGTTGTTCCCGTAACATCTGAACTTCCGCCTCAAGCTGAGTCGTTCTGCTGCTGGTCGAGGCTCCTTTTTTCTGAAACCCAGGAGTGGTTTTCAGTACCCCCTCGCCCTTCTTTCCCAGGCCCCGACAGTAGAAGTTATTTCCTCGCGGTGGGAAGGCTGTGCCCATGATCCTGGCCCCAACGCTGAGATCCGAACTGTCGATCCGGGACATGGCTTCGGACATGTCCTCCTCTTGCGTGTCAGGCCATGTCTCCCTGACTATAGCAGCCATCACCTCGTCACTAGCCTGCCTCACCCTCGCCTAATTTGATAGGAAAAAAAAATTAATTAACATTTTAAAATATATATATATACATATAATTTACTAAATTTTAAAACGTAAAACGACTTACAATATCCTCCCGGGAGTCGGGATATGCCCTCTCGTACGTATAGACGTACTGGTTGACCTCTGGATGTTCCCTGGCCGCCTCCTCCATCAACGATGCGAACAGTCTAGAACCGGCATGATGGTTCCTCATGTTGCGTGGCCGGTTTTGAGCGTTCACCCGGGAAACGGCCTACAAAGGAATCGAATTAGTAAAATATTTTAAAACGTATTAAATATAATTCAATATAATAAATAATTATTTTTAATTACCTGTTTATGTGGGTTGTTGAATTCCGATATCAGAAGCCAACGCCACTCGTACTCCCTGAACTGGAACTCAAGGGGGGTGCCGGAACGTTCGTTCCCATGTGTAGTCCAGTGGGTCCGTAACTCGTTCTTCCACTCCTTGTACCTGTAATACGCCAAAAAAAATATAAATATTATAAATTAAACATAGTTTTTTTTGTCCTTAACTTTGCAACGTACCTTCCCCCGTGCACAACGTCCGTCCAGGTGTTCCTCAGGTACTCGGGAACGTCAAACCACACCTGCATTTAAACATTTATTACTTTAGACGTTCATAAATCTACAATGTAATAAATAATGTTAAATATGAATTTTGTTATACTTACCGACATGGCGTTGTGGACCATGTCCTTAACCTCCTGTGGGACCTCGCCCCAGTCTGACCACAACATAGGGACTCTATCCCTAATAAGCGCTCCCACGCGGCCAGAGTACATCCTCGTCTTGCCGCCGGATACTACGTTCCCATCCTCGTCAGTATCAATGATGATCCTTCCCAATGTACTCACTGTCTTCTCGAGAGCTTTCCCCGTGACCGGACCTCTCTTCTTCCTTGTCGGCTTGGCTCCGACGGTACCTATCATAAATTGATGATTAGTAAATTAATTTTATTATAACATTATAACATAACAAATTACTTATATAATCATTACCTGAGGGCGTTGGGGCGGATGCGACGGACTCCGACTCTGTCGCCGACGATGATACCCTCGCAGAAAGTAACTCTGTAGCAAACGGCACGAACAGGTACACCGCTGATGGGGTCACCTGGGGGGGTAGTGGATAAATCGGCGCCCCTGAGTCATCGACTGCAGGTATTGCCGGTATGAAGCGCGGAAGGAAGAGGAGGGGCGGCGGCATCTGTACCCCGGAAGACCCACCCTCCGATGCACTAGGGCCCGGTGCCGGTGCCCTACGTATCTCAGGCATACGTGGTGCAGACACCTCCGCCTGAGTCGGAGGCCACAGCTGCCTCGAGGAGTGAGGGCCGCTGGGCTGCCTGGAGGAGCGCGGGGCGCTAGGCTGCCTGGAGGAGCGAGGAGCTAGGGGCGTCCTGCTGGCCAGAGGAGCGAGGGGCGGTAGGCTGCCTGGAGGAGCGAGAGGCGTCCGGCTGGCCGGAAGAGCGAGGGGCGCTAGCAGGCCTGGAGGCGGGAGGGCCATCTAGCTGCCTGGAGGAATGTGTCGGCTCCAGAAGAGACGCCCGTCGGGCCGTCATTGGGCCCTGAAACGAACCTCGAGGGTTGCTAGACGTTCCCTCTGACGATTCACCCCGGCCCTTCGAACTCTTTGATCTGCTGAATAATCCTTTCATCCTAAATAAAATAATTAATATTTTGTTAAATTAAAAATGAACAATATACCAAATAAAAAATGAACAATATACCAAATAAAATAAAAAATATTCCAAATAAAAAATGAACAATATACCAAATAAAAAATGAACAATATACCAAATATACTAAATACACCCAAAATACATCCAAATATACTAAATACACCCAAATACACCCAAATATACTAAATACACCCAAATACATCCAAATCTACTAAATACACCCAAATACACCCAAAATACATCCAAATATACTAAATACACCCAAATACATCCAAATATACTAAATACACCCAAATACATCCAAATATACTAAATACACCCAAATACATCCAAATATACTAAATACACCCAAAATACATCCAAATATACTAAATACACCCAAATACACCCAAATATACTAAATACACCCAAATACATCCAAATCTACTAAATACATCCAAATATACTAAATACACCCAAAATACATCCAAATATACTAAATACACCCAAATATACTAAATACACCCAAATACATCCAAATCCACTAAATACACCCAAATACACCCAAATACACCCAAAATACATCCAAATATACTAAATACACCCAAATATACTAAATACACCCAAAATACATCCAAATATACTAAATACACCCAAATACACCCAAATACATCTAAATACACCCAAATACACTCAAATACACCCAAATACACCCAAATTCACCCAACTACAACCAAATATACACCCAAATTCAGTAAATACACCCAATATAATTCAACATTATCACAACATAATACAATTCAACATTATCACAATATAATTCAACACAATTCAATATATTGAAAAAACAACCCAAATTTGTTCTATAATCCAATATAAACATGAAATAGCATACCTAATTGGTTTGGGAGATGAGGGAGGCGGAGTGGAGGCCGGAAACCGTCGAAAATGGCGAAAGAAAATCGAGAGGAGAGGGAGAAATTCGCCGGCGGAGTGGAGAAAGTGGAGAAGTGGGCTTCTGTTCGGCTGCTTTCGAATTTATAGGAAGAACTATAGCCGACGAAGTAAAAAATTCGTCGGCTATAGTTGGACTTTAGCCGACGACAAAACCCTAATTTCGTCGGCTAAAGTCCAACTATAGCCGACGAAATTTTTTAAGTAATTTCGTCGGCTATAGTTGGACTATAGCCGACGAAATTACTGTGAATGTTAGTAATTTCGTCGGCTAAAGTATATTTTATTCATATTTAGTAAGTTCATGCACAATTTATTTGTTTTATCTTGTGAAACGGAAGACCGACCGTTAGATATCATCATTATGTTGAAACATGTGTGAGGGTAAAATTTCAGCATCATCGGACACACGGTCGGGCTCGATCCGCACGGTCAATCCCGTTGGTCAAACCCCTAAACACAAACAAACGGTGATTTGCCCACCTAAAATACGTATTCTGTCCGGACCGTCAACTACAAATAGTTTCATATCGAGGAGACGCAGCTAGCGGTATAAAATTTATAAGAAAAATAACCGTCGGAGATAGGGCGTCCTCTATGGCGAACGAATAGAAAAAATGCAATGACCGCAAGTATTGGCACCGAAACTTATCGGAATTACGTGAAATTTCAACCGTAGACATATTTCATCGTTCCGGTCATATCTTATCTCACGACTTTTTTTTGTTTGAAGCATCTACGTATAGTTTGTTTTTAAAACGGAACATTTACTTAACACTTAGTCAATTAGTTATACAACATTAGTAGGCATACTTTGATTGTGACAATCCATCTTGTGAAACGGAAAACCGACCGTCAGATATCATCATTATGTTGAAACATGTGTGAGGGTAAAATTTCAGCATCATCGGACACACGGTCGGGCTCGATCCGCACGGTCAATCCCGTTGGTCAAACCCCTAAACACAAACAAACGGTGATTTGGCCACCTAAAATACGTATTCTGTCCGGACCGTCAACTACAAATAGTTTCATATCGAGGAGACGCAGCTAGCGGTATAAAATTATTATTTTATTCATTTAACTTTAGCCGACGAAATATTAGGGTATTCGTCGGCTATACTTTAGGGTTTAGGGGTTAGGGTTTAGGGTTTAGCCGACGAAATATTAGGGTATTCGTCGGCTAAGATACTTTTAGCCGACGAAATATAACATGTTTCGTCGGCTAAAAGTATCTTAGCCGACGAAACATGTTATATTTCGTCGGCTAAAACTGTCAAATAGATAAAAAAACAGTTGGTTTAACCGTACCCATAACAATTTCCTGCATATATAACCAACATTAAGATACATTATGAATTGTAGAGCTTGTACCATATGAAACACATCAAATTGTAGTACAAATTCAAATAACTAAGAAGGCTCGTAATCAGAATCATCCGATGAGTCTTCTTCGGTGTCAGAATTAATTTCCGGTAATCTATGCATTTCTACATCACAAGAGTCGTCGTCTGTTTCTTGATTTGGATCCACATCAATAAGGCGAGCGTCTAAATCACGAATTCGAACCGAACGACCCGGTTTAAAATTATTAAGGCGAATTGTAGAGGAGTCAGGAATATCTATTGCACTGTGTTCTTGATATGCAACATTTTCTTCCTCGTCTTCGGCCTCTCCAAGTGTAGCCGCCCGGTAAATGTTTCGAGGGTGCACAAGATTGACTACTTTCCACGCGTCACCCTTAACAAGGTCATCAAGATAAAACACTTGTTTCACCGATGTCGCAAAAACAAAGGGGTCATCTTCGTAACAGCTTGTGCCAGTGTTCACCGATAAAATCCCGTACTGATCAATCTTCATGCTCTGCGAGCTTCTAGTATCAAACCATCTACACTTGAACAGGTGCACGGTCATGCCTTGCCCATAAACGAGTTCCACCACTGAATCAAGAACACCATAATAATCAACTCCATTCCGGCCACCATGCGCCATAACCCCAGAATTCTGTGTTCTTCGTCTGTTGTCTCTCATTTCACATATAAATTGCACGCCATTGACCTTGCACATCGGGTAAACTCTTGACATTATCGGCTTCATAGCTAGAAGTCTTAGTTCGTGAGACCAATTTGGGTGACCATCAAATTGAATATGGTTCATCTGCAACCAAAGATTCAATGTATTATAAATATGAATAATTATGCAATCAAGGAGACTTGCAACATACAAAATTGAAGAATTACATACCCAATCGCCAAAATAGTTCGCGAACTCCTTGTTGTGGTAGTCGAGATCACCTTGAATGTCTGGACAGTGTAGATGGATGTCTTTCCAGTATTCAACTTCTTGACAGTTAATCAATACCCACCAATGGGCTATGACGAGCTCATGGGGTTGCAACTTGTAGGACTCTGGTAAAATTCCATAAACTTCAACATCATTTGAGACTATGGAAAGGTTAAACTTCGGTTCATCAACCGGCATGGTTTGTGGAGTTTCCTTCAATGCTCCTAGATACAACTTCATGTAGGTGACGCACTCGTGCGCAATATATGCTTCTGCTATACATCCTTCAGGCGCGGATTTGTTAGCCACATAAGCTTTGTAGTCTCCTAAGTTGTCTGTAAATAAATAAATTTGTTGTCATATGTTACGATTATACAATGAACATGTACAATAAAAACATTAGGTGTAAAAAACATACCTTTCCATAGGATACATCCAAGTATAGTGTACTGGACCGGTAAGCAACAATTGCTCGGGAAGATGGATCATCAGGTGCGGCATGATGTCAAAAAAATTTGGAGGAAATATTCTCTCAAATTTACACATGATATAAATAATGTCCTGTTGCATTTCCCGGAGATCAGATTTTGTCACTTCCCTTGTGCATAACTTCTGGAAGAATCTTGACAACGCTACTAACGGCTCCACCACCTGACGGGGAAGGAAGGGTCGAATGAAAATAGGGAAGAGACGTTGTAGCAGAATATGACAGTCATGACTCTTTAACCCGTACATTTTATTGTCCCGAATGTTTACACACCGGGCTATATTTCCTGCGTAGCCTGAAGGATACTTCACAGAACTCAACCACCTGAAAATTACGTTCTTCTGTTCAGGCTTCACGGTGTACGGAGCTTGAGGCATTTTTTTCTTCCCTTCTTTCAACCACAAATGTCTTCGTATCTCCATTTTTTTAAGATCAATGCGTGCCTTCGGACCGTCTTTCGTCTTTCCCTCCAAGTTCAGCACGGTTCCCACCACACTGTCACACACATTCTTTTCTATGTGCATCACATCTAGGTAGTGCCTGATCAACAACTTACTCCAGTATGGGAGTTCCCAGAATATGCTCTTATGTGTCCAAAATTTATACCTGTCGGGTCTGTCAGGTATTGCCGCCACTATATTGGGATGATTGCTGAGCTGCCCAAAATCATACTCATTAAGCACTGCTAAAATTTCTTCCCCTGTCCATCTTCTAGGAGGCACACCAAGTTCTACAGTCCCATCAAATGCCTTGTCATCGAACCGCCATTCGTGATCATACGGAAGGAGAGTACGGTGACCCAATCTACATATCTTGTTGCAAATGACTACTGCTCCCCTCATCGCTTAGGCACTCTGGACAAGCCTTGTATCCCCTAACAACGTTGCCCGACAACATCCCACGAGCAGGAAAATCACTAATGGTACCAACAACCATAGCATGCATCTGGAACATCTCGTGCATGAACTTATCATAAGTGGGATGACCAACGTCCCAAAAAAACTTAAGCTCTTCAATCAAGGGTCTCAAATACACATCGAGACACTTCCCTGGATAACCGGGTCCCGGAATCAACAAACTCAACATATTGTATTCCTTCTTCATGCACATCCATGGAGGAAGATTGTATGGTACCAAAATCACCGGCCATACACTGTATTGAAGACTCATGTTGCCAAAAGGATTGAACCCGTCGGATGAGAGCCCGAGCCTCACATTTCGGACCTCAGACGCAAAATGAGGAAACTCCCTGTCTATATGCTTCCAGGCCTCCCCGTCAGCAGGGTGTATAAGGGTATCTTCGCCTTGCAATTCCCTATCAGCGTGCCATCTCATAGATTTGGCCGTGTGTGATGACATGTACAACCGTTCCAGCCTATCCCTCAACGGGAAATACCGAACTACCTTCATAGGTTTCCTATTGCCTGCAGGAGTCAACTTATATCTGTCACTCTGACATACTGGACATGTGTCAAGGTCACCAAGGTCATTCCCTTCTGGATCTTTACCCCAGAAGAGAACACAATCATATCTGCATGCATGGATCTTGATGTAGGAAAGCCCAAGATCTTTCAGTATACATCGGACCTTATGATGAGTGGTAGGAAGACGATGACCGTGGGGCAGCATCGAAGCAGTGTACTGTAGATACTCATCAACAGCCTTCACAGTCGATTTTGTCTCAACTTTAATCTTCATAACGTCCATCACACTTTCAAGAACCGTTTTCTGACAACCGGGGTACACAGGGGTCTGTTGGAAAGCAAGTAGTTTGTTGTACCTGTCAATACCAGCAGTGTTGACAACTCTAGGGAAGGGCTGCACTGGGTCAGACATATACGGTCCTTCAGAGCATACACCCCTCTCATAAGGAAACATATCGTTGATGAAGGCCGTTGTTGGATCGTTGGATGTACTGCCCGTCTCAGAAAACTGCCCATGATCATGCGGACCCCTTGATGATGTTTCACCGTGATATATCCAACATGTGTACTTCTCCCAAAACCCATTACTTTGAAGGTGCTGCCAAACCTTGTCAATTGGAAATTGATACATATCGCTGCGACACTGACATTTAGTGCACGGACAATAGAAAATTGTATTCCCTTTAGCATTATTGATCACATATTCAATAAAACTAACAACTCATTTAGCATATCTTTTGTCCCATTTTGGAAGCGAAATCCAACTCTTATCCATATCCTGAGAAAATAACATAATATATATGTATAAACGCTAATTAATTAAATTTACGAATCATTCAATTTATATTATATCTGAGTTAACGTACAATTAATATATATAATAATTACTAATTAATATAATCAAATTAATATATATATATATATATATATATATATATATCAACAACTTCATATATATTATCAAACCCAAATCGATCAACTCAATCACACTCAAAACACAATATAATCAACTCTAATTAAAACACAATATAATCAACTCTAATTAAAACTCAAACTCAATGTGCATAACGAAAATAAAACTCTTAAATCAACTCAAAAACAAGATATATACATATACGTACCTATATATAGCGCCACAAACTAATTTCCGACAGATTTCGACAACACCCAACAATTTCGCCAACCCCAAAATTTTTTCTCCCGTTTTTTCTTTCAAATCAGCTACTGTCTGGATCTGGAAATATAAAGAATTTTAGCCGACGAAATTATATATATCGTCTGCCAAAGTTTTAAAATTTCGTCGGCTATAGTTCACAGACTATAGCCGACGAAAAAAAACTACTTTAGCCGACGAAACAACATTTCGTCGGCTAAAGTAGACTTTTAGCCGACGAAAATTTCACTTAGGCGACAAAAGTTTTTTTCGTCGGCTAAAAGTCCACTTTAGCCGACGAAAATTTCACTTAGCCGACGAAAAAAAATTTCGTCGGCCTGGTAATTTTTTTTTCGTCGGCTATGATACTTATTCTGGTAGTATTTGAAAAATATAACTCTTATCCTTTAGAGTATATCGATTTAGGTAATGATATGTTTATCATTTTATAACCTTTCTTTTATTGGTTATATGCATTGCTTTACATTTTTATAGTGCTATTTCGAACCATAGATAAAATCGAATAAAATTAATGCTTCATAATATAATTTAAAATTTAACAAGCCAACGATAATTCAATCAAAGTCATCTAATTCAGTAAGTATTATACATATGAACTTTAAGGCCGAACAATAGTCTAATTAAACAAGACTATATTAGAAAAGTTGAGAGCATATTTAACCAAAGTATGAAACTTTCTCGCATCATTTATATTTCTCACATTGGTAAGCGTATGGGGATTGATAATCCTTTTTCAATCCTGATGTTGAAGATACTTTTTCAATATCTCATGCATCTATGATTTTTTTTTGAACTTCTTGCAAGTTGCAACTAATTCATTTGCTGGCTGATAATATATAAAAATTAGTTTATTCATAGCATTGTACGTTGCTGCTTATGTCATGTCCCTAGACCCTCTTACACATGACAGTTACCCTTTACTTTGGGTTTGTTTTCACCATTAGTTATTTTGCATAAGTTGTTTTTGGAACAATTCTTTGTCTTTACATTGTCATTGTATAATCTATAAATTATGCTACTCAACTATTTGCATATTGCTGATTTATTAATCATATTTCAGCATATACTCATTTGAAACATAAATGCTGAAGTAAGTAAGATTAATAGGGTCTTTCATATCATGCTATTATTTGTGATATGCTTTTTACAAAATCATACATATCCAACGCAACGTCATTTTTTTCAGTTGAAGGCATTGACTGATTCATAGTTGAGCAAGTAGATTTCTTTCTACTTAACTGTTATGCTTTGAGATAAACATTGTACTGTATTTTCTCAATATATAACAAGAAAAACAACAGTTCATTGTTCAAGTGATCAATTATAAATACTCCTAGCACAAGCTAGGGTAAATGTGACGTCTTATAAATATTAATTCTTTGAGCCTTGGTTGGCTCAATAAGTGGGGGGACTAATACTCAAATTCTTTAGAGTTCATTACGTGGGAATCAGACTGATGCTTTAGCCATCTGTAAAAATAGAGCAATGAGAAGATGTATTAAATTCGCAGTCTAAATAGACATCCACGATAATTGTAACCAAGATGCAGAATCGGTTTTTTTATTGTGAGTTTTCGTTATCACAAGAAATTTTTCGGTTTAATCATTTTCTTTGAATTATACTCATGAATTTTCATTATCATTTCTTTCTACGCGGTTGTAAAAACATTCACGTTAATCAATTTCCATAAGATATGAATTAGATATGCTAACCAAGATTCATAGGAGTCACATACTTTTTCGATGCTCTGTGAAAATCTTTTTTCACAACTTTGTCATTTTGATGCTATAAATTTACTTTATCATAGCAACACGATTTATATGATAAGCTAATGAAAAACATTTAATAAAATTTAACATGTATAACATATAATATGTCACGATGTTTGCAAAATTAATTTTCTCATGTAATATGCATAATATCATGAGTAAAATTTAACGAAAGTAGCAACTTTAATTTAAAAACATACTTGTTGGTTTGTCAAATTAACCGCATATTGATGTGTTCTTGCTTGCAATGATTAATTGTCGTTGTTCTCGCAATTAACATTTTGATCGGATTTTCACCATAAGTGACATGTTGATCCTCACACGACAATGCGTATATCATATACAAAAACAATATGATTCATATGATTAGTCACATTAAACCACATATACTTATTATAATTCATCATAAATAATAAGAAATAAATAGTAAATAACTGAAACATTAATTATTTTTCAGTTTTACTATTTTAGTTGGCATGTTAATCGTCAAATGTCAACATCAACGGTTATATTACATGTAAAAACAATAATAAAATTTATATGATTAGTCACATTTAATCATATATAATTAATTTTTAAAGAATCATGTCTGGAAATATATGGTAATACCATTTTACCATAATAGTCGATCATAATATGCATTATAAATGCATATTTTTTAAATACGTGTCATAAATTACGGATATAATTATGAGTGCAGTAAGGATAATATCTTAACAGTAAATAGTAAATAAATTTCACATTTACTATTTAGACTCAGTAAAATATAAATAATTATCAGGAAATGTAACTATTTATTACTGAATGGTAAATTGATTAAATTACATTCGTAAATTACTTTTTTTTTACCAGAAAGGTTAAAATCCCTTTCTTTTCTGGGTCGGATCCGGGTTGACTTCGGGTCAAGCAAGTCCAGGTCAGAGCTGGGCAGCGGCGGCGCTCAATGGCTTGGCGCATGGGGGTCGGTTTCCGTGATTGAGACCGTTGAGTTAGTAGCGCTGCCGGGTCGAGAAGATCTAGGTTCATCAGATCGGACGAGGTCCGGGTTGTCGGCAAATATAACAAAACATTGAGATTCGTCAGCACAAGGCGGAGGCAGGCTGGACTGCCGAATCGGAGATGCGGATCGAAGATCTTTCTTGATCATAATAGAGAAAATCAACCAGTAAAATCCACCATTGATATAGACAAGAAAAAAACTTTGCTTTCCACATGTCATCTTTCATTATATATTTTACCAAATTACCTTACACTACATATTCAATTGTCTACTAATGTAGCACGCTGCTACTCCCGAGTTGAAAGGTACTACTGCCCGAGTTGATGTCCACATGTCATCTGTCATTATATATTTTACCAAACTACCTTTCACTACATATTTAATTCTCTACTAATGTAGCACGCTGCTACTTCCGAGTTGAAAGGTACTACTGCCCGAGTTGAAAAATGCTACTATCGGCGCTATTGCAATTTTTTTTTTCAGGCAATTCTTTGATGCTGACGTTGCTCGATGCTGCTGCCGAGTTTGAAGATGCTACTATCAGGTCGGAAGGTGCTACTGCATGCAATATTCCAATTTTTCATGGCAATTTTTTGATTTTGTGGCACTGCTACTGCCCGACTCTGCAGATTTTGGCAAGCAATAGCAACACGATGATTGCTTACTCAAAATTTTCACAAACAGTAACAATAATAGATTTTGACAAACAGTAGCAGCACAATTACTGTTTAACATTATTTTTCACAGACAGTAGCAGCGAGATGTTTTAACAAACATTAGTAGCAAGATGTTTTAGCAAACAGTAGCAGTAAGATGTTTTGGCAAACAATAGCAGTAAGATGTTTTGGCAAACAATAGCAGTAAGATGTTTTGACAAACAATAGTAGTAAGATGTTTTGACAAACAGTAGCAGCAAGATGTTTTAACAAATAGTAGCAGCATAATTCTCATAAAAATAGAAATAAATTAAAAGTACATTTTTGTTAAACAACAACAACAAGAGATTTTGACAAACAATAACAACATGAGATTTTAAAAAATTACGTAATAGTAGCACCACAAGTATATATTGCAGATCTCCTACTACTGAAACGTGTTGCAGATCTGCTATTGTTGAAACCTGCTACAGATCTGCTACTGCTGAATGTACAGTAGCAGTACTCATCATCACTCCCAATTTGATTTCATTCCAAATCTCACAGATCTGACCCGAAGCTTTGAATGGTACACAAAGAGAGAGAGAGAGAGAAGAAGAAGAAGAAGAAGAAGAAGAAGAAGAAAAAAAATAAGAGAAGCAGAAAAAGACGTTGAGGAGAGAGAGATAATATATATATAGACATGAGGGTATTACGGTAATTTAATCTATTAAATCGGATCAGGCATGTTAGATCAGGCAGGTGTCCTAATTTTTATAACAAATTATGAAAAAGAATTTTTTGTGTTTACAAATTTAGTTGGTTCTTTATATGTGATTCTCCCATTAAAGAAAATGAGTGCAGATTATAAAGTGGGGAGTGCAAATTCACTAAAAAAAGGTAGTGTTTATTCGCCTCACTCTCCAGATGATACATGTGAGGCGTCAAAATCATGAGTTCAGTTATATCTCATCTAAAAGGCAGGCGCTTGGATAAGAATAAATCAGTACAAGCACCAGAGGTTTATTCTAACTTAAAATAACGAAGCCAATAGCTCTAGTAGAAAAGAAAGAATACAGAGAGAGAGAAACACAGAAAATAGAAGCCCCTGCGAAGCTGCGATATGAGAAGAGAGTTCAATCTTTTTCAAGGTTCGAACGATGCCCTCCTTTTCTTCTTTTTGTTATTGTTCTGTTACTAAGGCTTTCACTACCTTCAGATGACCCCCTGCCGCTCTGGACTATTATTGTTTCTCGTCACTCAAATCCCTTATGGATCAATCTGGTTACTATTATCATGACCCGAATCTAATAGTTACGCATTTGTTACTGTAAATGTTACTGTAAAGACTAAGTTGATTTTTTCGTTAAGTCGATAATTTGAAAAAACTTCCTTCATGGGAGTCGTAGAAGACGTTAATACAAGTTCGTAGACATGTGGCACGCTCAAATTAGAGTTCGTATAAAAAGATTACGGTCTAAAAACAAAAGTTACTATTTAAGAAAATTACTATAAATAGGAGAAAGTTTCTATTGGGGGAGCTCCATTTCTTTCCGAAACCATTCTCTTTCTCCTTGCTTGCACTTCCCTCCTACAAAATCAAAAATATCTGGCTGACCCGATCCGGACCCAACCGACCCGACCTGACATTTGCAGCCAACCCCCGTCGACCCAAACGGCGGGGCTGGTATGGTTCGCTTCGTCTCGGAGGTACGAGTCTCCCGATGGTAGTGGAAGGGGTCAATTTGTTCTGATTTGGGACAATCGAAGCCCACACAGTAGCTATTTGGGTCCGACAATGTCAGGACCCACCCCGAGTTAAATCCCTTTAACCCGAAGTAAATCCTGCGGGGACCACCTCAAGGGAACTTCTTACCGAAACCCCCTTGAAATGGCCAACCCTTCCTACAAACCAACTCAGCACTTCCATGAGTATCTAACAACAATCCCTAACTCATGAAGGCATCCTGCTCCCTAACCTACTTAATTAGCTAAACTGGGTTAGTCAGAGCAGTCTACAAAGATGATTACCCTAAAGAATTTCAAGCGGCAATGGATTGATCGACTATGCCTCGACTCTTGTACGCGCACGACCTCCGCTCAAGAACCCTGCACCACTGGGCATTTGAAAACGAAAGGCCCAGGGGAGAAACATTGAAAACTGTCAGGTGAGTGGACAAAAATAAAATATAAAAGCTCTAATTCCTTTAATGTTCTCCCTCTAAGTTTTCCTAAGAAAATTCGCATGCAAGTAAATTATAAATAATTTCTTGGCTCAAATATAAACAATTATGTGGGGTGTTAATCTCATCCACGAGAAAACCCGACCCGCTCTACCACGAGAGGGTCCATTGACCAGCTCATCGGAGAGGGTCCTGACCTGCTCTATTCGGGAGGGTCTTTTTACCAGCTACCACCGAAGAGGGTCCTGACCTGCTCTATCCGGGAGGGTCATAATGACCAGCTACCACCGAAGAGGGTCAAACCTGCTACAATCCAGAGATGGTACCCGCTCCATCTGGAGAGGGTCCATGCTAGCATGCAATATATATCCTTATCCTTTAAATCCTTTTAAAACCTGTAAAACCCATCAAAAACCAAGTCAAATCTCTCTGACTTCACCCCAAATACATTGGATTTAAAAACCTTTCCAGGAACCAAAAACCGGTTCTCTGCCTTTACTTTAAATCCCTTTAAATCCAAGAGCCAAAATTCTCCTTTTTAAAACGTCCCCTTCCATAATCCCAAAACGGTGAAAACCATTAAAAACCATAATCCGGGAAAATCCTTTAAAACCCCGGGAAAGGTAGGAACCTCTTTCCCGGTTCGTTTATCTTTAAAATAGTAAATCCTCATTTTCCCAAATTCACTGTAAAACATACCTCATTTTCCCAAATTCACCGTAAAACATAAATGGAGGAAATCTCATAAATAAAGGAGAAAACAAATAAAGTCTATGTCATGCAATTTAATTTAAAAGCAAGGTCCACTCACAGTACTTATTGCGACCTTCTTCCTGGTCGGAAAGCTCCTCGAGCGAAACCCTCGAACTAACCGCGTAGTCGAGCCCGTCTCACGCTCGGCCAGAGACTATACAAATAAACCAATAAATTAGTCTCTCTATAGTTGACTTGGTCTTTTCTTAGTTTGACCAGGAAATCCTATTTGACCACGTGTTGACCAAGTTCATTTCTTTTTAACAACTTTTCAACTAAACGCTTAACTCCAAATATCGACTCGAAGTTTAGTTTCCGACTTTGTAATCTCAGCGTAACGACTTTCCTTTCTATTTTTTTAACGATAGGTTATCGCATAGTAATTTCGTGGAATTAGTATAGACACCCAATCAACCACTTTACCAATTTACGGGTTATGAGTCGATACATTCGGTAAGAATTTATCCGAATTATTAACAGCGCCAACTCGGTATCAGACCAAGATTCCTGAGTTACTTAGAATCTCACTTAGAGATCCGTTTGTCTTACTTAACCGGTTTTTAAGATTGACCTTTCCCTTTTTACTTTTATCGGTCAATCTTCCATAAATGGAAACCTTCCAAAAAGGAAAAGTTTACAATAACGGAAAGTTTCCTAAAATGACAAGTGTTCTTTAAAATGGGAAGTTTCTCAAAATAGAAACTTTCTACTTACGTCTAATTTTCCGTAATTATCCTAATTACGAATTAACTGTACTTTTTGACTCAAGTATAACGAGGATTCGGATTCTACCTCTTCGGCATTCTACCGGTTTTACTGCATCACCGGAACCGTCACCGGATCCCGGTAACTTGCCGGAATTTCGCCATAACCTCCCCATTTTCTTCGTCACCAAGTTCTCGACAACAAGACAACAAAACAACATCAGAAAAATCTCCAACAACAATCAATTGTCACAGAACACCAAATTAACAACAACACTGTGATCACAGGGAAACATCACTCACCATCTGTCTACCTAAACTCAGACTCGAACCCGATACCACTGCCTCCGCTCCAAACCACTGCAGCTGCTCCTCACCTCAGCTAGTTGCTGAACCGTATACAGCAGCTTCTCCAATCAATCAAACCGCCACCTCTGCTCTGCCTCTGCCCAGAATCAGGGAACAACGATCCTTCGACCTCATCTCTGCCGAAACTCCATCTCTACTCTGTTGAGTCCTAACTCACAGCGGAGGAGCAGAACTCAGAAAGAAGAGGAGAATATGAAATTGGACACAAAACTGAAAAACAAGGATTAATCGAGCTCGAAATTGAAGGAAAAGGGATGGACTCACCTTGGAAAGACTCGAGCTCGCCGGAGAAGGATGAATCGGAGGAAGAACCGATTTGGGGCTAAAGGTTGACTTTTGAAAACAGAGAAGAGAGTGAGTGAATGTCAGATTGGTGGGTATGGGTAGAGAGAGGCGAGTTCAACGGTGGTGGCGCGACGGCCAGGCGCGGCCTGACGTGGCGGCGGCAGTGGCTGGATGGCGCGACTGCCCCAGTCGTCCCTCTCGGTCTCTCTGCCTCTCTCTCTCTTCTCTCGACAGAATGAGAGAAAAGAGGAGCAGTTTTGGGTTAAAACATGGATCCAAGGGCTCATAATTAAGGATGAAAATCAAGGGCCAAGATTAAAAGTTGGGTTTTAAAATCAGAAAATTGTAATTTAGAAATTACCATGGACTTTGGAAATTCGTGGGAAATAGATGGAAGCTCCGAAAAATATTCCGAAAATACCGGGAGACTCGTGTTGACACGTACTACAACATCGAGTCATTAAATCAGGTATTTGGAGAACTTAGAAAAACTCAAAAATTAACTCGAGCGATAACTTATCGAATTACCGATCGCAATTAAAAGCCTTCGGTAACTCGTAAACCTCTGTGAAAAGGTAACTTTTTGGTACGGGATGTTACAGACAAAGATTTGACCGGTTCGGGAGTGAGACTGCTACGAGGTCTGAAACCGGTCAGGTTAGCTACGTCTTGGCGTCCTGGTTCGATCTTAGGTGCTGTTGATGCTTGATTCGAGGTGTATGTGGAGTGTCTGAATCGAAATCTTCCCTTGCGACAGCGTTTTGGGGTGGTTCTAGACTGAATCGGACTTAAGTCTCAGGTATAAAAGTGTTCCTCTTGCCTGGATCATGATTTTTGAGGAGGCTTGTGGGCTTCACTCGTTGCCGACTGAGGTGGCGAGTGGAGGCACGTCCGACGGTTTTGGGAGTTCTGTTTCATTACTATAGGCTCTCTAGGGTAGTTGTGATTGATAGTAGGTGGTTTTGCTATGAGGTTATATGTTTGAGGGTGGTGGCACGTGAGGCCGTCGCGCAACCGCTTGTGTCGGCATGTGGTGGCTCCTCTGGCTTCCTCTGGGGCAGTGGGTAGTTCCAGCCGCCTGTACTTGCCATTTTCGAGTGCGTGGGTACTTAATTTGTCGATTTTAGTTATCAGCTAAGCATGTAAAGCTTTGTCGACGTGTATTGACCATCATTTTCAACCGAGGGTAAATTCGTAATGTATTGAACTTAGTTTCTGTGGAGTGAAGGAGTTCGTTTAAAAATCGAGTTGAACTATGAGTGGCTTGATCTCTTTCAGAGGGTACGTAGGCAAACCGATCGTATTTGCGGGTGCAGTCACAAATATTAGAAATAACATAAAGTTTTAGGGTGTGCTAGTTAAGGGTTATCCATTTTAGGGAGGTTGCGTTAAAATCTCATTTGAGGTGGATCCTGCAGAATTTACCTCAAGTTAAAGGGGGTTGATTCGGGTGATCCTGACAACTATGGTTATTGTATTCCCTTGGTTACTTAAATCCCTCGTGGATTGTTCCTTGTTACTCTTTTTTTAGCAATGGTAGGATATATTTATTCAGCACACACCAGAAAACATATATATACGAACATATACATAAGAGGGGAGCCTTTATAATGAGCATCTCTAAGTTGAAGACTAGTTAAGGACTTTTGAATTAATTGTTTATTAGACCAACTTTTTGATCAAATTTTGACATCTTAACCGTTGAAGTTGTAGATTTATATTGTCACATCCCGATCCTGGAATTATTTTACGGTTGGTTACTTTGGTCTTTTACCATTTAAAGTAACCGTTTAACCGTACAATGATGGTAAAGTTGACTTTTTGGTAAGTCAAGAATTTGGGAAAACTTCCTTCTTGAAAGTTGTAGAGGGCGTCGTTACGAGTTCGTGGACACGTAGCACGCTCAAATCGGAGTTCGTATGAGAAAGTTATGAACAAAAGTATAAAGTTACTATGCGGTAAAACGGCTATATATAGGAGTTACCGGGGTGAAAAATCAGATTTTTCACCCGGCTTCTCTCTCCTCTTCCCCGACGGAAACGCTGCCGGAGCTTTCGGCCGCCACCGCGCCGCCGTCCGGCCACCCCAGGCCTCCACACCGGTCCCAAAAGCTCGGCCTCCGAGTCTACTTCATTCCTAGGTAAGTTTTCCGACCTAACTCGCCGTAAATCGGGAGAAATTCCGAATTGTTCTTCAAGTGTACAATGTTTGTTCTTGATCGGATTTCTCCCTCTCTAGATCACCATTTGTTGAGTTCTTTATATGTTTAGGATGGGTTTTAGGTGTACTACAATCCCCTAGAATTTGGTAGCTTGATTCGAAGTGTGTAGGAAGAATTGAGGATTTGAAGTGTAAATTTTCGGGGTCTACTGTTCATCGAGTTTTTGACCTAGTTAGAGGCCGAATTGGCCTTCGAGTTGAACTAGAAAGTTGTCCCAAATGATGAGACGAAGCTACTGGTAAAATTTGGTGGCGATCCGAGGTCGCCGGAATTTTAGCCAGAATTTCTGCCGGCGGCCGCCGTCGGCGGCGGAGCTGGCGGCGGTGCCGCCACTTTTTGGGCAGTTTTTCATCACCATTAATTAGTACATATTGTGAGGAGTCTATGGTTAAAATTTGGTAATTTTTGGAGGAGTTTTGGTTAGGTTTTGGAATTGTTCTAGTTTAGTATTATTGGCGGATAATTAAATATTATTCCGACCATCGATTATTGCCTGTTAAGGTTTAAGGATTATTTTAAGGACTCCTAAGGTATTGGTGAAGTGGTTGAATGGGGGTGTCCATAGTAATTCCACGAATTATTATGGGTGAACCTATTGTCAAGTGAATTATTAAAGAAAGTCGGTATGTTATGGTTGGGTAATCGGAATTAAATCTATTTATTGAAAAGTTGTTAAAAAGAAAGGAATTGGTCAACACGTGGTCAAATAGGATTTCCTGGTCAAACTAGGAAAAGACCAAGTCAACTGTAAAGACTAATATAATGGTTTGTTTGTACAGTCTCTGATTGAACGGGAGACGGACTCGACTACGCGGTTAGTCCGAGGGTTTCGCTCGAGGAGCTTTCCGAGCAGGAAGAAGGTCGCGATGAGTACTGTGAGTGGACCTTTGTTTTAAATTAAATTGCATGCTTTATACTTTAATTGGTTTCTCCTGCATATATGATTTCCTCCATTTATATGTTTTACGGTGATTTGGGAAAATGGGATTTAAGGATTTTAAAGGCAAACAAGCCGGGAAAGAGGTTCAAACCCTTCCCGTGATTTTAAAGGATTTTCCCGGGGTATGGTTTTATTGATTATCACCGTTTTGGGATTATGGAGGGGGATGATTTTAAAAGGAGAAATTTGGCTCACGGATTTAAAGGGGTTTTCGATTTATTATTCCCACGAGGTTTTACAGGTTTTACAGGTTTTAAAGGGATTTGAAAAGGGAAAAGGATATAAGGATTGTATGCTAGCATGGACCCTCTCCGGTGGAGCTGGTCAGTAGACCTTCCCGGATAGAGCAGGTCGGGGACCCTCTTCGGTTGAGCTGGTCATTAGACCTTCCCGAATAGAGCAGGTCGGGGACCCTCTCCGGTGGAGCTGGTCAGTAGACCTTCCCGGATAGAGCAGGTCGGGGACCCTCTTCGGTTGAGCTGGTCATTAGACCTTCCCGAATAGAGCAGGTCGGGGACCCTCTCTGGTGGAGCTGGTCACTAGACCTTCCCAGATAGAGCAGGTCGGGGACCCTCTCCGGTGGAGCTGGTCATTTGATCTTCCCGGATAGAGCAGGTCGGGTTTTCTCGTGGATGAGGTTAACACCCCACATAATTGTTTATATATGAGCCAAGGCATTATTTATGTTTTACTTGCATGCGGATTTCCTTAGAAAAACTAGAGGGAGAACATTAGCGGAAAATAGAGTTTTACATCTGATTTAAGTTCACTCACTCTAACCGTTTTTCAATGTTTCTCCCCTGGGCCCTTCGTTTTCAAATGCCTAGTGGTGCAGGGTTCGTGAGAGGAGGTCGCGCGCGTACAAGAGTCGAGGCATAGTCGATCAATCTGCTGCTGCCGCAATTCTTTAGGGTAATCATCTTAGTAGACTGCTCTGACTAACCCAGTATAGCTAATTAAGTAGGTTAGGGAGCAGGACGCATTCATGAGTTAGGGATTGTTGTTAGATACTCATGGAAGTGCTGAGTTGGAATGTAGGAAGGGTTGGCCATTTCAAGGGGGTTTCGGTAAGAAGTTCCCTTGAGGTGGTCCCCGCAGGATTTACTTCGAGTTAAAGGGATTTAACTCGGGGTGGGTCCTGACATATATAAGTAGATCAATCATACAAAATTTCAGCCAAATTGGTGATCGTTAAGAACTAGTTGTAGATCAAATCAATGGACGAACCAAATCTGTCAAATATGAACCGTTCAAGTTCATAATTGGTAAATCACACTTGTAAATGCCTTTACGATTTCCAATTCAGTCGAAAATTTACAGAAATGATCTACTCATAAATATTTATAAAATAAACGGTTAAGATGTGGATATAAGATCAAAAAGCGGGATAAACCGAAAAGTTCTCAACCAGTCCTCAACTTAGAGGTCCTCACTAGAAGGGCTCCTTACATAAAAGAAGAGTCAGAAGACCCATTAACAGAGTCAGAAAAATAAACCTAGAACACTACAACTACAAGCTTCGACCACATGAACAGATTGATAGAAATCAGGATGTGAGGAATCGACATCGCTGCCAAACACATTCAAGAGTGACACAGGAACATCACCAGATATGCCAATGAAAACTTATAGTTCAACCAAATCAATCCCATGCAAGAATAACAGTATAGAATTCATCTATGAATCTCCATAACCCATAACTCTGAACCATACAAAACATCCTCAACAAACAAAGAAAAAAAATATAATAAGAGAGGGAAGAAGAGCCGATCCACAAAGAAATCGAAGAAGAGACAGACAAGCAGCATCTTTTTGCACTATCTTATTCACCGAATTGTTAAGATAGACAAGCCAAGCGACGTCGTCATCAGAGTTCCAAAGAACTGTCTAACAAACAGTGAAGAAAGGTCTGTCGGAGGAGGATGTGCATCTTAGCCATGAAAAATCAGAGTTTGGGTTATTGGAGAAGGTTGGGTGTGATGGGGTATTCGGAGATTGAAGAGTTAGGAAAGCTTGGGAGGGATCTGGGCAGCAGAGGAATTCAAAAGCAAAAGAAAAAAAAAGACCTGCAACCGTCGTGGCATAGATCTACCACCATAAGGTAGGGGAATCTACCAAATGCAGAGGAATACTCCACCTACTCTCAAGCCACCGAGCTAGATCAAGAACTAGTCTAGATTTGAGCAAGAGAGAGGAGAAGGAAAGGAAACTAGGAAGACTTTTTAGAGAGAATGCAGACTTTCTTACTTTAGAAAACGATATTTCAAGCTCAAACCATTTCAGTTTATCGTTTCTTGTTACTCTGGATACTCCTTAAATATTGAAGTCCACGTGAATACTTGTCACTATGACACTGGTTACTTTGGAGACTTTGATCCCTCATGGATACTAGTTATTTTGGCTACTTGATACAATGCTTACTGGTCACTAGTGGTTACTATGGCTCGCCATGAATTCTGGTTCTATGGTTACTTAACGGTTCTGGGTTCTGGTTCTCTAGGTAATTTGATACATTGATCACTGTGACAATTCACTTACTCGTGTTACTACCTTTGATCCTACAAAAGAAATCACAGATATTCAAACCACCACCACAAAAAAGCCACTAACCATTCTTATTCCTTGTTAACCACCACGGCGAAATACCTCTCTGAATTCCATGTCTCTAAAATACCAATCTATCCACTGATATCTCAGAAATCACCAGCCAGATAAATCAATTCAAACTAAACAAATAAACAAAGAGCTCTCTCTCAAACTGAAATTATGGGACTATGACACTGCGATACCGTAGTTCCTGTCCTTTTACCTACACAAAAGAGGTCGAAGAAATGAGTTCTATTAACATAAAATTGCTTTGAAAGCTGGAAGAGGCGCCCCATAGAAAAACAGTTAAAACATTGGCAATCACTAAATTTAATGTGAACAATGCAATTGTAAAAAACGATAAAGCATAAAAGCATACTACAACAAAACTGCTTTTTAATAGCACTAGATAATAGCGTTTGTTACGCAAGTGCTATAATTTATATGTACCTTATTTTTAAATAGAGTTTCGTTTAATATATATGATTATAGAAAATCTGATTATTTCATTGGTCTTTCGTTTAATATATATGATTATAGAAAAGTAGTGTCGACCCATCTTCTGTGTAAAGGGTTAAAGTCTGGATCAAAGCTCACAAAAAAAAAGATGGAACACATGTAAATACAGCAGTTGGTGAAACTATTGTAATAAGTGAATATTTGTTAGGTACTGCACTTTTTTTTTGCTGTAGAACGTACATAATTTATATTTTTATATATATACTGTATATATATATAAATGTTTTTAAGGATAAATTAAAGAAAATTACTTATCAACTAATGTGAGAGAATGTGCTCTTTCTGAAGTATTAGAAAAAGATAAGCCTCAAAGATTAAGAGGAATGGGAAGAGGAGTTACCATAAGCAAAATATCCTGTTTACAGTATAGGGATAAGTATGTGCTCCAACTAAAAGAGGAAAACACAAATGCTTACTTAAGATCACATATATAAAAAATCAATTTGAAAAATGATTGTTTACTTAATCAAATGCTTCAATCAAATGGACAGTTATGGTGAAAGTTAGCAGCCTCATAAATTAACTTTAATTAACTTCAAAACTTTAATTAACCAATCAAGATCACATATGTAAAAAATCAAATTGACCGTTATGGTGAAAGTTAGCAGCGTCATGAATTGCCGTCCATTTGATTGATGCATTTGGTTAAGCAAACGATCTTTTTTTAAATTGATTTTTTGCAGAGATGATCTTCATTGGTTAATTAAACTTTTGGAATGGCTAAGATTATAATTTACATTGTTAGAAGTGTGTAAATAAAGGAGAGTATGCATGCACGCGTCAATACCGGTATTGACGCAAGTATTTCCCTTTTTGAAAGGAAAATACTTGCATCAATACTGGTATTGACGCGTGCGTGCATACTCTTCTTTATTTACATATTTTTATCAATGTAAATCATAATCTTAGCCGTTCAAAACTTTAATTAACCAATCAAGATCACATATGTAAAAAATCAATTTGGAAAATGATCGTTTACTCAATCAAATGCTTCAATCAAATGGACAGTTATGGTGAAAGTTAGCAGCTTCATGAATTGCCGTCCATTTGATTGATGCATTTGGTTAAGCAAACGATCTTTTTTTTAAATTGATTTTTTGTAGAGATGATCTTCATTGGTTAATTAAACTTTTGGAATGGCTAAGATTATAATTTACATTGTTAGAAGTGTGTAAATAAAGGAGAGTATGCACGCACGCGTCAATACCGATATTGACCCGTGCGTGCATACTCTTCTTTATTTACATATTTTTATCAATGTAAATCATAATCTTAGCCATTCAAAACTTTAATTAACCAATCAAGATCACATATGTAAAAAATCAATTTGGAAAATGATCGTTTACTCAATCAAATGCTTCAATCAAATGGGCAGTTATGGTGAAAGTTAGCAGCCTCATGAATTGCCGTCCATTTGATTGATGCATTTGGTTAAGCAAACGATCTTTTTTTAAATTGATTTTTTGCAGAGATAATCTTCATTGGTTAATTAAACTTTTGAAATGGCTAAGATTATAATTTACATTGTTAGAAGTGTGTAAATAAAGGAGAGTATGCACGCACGAGTCAATACTAGTATTGACGTAAGTATTTCCCTTTTTGAAATAGAACACATCAATTGGAGAGTGTAGTCCATAAAATAGTTAGAAAGTATCATGTACATAAAACTAATGTAGATTTATGTTTTAAAGTAGAACTGTGATACAACAATACATAACCTTACAACAATAATTAACTCTTCTTTTGGGTATTGTTAGACAATGCAAACTGAAGAAGGTGAAAGTGAGCAAAATGAAGATCAAGTTGATAAGACCAGTCAGTGTGGTAACTAAGTCAATTATCTTGCATTTATTTTTTTGGTTTATTGTTAAGTATGACATCTTTAAATAAAAATGTGTTACTATCAAGTTAGATTTGTATAAACCTTAATTATATATTATTGTACGTTGTAGATTATGAGCCCTAAACCTCATGAAAAGTACAAGCTTTTAGATTGGTATGAAGTAGATGAGATTGTTTCTGAAGAATGTTGGTGTTCTAGTGACTCAAATGAGCTTGTAAATCATACTCCTTTTGGAACTAATGCAACGAAAGTGAGGGTAGACATTACAAACAAACCGGAAGCTTTTCTTTGGAGACCTACATCTAATATGTTTTGTATGCAACCAACATATTAGATGGTTTTCAGGCCAGCTGATAATGTGGTTTTACAAATCAGCAATCTGAAAATGAAGATAATATATCAATGCATAAGGTAAAATATTTGCCTTTAACAGCTTGCTCATTTATTTTCATTGCTCATATTTATCATCTACATATGTAGTGAAGTCATTTTCTCCTCTTTTCATTAACTGTTAGAGTAAAAACATGAATCCTATCAAGTGCAAGGTGTTTGATCAGACTGGAAAAGAGAAAATAGTTGCTAAAGATAGTTTAGTTTCTAATGATCTAAAAATGTTTTCAATTGTATTCCTCTCGGATTTAATGCCATGATACTTAGAGTTATTATTCCAAGTCCTAAAGCATTTTAATGGAGGCATACGCCTGACATGACAAGGATTGAAGATGTTATTGGCTCTAAATTAGCATGACCTGCTGACAAAGTTGTTTTTGAAATGATCTTAACTAAGAGTGAAGAAGCTGCACACATATCATTTTCTTCAGTAATCTTTTTTGCTGCTATTACGTACTACCATTATTTTGATATTTGATTTTATTTGTTTCTTTTCTGATATTTTGATATCACTATGTTTGTCTTGTTTCTAGAGTGTGAACAACAACTCTAACAGAAAGTGCAACTTGTTAGATTTTCGTGGCTCAGGACAGATAGTTGTTGAAGGACGTTGGTCTTCAAGTGATCCAAATCAGGAAGTTTATTTTGTTCGTTTAGGTCCTACTGCTATGAGAGTTTGGGTTGATATCCCTAAAATCTCTAATGCACCTCTTTGGAGTCCAACATCTACGTTAGAAAGCATTGAAGAAGTTGGTTCTACAATAGCTTGGTCAACTGACGAAGTTTTTATGCTTTGAAAAGCTAGTAAATTTTACATATTTGATCGAAATTTTTGACTAATTAACTGTTAATATGGATCTTATTCTGAGTAGATTGAATCTTTGGATCTTGAAATTTTTAGCACATGTTTATGGGCATACATTGATACCAGTAGATCATGATATATTGGTGTTGCATAAGATAAGGTTTTGTTCTACTAGTCATCATCCAAATACAAGGATGCTTCTTGTTCAATTGTCATTGAAGAATTTGCCGGATATGCTTAAAGTTTATAGCTTTCATGTAGTTTATCCACAATCAGACTAGTTTGGCTATCTGAAGTCTATATTGGGCCTCAACAGGGAAAGTTAATCAACTATAGAGCTAGCTTAGGAGTAGAGAAATATATTATCAAGTTCAATTCGTACCTTACTTCCTTCAATGACATGTGCCGATTTTGTTTTCTGTTTTTGCAATACTGCTCCTTTTGTTGATGACACCATGGTTAAAGATCTCGAGCTCCCTCAAGTCAGCAGTGCAGGCTTGGCTATTTTAATTAATGTGCAAGACCTATGTTTAACTTATACTAGCATTGATGCCCGTGGCTACGTGAGGTTGATTTGATTTTTTTTGAAATAATTCACTGTTGATATATTTTCACCTTAGTATGATAACACATAATAATGACAGAAGGAAAAAAAATACTTTTAACATTGATCTACTCGGCTGGATACCTGAATTAGAAGTGCGGTTTGATTAATTATTGTTCAAATTTTTGCTATTCGATTCAATTATGTGCAGTTTTCACAAATAACAACCATATAAAGATAGTAATAAAAACGACTTTTACCACAAATGTAAATTTCATTTTGGAAGAAAGTTGAGCAATAATCAACAACGAAAATTTTTAAAATACATGTAATAAGTTGAAATATCAATAAATATCAAAATTGATAAATTTAGAGAATACATGTAATAAAGAGCATCCATCAACAATAAGTTAAAATATCGAATTGGAAAAAACTGTTAACCATGGATGTATGTTAGTTGTATAAATTTTATTTACTTTTCCTTTTGTAAAGAAACCCTAGCCTTTTCTTCTTCTCAAAAAGAAAAAAAATCTACTTCTTCTATGACTTTGTGAGTCTATCTACCATCATAATTCTTTAAAAAGATTGAACACTAACTCTCCATATCTCTCTCTTTGGTTATTTAGTAAATTAAAGATCACTACTCCCCTCTTCTCTTTGTCCCCTTTTAAAGAGTGAGACGGTGGATGCATAGTAGAAGGGTAAACAACCGATAAGGCAAGAGCCAAAAAACAAAAACGAAAAATTAAAAAGAAAATCAACTGAGTGGTAGCGAGCGAGGCCTAATTACTAAGCCAGGTAGTGCGTTTATGTAGGTTCAATTAATTATTATGAAATTTTGGTAGTTTGATCAATATTATGCAACAACTCTATAAACTCTAACAAATATAACACAATTGATTGAGAAGAAGTTAACACTGATATTGAGCAACATAATTATGTAGGTTTAGAGTGACTGAGTTTCCTTTTCATTATTATTATTGTTTTTGAAATTATCTTTTGCTCTCATGCAATTCCATTTAAAAAAAATTAAAAACAAATCCTCTTATTAAAAAGTCTAATAAGATAAAATTGAGGGATAAAACAGTCAATTCATTATGTACGATTGCATTGTAAAAAAAGACAAAAATAAAAAGGTAAAGTCGTCCGGTTACTGATTCCAAAAAATAAGAAAAAACTAAATAGATAAAAAAAAGTAGTGAAAATGAGGCCCAACAGGGGTCTGTTACCGTTTACGTGAACAGTAACGCCCATATCCATTTATATATACTAGCCTTCAAACACGCGCCGGTAAAATATTTGGTTTCTATGTCACTGCCTATAACCCACAGTAGATAATGTATCTCAACTTTAAGACTTATAAATCATATTAATTATACATTTACATTGAGATACAGATAATTTGAATACATTTACATTGAGATACAGATAATTTGAATAACAAATCGATACACGATACATGTGAATTTTGTAGTTCGATCAATATTATGTAACAATTATCTGAACCTCTAATAAAAATTAAACAATTGATTGAGATGACGTTAACACCGAATTTGTATTAATAACCAAAATATCTAGAATTGCAAGTATGGAACACCCATCAATTCATGAGAAATTAATTGTTGGTCTAAACCCTAAACCCACATATCAGCATTCATATGCATAGTCAAAATAAATATTTAGAAAAATTAATATAAATGAATATAAACCCTGAAAAATCGATATCATAAACCATAAACCCGCATGTCAACATTCATATGTATCGTCAAAATTAATATTTTGAAAATGTGATATAAATGAATATAAACTCTGAACAATCGATACAATTATTAATCGGTTAAAATACACTCAATACAATTATTTAGTTTTAGAGCTGATTCAATTTTCTTTCTATTATTATTATGAATATTATTATTATGAAGATGTTATTAACAAAACCGGGTATTTAACAAACCAATCAACCTATTATTATAATTAATGTAAATTATATTTAAATGAGTGGCAAAACTGTAAAAATATTAAAAACTGAGGGCAGATCTGTCAATTTATCTATTAATGGCTTGATTGTAAAAACAAAAAAAGAGGGTGCCGAAGTGTATTTTTGTCAGACAAATTTATTATTATACAATTTTCGGTAGTTCTATCAATATTGTGTAACAACTCTCTGAAAACTCAAATAAAAATAACGCATTTAATTGAGATGAAGTTAGCCCTGATATTGGTTGTCTAGCCGAAGTCGGTTTTTGCTAGTTCAGTTAATATTGTACAACAACTCTCTGAGCCCCAAATAAAATAGCACAGCCCTTAAACCTTAAATCCAAACTCCTAACCCTAAACCCTAAATCCATAACCTCTAAACCTTAACTTCAATGTGTTTGAGATTTGGTCATATAATTGTTAATATGCATAAACCTTAAATCCGAATTTCTAAATCCTAAATCTCTAACCCTTAAACCTTAAATCTAATGTGTTTGAGATTTGGTCATATATTTGTTAATATGCATTTGAAACATATTAGGTTTAATTACAAATTAAATTGAGGAGCAAAACTGAATCTATATATATAAAAGAAAAAACTGAAGGCTAGACCTGAAAAAAAAAAACTGAATAGGAAAAAAAAGTGACAGCACCGGAAAAAAAACTGAACAGGAAAAAAGTGGCAGCTATCACAACCCCTAAACCTTAAATCCGGACTCCTAATCCTAAACCCCTAAACCCTAAATCCATAACCCATAAACCTTAAATTCAATGTGTTTAAGATTTGGTCATATATTTGTTAATATGCATAAACCTTAAATTTGAATTTCTAAACCCTAAATCTCTAACCCTTAAACCTGAAATCCAATGTGTTTGAGATTTTGGTCATATATTTGTTAATATGTATTTGAAACCTATTAGATTTAATTACAAATTAAATACTATATATATATATATATATATATATATATATATATATATAGGACCCTTCTATTGAGGGATCCCTATTTTTGGTTTATTTATAGGGATAGACATTCGATAAACTTTTCGATCACATATCAACATCTCCACCGTTCAATACGTAGATGCATATATATATAGATCATTTCTGCAAAATTTCATCCAATTTGGTTTTCGTTAAGGCTTTGAAATAACTGAAATAAATTGACGGATCAAATCTGCTAAACTTGAACTGTTAATGCCTATTATTTTAATTCGCAGTTTTGAACATCTTAACGATCACCGATTTGGATGATCATGTGAACTAAACATGATTGAAATGGGACATGATTAAGTTTTGAACATGATTAAACATCATGTGAACTAAACATGTTAAGTTTTGAACATCTTAACGATCACCAATTTGGATGATCATGTGAACTAAACATGTTTGAGTTTTGAACATTTTTCAATCCGAAAAAAACTAAACAGAAAAAAAGTGGGAGCTGGTGGACTGTTCATGTGAACAGGAATATCCCCCGCTTCCTTTAATATATAAAGATTAGTCCATAGTAGAACTTTGTTGGAACTAAGTTGTATTCAATTTCTTGTGTGCTACAAATTCATTATGTATCACTTTGAACCTTTAAATGAATTATTTTCTTTTACATTTTTATTATTTTTCAAATTATAATTTTAAATGCCTTAATGATTTTTAATTTGTATAAAAATTTGTAAATATTATCTACTCATATATATCTACAAACTAGACGATCGAGATGTAAATATACGATAGAAAATAAAGTGAAACGAAAAAGCTTTTAACTAGTCCTCAACAAGGTCCTTAATAGAACCCCACCCACCAATTTATATGAGTATATCACTATTAGAGAGTCTTTTACACTAGTCTTAATTAATTGAGCCTCTAGTAGTAGGGCTGTTTTTTAGATTGAAACCTGGACCGATCGGGTCTTGTTCAAGAACAAAATTTCTTAGGTCGGGCTAAACCCAGACCGTTTAAAAGATTACAGGGTCAGGCCAGATTCCGTATCTTAAAACCTGATCTGGAACGAAAACCCAAATTTTAGAGTTCCTAGTCTACCGTGTCTACGTGTTGTGTTCCTATTGGGTTTCTAACAATTAATAAATTGGAAAAAACCCCCTAGTTCCCTCTAAACCTCACACAACACCTCTAACTCCTCTACAACGCCTCTCTCTCGTCCAAAAAGGGAAAAACCCAGAAAACCCCAACCCCCAAATTCATAAATTCCTAACCCATGAATTTTGTAGCGGCCCGGGAGGAGGAGCTACAGTGGCCACGAATTTAAGACAATAAGAAGCTAACACGTTCGAAGGACGTGTCGACAACTTATTAACTTAAAGTCGTAGGCTATTTTGTAGGTAAAATAAAATTTATTTTTAAATTTGAGTGGCACCACAATATTTTTTTAAAACATTCATCATAGTTTTTCTAATTTCGCGGAAGGTGGAAAATTAAAGGGTAAATTAAAAACTTTAGCAACAACAATAAAAATATACAACAGGGTCAATAAATCAGGAAGACACCTTTACTGTTTATGTCATCTGGAAAATGACTCGAAGGATAAAGTATGTCAAGTGTCTATGGCTTGGACGACACACTGAGTAGGAAATGAGGCTCCACGCACACAGCTCTCTCTATCTATCCCGTCATAGTACATAGTACCTGCAAACAACCTATTGTAGGGTGAGCGTCGTCCTCACGTGCTCACATATAGGCCCACCAATGATAGGTTTGAAAACCATAAAACCATATATATATATATATATACATATAGATTTGAGCTCTAAATAAAAACATTTAGAAAATCCTTGGCACACAAAATCATCTTTTTATATCTTTCGGGAAAACACTGCAGTATGCTAAAACAGGGGCCAGAGCGCTCAATGAACAAATACATCCTGCAAGGCTTCACGGATCTAAACGGTCGAATCTCGACTTTGTCTATACAGCAAACCGGGGCCAACTACCTATGCGTCCGAAGACGAATAGTAGCGAGAGTGTCCATTTAAGGCTAATGCCCAACACATCACTCGCAGTACTGATAGGAGCATTTTATGCTACGTTCTTAATATGTATTTACCCTCATTTATGCTTTGTTTATCCGTTATTAGTGTAGTATTTGTATTCATTTATCATTAGGGTTTTTCTGTAGAGCATTGGCTAAAGTTAGGTTAATATAGAGGAAATTATGTTTAATCGTATAAATGCTGTTTCGTAACATTTCAACGTTACCCTTGTGATTTGATTTTTTATACATTGTCATTATTTGATGGAAGCTATATGGTTTTTAGGTGACATGTATACGGATCATATGGATCAGAGCTTAGGAAGGCATGGAAAAGAAGACAGCAAGTTCGGATGCAGTAAGTTATGGGGTTTTCCTGGTAACTTATGCCGACTTGAAAAATTTCTCCAGGACGCCTCAAGATGAATTAGAAGGTGAGCCATATATGGATGGAAAGCTTGAGGACTCTAGTTTCTAGAGGCATTGGAATCGCAAGAGGAGTCTGCCGAAACTCAATTGGATAAGTCTGGAAGGAGATATGCCCAAAACATCGCCCAAAGGTCAGTCTGCCGAAATAGGGCAGCTTATTGCTACCGAGAGGAAGTGTTCCTGATGGATCTAGGGAAGCAAAGTAGCTGATCTATGAATCCTAGTCCATGAAGGGAAGTCTAATGTTGAGTCCAGTGAAGAATTAGAAGTCTAAAATTCGGCAAAAGAATCCTCTAGAATCTCCAAGTCTTATTGGCCAAGCAAACCAAGTTCAAGAAGGAAAACCTGAATCTATTTGGGCTAGGATTGGGGGCTGTCGAATTATGTCTTGTATTCCTCTATAAATACTCTTGTATTAGGTCAAAATAAGACTGTTCAACTCTTTGTTTAAGCCATAGCATAGTTAAGCTCTACCCAAAAACCGTAAACACAGAAAACACAAAGCTGCCGCTCCACTACAAGCTGCCGCCGATCTCTCTTCCATCCTTAGCCGATCCTTTAGGTAGGTTTAGGTATGGAATTCACCAATGTTTTGTGCAATACCTACTGTGTTTGTAAGTTCTTAATAATAAATTTATGTTTGTTTTTGGTTTTACAACTTGAGCATGTTCATATAGTCTTCTTGGTGATTTCTTGTATGGTTGTGTTCTTGTTTGTAACATCTTGAGCATGTGTGAGTTTTATGATTTAGATTAAGTTGTTGTGTGTTTATGGGTGTAGTATGTTTTAGTTGATTAGTCGTCACTTGATCATGTCGAACTCATAGACGTCTAGAGCCATTAACGTTTCTATGGGGGGAGTTTAATAAGTCGTAGTAACTTACGATTAAATTAAGCGCGAAGATAGTTTGATTTTAAGTTGCTGCAAGGGGTTGTTAGGGTGAGTGACTTGCATACTAATAGGATGAGTGACGTCATACCTAGGATCATGTCTTCAACCGACTCTAGAACATAAGTGTGTTTTTGTTTAATTTAGGCCGGAAGGAAATCTTGAACAAAGGTGACACATATATGTCTTAGGATCAGGCCGGAAGGAAGTTTCTAAGTACACATGAGAAGTGTAAAACGGGTTGAAATTAATTAAGTCACAGGATAACATGAATACCTTTATTTAATCTTACATGAAATTGATATGTGTTTATTTCGGTGTTTGCTATTCTACATGCATAAATATTGGTTGACCGCCTATTGTAAATATTAGATTTAGAACTTAGGATGTTAGAAAACACTAAAACCCCCCATAATTATTCGGTACATATGTATATATTTTGTAAATGATTTTCGTTAATATTTTGTGAATATTGTATTTTTTGTCGAATATGTATATATGTTCATACGTATGCATTTGTGTATACTTGTATAGTATGTAACAGATAATTGTATATGCTATGTATATGTGTATTTATACTTGTGAATATTACTAACTTGTTTTAATGCAGCAATTAATCCTTTCCTAGTGTCCCCGGCAAGAACGATCCCAACTTACAGTTACTACAATGATAGGGTTTTAAATTGCAGGTTGTTTATCATTAACCCGGTAATGGCCGTCGTCAATTTTTGGCGCCGTTGCCGGGGACGCTAAAAAGAATTTTTGCTCTGCATTTGTAGACTAACGTTTTTCTCTTATATTTGTGAATATGTGTCAATTATACGTGTTATATATTTTTGTTATTTTTGTGCCAGATATGTTGTATATAATTGTTGTAATAACTTAGTAATTACTTAGGAGGTTTATCGTTTTGTATGTGTTGGAGTTTATTGTGGTTTTTAAAGTGTAACATGTAGGGAGAAGCCACTTTTGTTAATCTTAGCCTAAACCCTTGATGTTATCTTCAGATCTCATGAGGTTGGAGGCAACTTTGATTAATACTTGTAGACTGGTCTAGTGACCCGAGTTTGTTCTTAACTGAGTAAGGGACAAGTTATTATTCATAGATATGGTTCTCAGATTTGTTTAACTGGATCTCAAGGTCATAGACTGATATCTTTTCTCAGTGAAGGGGTCGATAGAGAGCTCGCTTGTAGCACCCCGGGAGGGGAAACTACAGTAGCCACTAATTTAAGCCAATAAGAAGCCAACACGTCCGAAGGACGTGCCAACAACTTATTAACCTAAAGTCGTAGGCCTTTTAGTAAGTAAAATAAAATTTAAACTTTAATACTTTGAGTGGCACCACATGAAATTCTTAAAACATTCATCATAGTTTATTTAATTTCGCGGAAGGTGGTCAAAATAAATGGGACAATTTAAAACTTTAGAGACAACAATAGAAATCTAAAACATGGTTAACAAATCGGGGTGACACCTTTACTGTTTATGTAGAAGGCTCTGGTATATGACTCGAAGGATAAAACTGGAATAGGGAGTACACTTGGACCAAACATCGAGGAAGGAATGAGGCTCCACACATACAGCTTTCTCTATCTATCTTGTTATAGTACCTGCAAACAACCTGTTGTAGGGGTGAGCGTCGTCCTCGCGTGCTCACATTTAGGCCCACTAATGATAGGTTTGAAAACCATAAAACCATATATATACATACGTATAGATTTGAGCTCTTGATAAAATCATTTATAAAATCCTTGGCACACAAAAATCATTATTTCATATCTTTCGGGAATACAGCCTGCAGGGCTTCACGAATCTCTGCGACCGAATCCCGGGTTTGTCTATATAGCAAACCGGGGCCAACTACCTATGCGTCTGAAGACGAATAGTAGCGAGAGTGTCCATTTACAGCTAATGCCCAACAAATCACTCATAACAACACACCACACTTACGTCTCGCTTAGCTCTGTGCGAGACGAGCCTAAGCGGGATAATTTAAATAAACAGGACATTGCCCCTCTGGAGGTTCACAATCATCGACACCGGGGGAAGAGTAGTCTAAATACTAGGTCCCGCCACTCTCAGGTCACGCATCGGAAATCAGGACAACGGTGCTCAACATATCACATCATCGTAATAAAATCTTTTACGTCTAGCCTCGGATTTTCTTAGCCCAATCATAAATCATGTATCATTTAATATAAAGAAAACTTTCCCAAGGCATCGACCATGAGCATACACAAAATCATGCACTTTCTCATACATATTCAAAACCACTACCAAGGGCGTTTAGATTCCCTACCTGGAATTGTCGTTCCATACGTAAGCTCCAAGCTTCCAGGAGCTGCCTCGGTGTACTGAGGTCACCGCGTAAACTACCTCGTCCAAACGAATCACTGCAGAATGGAGTAGCTTAGTAACCAAGATACAATAATAGTCAACAGACCTCAGCATTCCTAGTTTGACCAGGAATGACCACATTGACTAAGTTGACCAACCAATTCCCTTAAATCGCACTCTAACCTTTTTGACTTTCTTTTCCAGATATCGACTCTCTACTCAGTTTACCGGAAGTCCGACTTAGCTTCCGAAATTTCCTTTACCATTTTTAATGACGTTAGAGTGTCACATAATAATTCGTTGAATTACTATGGACACCCAACGTGTCACATCAACCAATTTATTTACCAAGATTCGATTTACCGATTTACGTGAAACACCAACTTTACTTAACATGGTCAACTTGACATTTTTCCAGAATTTCCAGTTATCATTTTCCGATAACAATTTAACACTTTACCAATTTAACCAAAAAGTGTCAAACTTCGTTGAACTTCAATTCTTTACTTAACCGTTTTTCTGAAAGTGCGACTTTCCCAAAATGGAAACTTTCCTTTAATGGAAACTTTTCCAAAATGGAAAGTTTCCCAACTTAGTAGGTTTCCAAACTTAGAAGGTTTCCTAAAATGGAAAAATTCTCAAATTACGGTTAGTTTCCGTTTTTATACGTTTTCTCATACGTAATTTCCGATTACGACTCTTTAACTCTATTAAACGGAAACAACACATTTGAAGGGATCAAAAGACTACCTCCTCGGCATTTCTGCCAGTTTAACTACATCGTCGGAATCGTTACCGGATTCCGACAACTTGCCGGAATCCTCTGTCGGATTCCGATCAACTTACCGGAATTTCACCGGAGTTTCACCGTTTTCTTCGTTTACCAAGTTCTCGACAACCATGGGGGAAAACAACATCAATTAACATCCTAACACAACAAACACAATAGCTCCAGGAAAAATCCCTCACCTGATCTTCACCAAAACTTCCAACTCTGCTCAGCAGCCTCACCATGCAGCCCTGCCTCTTCCCTCTGTGTCTCTGCTCTAAAACCACTGCAGTGGCCTCGGTCACCACCTCCATCTCTGCTCTGCCCCAACTCACTGCAGCTTCTCCAGAACCTCACCATGCCTCCAAGCTCCTCCCAAACTCCACTCCAGTGCCCAAAACTCCCAGAACTCCCAGAAGAGGTCGTCGGGCTCAAGGGACACGCCAGAAACCACCGTCGGAGAGAAGGGCAAAAATCCCAGAAAAACAGTGAAACACAGTGGAAAGGGAGTTTTCGAGTAAGGCTCGAATCGAATGATCAAAAGCATGGAAAAGGAAGAGGAAGAGAAGAGAAGAAGAACAGTACCTTTCACGCGCCGAATCGCCGCCTGGACGGCAAGTTCTCGCTGGAAAACAGTCGAGCCTTCCTCTCGCTCGATCTCCGGCTGTGGTGGGTGTATGGTGGTTGTGGAGGCTGGGCTAGGTAGAGGAAGAGAAGAGGGAGAGAATGGAAGTAGTCCGCCGGCCTGTGGTGGCCGGAGTCACCGGTGTCGGGCGGAGAACAGTGGAGACAGAGGCGGAGCTCGGGGAGCTCGGGTTGACCGGATTGGTGAGTTTTGACCGAGTCAAAACTCACCCTCTATTTATAAAGGATTGGACGGTCCAGATTCAATCTGGAATAGATCAAACGGTCCAGATTTAAAGAAGGTGAAAAGTAAAAGGTAAAATGGCAAAAACTCTTTTTACTGGATTGATAATTAAAAGTTACCTGAAACTTTGAAAATTCGTAGAAAATAAACCGAAGCTCCAAAAAATAATCCGAAAATACCGGGAGACTCGTGTCGACACGTACTATGACATCGAGTCATTAAATCAGGTATTTGGAGAACTTTTAATACTCGAAAATGAACGTGGTTGTTCACTCGCGAAGTTACCGAATGCGACTTAAACCTCAGTAACTCACCATTAACCACGGTTAAAACATTCGGGGCCTCACATCGCTCTCCGTGACCACTAAACGAGTCCTGCCTGGTTCTTGTAGGGGGTTCGCCCCCCATGAATCTTAATGACACTGCCTTCTGAAATCACGGAACCTGCTCGAACTAGCCAAATGCTTGGGCCAAAACATCACCTCACTTTAAACGCCAGAATTAGCTTAGACATATGTGACGCCATAAACTTCAAACTAATTTGGCTTTAATTTTGGAGGTATATAGGATAAATCATGACACTAACTGGGGCTGTATCAATCCATTGCACAGTAGTCTCCTCTGCTCCATGTATCTTTGAAATTAGGGGTTAATCAAACTAACTAGAAAGCCTAGGTAATGATGTCAAGTGTGTGTGAGTTTTATGGTGCCGTGTGTCATGTCTATGCGTTTCATATGTCATGCGTAGTGTGTGTGTGTGTGTTTATGGCGTCGTGATTTTTGTTGCATGTTTTCTTCTTGCATAATGTTTATGTGTTTAATGGCATATTGTTTCATGTTGCATTCCGTGTGTGTTCATGCCATATTGCATTTTATACTAACCCGTGTGTGTGTGCATTGCATTCATTCATGTTGCATTTATTCTTGCATGTATGCCGTAGTTTTTAGATTAAATGCTAGCTTAGTTTAGTTTTTGTTTTCGTTTTTAGTTTTGTTTACAATGACACTACCTTGATCTTGTTCAATTGTGCCAGATTGGTTTTATAGGTTACCATAAATGACCAGTTTTGCACAAAATGCATTGAAGTTCTAGATAATGAGTTCTTTGGTGACGTTAGACGCAATGGTGCAGAGAACAATGGTGATGTCAAGCTTACATAAGGCCAAGCAAGACAATGTCGAGCACGGCATGGAACATGATCAAGTAAGTACGATTTAAAGGGCAGCAATGTAGCCGAGCCAAACAATGAAGACTTGAAGGCAATAAGAATAACCAAGTGACATCACCATAGCGGAGCAACTCGTGGTTGGCCACCACAACTAGAGGAGAGGTGACACCGTTATAAAGGAGAGAAGAAGTCTAGGCTGACAGACTTAAAACAATAAGCGCTGCATGAGAGACAACTTATTTCAACCGTAGCAGTGGAGGAGCCATCAACGAGAGTTTGCCATAAGTTAATTATTTAGACTTAGGTTATTTATTTGTTTTTCATATGTGATTATGTGACTTAGACGCATGCTTAGGAAATTATGATATTATCTTGGGTTTATATTGAGGACAAAGTAATTTTCTAAGTGTGGGGTAGAGGTTACATAGGAACATATTTTGTTTTTGGTTTGTTTTGTTTAATTTTGATAAATTTTTTGAAATTCATATAAAAAAATCAAAAAAATCGTTCCAAATAAAAAAAATTGAAGTGTTTTGTTTTAATTTGAGTCTTAGGATATACCCTTAAAAGCCTATGATGATTTTATCTTTAATGCATAAATGATGGTTTGTCATTTATTTTAAGAAATTGCAAGTTACATAGATGTGTGAACTGCTATGAATATTTAAGACCTGATTGATTATGAAGTATTCATGTTTGGTTAATTTGTTCCGAAATAACATATGTGATCTTTCAAGCCTAAAAACTTTCTTTCCTGAGTGAAGTTTGTGCCGATTTTTGTCTATATTTTTCTGAAAAATTCAATAAATTCACTATTATTTTCAAGACCTCAATATTCTTTACATATTCAATAACTATGTACTGTAGCTTTTTAATGGACTAGAATTTACTAGAACTTGCTTATGTGATTTTCAAAACTGTATAATCATAACATGTCTTGATTTTGAATATGATTGAATTTAATCTCTTGAGGATTACCACCATTGCTAAATAAAACTTATGCTTATTTTGTGCCCGTCGTGAGACTCCTTAGTTTTAACCTCTTTGAGCCTACATTGAGCATTTTTTTCATCACCTTCATAAAAATTCTTTTGCTTAGATTTGGCAAAGTATTTTCGATAGAGTTTTGTTGTGTGATGTTGTGAAACAAGTGTGGGGTGAACTTTGAATGTAAAAGATGTATTTGTGCCGTGAAAAGAAAAGAAAAAGATGTGTGATCCTAAAACAAAAAAATAATAATAATAAAAGAAAGAAAAACATTTCGGATCAAAACACAAACCAAAAAGGAAGGCACGATTGTGAAAAAGAAACATGTTTGTAAATTTGGAGTTTGTGATTATTTGAAGGTCTAAAAATGTATATGTGACCTTTGTCCTGTTCATGATATGTGGAAGAGTTGAGAATGACGTATGGGTCTAACAGGATGAAATTTGACCATTAGAGTGAAGACATAAGGAGGATCGAGATTTGCTAAGTCTTGGTGATGTCTTATATCACCACTTATCCTAAAAATTCCTACCTTATGAAACCAAGCCTCATTAAAATCATATTATTGAGCTTAATTCATGATTCTTAAGATAGCTAACTTTGATTTATAGAGATTTTCTCATAAGTTAAGCATATGGTTTTGGTCCATTATTGCACTTATTTGTTACATGAGGTTTTTTCATGAATTTCTATTCACAAAGTACTTTTATTTGATGAAATATGCAAGCTATTTGTCATTTTATAATCTTTTATCTTGCATATACTTATGAGTGAATGCCATGGATAAGTGAAAAGAAGAGAGTATGTCATTGTAAGGTGGAATGATTGTCATACATGTTCATGCTATATGTTCTTATTTCTTACTCGTTCATGCTATGAAACATGTTTATGAAGCTTTGCAATTACGTTTTCCATCAAATGCCTAAACTTGAAAGTTATGCTAAAGAATCTGAGACAAATCATTAAAGGTATTAGTTGTTAAAGTTAGTTGTGTCGTTAATTTTAGTAATGTTTTATTTAGTTTGCTAGGGACTATTAAAGGGTAAGTGTGGGGTAGTACACACCGCACTTACGGCTCGCTTAACTCTGTACAAGACAGGCGTAAGTGAGAAAATAAAATAAACAGGACATTGCCCTTCGGAGGTTCACGATCATCGATAACGTGGGAGTAATATATACAAGGTCCTGCCACTCTCAGGCCAAGCACCAGAAATCAGGACAACGGTACTACTTTTCGATCCGAGTCATCACATAAAAATCATTTATGTCTAGCCTCGGGTTTTCTTGGCCCAATCATAAATCATTTATCACATGATACAAAGAAAACTTTCCCCAGGCATCGACCATGAGCATACAAAAATCATGCACTTTCATATATAAGGCAAAACCACTAACAAAGAGGGTTTAGCTTCCCTACCTGGAATTGTCGTTCCTTACGTAAGCTCAAAGCATCCATGAACCGCCTCGGTAATCCGAGGTCACCGTGTAAGCTATATCGTCCAATGAATTACTGCAGAATTAGAGTAGCTTAGAATCGAAGAAACAATAACAGTCATGTTGACCTCAACATTTCTAGTTTGACCAGGAATGACCATATTGACCAAATTGACCAACCAATTTCTTTTTGACTCTTTAACCTTTTTGAATGCTTTTCCGGTTATCGACTCTTTGCTCATGTACCGGAAGTCCGACTTAACTTCAGAACTTTCCTTTACCATTTTTAATCTGATGTTAGGGTGTCACATAATAATTCGTTGAATTACTATGGACACCCAATGCATCACATTAACCAATCCTTTAACCTTGAGTCAATACATCGATAATATGAATCACTTTTCTTAAAATGGTTAACTTGACATTTTTAGAATTTTCAGTTATCATTTTTCTAATAACAATTCAGCACTACCAAATTTTGTCAAACTTCAAATCTTTCTAAACCATTTTTCAAAAATGGAACTTTCCTAAAATATAAACTTTCCCTTAATGAAAACTTTAACAAAATGGAAAGTTTCCAAAATTAGTAGGTTTCTAAAACAGAAAGTTCCCTAAAATGGAAAAGATTCAAAATACTGTTAGTTTCCGATTTTAGTAAGTTTCCTTAAACGTAACTTTCTAATTAAGACCGTTAACTCGATTAAACGGAAACAATACATTTTAAAAAGGAGTTGAAGACTACCTCCTCAGTATTTCTGCCGAATTCATTACTTCACCGGAGCAGTCACCGGATTCAGGCAACTTGCTGAAATCTCTTGCCAGATACCTGTCAATTTGCCGGAATTTCGCCATAACTTCTCCGTTTTCTTCGTTTCCAAGTTATGACTCCAAACAACACGATTTAATCACACAACTAACTAAAACAACTCCAAATGGTCATAGAAGCATAACCATTTCAATCATACACAAGACACCTAGTATTCAACCCAATCAATTAATCAAAATTCTTTCTAGATTAAGGGATTCACATTTCAATCCCAATATGAAGCAAGTTGCTCCCACATTCCTCTTCACACCTAGGGCTGTACCAAAACTGCTCTCTGCACCCAAACCTCCTCCTCAGCTCCTCCTTTCTTCTTCTGTCCTTCCCTCGGCAAAATACCAAAACCATTTTTTATCCTTAACAACAAACACATAACCAATAACACCACAAGCCAGACTTAGCTCTAATTGCCAAAATCCACAAAAACCCTAGAAAACACCAACCTTGACCGAAATCAAACTAATTTGATGCAGGAGGGAGAGAGGCGTACCAGTGGTCAAGGAATGACAATAAACGTGCCCAAAAGCTTGAAAAGCAACCCAGCATCTCCAGAAGACCGTTTTGGAAGCCTCGCCGGGAATACTCACTGCCTAAAACCCTGAATTTCAAAACGTCACCAATCGAGTAAAACGAATACACAAACATGTAGAGTTTTTTTAGGAGAGTATTAATCTTACCACATATAAAGAAATCGGTGGCCGGAGGTTGTAGAAATCCAGCCGTAAAACTTCGAGCATGAATTGGGCTTTCCTTCAAATCTCTGAGCCTGTGTGATTTTCGAGCACACGAAGGATGGGCTTGAGGAGAGGAACTTAGTGGTGTCGGTCACGCGCGCAGCCTTTGCCTGACAGCGGAGATCGTGGTGGCCAAAGGCGGAGAACGGAGCGAGCTCGAGAGAGTTGACCGAGTTAAGGCTTTTGACTTCGGTCAAAAGTCTGAACTTTATTTATACTGAAATGGACGGTCTAGATTAAATCTGGGAAAGATCTGACGGTCCTGATTTAAAGAAGGTTAAAAGTTAAATGGTTAAATGATAAAACTGTTTTACCAGAGTAGTAATTAAAAATTTCCAGAAACTTTGAAAATTCACTGAAAATAAACGGAAGCTCCAAAAAATATTCCAAAAATACTGGGAGACTCCTGTCGACCCGTACTATGACATCGAGTTCTTAAATGAGGAATTTGAAGAATTTAGAAAAACTCAAACATGAACGTGGCCTCAGTAACTCTTCATTAACCACGGTAAAAACGTGCAGGGTCTCACAAATTTGTCCCATGGAAGAGATCTCGATACAAGATTGATAAGATAGATTAAGGATGTGAGGGTCTCGATTCGGAAGAGATTGAGGATGTTGATTCAAATTCGGATTGCGTTGAGATTCTTGAGAACACTATCATCCTGCAACAAACCACTCGTCCGTTGCTACAACTCCTTGTCTTAATCTACCATGACCTCCTCCTCACGACAAAAACCCCAAACGAGATAAAGGAGTTCTTCAGCTGCTTTTTCATCATCAAGAATGAAGCAACCCGGCCAGAATTTTTTATGCATATTTTTAGCCCAGAAACCTAAAAAACAGGCCCGGACTGAACTAGTCCTGGTTTTTTATGTTTTAGCCTGACATAAACCCAGCCCGAACCGACCTAAAAGTTTTGGATCCGAGTTTGGTTTCCATTTTTTAGACCCGGATCGGCCTGAAAACAATTCTATCTAGTAGAGCTAAAGCCTTAAAAATCACAAATGATTATGGAATAGTGTGAAGGAATACATCTTTTTATTTAAAAAATAATAATTTATTTTTAAATTTAATTATGTTTGGGGTAAAAAAAGCATGTATTTTTCCATATCTTAAAAAAATATGAAAAACATGTGTTTTTTTAAATATATACGTACGCGTATAATACATGAATTAAGTAACTAGAACTAGACACTGAAGTTTCAAAAATATTGTTCAAAAACATTGATAGAAAATTGTAATAGAAAAGAGGGTTTAAGGGTTCGGGTAAAATTTACATTACATGGAGAAAAGTACAAATACGATGCTAGGAAACCGCTGCCCGCCTCCCTGTCCGCGTCCAATGTCTAGCTAATTTCCAGAATCGCCCTCACCAGTGTTAGGGTATCCACTAATGTGCCTACACCACCAACCACAAGTAATATCTTTTATGTGGGCCCGTAAGTCATAACGAGATTCGACTACGACACATATCATAAAGCCTGTCATATAAGCTATGCAACAACACTTAGAAGTCACCGATATGACATCAGAAAGTCACATTGCCGGTCTCACCAACATACCATCACGGAACATATTTTAGACATCCTGTCCCACATGGGAAATGCATAGAAGAGTGGAGACTCCTTCCTCTATATATAGGAGACTACCCTCTCTGAGTATAGATATTATGACAATGATTGCTACTCTTGTAATTTGTCACTAAGGTACCCAAGACTAGTACATGATAAATGGACGTAGCCTTACCCACTGAAAGTAAGGTAAATCACTACAGATCTCGTGTCGTCCCTATATCTCCCTCTGACATCATACATCGCCACATAACACACACATTGCACACACGTATCACCGCGTGGTACAAACCAGTTACAACATTAGCGCCGTTTGAGGAAACATGATACAAAAGGTTTCGTCACTACCAAAAGCTAAGTTTAGTAACGTTTTTATGCTCCAAATTCCGAAATGGTGGCATCTCGAGAGCCCCAGCGTGTTCGCCTTTTGGCAGCGCCCCATCATACACTTTGCCCTTTGGTTGTGCACAAAGCCCTTTGGCAGCGCCCCAGCGTGCACTTCACCCTATGGTAGAGCTCTAGCATGCACTTCGCCCTTTGGCTATGCACAACGCCCTTTGGTAGCGCCCCAACATGCACACAGTTTTTGGTAACACTCTAGCATGCACAACACCCTTTGGCAGCCCCAACATGCAACCCTACGTCCACAACGCCCTTTTTCAGCACACTAGCATGCACTTTGCCTTTTGGCTACGCCCCGGCATGCACAACGCCCTTTGGTAGTTAACTACCTTACTCGATAAGTCTCCGGCATCTATTGTTCGCTTATCACCGTAAGCGTGAATCTACCTTATGGGATACGTCTCAGATCTGTCTCCACTATTACCTTATCGCTGTTAGCGTGAATCTACCTTACGGGATAAGTGTCTCCAGCTCCATTATGGCCATACAAGAACGACAATACATTCTTTGTTTCATGTGTGCATGAAAACAGACATTATTCGGCGAGAATTCGCCATCTGCGTCAAAAAGAAAGAGTTCGTCATTCGCCACAAACAGGCAAGACTACACCATCTGCACCCACACTTCATCATATTAGAGAATGACAAAAGACAACGACCCTTCTTGATTGAGGAGCTCGGAGACTGGTAGAGCTACGCGCCACATTTGCATTACTTATGCTTAGTGACTTGGTTTTAACTCCCAAACTAAGAAAGTTCTCTTACTTGGGGACTTCAGGGGCTTGTTGGGGTAGCCACTAATATGCTTACACCACCAAACATAAGTAACACATTTTATGTAGGCTCACAAGCCATAACAAGATTCGACCATGACACATATCACAAAACTTGTCATACAAGCTATGCAACAACACTCAGAAGTCGTCGATCAGACATCGGAAAGTCACATTACCGGCCTCACCAACATACCCTCACGAAACACATTTTGAACATACTGTCCCACATCAGAAATGTATAAAAGAGTGGAGTCTCCTTCTTCTATATATAGGAGACTCCCCTCTCTTAGTATAGATATTATGATATTGACTGTTACTCTTGTAATTCGTCATTAAGGCACCGAAGACCAGTACATGTTAAGTGGACGTAGCTTTACCCACCGAAGGTAAGATGAATCATTATAGATTTCGTGTCGTCCCTATATCGCTATCTGACATCATACTTCGCCACATAACACACATATTGTACACACGTATCACTGCGTGGTACAAACCACTTACAACAACCAGCTCATGCTTCTTCTTCATGATCTGGCCGATCTCGGCAAGACGGGGCGAGAAGGTTAGAGGCTTTGTTGGGGAGAGTGGGAGCGGGAAACAGCTTCGTTGTAGAGGGAGTAGAGGTCGGCGAAGTCGTGGTGGTGAGAGAAGAGGTAGGATTGGATTATGGACATGATTTTGAAGGAGTGGGATTCGAGGCGTTGGATGAGGAGGCGAAGATCCGGTGCCGAGAGTGGTGTGGTTGGGTCGCTAATTGAATCGAGGAGGGCATCCATTCCAGCGAATTGGAGGAGAGGCTTGGTGCTTTTCAAGGTACACATCCGTCTTTATTATTCTTACACAACCTCTCTTGAATCTTAAAACCCTGATTTGAGCCCTAATCGAACGATGTCGCATTTGCTTCTACATTTTCACCCCGTCTCTGGGTCGTTTAAAGTATGGGGATTTAGTCATATATAGACTATAGTTGGGTTTGTTTATAGTCTTTTTGATCTTATACGTCAAGGCTATTATATGATTTGTGTTGTTGAGGTTCCGAGTTACGAGTCTTTTACTTTGTTAGTAGCTTTGGAGTGTTTGCGGTTTTCATTTTCAGAATTGGGTGTTGATTAGATATAGATGTGTATCTGCTGCAAAATTATATAGAAACCACACTCTTATTAACACATACAACATTCATATTGTAAATCTGTTGGATATACATGTATTGGAATGCTTGCTTGATACATGGCCAATGTCAAATGTTGTTTTACAAGAATTGACAACACAGCAAATTGTCTAGTCAGTAGCCTATTGGTGTTCTATCTTAATCATTGTTCTGATTTTGGATTAAGTTAATGGTATTGCATTGATTGTTTCTAGAGGTCTATTAGATTGATTCATTGATTTCGAGGACTTTTCTTTTACTAGTTTTTTATATGAATTACACAGGAAGGCATTACTTTGTTTGTGTATCCAAGGTATTTGAGATATTAATAACTGGTTCAATTTTTTTAATAGGATATAAAGATATTCCAATGCATGAAACAAGAATTAAAGTGAGGGGTGGGCTGACCCAAATACCACAACAGTAAGTAATCTAATGTTCTGGTAAATTATGGCCAATACCATGTATATAAGATGATTTCAAATCTAAAGGTTAAACATACTCTGACACCTTTACGTAAGGCAGAGTTTAGTTTGTGCAGACCGAGCATTGTCGGTGATAATGGCGAGTAGTGGGATCATGTGTGTAGTTATATCACTTATATGTACATTAGGATCAATATGTATTGTTATTGTAAACATGTATTTTTACACTTCAAATAATTTTATACTTGTTGTGCGTTCTTAAAATTAAATAAAGTGGTAGTTTCTTATTTTATTCTTAATTTTTGTTACATTAAGTTACATCTAAACTTCAATTCACAATCACACAACATAAGCAACAAGAACAAAAACAAGAATGTGAAGTCCAATAGACATTAGGACAACATAAGTCATTATAATAAACAACAAAAATATTAAGTCTGATAGACAATCAAACGACATAAGTCATTATACTTTACAACGTGAAGTTAAACGAATTATCAGAAGACGTAAGTGTCTTATCAAACAACATATATATATATAATTAATTACTAACTTTGGGGTACCTCTTTCAAGTTCAGCATTTTTCTGAACGTAAAAGGTAGCACACGACCATGGAGATTTACTATGTCTAATGATTCCTTTGTGGAGTAGGTCTTGGATTTCCTTTTTACAGAATTCCATTACTTCGTGATTCATTTGTATTGGTCATGTTTTCATTGGAATATTTTTTTCATTGAAATCCTTTATATATGGAAGAGTAACAATATGTTTCTTCCTATGCCAAAAAGCAGTAGGAATATAGGAGCATAACTCTTGAATAATTTTCTCTTCAAAATTCTTAATTTGTTGTTGAAGTGATGAATCATGTAACTGGTCATCAATTTTTTGATTTAATAAGTCATCTTGAAATTTACTAATACATAAAACAATAGATAAAATTTCTTTTTTAATAGTACTATAATTGCGTTGTGATTGTGACCAAGCTCCAGAATGGAACCTAACTATCTGTTCTGGCTGATTGGGAGAGATCTGTTGCTTAAGGATACCATCTTCTTTATTAGTAATTATTTGTTTGATAGTATTTTTGACTGGGCAATTGTTGGCAAAGTGTCCGGGTTTGTTACATTTGTAACATTTGGTGTTGCTTTTATCAAAATTTTTGTTTCTATGAAATTGGTTATTTGGCTTTGAACGTTGTTTTTGGAATTTATTTTTAGAATAAAATGTATTTGGTTCAAAAATATTTTGAGCATATTTATTGTGTTTATGTTTTCTTTTATGAAAATGATTAGGTATGTAATGTTGTTTTCTTCTTCTCGAAGGAGGAAGAGAAGGCAAGCCATATTGTTCACAAAAATTGCCTAATTCGTATTTGGCTGTTTTCTTATCAGATTTAAGTTGAGCATTTAACTTCATATCGATACACATTTTTAATCCTTCCTTTTGTATTGTAGTAATAATGTTTCCATATGTGAGAGCATCATAATCAATATGACCTGTGTCAGTACTTAAAACTTGTCTAATTTTATGTGCAAATAATTTGGGTAAACCATTAATAAATTTTTCTTTCCAGAAAGGTTGATTATTGTCATCTCTGAGCATGACTCTAGAGATAAAAACATCTTTATACCATTTGAAATCACTTAAGGTTGGACATTTTAAATTACTAAGTTGATCATGAATTCTAGAAGTAATATGACTGGGTGTACCAATAAAATGTTGAATAATGGTGAAAAATAAAGTGTTGACTGCATCTGATATCCCCATACTAGTGCTTTCATCAAAAATGGCATTTCCATTGTCATCACGTCTGATTGCATGTTTGATTTCTAAACGTGCCTCAGCCGTTAGATGTTTATCCCACCAGGAATGGAGCATTCCGGTGAAACCAGTTGAAAGTATTTCAATAATTTCAGGTTGGGTAAAATTGTGGTTGGTGATATAACTATTGGCGGTCATTGACATATGATGGAGTTTATTTAAAAATTCTTGTTCAGATAAGTTATCTATGTTCCACTCATAAGTTTTGTCAGAAGAAACTGAGAATTGATTATTAGAGAAGTTAGTAGGTTGAATATCAATAGGTAAAGGTCGTTCAATACTAGTTCTGAATCTTGATTTTCAAGTATAATTAAGTCTAGATATTTGAAGGTTTTGGAATGTTTGGTTTATTTTAGAAATTGTACTGGAATCACTATTAGATGAATTAGATGTGTTTTCAGTAGCATGGATGACTGAGATACTGTTACTAGTTTCTGGTTTTAATTTATTTAGCATTTTTTCAATTTTTTGAACAGTAGAGGTTGGTTTGAGTGTGGGTTTATTGAGATTAGTGAAATGTATTAATGACGGAAAGGGATGAGCTCAGCTTTTATATATATATATATATATGTTGTTTGATAAGACACTTATGTCTTCTGATAATTCGTTTAACTTCACTTTTATGTTGTAAAGTATAATGACTTATGTTGTTTGATTGTCTGTAATAATCACTTTTATATATCATTGGTTTCTCATTGAGAAGACATAAAACTATAATAATTTTTCAAACTTGACAACATTTAACTGTCATCAAAAACCACATCTAACCACAAAAGGTCAATGCATTTGTTGTTGTAGTTTTTGAGGCTAGACGAGTATATGCAATGTAAGGTTGAATAACACTACATCTATTTCGAGAAAACCTTAATTTTTCTCCTTTCAGTCGACATATATATGTTGTCTGTCTTTTACTTAGACTACACACTATCAGAAAAAAGACTTTAGCCGACGAAATGACCAAAAAAACCTGACGAGATTTTTTTTCGTCGGCTAAACTATACTTTAGGCAACAATAATTCCTTCTTCGTCGTCTAAAGTTTCTCGTCGTTGGCCAAAGATTTTCATCATCGGCTAAAGTATTTTAGTAGACGAGAAAAAATTTCTCGTTGGCTATTTGGGAAAAAAATCGTCAGCTATTCATAACTTTAGCCGACGAAAATTTTAACCTTAACCGACGAAATTGGACTTCAGCCGATGAAAAAAAATTGTACTTTAGCCGACGACCAATTATTTTCATCGGCTAAAGTCCTTTTAAATTTTCAGATCGGGACAACAATTCATTTATGCAAAACAAACGGTAAAAAAAACATAAATCTCTCTCAAATCGTTGGGCGTTATTGAAATTTATTCAAAATGAGTTCGTGAAGCTAAATATGTACGTATATAATTTTTTGTTATATATTATTGTTGATTTGTTGTTAATTTCGATGAAAATATATTATTATTGATTTGTTGTTAATTGTTGATATTATGAATATATATATAAGTATCTGTTAATTTGTGTGAAATCAAGTAATAATGTTTGTAGTTTCAAGATATATATATATATACATATATATAATGATGAATTTTTAATTTATTAGTGAGTATATATATATATTCTATTATTAATTATATATATATATATATTGTTATGCATATGTATTTATAATATATATATATATATATATATTAAACTCTATTATTAACAAATTGTAAACATTTATATATACATTTTAATTATAATATAATCACCACATATATATATATATACCTATGAAATAATGTATGTTGTGATTATAATTAAATAGGTATATATATATATATATGTGGTGATTATATTATAATTAAAATGTATATATAAATGTTTACAATTTGTTATATATATATATGGACAAGAGTTGGATTTCTCTTTCAAAATGGGATCCAAAATATGCTAAGGGAATGTGGAGTTTTGTGGAATATGTGAAAACTAATGGGAATACAATTCATTATTGTCCGTGCACGAAATATCAATGTCGGAGCGATTTATATCATTTTAACATTGATATAGTATGAGAGCACTTGAAAAATAACAGGTTTTAGGATCAGTACACATGTTAGATTTATCACGGTGAAATATTATTAGCGGGTCCGCATGATCATGGACAATTTCCTGAGAGGGCCAGTACATCCAATGATCCAACAACAAGGTTAATCAACGATGTGTTTCCTTATGAGAGCGGTGTATTTTCTCAAGTACAAGATATCCCTTCATCCATTGAGGGCTTCCCTCCTGTTGAGCCAGTCCAGCAATTCTCTAGAGATGTCAACACTGCTGGCATTGATAAGTATAACAATCTGATTGCCTTCCAACAGACCCCTTTGTACAACGGGTGTAAGAAGACTGTTCTTAAAATTGTCACAAATCCAGTCCTTTTTGATACTCCACCGCATTACAAAATCTACAAGATAATAGAAATCCTCCTTCATATTTGAACGACATAGATTTAGTAATAATTAGTTTTGGTATTATACATGTTTAGTTTGAATATTTAACTTAGTTTAAGTGTTCAGTTTAAAACGTATTACTTGTGTTTGATTAAATTGAATTAATTTAGATTTGTTAATGAAATTGTGTTTTGTTTTTATTTTGGGTGTTGTTGGCTATTGTGAAATTGGACAGGTATGTTGGAATAAAAATCCAGTTTTTTTTTTTTTTTTTTTTTTCAGAAAAATCAACTTTAGCCAACGATATGCACACTTTAACCGACGAAATAGGCATTTGTTTTTCCAAGAACCAACGACTTTAGCCGACGAGTTTATATACTTTAGTCAATGATATGTTCGAATTTCGTCAGCTAAAGTTCAGTTAGGTCAACCATTTTGACCAGCCGTGGAAGTTTTGTCCGACGAAATTTCATCGGTAAAAGTATATAAACTCGTCGGCTAAAGTCTAATCTTTAAGTCGACGAGAAGTCTGTTGTCGGCTAATGGACTTTAGTCGACGAATATCTAAACTTTCTTCAACTAAAGTAAGGCCGATGACCTTCTCCCAACGACACTTTAGCCGACAAAACCTCATCGGGTATTACTTTAGTTGACGAAAATGTCTAACACACCGACATATTTTTTTCGTCGGCTAAAGTATTTTTTCTGGTAGTAACATAAGTTCGCAAACCCTCTAGAATTGTCAAATTTCAAATGACATATTAGCCGTCGTCTGATCAACACTTAGATGGTGGTGGAAAACTGTAGTATGATCATCAATCACACGGCACAACCTCAGACGACATATGTTTTTTCGTCAGACGACAATCACTGTTCATATTCGGTATAGTGACTGTTCATATTTATAAAAAAATAAGGTGGTATAGTCACTGTTCATATGATGTTTTTGGTTTAGTGACTGTTCATATTAAAAAAAACTTTGTTTGTTAATTTCTTTAAGGAGCCTTTTTTTATTTAATGTAATTATATGTTTAATAAAAAATACAGTTTTTATTAATGAATTAAAACGAACAACAACCATAGATCATATATTGAAGGATGAACCCACAAATGAAATTCTGCATAGTTTCCAAAAATTATAAATAATAAAAAATACAAATGTAAAAAAAGAAAAACTTTTATAGTTTGGATTGAAGTTTTTACCAAAAGAAAATTCATTAAGGAAATAAAAATCATTTTTTTGTTCAACAAGGTTGTAAGACCCCGTATGTTTTTACCGTGGTTAATGATGAGATACTGAGGTTTAAGTCGCACTCGATAACTTAACAAGTTAATGACCACATTCATTTTTGAGTTATTCTAAATTCTTCAAATTCCTCATTTAAGGACTCGATGTCATAGTACGTGTCGACACGAGTTTTCTAGTATTTTTGAAATATTTTTCGGAGCTTCCATCTATTTTCTATGAATTTCTGAAAATTCTGATAATTTTTATTACCATTCTGGTAAAACAGTTTTATCATTTAACTATTTACCTTTTACCCTTCTTTAAATCTGGACCGTTGGATCTTTTTCAGATTGAATCTGGACCGTTCATTTCAATATAAAAAAGAGGAGAGAGGTTTGACCCGAGTCAAACTCCCATTTCGGGCGTTGACCCGAGCTTCTCTCCTCTCGCTCTCTCCTGCTCCGCCTTCTCCAGCAAATATCTCTATCGTCCGGCCACCGCTCGACGGCAGACCACTCCCATTCTCTTCGTCTTCCTAACCCAACAACAAAAACCACCATACAACCACCATAGCAGGAGATCAAACGAGGAGGAGAGGGGCCTGTGTTGGCAAAATTCTGACTGGCTCAGGCGACCTGAAGGTGCGAGACCGGCATCATTACAGTCCTATCCTCAAGCTCGTCCTTCCCGTGTTCGAAGATTAAGCTTTTAGTGAGGTTAACGATGAAGCCCGATTTGGCCTCCACTTTCAGGCGAGATTTCTCCGGCCACCGGCCACCGAATCTTCTGCTTGAGGTGAGTTTCTTGATCCTCTCGACGAGTTCTTTAACCCTATGTGATTAGTTTCTTCGATTAGTTAAGTTTCTAAAAATCTGGATTTTAAGGGCAATTGGTTCTCTGTGAAGCTAGGAGCTAAGGCGAGGTTGTGAGAGGCAGAGGAGGTCCTGCTTGATGGGTCTAAGGCAAGGAGGAGCTGCTGGGTCCGGGCTTGAAAAAACCCGAGATAACTCGATGTTCCTAGGCCACTGTATTGTTGGTATTGTGTTTTATCGAATTGGTGTTGTTATGGCTGAAATCATGTTGTTTTGGATTGTGCATGTCGTAACTTGGAAACGAAGAAAACGGGATAACTCTGGAAAAATTCTGGTAAGTTGACCGAAATCCGGCAGAGGATTCCGGCAAGCCATTGAACTTCGACAAAGCAGCAGTTTTCCAGCCGTGAGCCGAAGATGTAGAATTCGATTTCCCTAACAACCTTAAATTCGTAAAGTTTCTGTTAAATAGTAAATCAGGAACTTACATTTAAGGAAACTTGCTAATAACAGAAACTAACCATAATTGGAATCTTTTCCATTTTAGGAAACTTTCTACTATGGGAAAGTTTCCATTAAGGGAAAGTTTCATTTTTTGAAAAATGCTTTAGTAAAAATTTGAAGTTCGACGAAATTTGGTCAAATGTTAAATTGTTATCGGAAAATGGTAACTAGAATTCTGAAAATGTTAAGTTGACCGTTATAAGAAAAAATGGTGATTCACATAAATCGTTAAATTGACTCAAGGTTAAAAATTTGTTCAATGTGATGCATTGGGTGTCAATAGTAATTCAACGAACGTAAAATGGTTAAGAAAAGTTTGGAAGTTAAGTCGCACTTTCGAAAATTGAGCAAAGAGTCGATAACCGGAAAAACAAGCTGAAACGGTTTAAGAGTCATAAAAAGAAATTGGTTAGTCAATTGGTCAATGAGGTCATTCTTAGTCAAACTAGGGATGCTGAGGTCAAATGGACTGTTATTATTTTTTCGTTGCTAAGCTACTCTATTCTTCAGTGATTCATTGGACGAGGTAGCTTACGCGGTGACCTCGGTTTACCGAGGCGGTTTTGGGAAGCTTGGAGCTTACGTAAGGAACGATAATTCTAGGTAGGGAAAGCTAATCCCCCTTTGTTAGTGGTTTTGCCTATATATGAATGTGCATTGTTTTTGTATGCTCATGGTCGATGCCTTAGAAAAGTTTTTTTTATATTATGAGATAAATGATTTATGATTGAGCCAAGAAAACCCGAGGCTAGACGCAAATGATTTTATGTGATGACTCGGTTCAAAAAGTAGTACCGTTGTCCTGTTTTTCGGTGCCTGGCCTGAGAGTGGCGGGACCTAGTATATAGTACTCTCACGGTGTCGATGATCATGAACCTCCCGAGGAATAATGCCCTGTTTATTTTATTTTCCCGCTTACGCTATTCTCGTACAGAATTAAGAGAACCGTTAGTGCGGTGTGTACTACGAGTGATGTGTTGGGCATTAGCTGTAATTGGACACTCTCGCTACTATTCGTCTTCGGGTGCACAGGTAGTTGACCCCAGTTTACAGTATAAACAAACCCAGGATTTGGCTGCCTAGATCCGTGAAACTCTGCAGGCTGTATTTATACTTTGAGCGCTTTGGCCTCTGTTTTAGCATACTGCACAGTTTTTCTCCAAAGATATGAAATTATGATTTTTGTGTGCCAAGCATTTTCTAAATGGTTTTATTTCTAGCTCAAATCTATATGTATATATATGGTTTTATGGATTTCAAACCTATCATTGGTGGGCCTATATGTAAGCACATGAGGACGACGCTCACCCTTACAACAGGCTGTTTGCAAGTACTGTGTATTGTGACGGGATAGATAGAGGGAGTTATGTGTGTGGTCTCATTTCCTACTTGATGTTTGGTCTAAGTCGTGATCAATTTTCTTGCTCTACCCTTCGAGCCATTTTCCAGAGTGTTTGATTAAAAATTATAAAGGTGTGTTCATGGATTATTAATCTTGTTATATGTTTTTAATGTTGTCGCTAAAGTTTTTAATTAACCCTTTCATTTGTCCACCTTCCACGAAATTGGAAAAACTCAGATAAATGTTTTATGAAATTCTTGTGGTGCCAATCAAGTTTAATTAATTAATTTTATTTTACATACGAAATAGCCTACGACTTTAGGATAATAAGTTGTCGGCACGTCTATCTGACGTGTTGGCTTTTTATTAGTTTAAATTTGTGGTCACTGTAGCTCCCCCTCCCGGACTGCTACAGAAGTGGTATCAGAGCAATCGTTCTCGGACTTTTTTTTTTTTTAAAAAATATTTTAAAAACCTCTGATGCCTTGAAGTCTGTGCTAACGCGTCAAACGTTTTTTTCGAAACTGGTCTTTAAGAAATTTCGGAGCTAGTAGAGTTTCGTGAGTTGCCATAAAAAGGGTTTTGAAAATTCTCACTTGAGAATTTTTATTTACGATTTTAAATTTTAGCGGCAACTTTAAAGTCATTCCCAAGTCGTGTCCCTATCCTTGGTGTCATTCCTTAAACCCGACTCGTTACCTTTTACTCGTCTAAGAATTCTCTGTGTGCCCTTGAAGCATCTTGACTCTAGTTTTATTTATGGCAATGCTTTTTATGCCTTGAGCTAAAAAGCTTTGTTGTTACCTTGGTTCTATTCCTTGTGATATGTCTTGCCTAAGTATCGTGACCATTATTTTGTCTTGAGTACCTAGATGACTACATAAAATTTCTTATGCTTCTGTCAAATCCAAACTTACTTAAATGAGGTCGTTGTTTCTTTGAGTATTTTCCCACTTATTCTCTCACAGTACACAAGCCACGACATATGATAAGAGTGGCAATAAATTGAGATTATAGATTTAGAGCTCGGAAAACTAGGCATACTTGAGGATTATGAATGTGAAAATGTCCTGGTCTTAATTGTTAATGATATAGAGGAAACACTTGTGCATGTGTTATGGATGTTGGATATTTTTTATGTTATGAGATTGCATGTGGGGTCTGAGCATATTATTTGAGCCGCAGGATGTGAGATTAGTTGTTCATGAGCATAGTATGTGGATTGTGTTTATGGACCCTCCTTGCTGAGATAGTGAAATTGAGATGAGGTCCTTGAGTTTGAGATTGAGGATCCCATAGTGATAGATCATTGAGTTTGAGATTGAAGATCCCGTACTGGTAGATCCTGTAATGAAAGTTCATGTTTAAAAAGATATTTTATTGTTGCTGAAATCTAGGGTGGTTTCATAGATTCTATTGGAGTTAGATTACTCCCTTGTTTGTGCATGGCTACTGAGACAACATTTACATTTGTCGTACATGCTTGGTTGAGTATTAGCATGAATTATGATGGATCGATGGTGTCTCCCCCTAGTGGGAGAAGTTGTTAAGTATGGTTGAGGTGATTGGTATCATCTTTCGCAATGTGAAAAAGACAATCGACGAAGTTGATAGAGCGATGAGTATCTTGTACTTCCTAGTGTGTTTTAAAAGCTTGGCATCGACGTTTATGGTTATTCCGACATGAGATGAAGCTTTAGCATTGGCAAATATGTGACAACCTTTTGGGGTCTCGAATTAAAAGTATGTGATGTGAACACGTTAGTATGAATGTGAGAGGCCTTACCCTCAACTTTATATGTTGAATGAGGTAAGCGAGGTCTCAAAATATTGCTAGTGTTGGAAGCAGGCAACTTAAGACCTGTAATCCTTTCTCACTTTCTTGTGAGTACTTTGCAACTTGATTTTGTACTTGTTCATGTACTCTTATGACTTTGTGGTTCGTCAAGACATCAATCTGTAAACGATTTTCTATGGTTGAGGAAACTCGATGTTATTGGAGCCATGTGAAGCTTTAAAAATCGGTTATGACCGAATAAGGTGTCAGAAATGTTATACGACCGAATTGTCGAAAATTGGAACAACGAACTCACGCTTGTACGCCATTTTGGTTACTTGCATTTAGAGTTTGTAACTCTATCAAATTATCCATTGGTGTATTTGGACATGTTGTTTTATGCAAGAACTCTATGCATGGAATGCCTAAAGTGAGCAAAAGTGTAAAGCGTTGTTTGTTGACCAAGTGATAGTTTCATGATTTGAACAAACTGTCTAAGACAGGGAAGGAGGCGTACTATAATTTTGGTGGTAATTTTTCGGTTTGTTGCCAAGGTTGTAGGTACACAATTTTCCCTGCAGTAGTCATGCATTTAAGCTTCACTGATGTTCAGATTATCAAAATCTTGGTCAGGTTCGAGTTTCTTTAAGTCGGTGACAAAAGGGAATTTCACTTCAGTGGAAATTGATAGCGGGCCAACAAAAAGAAAAAAGCATAAAGCAGATGAGAAAGTTTGTGGCCAAAGGACAATATCAGCGAGTCATAGATCAACCAAGTGTTGGACTTCAAGATGGGAATTACCCTTGAGTTATTCACTTCTTCAACAAGTGATCACGAGTAAGAAATTATGTTTTCGAGGGTTCTGGTGTCTATGACTGATTCATGGATAAAGCGTTGCTCGGTTTGAGTTAGGAACGCTGCGAATCTATGACGAGACACGATAACAAGGGAAGCGTCCATTAAACAAGAGATCAGGTGAACGTTTTACAACGTTGATCGTAGGAGTAATATCCCTCTTGACAGGTGTGGAACCTGGAATTCTATTGTCACACCCCGATCCTAGAATTATTTTACGGTTGGTTACCTTGGTCTTTTACCATTTAAAGTGACCGTTTAACCGTACAATGATCGTGAAGTTGACTTTTCGTTAAGTCGAGAATTTGGGAAAACTTCCTTCTTGAAAGTTGTAGAGGGCGTCGTTACGAGTTCGTGGACATGTAGCACGCTCAAATCGGAGTTCGTATGAGAAAGTTATGAACAAAAGTATAAAGTTACTGTGCGGTAAAAAGGCTATATATAGGAGTTACCGGGGTGAAAAATCAGATTTTTCACCCCAGCCTTTCTTTCTCTCTCCCCGAGAGTTTCTCTCTCCCGATCGACAAAACTGTGCCGGAGCTTCCGGCCGCCACAGCGCCGCCGTCCGGCCACCAACCGCCGGCGCACCGGTCCCAAAAGCTCGGCCTCCGAGTCTACTTCAATCCTAGGTAAGCTTTCCGACCTAACTCGCCGTAAATCGGGAGAAATTCCGATTTGTTCTTGGTGTGTACAGTAGATTTTCGGGATTGAATTTCTCCCTCCCTAGATCACCAATTGTTGAGTTCTTTATATGTTTAGGATGGGTTTTAGGTGTACTACAATCCCCTAGAATTTGGTAGCTCGATTTGAAGTGTGTAGGGAGAATTGAGGATTTGAAGTTTGGTAGTGTAATTTTTCGGGGTCTACTGTTCATCGAGTTTTTGACCTAGTTAGAGGCCGAATTGGCCTTTGAGTTGAACTAGAAAGTTGTCCCAATTGATGAGACGAAGCTACTGGTAAAATTTGGTGGCGATCGGAGGTCGCCTGAATTTTTGCCGGAATTTCTGCCGGCGGCCGCCGGTGGCGGCGGAGCTGGCGGCGGTGCCGCCACTTTTTGGGCAGTTTTTCATGTCCATTAATTAGTATATATTGTGAGGATTCTATGGTTAAAATTTGGTAATTTTTGGAGGTGTTTTGGTTAGGTTTTGGAATTGTTCTAGTTTAGTATTATTGGCGGATAATTAAATATTATTCCGACCATCGATTATTGCCGGTTAAGGTTTAAGGACTCCTAAGGTATTGGTGAAGTGGTTGAATGGGTGTCCATAGTAATTCCACGAATTATTATGGGTGAACATTTTGTCAAGTGAATTATTAAAGAAAGTCGGTATGTTATGGTTGGTAATCGGAATTAAATCTATTTATTGAAAAGTTGTTAAAAAGAAAGGAACTTGGTCAACACGTGGTCAAATAGGATTTCCTGGTCAAACTAGGAAAAGACCAAGTCAACTGTAAAGACTAATATAATGGTTTGTTTGTACAGTCTCTGATTGAACGTGAGACGGACTCGACTACGCGGTTAGTCCGAGGGTTTCGCTCGAGGAGCTTTCTGAGCAGGAAGAAGGTCGCGATGAGTACTGTGAGTGGACGTTTGTTTTAAATTAAATTGCATGCCATATACTTTATTTGATTTCTCCTGCATATATGATTTCCTCCATTTATATGTTTTACGGTGATTTGGGAAAATGGGATTTAAGGATTTAAAGGCAAACAAACCGGGAAAGAGGTTCATACCTTTCCCGTGATTTTAAAGGATTTTCCCGGGGTATGTTATTCTTGATTATCACCGTTTTGGGATTATGGAAGGGGATGATTTTAAAAGGAGAAATTTGTCTCACGGATTTAAAGGGGTTTTCGATTTATTATTCCCACGAGGTTTTACAGGTTTTACAGGTTTTAAAGGGACTTTGCAAAGGGAAAAGGATAAAGGGAAAAGGATTGTATGCTAGCATGGACCCTCTCCGGTGGAGCTGGTCAGTAGACCTTCCCGGATAGAGCAGGTCGGGGACCCTCTTCGGTTGAGCTGGTCATTAGACCTTCCCGAATAGAGCAGGTCGGGGACCCTCTCTGGTGGAGCCGGTCACTAGACCTTCCCAGATAGAGCAGGTCGGGGACCCTCTCCGGTGGAGCCGGTCATTTGACCTTCCCGGATAGAGCAGGTCGGGATTTCTCGTGGATGAGGTTAACACCCCACATTTTAATTATTTATGTGTGAGCCAAGGCATCATTGATGATTTACTTGCATGCGGATTTTCTTGGAGAAACTAGAGGGAGAGCATTAAAGGAAAGTAGAGTTTTTATTTGTTATTTTTCGTCCACTCACTCTAACGTCGTTTTTCAATGTTTCTCCCCTGGGCCCTTCGTTTTCAAATGCCCAGTGGTGCAGGGTTCTTGAGAGGAGGTCGTGCGCGTACAAGAGTCGAGGCATAGTCAATCAATCTGTTGCTGCCGCAATTCTTTAGGGTAATCATCTTAGTAGACTGCTCTGACTAACCCAGTATAGCTAATTAAGTAGGTTAGGGAGCAGGATGCCTTCATGAGTTAGGGTTTGTTGTAGATACTCATGGAAGTGCTGAGTTGGATCGTAGGAAGGGTTGGCCATTTCAAGGGGGTTTCGGTAAGAAGTTCCCTTGGGGTGGTCCCCGCAGGATTTACTTCGAGTTAAAGGGATTTAACTCGGGGTGGGTCCTGACAATTGGTATCAGAGCATTAGGTTATCGTTTCCTGTTACTACCTCATATACTTGGTATCACTTAGTGTCTATAGAGTGATGGTCCGACCGCGGCGGATCCATCGGCATTTTATGCTTTGGACGCTCAGTGTTTATCAAGGATATGAGTAGTACTTCCTGGTTGAGTTATGGACCAAGTGGTCCTATAAACATTGGAATCTTCAAGACTATGCCTCAGTACGCGCGACCTCACAGAGAGTTCTTGTAAGGAACAAGGTAAGCTCGTTACGTATTTATTTTATGAGTTCCCCAAGGATTAATTGAGATTTGAGTTGGGGATCGAGCTGGAAACTCACGTTGTTTAACGTTTGAGCATTATGTGTGAGTACTCGGTGGTGAAACAGTTAATTCACACCTGGAGGACTATCATGGTTGTTGATAGGGATGTTGTAGAAGCCTAAGACAAGGCCTTGATGTTCGTGTTATGAGGCTCTTAGAAGTGAAGAGTCGTACGAGTTAATGAAAGAGGTTGCATCCTGCCATGGAAAAAGGAGCTGAAGTCGCCTAGCGCGATTATCCAGTGAGGATGAATATTTAGTTTTGACGATTGCCACGACGTTGTTGAGGTTCATCATTAGTGTGGTTTTGGAGAAACCAACGGACATATGAAAGTGGAATGACTTAAGGAGTATGAGTGTAGTCATTTTGGGATCAATGGACTTGTTTCTGGTGACGAGTCCATGATGTGACACTACTGGAAAATGTTAAGGAAGTAAAGGCTAGTTTGGTCACGTGATGCTTTAAGGGACAACCACTGAAACTGACGGTTTGGGTCGCCTTGGTGCTGACATTGTTGTCGTCAGCTACGACCAGATTCTCTTCGCTCCAGCCACCCATGATTGGGGTACTAGAAGGTTTGATTTGTTGGTGAGTCCAAGCGTGAATTGAATGGTTGGTGACAATGGTCATTGGGCCATTTATCATGGAGGCAGAAATTAAATCGTGTCACCAGATCTTGGGGCTCCTATGAATCATAAGGTGAGTTATCCACCTGCGGTCAAAGTGTTTTAATTAGTACACCTGTGGAGGAGTCTCCAGGTTGGCTGTGTTAGAGTTCGATTTTCAGATCGAGGAAGCGTTACTAGTGGTAATTAAAGGTAATTGGTTTCGGAATTTAAAGGAACATGTTGGAAGTGGCAACAGGCCACCGGGTCTTGGACCAAGAGTGCTTAGGGTACCGGAAAGAGTGATACGAGTCTTGATTGACTTTGTATTCGAGTCTTGATTGACTTTGTATTCGAGTCTTGATTGACTTTGTATTATGGTGGTGTAGGAACCGGTCGTTGTGCAAACGACACGGTTTCGACGGTTGAAGATGTACATGGGTATACCCCACATGAGCACGTGTACCCTCTTGTGTAGGGAAGTGGTAAAGCTGAAATTTGGGTAGCACATACATGTAAGGCATAATTTGTTGTTGTGCAGCTGTGTGTGGTCGAAATGATACATTCATATATTTCAAGAATGTATTGTGAGAGTCCCATACTGTGAAGACAGAGGTGAAGGACGTTTGCCAATAGTTTTGTGCAAAACGTCAATTAAATGGTTTAATCGTTTAAGAACGGGTCGGAAGTGGGTTATTGGTATACGCTTCGACTTTCAAGATGGTTAGTTAAATTGTTAAAAGTTGTTAGTAGGTAGTTGTTTGCGTGCTGAGTTAATTGCACGGAAGTGGTGAAGTGACAGCAGTGGGGCAAGGGTTACTGGAGCAGTGAATTTGAGTGAGAATGTTTGTAGATGGTCAAGCTTCAACCTGCAACCAAAGTCGTCCGTTATGACACTTGGTTTCTTCAAGGGTGATTAACTGAGCTGGATGACATGGGAATTTGTGCACCCACTGGCTGTGGTCTAATCAAATATTGTAACCGAAGGTGTACTTAGTCGTGTTTGGGGTTCACAAGTTACACCCACTGCAGTGACAGGAAATATTCTCAATTAGATCTGGGAAATTGAATTTTGGTGTATATAATGAAATCCTAAGAGGATTAAAGTATTGTTGGCATTGCTATGGTCATTGGTCATTTGAGTAGTGACCCTACTTGTTAGGAATTATTGACCTAGCGGCAATTCTTGGCGCCTCAAGTGTAGAGTAGTAGCAGGAAGGGTCATTGGAGGTGACCCTCAAAATTTGTCAACATTTTCGGTGAGTGTGAAATGCGGTGGAACTAGGAAAGGTTTTCCTTGATGACTCGAAGGTTTTACGAGTCTAGGTGTGGTGATATTTGTTACTGAGATTGGTAAGGTATGTTGCTAAGTTGACTCTGTGGTGTGTACTCGCCTAGTGCGGTGATGGCATTCGACGAATTGTGTCTTGAGAACCGGATGCTTGGTGATCAATATGGCTGAGTTCGGTGAAATTAATTCCCGATGCTTTAATCAGGGGTTACTTTGGATGTGCACCAGTGGCACTAAATTTTATATAGATGTTCGATCTGGTTAAATGTCCAAAGTTGTCGGTTATTACCGGACGATGGGGTAACAGAGGCATCTGGGAATGGAATATCCTTGTTGAGCGGGTAAGGCTCTGGAATTCTTTTAATGGTAAGTCTATCCCTGATTGCGATACGGGTAATGTGTATTGGACGCTCAGATACGGTTGAAGTGCAAGTTCTACACTATGCGTCATTCCAAGTTAAGGTAAAAGATAGGGAGGTTAGTGGCACCTTACCTATGAATAGTACGGAGATGTATTACCCGTGGTAAAGTGCGTTGTAGTTCCACGAGGTGATAATTGGGTTGGCGATTCTAATGATCAGGGTGTTGGTAAAATCAAGATTTATCCGGTCAGAATAGCTTTGTAGGCAGTGTGAAGCCTGACAATTTGTCTTCATGCTAGGAGTAAGTATTGTTGGATCTCGATGTCGGGAGCTTTTGGATCTCACTGATTTAAAGGCTATTGTTTTGGATTTACGCTAAAGATCATGGCAACTCGTGTCCTGGGTGTACAAGTGGTTTGAGTAGGGATAGATCAAGGGAAGACAATTACTTTACAACAGGACAACTTGACAAGATAATTTATAGAGAGCGTAAACCAGATCAGGGAGCCTGGTTCAAATGAGGTGATGGTTCGTGTAACACAAATCGTCATGGTTTTCTGGTGGACTTGTTGTCATTAGTGTTGACTCCACGTTGTATTGTGTTGTCAGAGGATTTAAAACCCATTAGTGGCATCGAACCCTACTCCTCAGGTGTGGTAATCATTACCTGTATAGGGAATGTGGGAGCTGATATCTAAAGTTCAACAAAAGAATACGAGTATTTTTGAAGAAATTATACTCACGATAAGCGAGTGGTTATTGGAATTAGAAAGATTATTAGCGGCATTGTGACAACGTCACGTGCGGTTGGTAAGGACAGTTGTTGGTGTTTGTTTGGCTAAACGAGTAGCGATAGGAGGTTGGTTACTGGTCGAAGTTGTTGTGTTGTGCAGTTGGATTTTCAAGGATATGGTTATAATCCGGTATAGGCAACAGGGAATTGTTGCTAAAGGATGTTTTCAGCGCAAGAACAATAGTGATTTTCACGAGGATTACAGATGGTGGATCAGTGTTAGGCGGTGTTGTATTCCACCTCATAAATGAGATCGAGTACTGTAAGAATTCGGTGATTCAGTTGATCAATGATTCAAGAGAAAATCATTGTGATCCACGGTAAGACTACAGACGCTTTAGTTTTGACCCGAGAAGAGTGGTCGGGTGTCAGAAAAAGAGAAAGTATTGGAGGTTATCATCCACGTAGGAAGGAGTGCTACGTTGGCTAGATGTGACACGTGACAAGGTTACATGAGTTTGAGGAATATGTTGGGTATCCTTAGAGTTAATGGATACCTAGTGTCACGTATGTCCATGTTACGTAAATAAGTTTACTTCCTTACACCCTATATGAATAGCCTTCCGGCTAGTACTGGGAATCAGCTTATAAGGAGGATCAGTAAGGATGTTGATCGTAAAGGGCAGGTGTTTAGGGTTTTGACAATGCTTTTCGTGAGGCGTCTCAGAAGAGTTCTCAGAAGGAAGTGGATATTGGAGAACAATGTTATTATTTTAAGTGGTACTATCCCCCTCTGTGTTGGACTTTGAGTATAGAAATTTCGAGGACGAAATTTTTATAAGGTGGGGAGAATTGTCACACCCCGATCCTAGAATTATTTTACGGTTGGTTACCTTGGTCTTTTACCATTTAAAGTGACCGTTTAACCGTACAATGATCGTGAAGTTGACTTTTCGTTAAGTCGAGAATTTGGGAAAACTTCCTTCTTGAAAGTTGTAGAGGGCGTCGTTACGAGTTCGTGGACATGTAGCACGCTCAAATCGGAGTTCGTATGAGAAAGTTATGAACAAAAGTATAAAGTTACTGTGCGGTAAAAAGGCTATATATAGGAGTTACCGGGGTGAAAAATCAGATTTTTCACCCCAGCCTTTCTTTCTCTCTCCCCGAGAGTTTCTCTCTCCCGATCGGCAAAACTGTGCCGGAGCTTCCGGCCGCCACAGCGCCGCCGTCCGGCCACCAACCGCCGGCGCACCGGTCCCAAAAGCTCGGCCTCCGAGTCTACTTCAATCCTAGGTAAGCTTTCCGACCTAACTCGCCGTAAATCGGGAGAAATTCCGATTTGTTCTTGGTGTGTACAGTAGATTTTCGGGATTGAATTTCTCCCTCCCTAGATCACCAATTGTTGAGTTCTTTATATGTTTAGGATGGGTTTTAGGTGTACTACAATCCCCTAGAATTTGGTAGCTCGATTTGAAGTGTGTAGGGAGAATTGAGGATTTGAAGTTTGGTAGTGTAATTTTTCGGGGTCTACTGTTCATCGAGTTTTTGACCTAGTTAGAGGCCGAATTGGCCTTTGAGTTGAACTAGAAAGTTGTCCCAATTGATGAGACGAAGCTACTGGTAAAATTTGGTGGCTATCGGAGGTCGCCTGAATTTTTGCCGGAATTTCTGCCGGCGGCCGCCGGTGGCGGCGGAGCTGGCGGCGGTGCCGCCACTTTTTGGGCAGTTTTTCATGTCCATTAATTAGTATATATTGTGAGGAGTCTATGGTTAAAATTTGGTAATTTTTGGAGGTGTTTTGGTTAGGTTTTGGAATTGTTCTAGTTTAGTATTATTGGCGGATAATTAAATATTATTCCGACCATCGATTATTGCCGGTTAAGGTTTAAGGACTCCTAAGGTATTGGTGAAGTGGTTGAATGGGTGTCCATAGTAATTCCACGAATTATTATGGGTGAACCTATTGTCAAGTGAATTATTAAAGAAAGTCGGTATGTTATGGTTGGGTAATCGGAATTAAATCTATTTATTGAAAAGTTGTTAAAAAGAAAGGAACTTGGTCAACACGTGGTCAAATAGGATTTCCTGGTCAAACTAGGAAAAGACCAAGTCAACTGTAAAGACTAATATAATGGTTTGTTTGTACAGTCTCTGATTGAACGTGAGACGGACTCGACTACGCGGTTAGTCCGAGGGTTTCGCTCGAGGAGCTTTCCGAGCAGGAAGAAGGTCGCGATGAGTACTGTGAGTGGACCTTTGTTTTAAATTAAATTGCATGCCATATACTTTATTTGATTTCTCCTGCATATATGATTTCCTCCATTTATATGTTTTACGGTGATTTGGGAAAATGGGATTTAAGGATTTAAAGGCAAACAAACCGGGAAAGAGGTTCATACCTTTCCCGTGATTTTAAAGGATTTTCCCGGGGTATGTTATTTTTGATTATCACCGTTTTGGGATTATGGAGGGGGATGATTTTAAAAGGAGAAATTTGGCTCACGGATTTAAAGGGGTTTTCGATTTATTATTCCCACGAGGTTTTACAGGTTTTACAGGTTTTAAAGGGACTTTGCAAAGGGAAAAGGATAAAGGGAAAAGGATTGTATGCTAGCATGGACCCTCTCCGGTGGAGCTGGTCAGTAGACCTTCCCGGATAGAGCAGGTCGGGGACCCTCTTCGGTTGAGCTGGTCATTAGACCTTCCCGAATAGAGCAGGTCGGGGACCCTCTCTGGTGGAGCCGGTCACTAGACCTTCCCAGATAGAGCAGGTCGGGGACCCTCTCCGGTGGAACCGGTCATTTGACCTTCCCGGATAGAGCAGGTCGGGATTTCTCGTGGATGAGGTTAACACCCCACATTTTAATTATTTATGTGTGAGCCAAGGCATCATTGATGATTTACTTGCATGCGGATTTTCTTGGAGAAACTAGAGGGAGAGCATTAAAGGAAAGTAGAGTTTTTATTTGTTATTTTTCGTCCACTCACTCTAACGTCGTTTTTCAATGTTTCTCCCCTGGGCCCTTCGTTTTCAAATGCCCAGTGGTGCAGGGTTCTTGAGAGGAGGTCGTGCGCGTACAAGAGTCGAGGCATAGTCAATCAATCTGTTGCTGCCGCAATTCTTTAGGGTAATCATCTTAGTAGACTGCTCTGACTAACCCAGTATAGCTAATTAAGTAGGTTAGGGAGCAGGATGCCTTCATGAGTTAGGGTTTGTTGTAGATACTCATGGAAGTGCTGAGTTGGATCGTAGGAAGGGTTGGCCATTTCAAGGGGGTTTCGGTAAGAAGTTCCCTTGGGGTGGTCCCCGCAGGATTTACTTCGAGTTAAAGGGATTTAACTCGGGGTGGGTCCTGACATCTATCCTAAAGAAAGGATCGTACAAAGTGCGACCTGACGACTTCAGAGGCGAAGACGTACTAATCCTTTGATTAGGATGCAGTAGCTAAGATGCCTCCAGATCTTTTCGAATGTGTTATCAAGACTGACTGTTCTCTTTATGATGAAGCCTAACCAACACACTCGCATTGAACTACTCATCGTCATAGTGGCATCAAAAGAGTGGATTAGCGAAAGCGTCTGCGAGTGACTATTCCGATTATTGATGACGAGGATACTAAATTCGCGATATCGATCTTGAGAAGATTCTATCGGTCACATCTTTACGAGTCATCTAAGAGTTGAAAGTACGACAACATGATTAATTTGGCTCATCATTAGTGGTTCTTCGATGGTGAGACATCTTTTGTAATCCATCTTTCGTGGTTCATCGATCGTACAAGAACAACGCTGCAAAGAAAGACTTGATCTTGTGTATCATCACTTATCAGTTGGTATTTGTGCATCCTCTCTTATAGTAAAGATTTGATAAAGTCAGTTTGGCGCAAAGACTTTGTAACGCTATACGTTAGCGGATGTGGCAGCTTGTTATGAGCATATCTCATCATTGCAATCAAGACGAGAAAGTGACAAGTTTGAGTTTGTTACATGGCTTTAGGACATGCAAGATTGACGATCGAATCGATTGTTACACTTCGATCGTGGCTTCAGTACTCGTTACACGAGGTAACAAAAAGTGAAAATACTTGAGAGTGTTCATGCCTTGGCATCGACATTGTTGTTCTGATCATGAGCAAAGTTTTGAAGTTCAGTGGAAATTTAGTGATCTTGAAGAATGTTGGATTTACTGTGAGCAAAGTTATTGGTGAACTAAAGTCACCAGAGTATCGGTTGTGATGATGTCACACGTGGACTGGCAAAGTTGAGCCATCATGATTCTTGAAAAAAAAAGAATGATAGAGAAATTGACCCTTGATCAATGACCAGTTTAGTATGCGAATTTCGAGGGCGAAATTTCTTTAAGAGGTGTAGAGTGTAAGACCTCGTATCTTTTTACCGTGGTTAATAACGATTTACTGAGGTTTAAGTCTCACTCGGTAACATAACAAGTTAATGACCACGTTCATTTTTGAGTTTTTCTAATTTCTTAAAATTCCTCATTTAAGGACTTGATGTCATAGTCCGTGTCGACAGGAGTCTTCTAGTATTTTCAGAATATTTTTCGGAGCTACCGCCTATTTTTGTGAATTTTTTAAGTTTCTGATAATTTTTAATTACCATTTCGGTAACACATTTTTACTATTTAACTATTTTTCGATGGAGCTGTAATATGATGTCAAAGAACAAGTGTGGGGTAACGTTGAAGTGTGGGGTTAAACACCATTGTTTTGTATTGTATATGTGCCGAAAAAATTGTATGTCCGAAAAAAATATGTTTAAGAAAAAATTCCGAAAAAGAAAGAAAAAAAAAAGAGAGAAGAAATCGGAAAATAAAAGAGTTTCGGATCAAAAGTTCAAGGCATAAAGTTTTGGTGTTTTTTGTAATGTTTTGTGAATTTGGAGTTAGTAATTATTTGAAGGTCTAAAAGTGTTTATATGACCTTTGTCCTGTTCACAATATGGAGAGAAGTCAAGAATGACGTATGGGTCCAACATGAAGAAATTCGACTCTTGAAGTGAAGACATGAGGAGGAGCGAGATTTGCTAAGTCTTGGTGACGCCTTAAAATCACCATTTATCCAAAAATTCCTACCTTATGAAACCAAGCCCCATTACAACCATTTTTATTGAGATTAATTCATGATTCTTAAGATAGCTAAATTTGATTTGTGGAGATTTTCTCATGAGTCAAGCATATGGTTTTGGTCCATTACTGCACTTAGTTGTTATATGAGGTTTTTCCATGAATTTCTATTCACAAAGTGCTTTTATTTATTGAAATATGCAAGTTACTTGTTATCTTATCATCTTTTCCCTTGCATATACGATTAAGTGAATACCATGGATGAGTGAAAAGAAGAAAGTATGTCATTGTGAGGTGGAACGGTTATCATACATGTTTGTGCTAATGATCTCATATCTTACTTGTTCATGCTATGATACATGCTTATGAAGCTTTGCAATTACGGTTTTCATTCAAATGTTCAAACTTGAAAGTTATGCATGCTAAAGAATCTGAGACAAATCATTTAAGGGTATTAGTTGTTTAAGTGTTAGTTGTTTTTGTGTCGTTAGTGTTAGTAGAGTCTTATATTTAGTTTGCTAGGGACTAGCAAAGGGTAAGTGTGGGGTAGTTGATAGGAGCATTTTACGCTACGTTCTTAACATGTTTTTACCCTCATTTATGCTTTGTTTATCCATTATTTGATTAGTATTAGTAGTTATTTAGCATAAGGGGTTATTTGTAGAACATTGGCTAAAACATGTGTAAAATAGATAAAGTATGTGCAATATCGTTAAAAGCTGAAATTGGAAGTGTTCGTGGTGTTTTTCTTAAGTTTCTGTAAACCAATACATTGTCACTACTTGATTATATCTTTTGAATGTGTAGGTGACATGTATGTGGACATAACAAAACAAGAATCGTGAGGATCGGACTTATGGAAGGTCGCAAAAGAAGCATGGAAAGACAAGAGGCCAAAAGCATGAATTCGGAACAAAAACAGAGGATTTCCAGAAACCATAACTCAACTTCAAAGATTTCCCTAGGACGATCCAGGAGGAACTAGGGAACGTGCCATATATGGATGGAAAGCTGTGGATGTCTAGTGTCTAAATCTTTTTGAATCGCAGCAATCCAAGTTCTGAGGAAGGAGTTATGCCGGAAACAATGGCCGGAGGTCAGTCTGCTGGAAACAGGACAGAATTTGCTGAAGTTGTCTACCGAGTTCGTGAGTGTGTTTCTTCACCAAAATCCTTCCCAAGTATGCCAAATGATTGATGAAGAGCTTAATGATGATATGGGAAGTTGTTTAGAAGAAGAAGAAGAAGAATCGAAGAAATCACCAAGGAGAAGCCGAAAATAACAACTACGAAAGTTATCCCGGTCAAAACAGGATAACTTGGTCAACCGAGATTATGGAAGCCTTTCGGCTGTCCTAGGAGTCCATGAGCATGAAAGAGAGCACAATGCCGACCCACACTGACAGGACCCACCCCGGGTTAAACCCTTTTAACCCGAAGTAAATCCTGCGGGGACCACCTCAAGGGAACTTCTTACCGAAACCCCCTTGAAATGGCCAACCCTTCCTACATAACTAGCTAAACCGGGTTAGTCAGAGCAGTCTACAGAGATGATTACCCCAAAGAATTTCAAGCAGCAACGGAATGATCGACTATGCCTCGACTCTCGTACGCGCTCGACCTCCTCTCAAGAACCCTGCATCACTGGGCATTTAAAAAACGAAAGGCCCAGGGGAGAAACATTTAAAAACTGTTAGAGTGAGTGGACGAAAATCAAATATAAAAGCTCCATTTCCTGTAATGCTCTCCCAAAAGTAAATCAATTTAAAAATCATTTATGCATGCCCACAATTACTAAATTTCCGCAAATGCATGATAAGATAAACCAGCAAGGAATATGGGAAGAGAAATGTTCACCAAACATAATAAGTCTGACCTCTCAGACTAGGGTCGGAGCTAAGAGCTCTAGTAGCGCCCTCACGCTACTCTATGCTAGCTAGATAAAATAATACGGTCAACCCTTATAATATCAACCTGACCTCTCAGGCTTGTCTGTCCTCTCAGACCAGGGTCGGAGCTAAGAGCTCTAGAATATGTGATAACGGTCAACCCTTATAATATCAACCTGACCTCTCAGGCTTGTCTGACCTCTCAGACCAGGGTCGGAGCTAAGAGCTCTGGATAAAGTGGAAATGGTCAACCCTCATAGTGCACTACGTAGTTTGCCTGACCTCTCAGGCTAGGGTCGGAGCTAAGAGCTCTAGTAGCGCCCTCACGCTACTCTAACTAGCATATTTATTGGTCAACCCTTAAAATAAAATTCCCAACAATACATTAATCAAATTCACTTCCCAAAATAAATAAGTAAACAATTCCTTGACATATATGCATAAAACCAATTTCCAACGAAGTCTCGGGTTCAATTCCATTTGTAGGACGGCCATCACCGTCTATAACCATTTTCGTAAGAAATAGAAAATTGAGTAATAACGTAAATACGTTCAAGAACCCGAGAGGAATATAATTCTCGAAAACAATCATAAACATCATGCAATTAACTCAATAATTAAGGCATGCATTTATTCAAAATAATATGTCCACTCACAGTACTATTGCGACCTTTCCGCTCGGAAAGCTCCTCGAGCGAAACCCTCGAACTAACCGCGTAGTCGAGCCCGTCTCACGTTCAATCAGAGACTGTACAAACAAACCACTATATTAGTCATTTCATCGTTGACTTGGTCTTTTCCTAGTTTGACCAGGAAATTCTATTTGACCACGTGTTGACCAAGTTCCTTTCTTTTAACAACTTTTCAACCATTAGATTTATTTCCCAATTACCGACCCGACATTTTTCCAGGATTTCCAGTTATCATTTATTTCCGATAACCATAACACTTTACCGACTTAACCAACGACTCAGCTTATACTCAAGTCCAACCTTAATATATATCCTATGTCGGACGACAATTACCGGGGTAACCCTAATTACCGGTCATTCCAATTTCTTTACCAAAGCTTTCCAAACATACATTTTACCCCAAGTGAAAACACTTTTACCACAACAGTAAATAATTAACAATTATTCAAAAATCATGGGTAAAATGACCAAAATGCCCCTTTCACTGTGCAAACACAGTCGCCGGCCGGCAAGCCTCCGACCGATGATCTCCGGCCATCATTAGCTCCGCCTCCTCCTCCACAACAACTTCTCTCAAGAAACTTAAGCTCAAAACGAAGCCTAACTACCTAAAATCGTCCATGAACAGTAAACCTGCAAAACCAAGTCAACCGGAGTTCGATCTCCTCACCTGACGCGTTATAGGACGACTCCGTGCAGTCGGAGCTTCCTGGGAGGACGACGGTCCTCCCCTTATCGGTTAAACTCGGCGCGGCGGCAGGAGGAAGCGAACCCAGGTGAGCAGTCACTGTGCAGTCCCTGTTGCAAGCTTCCTCTCCCTCTCCAGCGTTCCTCTGCCACAGATGGCCGCCCAGTTCGACGGCGGAGGTGGAGGCGAGTCGACCGGGACCGGTGGCGCGTCAAACGGTGGCCGGTGGAGGGAGAACCGGAATGAGCACAGTGCTGGAAGGGGAGAAGCAGTCGCGCGCCAGGAGGAAGAAGGGAGAAAGAAGAAAAGGAAAGAAAATAAAGGAAAGAGAGGGGAACCCGAGGGAAAAGAAGGAAAGGAGAGAAAAAGGAAAGTTTCCCGAAACGGAAACCTTTCTAACTCCTTTAACATTTTTCTTTCTTCTTCAAAAATAGGAAGTCGTCACCCAAATAAAATTCACCGAATATTTCTCATTATCTTCTCAAAATCCACTCTCTGAGAATTTAATTACCGACACCCTTTTCAAAATAGGTACGGTAATTTCTAATAGTTGACGGAGAAGATAACTTTTATTAACTTCAAAAGATTCGGGGTGTGACACACACACATGAAGAAGAGTCCATGAAATCAGAAAAAGAAGTTTTTAAAGTATTTTCCAAGTCAGCAAATTAAAGAGAAGGAAGACAAATCCAACAAGGAAAGAAGAGAAACCTACCCGGTTTGGAACACAAGGGGCTGCCGATTTTCATTAGGTTTCTTTAGGGTTTTGTCTCTATAAATACACATGTAACACAGTAGAAAAAGTGTCTTTCAATTGCTCTAAGCCTTAGTATAGCCAAGCTCTACCAAAAACCCTAAACACACAAGCTGCTGCCGCCGCCGCCGCACCAACAAATTGCTTCCATCCGCCGCCGATTCCACCTTCTACCCTAGCCGATCTATATAGGTAGTCTAGGTATGAAGTTCATCAAGGTTGTGTGTAAAAATCTACTGTGTTTTATCAAGTTTTATTATAAATTATTTTATGGTTTTCGGTTTTATACATTGCATGTGTTCTTGAGTTCTTCTTTGTGATTTTCTTGAAACCATGTGTGATGTATAACGTTCTATGTATATTTTAGTTTCATGATTTAGATTAAGTTGCTGTATGTTCTTGTGTGTAGTATGTGCTAATTGATTAATCATCACCTGATCACGTAATCAAACCTAAAGATAGTCTAAGCCAAGACCTTTCTAAGGGGGGAGTTTAATCTGCCGTAGTAATCTAGGATCAAGTTAGGCATATTTGATAGTTTGATTCTAGTTGCTGCAAAGGGTTGCTAGGGTGAGTGATTTGCATGTTGAATAGGATGAGTGACGCCATACCTAGGACCATGTCTTCAACCGACTCCAGTTCGTAAGTGTATCTTGTTTAGATTAGGCATATTTGATAGTTTAAACAAGGTGACACATATGTTTTAGGTTCAGGCATATTTGAAGTTCCTAAAAACACATGAGAAGTCATAAGAGGTTGAAATCAATGAAAACATATGATAGTGCGAGCATCACTATTTAATCTTGCATGAAATTGTTATATGCTTATTGCGGTGTTTGTTATGTTGTGTGCTTGAGTATTGATTGACCATTGTATGTAAATATTTCTGTTTTCTTTTCTTTATGTTTCGAACCACCTTATAAATCCCCCATTTAAAATCGTAAATATGTTAATACCTTTGCATTTGTGTATATTTGTATATTATGTGACAGATAATTGTATATGCTATGTATATGTGTATTTTGTATAAAATGTGTGAATATTACTAACGATTTGTTTTGCAGAATATAAGTCCTTCCCTAGTGTCCCCGGCTTGAACGATCCCTACTTACAGTTACTACACGATAGGGTTTTAAATTGCAGGTTGTTAAGCGACGGCCTCGTCAGGCTCGGATCGAAAAGTATTACCGTTGCCTTGGTTTCCGGTGCTTGGCCTGAGAGTGGCAGGACCTAGTATATTGTACTCCCACGGTGTCGATAACTGTGAACCTTCAGAGGGGCAATGCCCTGTTTATTTTATTTTCCCGCTTACGCTCGTCTCGTACAGAGTTAAGCGAGCTATAAGTGCGGTGTATACTACGAGTGATGTGTTACGCATTAGCTTTAAATGGACACTCTCGCTAGTATTCATCTTCGGGCGCATAGGTAGTCGATCCCGGTTTGCTGTATAGACAAACCCGGGATTTTGCCGCCTAGATCCGAGAAGCTCTGCAGGCTGTATTTGTACTTTGAGCGCTCTGGCCCCTGTTTTAGTATACTGCACAGTTTTTTCCAAAGATATGAAATGATGTTGTGTGCCAAGTATTTTTTAAATGGTTTTATTTCGAGCTCAAATCTATATGTATGTATGTATGTATATATAGTTTTAAGGATTTCAAACCTATCATTGGTGGGCCTATATGTGAGCACGCGAGGACGACGCTCACCCCTACAACATTGTATTTTGCAGGTACTGTGTACTGTGACGAGATAGACAAAGAGAGCTATGTGTGTGGTCTCATTTCCTACTTGATGTTTGGTCCAAGAGGTACTCAATTTTCCTGCTCTACCCTTCGAGCCATTTTCCAGAGTGTTTGACTAAAAATTATAAATGTGTCTTTCTAGATTATTAATATTGTTATATATTTTTATTGTTGTCGCTAAAGTTTTTAATTGACCCTTTAATTTATCCTATGAATGTTTTAAGAAATTCTTGTGGTGTCACTCAAGTTTAATTAATTTTATTTTACCAATTAAATTGCCTACGACTTTAGGTTAATAAGTTATCGGCACTTCCTTTAGACGTATTGGCTTCTTATTGACTAAAATTTATGATCACTGTAGCTCTTCCTTCCAGACCACTACAGAAGTTGTATCAATGCAATCGTTTCTCGAGCAATCATACCCTTGATTTTTCTCTAACCTAGATAACTCATCTAACACCAGATGTCTTGATCAATATTTTATCTATGCAGGGTAAGCAGATATTGAATATTAAAAGTTGATGTGTTTTTACTGTGTTGACCACGTTTTTTTTTAATCTTTTTAACAATGTTAATATTGGGGTTAGTGTTATGTAAGGAGTTAGATCATATCAATGATCCAGATTAAATTATGACACTTCATGCACTTAAACACGGTGCATAAAAGAATTTGCGACCAAAAGGGGAGAGGAGAGAACCGACTTACAATATAATAACAGCGTATGCATGCATCAGCAGACAAGTATTGGATCATCCAAGTTAATTATAATATAGGTAGCTAAAACTAAAGGCATAATTATATGGAACGAGAAGTAAGATTAATATTACAAATGGGGCATATCATACAGGGACTGCTATATAGCAGCCATGGAGGATCATGCATCACTCTCAAAAACGCGCCATATGTCGAACGAGGAAGACTGCAGAACCCACAGGGGCTTTGTCAGCATCTCCAATGGAGCCTTCTTGCTGTTTCTACTGGCATGGAATTTCCTTAATGTCTTGCTCTGATCTTCATGTATCTGCTTTAGCCGGCTCTCCACCTGAAATTAAGGGTCGTGTTTCAAGGGCCTTAATTGACATCGGCAACCTACTATATTTCTTAACTATAATCAACCTAGCTACTTTTAGTTTGCTGCCAAATTAAACTAGTAGCAGCAGTGCTCTCTTTTTCGGGACGGACGTACTACTGCTCATCGATCATGATGATTAATTTCTATCTAATGGCAGATATATAGAAATTAATTATTTGGTATAAGCATCAATCACTTTCGAACAGTATGGGGATTAAATATATTAGCGAAGGATATTAGCTCTTGCTTCTTAATTCATCGATCAAATAGCCAGTAGGCTACTGGCCCGATCTGAGATTTTAAGATCTGAAATGAATTTTAAGAATAGTTTCTTTGATCGGAAAGCTTCACCTGAAGAGTTTGAGTAGATCAGTAATAGAAATAAAACTGCATAAGGGTTTAAAAGTTTGGAAACCAAACCGAATTTTAAAGGTAAAGGGGGCCATTTTCTAACACTGATGATAGGAGGAGGAAAAAAAAGGTTACAAGATAACTTATCTCCTAAACCATAAAACCCAGATTTATTATCGTCTACAACCGTCACTGCTCATCATCATCGCCATCTCAAACATCTCCCTCTCTCTCACTTCTCTTTTCTTCTAAACCCAACTATTTATCTCCTCTGTTTCCCCAAACAGTTATAGGTTTAAGCTTTAGTTTTCATGGCTAGAAGACTTTCTAATCCCTCAGCTCAAGGTAGCTGCTGAATTTTGGTGCCCCCAAACTTTTAGGCCTTGAGGCGGTCGCCTCGTCAGCCTCATCTCAGGTCTGGACCTGTAGGGCTGGCTCCGGTCTACTTCGGTTCGGTTATACGCCAAACCGCGAACCAAACCAATGTTATACTTCGATCCGGTCCAGGTTTTTACTATTCCAAATACCTAACCGCAAATCAAACCACACGTAGGGTTCGGTCCAGTTCAGTGTTTTTTTTTTCTGTTTTTTTTTTATATTTTAAAATTGATAATTTTTCTTATCATTATCATTATACTGAAAAATGGTTAGGTTCACAAAGTTGTACATTTATTTACAGCCTACTAAACAAGTTATACAACATTAGTAGACACAATGTGATTCCGATGACTAAAATTTAAAAACGGAAATTTGACCGTTAGATATGATCATTATGACGAAAGATGTCTACGGTAAAAATTCAACAGGATCCGATAACGTTAAGGGCTCGATCGAAACAAGCAACCCTAATCTATCGTCACTTATCACACGGAAACGCTCATATTTTCCTCTATATGACGTAGTTTTGTCCAACCTTACACACAACAAAACTCTCACGTAGATGAAACGCAGCCGCCCATATAAAAATTTTAAGACATTTACCTTCCGATGAGAGGGCTCCTCATAAGGAATAATGACGGTATATAGGGTTGACCGTAACTATCGGCACTGAGACGTTACTCGAATTACTTGATTTTTGAACTATAGCTGTATTTCACCATTCTAAACATATCTTATTTCACGAGATTTTTGATAATTTTGCTTCTATGAAGAATTGGTTCACAAAGTTATGCATTTGCTTAAAATCTAATAAACAAGTTATATAACATTAGTACGCATATTGTGATTCCGATGACTAAAATTCACTAACGAAAATTCGACCGTCAGATATGATCATTATGAAAAAATATGTCTATGGTAAAAAATTCAACTGGATCCGACAATGTTAACGGCTCGATCGAAATGTTCAACCCTAATACATCGTCACTTATCACACTAAAACGCTCATATCTACCTCTATGTGACGTAGTTTGGTCAAATCTTCCACATGAAAAACTCTCACGTAAATGAGATGCAACCGCCCATATAAAATTTTTGGAACATTTACCTTCTGATGATAGGGCTCTCCATAGGGAATAATAACGGTAAATAGGGTTGACAGCTATTATCGGCACCAAGACGTTACCTAAATTACGTGATTTTTGAATCATGACTTTATTTCACCATTCCGAACATATCTTATTTCATGATATTTTTGATAATTTTGCTTCTATATAGAATTGGTTCACAAAGTTGTGTATTTGCTTAAAACCTAATAAACAAGTTATACAATATTAGTATGCATATTGTGATTCTGATGACTAAAATTCACAAACAAAAATTCGACCGTCAGATATGATCACTATGACGAAATATGTCTATGGTAAAAAATTCAACTGTCTACGTGAGATAGGACTCAATCGAAACGGTCAACCCTAATACATCGTCACTTATCCCACGGAAACGCTAATATCTTCCTCTATATGACATAGTTTTGTCGAACATTCTACACGAAAAACTCTCACGTAGATGCGACGCAACCGCCCATATAAAAATTTTAGGACATTTACCTTCCGACGATAGGGCTCCCCATAGGGAATAATAACGGTAAATAGGGTTGACCACTACTATCGACACCGAGACGTTACCCGAATTACGTGATTTTTGAACCATAGTTGTATTTCACCATTCCGAATACATCTTATTTCACGAATTTTTTAATAATTTTGTTTCTATATAGAATTGGTTCACAAAGTTGTGCTTTTGTTTAAAACCTAATAAACATGTTATACAAAATTAGTATGCATATTGTGATTCCGATAACTAAAATTCACAAACGAAAATTCGACCTTCAGATATGATCATTATGACAGAAGATGTCAATGGTAAAAAATTCAACTGTATCCGACAACGTTAAGGGCTCAATTGAAACGGTTAACCCTAATACATCGTCACGTATCATACGGAAACGTTCATATCTACCTCTATATGATGTTGTTTGGTCGAACTTTCTATACAAAAAACTCTCACGTAGATGAGACGCAACTGTCCATAAATTTTATTTTGGGACATTTACCTTCCGACGATAGAGCTTCCCATAAGGATTAATAACGGTAAATAGGGTTGACCGCTACTATTGGTACCGAGACATTACCCGAATTACGTGATTTTTGAACTATATCTGTATTTCAACATTCCGAACACATCTTATTTCATGATATTTTTGATAATTTTACTTTTATGTAGAGTTGATTCACAAAGTTGTGCATTTGTTTTAAGAAAATGAGCATTTAAGAGACAAAAATGACCATAAGTTTTTAGATGAAAATGATCATTTGCCTAATTCTTTTATTCTAGTAGTAAAACCAATTTGTATAATTGAAATAAAAAAAATCAAAACACTTCCATATTTAAAATTCATTTCCTTCTTACTACATATTGGTTATTTTTTTATAAACGGTTTTTCTGTCCGGTTCAGTTTTTACGGGACCCAAACCGCAAACGAAACTGTATAAACTCAGGTCCGTCCGTTTTTTCTTCCGGATCGGCTTAAACGGTTTCGATTCGGTTTCTAGTTCGTTTTTTTGTTTTTGTCCCGGATGACCATCCCTATTAGCCAGGAGAGGATAGAATCTTGAAAGAAAATGATTCTTAACAGGAACTTCAATTATTGACATGAATTGAATTATTTAGCTTTCTGTTTTTCTGGTGCGCATTTGATTGGAGGGAAAGAAATTCCGGAATGAACAAGGGAAGCTCGATCGATCACCAAACACAGGGAAATTGCATTGATGGTCAATGTTTTTTCATTATGCTGTTTTTGCGTGCATGCACGTGGAAACATGCAAATTGATGGACAATTCTCTTAATTAACCAACCAGTTTGATTCTCCTTGGTTGGGGTTGGATGAATGTTTGACTATGAATATAACAGTCACCGTCGAACACAGTACTGTTTTTTTGGCAAAGAACACAGTACTGTTTGACAATGTGATTAACCAGTCTTTTATATATATATATATATATAATTTTTTGAGTTAGCAGAGAGACCAACTCCACATGCATCTTTGTAAATCCAATGAAAATGATTAAACAAAAGTCGACCAAGTAATTTTAATTTCAACACTTAATTTCAATATTGTGTTGCCCTAGCAGCTACACATACTACAAGAACAACGTACCTAGACAGCGAAATAGAGATTCGGGGGAGGGGGGTCGATGAAGAAAGATAGAAAAAAACAAAAGAAAGAAAGGCAACTTGGTAAAAAAAGAAATTGAAATAAAAAATGTAAAAATATATTAAATAATAGAAATGTAAATCAATTAAATAAATAAATTAATTCTTTTTATATTTTAATTCTATAGCTTAAGTACTTGGGAGATGATCTTGATGTTGTCGTGTAAGTAATTAAAACACGAAACTTGTCACATCCCGGTTTTTAAATGATTTTACGGTCGGTTACTTTTTTGTAACTTTAACTATTTACTATTGGTAGTAACCGATGGGGCCGAGAAGATGGGTTGCGCCCCTCCCGGAAGCTATTTTGTTATGTCGGCTGAAATTTGTGTTATGTTGATTATATTTAGAAATGATTTGTTTATAGCTATTGTTTCGAGGACGGTCGGGAAACTGTACCTTATGCATGAGATGCATACTTTATTACTAGAGAAGAGTCTTTAATGACTTTCGTATTTGTTTTGTTTTCTTCACCATGAAGGGTCGTCATATATATATATATATATATATATAAAGATGTTAGCTAGCCATAATTCCTAGAGGGTTCTGACCCTAGCCTGAGAGACTCATCGTCATGGTGGAATCTTTTCACCATGAAGGGTCGTCATATTACTTAATAGCTTTAAAGGTTCCGACCCTAGTATGGGAGACTCTCTGTCATGGTGAAACTTCTTCCCCTATTTTTTAATATTGATTTTTAAACCAAAATATTGGCATTACTCATTTTGTTTTCTATATAATTATTTGGGGGATTTTTCCCAAAGAGGCGTGTATGAATGATTTTTGGAACAATAAGAGGAAGAACATATAAATTGACTATTTTTTCATGTTTGGATATTATTTTTTGTTCACTCACTTTAACATCATATTTTTAAAGGTTTTCCCTTGGGTCCTTCGTTTTCAAATGCCCAGTGTTGTATGTTTATCGAGAGAAGGTCGTTCGTACAAAAGACGAGGCATAGTAAATTAATCCGTTACCGCTAGTATGTTTATCTAGGTAGTGCTTCCATGTAGATTTCTTTGAATACCCCAACTTAGTTTAGTTGAATTGATTGGTAAGGTGTATATATGATTTGGGGAGCATGATGGCTCCAGGAGTTGAGGTTGAATTATTTTATATGTGGAAGTGTTTAGTTGATTTGCAGGAAGAGTTGCTCATTTCAAGGGAGTTTCAGTAAAAAGTTCTCTTGAGGAGGACCTCGCAGGATTTACTTCGGGTTAAAGGGGTTAACCCGGGGTGGGTCCTGACAGTTGGTATCAGAGCATTAGATTATCATTTCCTATTACTACCTCATGTACTCGGTAGCACTTAGTGTATATAGAGTGATGGCCCGACCGCGGCGGATCTATCAGCATTTTATGCTTGAGACACTTAGTGTTAATTAAGCATATGAGTTAGTACTTCTTGTTTGGTTTATGGATCGAATGGTTCCATAAATATTTGAATCTTCAAGACCATGTCTCAGTACGCCGACCACTCAGAGAGTTCTCGTAAGGAAAAAAAGGTAAGTAATTGGTGATTTCTTTTTGTGCATTTGCATGATTAATTGAGATTTGGAATAGATCTAGAGATACGAGTTGAGAACTTGAGTTGGGAAACTCCAGCATTTAATGTTGTTTGTGCATCTTGTGCAAATGCTCAGAGAGTGAAACATTTTATTCCTGCTTGGGAGGTTGTTGTAAAAGTTGACAAGGATGAAGTTGCAGAAGACTAAGGCGAGGCCTTGGTCTCCGAGTTACGAGACTCTTAAAAGTAAAGATTCGGAAGGGATATTAAAAGTGTTTAAGTTCTCGTAATGGAAAAGTTTTATACGCATTTTCTTATATGTTTCAAGTATTTAAGCGAGATATTGAATTGAAATACTAGTTAGGAACTCGTTTATGAGATATTTATTTAGGCTATGGTGAAAATGTTAAGTTGGGCATTTGATGCCTATTGTTTGTGTTTTAATAACATATTTATGCCCTGGAGTAGTTGGTGTTGATCATGGGTAAATGAAGAAAGTGCTTGAGTTGAAGGATTTTGATAACGATCCAGGTACTAATAGAAGTGACCCATGAGAATGGAAAGTCGAGAGAAAAATGTAAATCATGTGCAAATGGCTAATGTAAAGTTGGATATAGTGAGAAGTGAGAGAATAAATGATATAGTAGTCGATGGATAATATTTATAATTATTTTCAACTAAGATGAGATATTGGAGTTGTGTAAAGCGTTAAGCTGTAATTCTAGTTAGTTTAATACTAGTCATCAGTCTTTGTGTTGCGACCAACTAGATGTTGTGGCACGGATGAGGAATTTAGTATTTGAACCGTGCCACTAAATGCATAGAATTTCAGAAATTATAAGATTATTGAGTTATAATTTGGGTTAGTTAAAGGATACTAATTATGAGGCCATAGTGAGATCTTCAGGATAATTGGAGTTGGAGTTAGAGGCCAGGCTTCTAGAGTTGTTGAATATTCTAGAAAGGAAATAAAGTATATAGCATTGAGATTTATGTGGTAGGTCGAAAGTGAGATGGTTATGGTCATTCTGACATGTGATGACAGTTAAGAGAATTTGAGAAAAGTCGATAGCGAGTGATCTAATGCATTTTGAGTTAGATGCATGGAAAAGTTAATGTGGCATTGGGGGAGCAAGCCCACTGAATCATGTAGTAGTAGCCAGAATGTTCTTATTTCAGGCGGTGTTGCAAAGAGATTATTCTCATATGACTAGAATTTGTGGTGGAGGTTGATTACAAATATTATTCCATTCGTAATGAAATACTAAATGTGATGTATTAAGATGAGGATTGGTTCATCCATCTTAGTATTGACATGGAAAGTTGGAAATGGTGACGTGTTTAGGACTGCAAAAATTGTTGTTGCTATGATTTTGGGAAGCCTTCACAGTTATTGATGTTCTGGAATGCAGAAAAAATTTAAGTATGAGAGTTGCTGGTTGGTTTGCCTTTGTGAATGAATAAATGGTTGGTTGTGTTTTAGTCCAGGATCATGGATAAGTCAAGTGGTTCCCTCATAAAACTTAGGCGTGATTTAGTGACTAATGTTAGAGCAACTGATATTGAGTGGTGGTACAAGAGTCGCGAAAAATGGTTTATTAATGGTTGCAATACGATGGGTATTTTTTGCGGTAAGTTCGGGAACATATTTTCCATGTTGATTCAGAAAGTATTTCTTCGTTTCGACTTTGTAATTGATAAGCAGATTGCCAAAAAGGGACGACGTTCCCTATGGATATCATTGTATGGTGAGACTATCTACTAATCCCGGTATGACTTGAGAGAGGTCATCGCTTTTTGAGAAATCATTCCGTGAACGTATGGTATTGGCTACGGCTTGAATTAAGTTAGTAAAAAGAATAGCGTAGGTGCGGACATCATAATTAAAAGATTAGAGTTTTTGGATAGTTTGTCAGGTGTCCGAGGAGAGTGCAGACTTGACTGCAGAGTGAAAGTCAGCGGTTATGGATGACTAAGTGGTGACCCAATGTGATTCGGGGTCCGATTAAGTAACAAATGTTGGAGCTACAAATTTTAATGCAGTAAGGTAGATGTGAGGTTCAGTTTATTAGTTGCCTGGATTACAGTGAGTATGAACTGCGAGAACAGAGGAAATAATTTCTTTATTGACTTAAGAAATATTATGAGTCAAAGGTTATAAAGAGATTTGATATTGAAGGAGGCACATTTCCTGCTAAGTAGAGCAGATATATTTCTAGGGATCGTATCCTGGTGGAATCCCATACTGATCCAGGATTGACATGTGAGGTCATTGTTGTTTGCGGTTGTGGTAATCAATCTGGGTTACGAAAATTGGCTGAATCATGATATTGAGGTATGGTCCTAATTTCCATTTCAATTAGACTATTAATAAATGTTGGCAAGGTACAAGACTTTTGAGTTTGAAGTTAGAATTTGGTTTCCTCTCGAGCTGGAGCCAAGAGTGGACGTGCCATTTCACTTTTGACGAGGTATCATACTTGGAAGATGACAAAACCTAGTTTGTGATGATGGTTCTTGAATGGAAATTATTTTGCCTTATGAAAAGTGACTCGATGTTCATCGCACGGGCAGTACGGTAGGATTTTCTGGTTAGAAGGATTTTTACAGGAAAATAGTGGCATTTAGGAGGTGTATGTGATATGACTGTAGCGCCTCAGGAGGGGAAACTACAGTGGTCACGATTTCAAGCCAATAAGAAGCCAACACGTCAGAAGGACGTGCCAACAACTTATTAACCTAAAGTCGTAGGCTTTTTAGTAAGTTAAGTAAAAATAAACTTTAAACTTTGAGTGACACCACATGAAATTCTTAAAACATTCATCAGAGTTTATCTAATTTCGCGGAAGGTGGACAAACTAAAGGGATAATTAAAAACTTTAGTGACAACAATTAAAATATGCAACAGGGTCAATAAATCAGGAAGACAACTAAACTGCTTATGTTAAATGCTCTGGTAAATGACCCGAAGGATAAAACAGAAAAAGTGAGTATAACTCGAACCAAACAACGAGAAAGGAATGAGGCTCCACACACACAGCTCTCTCTATCTATCCCGTCATAGTACACAGTACCTGCAAATAATCTGTTGTATGAGTGAGCGTCATCCTCGCGTGCTCACATATAGGCCCACCAATGATAGGTTTGAAAACCATAAAACCATATATATATATACATATATATTTGAACTCTATATAAAACCATTTCGAAAATCCTTGGCACACAAAACAATCATTTTATATCTTTCAGAAAAACTGTGCAGTATGCTAAAGCAGGGACCAGAGCGCTCATTGAACAATATTGCCTGCAGGGCTTCACAGATCTAGGTGGTCAAATCCCGGGTTTGTCTGTACAGCAAACCGGGGCCAACTACTTATGTGTCCGAAGACGAATAGTAGCGAGAGTGTCCATTTATAGCTAATGCCCAACACATCACTCGTAGTACACACCGCACTTACGGCTCACTTAACTCTAAACGAGACAAGTGTAAGCGGGAAAATAAAATAAACACTAGAAATTCACATTTCGAGTAAAAATGGTGAGCTGCACTCGGATTCATTTTCCACACTTGAGAATCTGTTCTCGGCACCTGAACAATTGCTCTCTACCCCAAAGACAGCTCCTCATTCCCTCCTTCTGCCAACAACCAAATCCAAGTTGAACCTTAAACAACTCAGAATTTCATCAATCTGCCCCTAGAACAGAAAAACCCAGAAAACACCAACTTTTGGAGAATTTGAGCTAGGATGAAGAAAACCTAGAATCCTTCCGAAGCCGTTGTAGGCGTTGCCAAGCTCGTCAGAACCTCCATTGCCAAAACCCAGAATTTTTAGGGATTTTCGATAGGGGCTTTAATCGAACAAACAAATGGCACAGAAAGGAAGAGAAGAGGATGAGGAACAAGAACATACCACCTGAGTTGCTGTCGCCGCCTCGATTCGCTTGATATCAGAAAAACACAGTCGAGGCTCCTCCTCCGATTTCCACCGAGAGTGGATGCTTCACGGATTGAAGGAATGGGTTAGATAGAGGAGGAAGAGGGGAAGAGGATGGGAGTAGTCTGCCGGCGAGTGGTGACGGGAATCGCCGACGCTGGGCAGAGGAAGCTGGAGCAGAGAGAGCTCGGGAGGAGAAACGTTGATCGAGTTGTGAGGCTTTGACCGAGTCAAACCTTCCTCCTCTATTTAAAAGGAAATGGACGGTCCAGATTCAATCTGGGATCAATCCAACAGTCCAGATTTAAAGAAGGTAAAAAGGTAAATAGTTAAATGGTAAAACTGTTTTATCAGAATGGTAATTAAAAATTACCAGAAACTTCGAAAATTCATAGAAAATAGACGGAATCTCTGAAAAATATTCTGAAAATACCGGGAGACTCGTGTCGACACGTACTATGACATCGAGTCCTTGAATAAGAATTTGAAGAACTTTGAAAAACTCAAAATTGAACGTGGTCGTTCTTGCGAAGTTACTGAGCACGACTTAAACCTCAGCAACTCGTCATTAACTACGGTAAAAATGTGCGGGGTCTCACACTCTACCCCCTTAAAGAAATTTTGCCCTCGAAATCCACATACCAAAGTGGTCATTGATCGAGGGTCCATTTCTCCATCATTCTCTACTTCTTCAGGAATCATGATGACTCCACTTTGCCAGTCCACGTGTGACAACATCACAACCGATATTCTGGTAACTTTAGTCCACCAATAACCTTGCTTACGGCAAGTCTAACTTTCTTCAAGGTCACTGAATATTCCGCTGAACCTCAAATCTCTGCTCATGACCAGAATAACAATGCCAATGCCAAGACTTGAACACTCAAGCATTTCCACTTTCTCGTTACCTCGTATAACGAGTGCTGAAGTCACAATCGAAGTGTAACAGTCGATTCGATCGTCAATCTTGCATGGTCTAAAACCAAGTAACAAACTCGAACTTGTTGCTTTCTCGTCTTGATCGCAATGACGAGATATGCTCATAACAAGCTGTCACATCCGCTAACGTATAGCGTCACAAAGTCTTTGCACCAACGACTTTATTAAAGCTTTACTGTAGGAGGGGATGGACAAATACCAACTGTTAAGTGATGATACTCATGATCACATCTTTCTTTGCAGTGTCGTGCTTGCATGATCGATAAACCACAAACGATGTCTCATTATCGAAAGTCCACCAATAATGCGCCAAGTCAATCATGTTGCCGTACTTTCAACTCTTAGTTGACTTGTAATGATGTCGCCGATAGACTTTTCCTCAAAGTCGATATCACGAATTTAGTATCATCATCATCGAAAATCGGAACAGACACTCGCAAATACTTTCTCTAATCCACTCTTTTGATGCCACTACGACGATGACTCGTTCCATGCGAGTGTGTCCGTCAAGTTCCAACAGAAAGATAACGGTTAACCTTGATAAGACGTTCGAAAAGATCAGAAGACGTCTTAGCTACCTCATCCTATCAAAGGATCAGTACGTCTTTGCCTCTGAAGCTGTCAGGTCGCACCTCATACGATGCGTTTCTTAAGATAGAATTCCAGGTTCCACACCTGTCAAGAGGGATACTACTCCTGTCATCAACGTTGTAAAACGTTCACCAGATCTCTTATTTAATGGACACTTTCCTCATTATCGTGCCTCATCACAGACTTCTGACGTTCCTAACTCAAACCGAGCAACGCTTTATCTATGAATCAGTCTTATAGGCACCATAAATCTCGAAAATGTACTTTCTTACCCGTGATCACTTATTGAAAAAGTAAATAACTCAAGGGTAATCTCCATCTCGAAGTCCAACACTTGGTTGAATTGAGACTCGTTGATAATGTCCTCTAGCTACAAACTTTCTTATATATTTACACTTCTATTCGTTGGCCCGCTAACAATTTGCACTGAAGTGAAGCTCTCTTTTTGTCACTGAATTTCATAAACTCGAACCTGCCAAGATTTCGATAATCTGAACATCAATGAATCTTAACTGCATGAATATTGTTGGGAAAATTGGTACCCACTAACTCGGCTACAAACCGACAATTACCACCAAAATTTACGGTACTCACCGAATATTCTTAGGTACACCTCCTTCCTTGTCTCACACCGTTTGTTCAAATCATGAAGTTACCACTTGGTCATTAAACAACGCTTAACACTTTTCCACACTTCAAGCATTTCATGCATAGAGTTCAAGTAGAAAACATCATGTCCAATTACACCCATAGACAATTGATAAAGTTGCAAACTCTAAATGCAAATAATCAAAATGATGCACAAACTCGAGTTTGTCTTTCCAATCTTCGACAATTCGGTCGTACAACATCTCTGACACCTTATTCGGTCAGAACCGATTTTAACGCTCTACATGGCTCTTATAACATCAAGTTTCCTTAACCATGGAAAATCGTTTATAGATTGATGTCTTGACAAACCACAAACCACAAAGTCACAAGAGTATGTGAACAAACAAAATCAAGTCGCAAAGCACTCAAAAGAAAACAGGAATGAATTACAGGTCTTAAGTTACCTACTCCCAACACTTGCAACATTTTGAGACCTCGCTTACCTCATTCAACATACAAAGTCGAGGGTAAGACCTCACATTCAAACTATCATGTTCATATCACAGACTCTTAATTCGGGACCACAAAAGGGTCGATACACATTTGCCAATGTCAAAGCTTCACCACGCGTCGGAGTAACCATAAACGTCGACGCCAAGCTTTAATAACACATTAGGAAGGATACGATGCTCATCGCTCAATCCACTTCCTCAATTATCTATTTCACATTGCGGAGGATGATACCAATCACCACAACGCTACATAACAACTTCCAGACACTAGGGGGAGACACCACCGATTCGTCGTAACCCATGCTAATACTTAACCAAGCACGTACGACAAATGGTAAACTCTGTCTCAATGACTATGAGCAAACAAAGGAGTCATCTAACTCCAATAAAATCTGTGAAACCACCTTGGGTTCCACTAATAATAAAATCTCTTTTCAATCATGAACTTTCTTTGCAGGATCCGCAATCTCGTTTCAAACTCAAGGATCTACCACTACGGGATCCTCAATCACAATCTCAAACTCAAGGATCTATCACTACGGGTTCCTCAATCACAATCTCAAACTCAAGGACCTCATCTCCATTTCACTATCTCAACAAGGAGGATCCATAAACACAATCCAGATACCATGCTTATGCATAACAAATCTCATAACCTGTGGCTTAAATAACATGCTATGGCCCTACATGCAATTAAACAATATCCATCATCCATAGCACATGCATAAGTTTTTCCTCCATATCATCAACAATGCAAAAGAGGACGTTTTCACATTCTTAATCCTCAAGAATGCCATGTTTTCCGAGCTCAAAATCTATAATCTCAATTTATCGCCACTCTTATCATATGTCGTGGCTCGTGTACTGTAAGAGAGCTAAGTGGGAAAATACTCAATGAAACAACGACCTCATTCTCAAGTAAGTTTGGATTTGACAGAAGCACAAGAAATTCTTCTGTAGTCATCTAGGTACTCAAGACAAAACAATGGTCGAGATACTCAGGCAAGACAAAACACAAGAATAGAATCAAGGTGACAACAAGGCTTTTTAGCTCAAGCTGTAACAATCACTGCCATAACACAAACCAAAGTCACAAAGGGATTTCATATACTACTAGAAGGTAACGAGCCGGATTTAAGGAATGATACCAAGGATAGGAACACGACTCTTGAACGAATTTAAAGTTTTCCCTAAAATTTTTAGTATGTTAAATAAAAATAAACTTTAAACTTTGAGTGACACCACATGAAATTCTTAAAACATTCATCAGAGTTTTTCTAATTTCACGGAAGGTGGACAAACTAAAGGGACAATTAAAAACTTTAGCAACAACAATAAAAATATGCAACATGGTCAATAAATCAGGAAGACAACTTTACTGTTTATGTTAAATGCTCTGGTAAATGACCCGAAGGATAAAACAGAAAAAGTGAGGACAACTCAGACCAAACATCGAGGAAGGAATGAGGCTCCACACACACAGCTCTCTCTATCTATCCCGTCATAGTACACAGTACTTGCAAACAATCTGTTGTAGGAGTGAGCGTCGTCCTCGCGTGCTCACATATAGGCCCACCAATGATAGGTTTGAAAACCATAAAACCATATATATATACATATATATTTGAACTCTAAATAAAACCATTTTGAAAATCCTTGGCACACAAAACAATCATTTTATATCTTTCAGAAAAACTATGCAGTATGCTAAAACAGGGGCCAGAGCTCTCATTGAACAATACTGCCTGCAGGGCTTCACAGATCTAGGTGGCCAAATCTCGGGTTTGTCTGTAAAGCAAACCGGGGCCGACTACTTATGTGTCCGAAGACGAATAGTAGCAAGAGTGTCCATTTACAGCTAATCCAACACATCACTCGTAGTACACACCGCACTTACGGCTCACTTAACTCTGAACGAGACAAGCGTAACCGGGAAAATAAAATAAACAGGGTATTGCCCCTTCGGAGGTTCATGATCATCGACACCGTAGGTGTACTATATACTAGGTCCCGCCACTCTCAGGCCAAACACTGGAAATCAGGACAACAGTACTACTTTTCGATCTGAGTCATCACATAAAAATCATTTACATCTAGCCTCGGGTTTTCTTGGCCCAAACATAAATCATCTATCACATAAATAAAGAAAACTTTCCTGAGGCATCGACCATGAGCATACAAAAATCATGCACTTTCACATATATACAAAACCATTACCAAAGGAGGTTTAGCTTCCCTAGCTAGAATAGCCATTCCTCACGTAAGCTCCAAGCTTCCAGAAACCGTCTCAGTAATCCGAGGTCACCGGGTAAGCTACCTCGTCTAATGAATTACTACAGAATAAAGTAGCTTAGCAACCAAGAAACAATAACAGTCATTTTGACCACAACATTTCTAGTTTGACCAGGAATGACCACATCGACCAAGTTGACCAACCAATTTCCTTTTTAACTCTTTAACCTTTTTGACTTTCTTTTCCGATTATCGACTCTTTTCTCAATTACCTGAAGTTCGACTTAACTTCCGAACTTCCCTTTATCATTTTTAATCAGACGTTAGGGTGTCACATAATAATTCGTTGAATTAATATGAACACGCAACCTGTCACATTAACCAATTCTTTAGTCTTGAGTCGATTTATCGATTTACCAAAAACACCAATTTTTCTTAAATCTGTTAACTTGACATTTCTAGAATTTCAGTTATCATTTTCCGATAACCAATTTTACCAAATTGTATCAAACTTCAAATCTTCACTAAACCATTTTTTTTTCAAAAAAGGAACTTCCCCAAAATGGAAACTTTCCTTTAATGGAAACTTTCCTTTAATGGAAACTTTCCCAAAATAGAAAGTTTCCCAAAATGGAAATTTTCCTTTTTATGACTTTACAAAGCTCTATAACTCCAAAACTTTTGCTAACATCTGACCAGAACCAATTCCTTATCAATGCATTCACTTTACTCCATATTTCACTAATTTTCTGATGTTCTTAACTTTTGCTCATTACTAACCAAACCACACACACACACACACACACATTCTCGGACCATAACTCTACCAACAATCTGTTAAACACTAGAAATCACCTTTCGAGTAAAAATGGTGAGCTGCACTCGAATTCACTTTCCACACCTGAGAATCTGTTCTCTACACCCAAACAATTGCTCTCATCCCCTCCTTCTGCCAACAACCAAATCCAAGTTCAACCTTAAACAACAACAATATAGAATCAACGAACAACTCAAAATTTCATCAATTTGCCCCTAGAACAAAAAAACCCAGAAAACACCAACTTTTGGAGAATTTGAGCTAGGATGAAGAAAAGTTTACCAAGCTGCTAGGAATGATGTATTAAGTCTCCTAGAGCTCGAAAAGCAACCTAGAATCCTTCCGGAGTCGTCGCAGACGTCGCCAAGTCATTTTAGAGATTTTCGATAAGGGCTCGAATCGAACAAATAAATGGCACAAAAAGGAAGAAAAGAGGATAAGGAATAAGAATATACCACCTAAGTTGCCGTCGCCGCCTCGATTTGCTTGAAATAAAAAAAACACAGTTAAGGCTCCTCCTCCGATCTCTACCGAGAGTGGATGCTTCACGGATTGAAGGACTGGGTTAGATAGAGGAGGAAGAGGGGAAGAGGATGGGAGTGGTCCGCCGGCGCTGGAGCAGAGAGAGCTCGGGGGGAGAAACGTTGACCGAGTTGGGAGGCTTTAACCGAGTCAAATTTCCCTCCTCTATTTAAAAGGAAATGGACGGTCCAGATTTAATTTGGGATCTATCCAACGGTCCAGATTTAAAGAAGGTAAAAAGGTAAATGGTTAAATGGTAAAACTGTTTTACCAAAATGGTAATTAAAAATTACTAGAAACTTCGAAAATTCGTAGAAAATAGACGGAATCTCCAAAAAATATTCTGAAAATATCGGGAGACTTGTGACGACACGTACTATGACATCGAGTCCTTAAATAAGGAATTTGAAAAACTTTGAAAAACTCAAAAATGAACGTGGTTGTTGACTCGTGAAGTTACCAAACACGACTTAAATCTCAGTAACTCGTCATTAACCACTGTAAAAACGTGCGGGGTCTCACATTAACTAACTGACTTCGATTCATAATCAGTTGTCAAACTCATTAATATTACTGATGATAGAAATAGAAGTGTGTGGTCCGGTTCGGAGGTCTAGTGACAAGTGTCCTTGTAAGGTGAATCAGAAGTGTGGAAACTTTGGTTGGTTGCTAGGGCGCCTTAGATGTAAAGGTTATTGGCTGTCTCATTAAGACGTCTCAGGGATGATGTTTTCTATGGTGCATGCAATTTGTGAATTGAGTTTAGACTTGCTTATGTGCATTATTCAATGTGTACTAGAAGGAATGAGAAAGTCTTTAGTGTCTCCCTTATGTAGGGATTGTGTGACTTGCTACTAACAAGTATAATATGCTTTAATTCATTAGAGCGATTGATTGGTGTAGCAGACTATCAGATGAGTATCATTGACTTCTCAAGACTTTATAAGTTGATCGTCCTTGTATCTGAGACGTCAACTGAGCCTTATGAGTTGTGATTTATTTGAGAAGTGGGGATCCGAACTGTTTATTAGAGCGTACATTTAAAAAGAGGTTTAACGTAGTTTTACGTAAAACTTTCTCGAGGAGTAAGTATTTCGGATTCTCATATCTAAAGATTCAGGCATCTTGGATTCAGAAATTTCAACTCTGATTAGTGTCTTGTATCCTTAAAATATTTCCTGGTGTATCCAAGTGAGATTATCTTAGCGGTCAAGTGCAGAAAGAAAATTATTCCTTATGAGACTCGTACAATGACAGATTCTTGGAAAAACGTGAACCAGATCATGTGATCTAGTTTGAAGGAGAAAGAGTTCACATGTCTCAATTTGACCATGATTTCCTTTGTGGACTAGCATGAGCTTAAATTCTGTGATGTACTTTACCATTAAGAGTTTTGGCTTCCTACAGTTTTGCAGGGTACGAATTGCCAATCGATTCGATTGGAGGGTTAGCTGATCACTATGAGAATGTGTCGATGTGTGAACGGTAGAGTCATAACAACTGGGATTTGAAGTTGATTTATGGAGTAGTGTGATGAAGAATTGTTGCATGACATCATGAGGTTTGAACCAGGTGGTGGTTTCAAAAGATGTCCTTGTTCGGGTTAGAAGCTTTCAGCGCATGGAAAAGCGTGAACAAGCCTATGAGGGGTTATGAACTAACTTAGGAAATATGAAACTGTTTTCCAAATGATGTTTTCTGTGCACAACCGAGTTTGTAGATCTTTCAAAGAAAATAGTATTGATTTCACAAGGATAACAATTTGTGGACAATTGGTATCGTACCCCACCTCATAAATGGGTTGGAGTATAGTAAGAAGTCAGAGATTCGGTATAATCAATGACTCAAGGAGAAGATCATTGTGAACAGAGGTAAGATTTAGGCGCTTTAGTGTAGACATGAAAATAGTGCTCGGGCGTCAGAAAGTGATGAAGTATTTTTGAGGTTTTCCACGTAGGAAGGAGTGTTATGTTGGATAAATGTTACATTTGACTAAATTACATGAGTTTGCAGATTATGTTGGATATCCATAGAGTTATATTAGATGCCTAGTGTCACTTATATTCATGTTACGTGAATAAGTCACTTTCCGTACATGTTGTGTGAATAGCCTTCTGGTTTGTATTGGGATTTGGCTTTTAAGAAAGGATTGGCGAGGATGTTGATCGTAAAGAGCTGGTCTATAGGGTAATGATAATTCTATTCGTGAGGCGATTAGAAAGAGTTCTCAGAAAGAAGTTGATATTTGAGAACAATAAGATTAATTTAGGTGGTAGAATTCTCCACTGTACTGGACGTCGAGTATGAAATTTCGAATATGAAATTTTTTATGAGGGGAGAATTGTCACATCCTGATCCTTAAATGATTTTACGGTCGGTTACTTTTTTGTAACTTTGACTGTTTACCACCATTGATAGTAATCGATTGATCGAGTGTGGACTAAAAGTTGGCTTTACGTAAAGTCGAGAATTTAGAAAAACTTCTTTCTATAAATTCTTAGAGGACGTTAATACTAGTTCATGGACACTTAGCACGCTTAAATCGGAGTTTGTATGAAGGTTATGATTTAAAAACGAAAGTTGTCGTGCGGTTAAACAGTAAAAAAATTAAAATATCAAAAATTACTATTCATGGTAAAATAGTATAAATATGGAAGCTTACCAAGGTGATTTGGTAAAAAGTGAAAAACTCAGAAAAGTTACTGTGGAGCTCGATCGAACTCTCTTAGACTCGTTACCTTCTAGTAGACTCTCTTAGACCCGCGATCTTGGTATGGATGTGAAGCTCATACACCCACCTTTAAATCTGGATAGGTCGAGACTTAACGTCGAGAAGTGGTGCCTGTGCACTGTTCACAGTGGCCAAATTTCTCCCTCCTCGTGTCACCTCTTGGTGAGTTCTTTATATGGTTTTATTGGGTTTGATTAGTACTATAATCTCCTAAAATTTGCTAACTTGATTTGGAGTGTGTACGGAGAATTAAGAATTTGAAATTATAGGGTTTATAATTTGGAATTTTTGGATTTTGAATCAATTGGATTGTTTAGAGATTGAATTTAGCTTAATGTTGAACTAGAAAGATGTTCAAAATAATGAGACGAAGCTACTGTTAAAATTTAGAGGCAATTGGTGGTGGACGGAGTTTTAGCCGAAATTTCTGTCTGCTGACCGCCGCTGATGGCGTAGCTGGTGGCGGAGCTGCCCGTTTTTAGGCCGTTTTTCATGCTAATTAAATAGTATAAAATAAGAGGAGTTCAGTGGAGTAAATTTTATAATTTTTGGAGGAGTTTTGGTTAGGTTTTGAAATTTTTCAAGTTTTATACTATTGACGGATAATATAATATTATTCTGGCCATCGACTATTACCGATTAAGGTTTAAAAATATTTTATAGACTCCTAAGCTATTGAATATGGTGGTGTTTGCCTCAAAATTTTCTCGGCCTAAAAAGGAAGGCCGAGGGACTTGAAGAACAATAGTCCTTCTTGATTGTGCGGGCATGCCAAATCAAGGCTTGTTGGCCAAGCAAAATTTTGATTAATTTTGTGTCAGATCTGACTACTTTCAAGCGATTATAGGCCAAGGAAGGAACCGTCTCGGCCTTTGGGTTCCCTAGCCTTCTTGTGCTTAAAAAGAACAAGAATTGAAAGACGAAAATTTAAATTGCACGAAGTGTAATTGCGAGGAATTAAAGTGCATGAAATTAAATTGCAGAATGTAAAGAAAACGATAAAACGAAGAAGAAAGCTATGCTAGAACATACTTGAATAGATCGATATTGTAGAGAATTCGTAGAGAATTTGGTGTTTGTATTGGATTTGAGTTGGTCAGGGACCCTTATAATGAGGTTGAGAATCAAATATATACAAGTACAAACAAACAATTAAAGGAAATAGTGCAATCAAATATTTGAATGTCGGTAAAAAAAGATATGTTCTATGTTGTGCATTTCCTTAATCGTGTCATATTCACTTACTTTTTTAAGCACCGTCAACGTCGATTTGCTCATAATTATGCAGTCACGTCTTTAATGTCTTCAAACATAATTACATCTAGTTTATTTCCTTCAATTGTATGTCGACAATTATTTGAAATCGTTGTTATTTCTTTTTATAGAAACTTAATTTTGGAAAAATTATTTAAAGAAAGTCGTAGATGACATTAATACGAGTTCGTGAACATGTGACGCGCTTAAATAAGAGTTAGTATGTGAAAGTTATGGTGTAAAATTATAAAGCTACTATTCACAGTAAGTAGTATAAAAAGGGAAAGTTTGTAACATCCTACATCGACCAACGGAGAGGGTGATGTACCATATATGTACATCGGTGACACCCATCTAGCACGAGGCCTTTTGGGAGCTCAGTGGCTTTGGAGGGGATGAGAACTCCGAAGTTAAGCTTGCTAAGCTTAGAGCAATCCCATGATGGGTGACCCCTTGGGAAGTTGCTCTGAGAGCTCCTGGAAACAAAACCGTGAGGGCCGGCGGCCCATAGCGGACAATATCGTGCTACTGCGGAGATGGTCCGGGATGTAACAGATTGGTATCAGAGCCACTCTGCCGAAGGGTGCAAGTGTGCCGACGAGGACGTCGGGCCCTTAAGGAGGTGGATGTAACATCCCACATCGACCAACGGAGAGGGTGATGTACCATATATGTACATCGGTGACACCCATCTAGCACGAGGCCTTTTGGGAGCTCAGTGGCTTTGGAGGGGATGAGAACTCCGAAGTTAAGCTTGCTAAGCTTAGAGCAATCCCATGATGGGTGACCCCTTGGGAAGTTGCTCTGAGAGCTCCTGGAAACAAAACCGTGAGGGCCGGCGGCCCATAGCGGACAATATCGTGCTACGACGGAGATGGTCCGGGATGTAACAAAGTTACTGGAGGTAGAAAGTGAAAATCACTTTTTCTCTCCTCTCCCCCGTTGATTTCTCGCTCTGTATGTCGGATCAAACCAGAGCTCCTTTCTCCATCACCGGACTGATGCTGGAGGCGAATCGATCTGTGTTATAGAGCTCCCTCACAGATCAACTAAGCACAGATCGACTCGCCATAACGCTGTCATGAAGGAGCTGCAACAATCAAAAGTTTTGTAGAACAATGCAGTTTTCTCCACTGAATTTCTCCCTTCTCATGCAGTTTTCATCCGAGAACCCCATATATGGTTTTAAAGGTCTCTATTAATACAACAAACCTCTAGAAGGTAAATCTCTAATTTGATGTGTAGAGAGAATTTTTGAATTGAAGATTTTAGGGTTTAATTTTGAAATTTAGATTTTTGTGTTTTGGTTCGATTGACCCGTTTAAGCTTGGACTTGGTCTTCGATCCCTTCATAAAAGTTTTTCGAAATGTTGAAAGGAAGATTATGTTAAATTTTAGTGAGGATTAAAGGTGGTTAGAATTTGGTCGTTGGCCGGCCGTCGGTGGCGACAGAGCTGCCACTTTTTGGGCAGTTTTTCGTGCCAAATAAATTGTATAAAATGATAAGAGTCCAATGGTATGAAGTTTGTGATTTTTATAGGAGTCTTGATTAGGTTATGGATTTTTCCAAGATTAATATTTTTGACGGATAAAAAAATATTATTTTGACCATTGGGGAGTGTCGGTTAAGGTGTGGAAATATGTTTTAAAGGCTCATAAGCTATTAGTGAAGGTCGGGTGTGGTTGTCTAAGGTTAGAGAGACTAGGCAATGATGAGCTAGTCGTATGCTCACTTTTATTAATGCTTAGACCATTATTTATTGTTAAGACGTTGAGGACTTGATAATAATTGTTGAACAGGATATGAGGAGTCCTCACTTGAGAAGCGATGCAGAGTTCATCAAGCTTAGCACTAAAGCTGTGAGTGGACCTTTATTTTGAACGAAGTGTATGCAATGAATTTATTTTAAATTCATGATTTATTTTCATGAAATTTTAAATAATGGAATTGATTTTTCTTTTTTATGAATTATTTTTAATGAGGTTATTTTCAGAAGCTTATGACCATATTTTATTGGGAATTTGTATTATTTGGAAAGTTTTCAAAAATAGGATTTTCGTTGGAATTCATATTTATATTTGTTTGTGGCCATAATGTTATAATTTTTATCGTGGATTAAAGGATCATTGTTTTTGAGCTCCGATTTGCAAATATGAGTTTTAAGCTATGCTTTGAGCTTCTTGGAAATTATGTTTTGGGATGATCCTAGGATTTATTATTTTCTTTGAACAAGTGAACTGAGAAAGAGGGTTCATACATTTCCCGTGAGTTTTATTTGATTTACTGAAATTCATTTATCAATGATATTTGACTTGTGAGACATGAGAAGAAATTTAATTCTTTAATGGGAGATCCTTTGGTTTTTGACTATTACAATTTAGGATTAATTTTAGTTTACCTACCTGAGGTATTAGACTAACATCATTTCACCTTCCGTACTTTTAATTTTGAAAGTTTACCAATCATGCCCAATTGCTGAAATTTCGATCAATTTGAACATTAAATTTTAATATGTAGTCTTACTAAAAATGTTCTAAAATGATTTTTGTTGTTAGATGACTATATTTGCCCTTAAATTGAGTTATAAAGTTATAATTAACTTCCAAATTATACAGAATTTCAACAATTGAGCATGATTGATGAAAATTGAAAACTTTAGAGGGTAAACTTTCAAAATTAAAAGTATGGGGGTGAAATAATGTTAGTCTCAAACCTTAGGTAGGTAAACTGAAATTAATCATATATTTTATGTACGGTTGGGGAACCGTACAGGATGCTTGAGATATTTTTTTTTTCAATTTAAGGCGTTATTAATCCGTTAAATATAGTGGCCCTCACAGTAAGGTGAGTTGGGCAAAAGAAATGTAGCGACCCTCACAGTAAAGTGAACTGGATGCAGGACATATAGCGGCCCTCACGGTAAAGTGAGTTGGGCAAGGGAGATCACTACCTGAAAATACACTTTAGCCGACAAATTTTTGCCTGTTTAACCTTTTCTTCTGCTAAATGTTGTCGGCCATATTTTAACCGATAAAAATAGTGACAGTTATTGGCTAAAGTCTAAACTTTAGCCGACGACAAAACTCCTCGTCAGATAAGGTCTAAACTTTAGCCTACGACTTTTTAGCCTTTTGCCGACGAATATTTGTCGGATAAAACTTCCCCCGCTGGCCAAAATGGTTGACCGAACCAGATATTAGCCGACGAACAATAAGATTATATTCCAAATTTCACATGTCCCTGAAAAATCTTGTTCACTAATTAGTGATTTCAGCATTGTTTAGTATCCGATTTGGCATAATCTAATGAAAAAAGAGAGTGATGAGCAGTTGGAAGAGGAGCGGTGGGCGGCGGTTCATGGCTGAGAGAGATATTGGGTTGGAATTTAGAGAGAGAAAGATAGGGTTTTGATTTTAGAGAGAGTGATGAGAGTTGGGGTTAGGTTTGGGGGTTCTTAAGGAGAGAGGGGAAGAGGAGACAGAGGCCTGAGAAAATGAGAGTTTCCAAAGAGGAAAGTTTGGGCGTGAAAATTTTTCGATAATATCCGATGATATTTTTTTGACAATAGCTGACGACATTTTTTTTTTCTTCTGTTAAATTTTTTTAGCCAACCAGTAAAAACTTTAGCCGACCAGTAAAAAAATTCTTTTGCTAAACTATAGTATAGCCGACAAAAAAAATTCGTCGGCTTGTTTTTGGTAATTTAATCAGTTATACTGCTTTTTCTGGTAGTGGATATAGCGCGGGAAATATGGTTCAATACGATACAATTATTTAATTATTATTTCTCCACGGCATTGAATATTTTTTTAAGACATGCATAAATGTTTTTTTCAGAAATATTTGGGTGATCATTATTGGTGGTTTTAATCTTAAGATAAGTTTTAGACTTTATATATTTATTTTTTCCACTCACGCTAACATTTCTTTTAAAATGTTTTTTTCCCTGGGTCATTCAGTTTCAAATTGCCAGATTGTAAGTTAGCTGAGCAGTGGTCGTGCGTAAAGGAGACGAGACATATTTCTCCAAGGCATTGTCTATTGTTTTAAGTCAATTAATCTGTTGTCGCTCGTATTCTTATTTAAGTATTTCTTCCATTTCGGTAGAATCTCCTTCGGAGATGGATCCCGTAGGGTTCATTCCGGATTTCAAAGTGAAATACGAGATGGGTTCTGACATTCTAGCAGTGATATGTAATTTAATCCACTAACCACTATAAAATCTAAAAGCTTAGACATAAGCTATTTTTTTTTTAAAAGTAAAGCAATACCAAGCAAGGTTTTTGGTGAGGCGACGTAACTCAATTTTTCAACGCCTAATTAAGGACCTATATCACAGTTCCTAGTCAACAGATCTTAGGAGAAGAATTTTTCTATTCCCAACCCGTAAGATAAAACCCTAGACTATAGATTGATGCACCGAGTTGTAAACAAAACAAACTTGATAAGCTTTACAGCTCGTATGAATAAATCTAAAAATAAACGCGGACTCGTACCCCAAAGATATGAGAGCTCCCGAAATAAGAAATTTAATAATAAAAATAACAATTAAATAAAACAAGCATTCAGTGATATCAAATAAATATAATAATAAAATTATACAATTCCTGCATAAAGATTAGTTTAGGAAATTGCACTGGAAAATCATAAATCAAAATAGGAAAAATCCAGCAATTAGAGATACTTCCGGAATTACCCAAAAACCACATAAATCAAAGCACAATCATACAATCCTAATTTCTAATCTTACTTATGAGTTTAACAACACTTAGTCATCCCTCATAAGTAATTTAACAACCGCGCACTCATGGGTTCGCCAACACTTTGTCATCCCCCATGACATAACTAAATGAACGTGTACTTATGTATTCGCCAACACTTAGTCATTCCCCATGAAGTACCACAAAAAACACACTATCATGGGTTCTCCAAGACTTATTCATCCCCCATGACCTAACTAAACGAACACATACTTATGGGTTCGCCAACACTTGGTCATCCTCCATGAAGTACCACAACAAACAAGCTATCATGAGTTCGCCAACATTTAGTCATCCCCCATGACCTAACAAAACGAACACGCACTTTTGGGTTCGTCAACACTTAATCATCCTCCATGAAGTACCGACAGATTGAACTGTCAACGTCACGAACTGTGACCGACCCGAAGGTCAAAACAAATAACAACACACCAACAAGAGGATACTAACACAATCTCTCACCATTAAAACACAAGTCCTCTGACTAATTCACGAGCCACAACTACTTACTCCACTTCAAGTACGGCATGCATCCAATATGCATTATGAGTCATATAAACTTCTCACCTGACACATATATCGTGAGTCAACATCGACAACTCCACTTGTTCATACTGTAGCACCATCTGATATCTCACAATCATTGGAGCTTCAACGTCAACATAAGATGGACGACACACATATCCTTCGCATCTTAAAAATTTCCCAGCAATACTTCATTCTCAAGGATGACGTAATCTGAAATTGTCATCAACCTTTTTATAGTTCATAGTCGCAAAACTAATTAAAAATCATTTTATAAATGAAAATCATTTTAACTTACCAATGGATTGTAGTCTATTAAATCCATTTATTTTTAAATCAATAACTTGATCTCCAAGACAAACAACTTTATAAATTTTACGATAATGAATTGTAAAGGAAATAATGGTTCCACCATGAACCAGGTGAGATATGCTTACCGCATGATAATCATCTAACCACATCGCTCAGCAATATATTAACGATATATTATACTCATGCACACACACACACATATATATATATATATATATACGCATATTCTCAAGGAATATCCTCACCTAACATTGCACCCGTATCGGCCAATTTAAAAAACGAGAACCTCATCCAACAATATAATTACGCCTAAATAATTATATATAAACTGTTTCCGGGGATGCTCGTGGCCCCTTTAACGGGTTGCACGGTTCCAGAAATAGCGAACTTCCTTGTACTCCCGAGTTTTCCTGTGTAAAGAACAAACACGTCAAAGGGCGTCCCCGGGTTTACCGAGGGAAGCCACTCCGATGCTTAAGTCAGACACTGTCAGATAAGCAGAAAACTCAAGAGTAGTTAAGGTATTGTCCGTGCCCTTACCGGGAGGTCCTCACCGGTATTTATAGTAGCATTAAAGGCTGCACTTTGTCTTTTTCCAATGTGGGAATGAACTCCCTTGCTTTGCCTCAAACTTACAATGAACTGGGCCCTGACAAAGGACCCAGAGTGGCTTCTCAAGTCTGACTGGCCTTTGGCCCTGTAAACAGTAGTTCAAGCATAATAAACGATGCATATTTAATAATTGACCATACTTGGTGTTATTTCTTGAATTGTAACCCGGTAAAGGAGAAATATTAGGTTCCACATATAAACAAGTCCCCCAAGTCCTCAGTCAAGGGGTACGCTTGGGTGGGGACTTGAAACCATTTCTTTACCGGGTTACAAGGGTATCATCCAGACCCGGTGTACCCAGTCCCCCAAGTCCGTACGCAAGGGTGCCCCGCAGACACGTTGACTATGGGAACTGAAAATGACATCTCCGTATTGTAGTGGGGGAATATGAAAAGTTTTCGGTTTGAAGTGGGGGAAAACGAAAAGTTTTCAGTTTTAAAGTGGGGGAAACAGAAAAGTTTTTCGGTTTTGGGACGCGGCATGCGCGACACGTGTCGATTTTCTCGAAAAACCGAAACGTCCTTTCTGTGTACGTCTCTCAAACGTCGCTTCAGTGTACGTCTCTTAACAGTATAAATAGGGGTTGAGGGTGACAGTTTTGTCGTACCTTCGAAATCGAAAACTTTTTCGTGCCTTTGCTCTCGTCCTCTGTTGTCGCTGTGCTTGTTGGATTTCCAAACGCAAATCGACATCCAAATCCTTTGAAACCCTTACAAGTAAGGTACTGTTCTCTGTTACGATGTTTTTGAATGTTTTGGGTCGATATTGTGTACTGTTTTCTGGGATCCAAACTGGGTTGCTGCGTTAGTGTGTGCGTTTATCGTTGTGGTCGCCGGGTTTATCTGGGGTTTTGACGATGTCCCCGTGTTTCTTGTTTTGCAGATGACAAACCCCGCAATGGATGCTCATGTCCCCGAGTTTGCCTCAGTTACCTTCACTGATGGTACCGCTCTTGACCCTCCCGGGTACTCGCTGACCGCGGAGGAGATTGTGGAGCTAAGGAGCAACTGGAAGATTCCCGAGTCTGTTGAAATTCGGACTTTAGAACCCGAGGATCAGTTCTTCGCTCCCGGGGATGGGTGGACGCTATGCCACGAGTACCAGCTACGTTGCGGTCTGTCACTCCCGCTAAAGGTGGAGGTGCAGTATCTCCTGGCTGCGAGCAACTTCGCCATCGGGCAAGTTGGCCCGAATATGTGGAGGCAGCTGCTGGGATTGTGCGTGATGTACAAGGTGTTGAAGTAGCAGATGCCGAGTTACCACGAGTTACACGCCATGTACCGGGCCGAGTACTCCCGGAAGGCGGGTTTCAGTGGGACCATCCAACTGAAGTCCAAAGGGGTCTTCAAGAAGATCGTGGAGGACCTGCCTACCTCCGTGAGCCGGACCTGGAGGGAAAAGAGTTTCTTGATAAGAAACTTTCAAGACCCGGGACACGCGTTTCAAGTACCGGGTGACTTCCAGCCACTGATGAGTAAGTCCTTTCTCTCCGGATTTTTCTTTCTTTTATCTTTCCCGGGTTATAATTATATTGTACGTGTTGCAGATGTTCCCGACATTCCTCTGGAGCCGGTGATGGAGAAGAGGATCCGGAGGATGCTATGGGCCTTCAGAGGTCAAGATGACCGGAGCTCGTACCGGCTTTGCAGGCTGTATGTGTACAGCCGTTGCCGATTGATGGAGCTTCCAGGTTTGTCTCGTTTCCATTACAATTTTTGTTTACATGCCCCGGTCTAACAGGTTAGATCTTTTGTTGCAGCTCTTCTCCCGATGGAGTTCACGAAGCGAAAGAACCCGGGAATATACGACGGGTTCGAGGACAAGGCTGTATGGGCCGGGATCCGGGAGCAAGGCACGGAGGGGCTGGCGTACGATATCGACCTGACATCGAAGGCGGCTTTTCTGCGCCCAGACGCCGAGCAAGGGGAAACTCGGCAGTTCCACGTTGACGTCTCCTACTACAACGAGGTTCCCGCGTACTTGGCTGAGATTCTCGGGCCGGAAGTCTACCCAGAAGGAGAGGAGGTTGAAGGGAGTCCCTCGGAGGCGGACGACAACCCGGTATTTGCAGAACCGTTTGCCGATGAGACTGAAGAACCGGTGATGAGCGCGGTTCCCTCGTCTGTGTTCCCGGGCGAGGAGGAATTTACCGAGGAGGATGACGAAGGGGGTGAAGAGGTTGGAGGGTTGGAAAGGGAAATAGGTAGTGAGAACCCGGAGGGGAGTGAGGGGAGTGACGAGGTTCTTGAAGTGGAGTCCGTGCCTTCTCGCAAGCGTACCCGGGAAGCATCCAGCTCGGGGAGGTCCGAAAGGAGGAAGAGAAGGAAGGAGAGGAAGGAGAGGAGGGAGAGAAAGCAGCAGCGGGACACTACTGAGATAATGGAGGAGTTGGCGAGTGCAGGAATGGCGGACGCGGCCATCCAAAGGATGGTAGCGGATTTGAAGAATTGCGCCGCTGACTCCTATGTCCTGGAGCACGAGGACCCGTTGACTGTAGCCCGGAGGGCGCAGGAGAAGCTGATGCGGGTAAGTTAGTCTTCTGCTGTAACTCGTTATCTTTTTGTTTTTGGTTCCTTGTACTAACCCGTTGTTTTATTTGTGTAGGCTGTCAGGTTGTCGTACTTGGCGACTGACCGGCTCATAACCGAAGGCATCCCCGAGCGAGAGAGAGTCCTCAGGGATGATCTCCGGGCCGCCCGGGACCAGGTGACGGCAAGCGAAGAAAACCTGGCTCGGGTCCGGGAATTCCCAAGCGCATCAGCGATCGCGTCGAGTGCGAAGTTGGCCGAGGCGGAAGAACACATAGCAGACCTGGTGGCCAAGAACTCTGAACTGGAGAATGTTATCGAAGGTCACCGGGAGGACCGGTGTGCTCAAGACGCCGCGATAGCCCAGCTGACCGAGCAAAACCAGGGGCTGCAGCAACAGGTCACCTCCCTGGAGCAACAAAAAGGAGACTTGCTCCAGGCAGTTTCCCGGGCCAAGGACTTAGCGGTCTCCGAGTTTCTGGCGAGCGCAGAGTTTGACCTGAAGCTGCGGTCGGCCAGGGCCGAGGCTCGTGCCGAAATAGTTAGCGCTGGTATTCGCCAAGGCTGGCTGGACAAGGCGGGTTATGACGGTCATCAAGGTCATGTTAGACCCGACGAGGCTGCAGGCACCTCCCGGTCGACTCCTGCCGTGGCTGCGAACCCTAGGGCTCCTGCGAACCCGGCTCGGAGTCCCCCAGTTCGTTCTTCAGCAGCCGGGAGAGGTGCTTCCCGTGGTGGGATTGTGGGTGGTCCTAGGAACCGGCCACCTCTGCGTAGGGGTCAGTTCATCATACAGCCCCGGGGAGGTCGTGGCGGTTCTAGCACTGGCCGGGGTAGGGGGTCGTCAACGGAGCCTTAGGATATTTTTCATTTCTATAAGATTAGTCTACCTGTAGCGGTTTGCTACTTTTTTGTAATCGATATTTTTGAAGTAATAAAATTTTTCCTTCTCGCAATCCTTCCTGTGCCAAAACACGGTAACCTGATAAGTACAAAAATGTACATATAACGCCGGTTTTCTATGTGAATAAAGATAGTGTCGCTAAGGCTTTAAAGGTCTAGGGCTTTATGGATCCGTTAGGAATTCCAACCCGATGCATAACCTGCAAGTGTTGATAAAATTCACACATATAATGCCGGTTTGTGGGAAATAAAAATAGTCCCGCTAGGGCTTTACGGGTTCATAAGGACTTTCAACCCGATGCATAACCTGCAAGTGTTGACAACTTCACACGTAGTGCCGGGTTGGCATATTAACATTATAAAGTGAAAGTAGGGCCAGTAAGGCTTTACGGGTCCGTTAGGACTTCCAAGGGCGTCTTTGCCAAACAACACGGTAATCTGATGCAAAATATGCAAGTGTGATAATTTACACATATAATGCCGGTTTAGCATGTAAGTAAAAATAATGCCGCTAGGGCTGTATGGGTTCGTTAAGACTTTCAAAGACTGAAACAAGGCCGTGATAGGCTTGCAATATTTCAAGTTATGGAGATTACCAGAGATTATTAGAGATTATCGGAGATTATCGGAGCTTGGCGAGTTTTGACCATGAAATAAGGCCGTGAAAGGCTTGCAATATTTCATGTCATGGAGATTATCGGAGATTATCGGAGCTTGGCGAGTTTTGACCATGAAATAAGGCCGTGAAAGGCTTGCAATATTTCATGTCATGGAGATTATCGGAGATTATCGGAGCTTGGCGAGTTTTGACCATGAAATAAGGCCGTGAAAGGCTTGCAATATTTCAAGTCATGGAGATTATCGGAGATTATCGGAGCTTGGCGAGTTTTGACCATGAAATAAGGCCGTGAAAGGCTTGCAATATTTCATGTCATGGAGATTATCGGAGATTATCGGAGCTTGGCGAGTTTTGACCATGAAATAAGGCCGTGAAAGGCTTGCAATATTTCATGTCATGGAGATTATCGGAGATTATCGGAGCTTGGCGAGTTTTGACCATGAAATAAGGCCGTGAAAGGCTTGCAATATTTCAAGTCATGGAGATTATCGGAGATTATCGGAGCTTGGCGAGTTTTGACCATGAAATAAGGCCGTGAAAGGCTTGCAATATTTCATGTCATGGAGATTATCGGAGATTATCGGAGCTTGGCGAGTTTTGACCATGAAATAAGGCCGTGAAAGGCTTGCAATATTTCAAGTCATGGAGATTATCGGAGATTATCGGAGCTTGGCGATTAAGGCATACAAGTAGGGCCGCTAAAGGCTGCATTCACTTCAACAAACTCTTTAATAAAACATAACCCGGTAGGGGAATTCATGCATTGTGGGCCTGAAAGGCTTTATATACAACATCATAAACAATAAAATTGGACATTCATAGATAACTCGGTACCTATTTGGGGAAGAGATGCAGATGTTGGGCGTTCCATGGTCGTGGAAGCGTAACTCCATCTGTACCCCGGATGTAAAACGTTGCCGGGCCCACGACTTCAACGATTTCATATGGACCCTCCCATGGAGCTTTAAACCCCGTTGGCTTAGGGATAACCTCCTTCATTACCCAATCCCCGAGTTTGAGTGGGCGGTTGATAACCCGGGAATTGTAGTGTTTAGCCACCTTTTGCTTCTTGTTGATATTTCGGAGATGTGCACGCTCCCGGCGTTCCTCCAGGAGGTCCATGTTAAGGCGGATGCCTTCATCGTTGGTTTCCCTGTCAAACAGTTGTACCCGGTCACTCGGGACTTCCATCTCTACCGGGATCACTGCTTCAGATCCAAAAGTCATAAGAAATGGGCTCTCCCCATTGGCTTCTGTTGGAGTTGTCCTTAGTGCCCACAAAACCTCTGGAAGTTTCTCAGCCCATAAACCCTTTGCGTCCTCCAGCTTCTTCTTCAGAACTTGCTTGATGAGCTTGTTAACGGCTTCAGTTTGTCCATTAGTCTGCGGGTGTGCAGGGGAGGCATATAGGACCTTTGTCCCATTAGAGTGTAAGAATTCCCGGAACTCATCGTTGTCAAACTGCGTCCCGTTATCTGTGATAAACGTCTCCGGGATTCCAAACCGGCAAAAGACATTGTTCCAAAGGAATTTCTTAACATTTGCGGTCGTGATCCGTGCCAGGGGTTGAGCTTCTATCCACTTGGAATTATAGTCCACTGAGACAATGGCATGTTTGAGCTGTCCCGGAGCTGTGGGTAACGGCCCGATGAAATCGATCCCCCACATGCAAAATGGATATGGAGAAATTATTACTGATAGTGGGACTGATGGTGCACGTGGAAAGCTTGCAAATCGGTGACATTGAAGACAGGAATCTACGACAATTCTGGCATCGTGTTCCAAAGAAGGCCAGTAATATCCCATTCTTAGGGTTTTGAAAGCCAGGTTACGGGCTCCAAAGTGATTTCCACATACCCCGCTATGAAGCGACTGCAAAACCCGGTCTCCTTCCTCGGGTGTAATACACTTCAAATCAGGAAAAGTTTGTCCTCGTCTGTACAGTTTCCCATCACGGATACTATACCGAGCCGCTCGAACCCGTAGTCGTTTGGCCGCTACCGGGTCCTCAGGTAGGGTTCCATGTTGGATGAAGTTGATGAACTCATCCATCCAAGACGGTGGCGGGTTTGCCTCTACCGCGAAAATCTCAGAAAAGGAGAGTGAGATGCTTGGTTTCTCCAATGTCTCGACCAGTAAGCTTTTAAACTCGGTATTGGAATCGTCCCCTGTTGCAATCCTAGCCAGGGTATCTGCTCTCACATTCTGCTGCCTCGGTATCTGAGTAACCTCAAAGCTATCAAATTTCTCCAGCAAGAAAGCCGCTAACTTTTGATAGGACGAAAGATGTGCTTCCTTTGCCTGAAATCCGCCGTTAACCTGCTGCACTACCAGCTGTGAATCACTTAGTATGCGGAGATGCCGGGCGCCCATATCTTTAGCGAGTTGGAGCCCTTTGATTAGAGCTTCGTACTCAGCCGTGTTGTTTGATGCTTTGAAGTTAAAGCGTAAGGCATAGTCAAACATATTACCCTCCGGGTCTACCAACGTAATGCCTGCTCCACATTGTCTCTGATTGACTGATCCATCTACAAATATTTGCCAACTCTCCGGTTCAGCTTGTGTAGGAAGAGTTTCAGCAACTGTTGAATCTGCTGGGATTAACTCGGCAATGAAGTCTGCTGCTGCTTGCCCTTTGATTGCCGTTCGCGGTTTAAAGTGCAAATCATGCTCCCCCAACTCAATTGCCCATTTGACCAGTCTGCCCGAAGTCGCCGGGTTTTGCAGAACCTGCCGTAGCGGTTGGTTGGTGAGTACATGGATGGAATGTGCTTGAAAATAGGGTCTTAACTTCCTTGCTGCTACAACCAAGGCCAGGGCCAGTTTTTCAATATCTGGATAACGAGTTTCAGGATCATTGAATCCTTTCCCAGTATAGTAGACCGGCAGTTCTTCAGAGTCTGGCTTTCTTATCAAGGCACAACTGACAGCTGTTTGAGACACCGCCAGGTACAGATAGAGTATATCCCCAGGGTTTGGTCTGGATAAAGAAGGGACTGACGCCAAGTATTCCTTCAACTTTTCAAAAGCTTGATTGTGCTCTTCCTGCCATGTAATCCGTTCGCGGTGTTGACTCTTGAGAATTTTGAAGAAGGGGGCACATTTATCTGTTAACCTGGATATAAACCGGGATAAGGCTACCAGCCTGCCAGTAAGTTGCTGAACTTCATTCCTGGTTTTCGGCGGTTGCATGGCCAAGACGGCTTGAATTTTGTCGGGGTTTGCCTCAATTCCCCGAGCGCTGACCATGAACCCGAGAAACTTTCCTCCTGAAACACCGAACACACACTTCTCCGGGTTTAACCTCATCCCCTTGCTCAAGGCAATGTCGATGACGGTCTCCAAGTCATCCGGGTGTTTGCTTGTTTCCCGGCTTTTGACCAGCATATCGTCTATATAAACCTCCATAGTATCCCCGAGTTGGTTTGCAAACATGCCCACTACGAGGCGCTGGAACGTGGCTCCTGCATTCCGGAGTCCAAAAGGCATCACTCTGTAATAATACATCCCCTTGTCTGTTGTAAAAGATGTGTGCTGTTGATCCGCGGGATTCATCGGAACTTGGTTAAATCCCGAGTATGCATCTATAAAGCTCAACTGGGGGTGGCCCGCGGTTGAATCCACCAGTTGATCAATCTTTGGAAGGGGAAAACTATCCTTCGGGCAAGCCTTATTCAGATCTGTGTAGTCGACGCACATCCTCCACTTTCCGTTTGCCTTCTTGACCATCACCACATTGGCCAACCAATCCGGGTATGTTGCATCTCCAATGAACCCGATGTCTTTAAGACGTTTAACTTCTGCTTGAATGGCCTTGTACTTCTCTGCGCAAAATGCACGACGCTTCTGTCTTACCGGTTTAACACCCGGGATAATATTGAGGGAATGTGTCATAACGTCTGGAGAAATCCCGGGCATGTCTGCATATGACCATGCGAACACCTTCTGTTTCCGGGTTAGCAGCTCAACCATTCGGTTTCTGACCTCGGGGTCAAGGCCTGTGCCAATGCAAATCTTCCTCTCCGGGTATTCTTCTGAAATATGAATCCATTTTGTTGCTTCAATTGGGGCTGGCCGGGGGAACTTGGCAGGATACTTCTGGCTCTTCTTTTGTGCCGTCTTGCTGATGGGCAAAGAATCCGGGTCATCCCTGGGGTCATCGGGTTTGTCAAATGGAGACAAGGAAAAACCGGCCGAAAACATCTCGTGCTGGGACTGAGTTGCTATCGCGTTGCATCTGACAGCGGCTTCTTGGTCTCCGCGAATTGTAACCCAACCCCCGGGTGTAGGCACCTTCATAAGCAGCATGTGACCCGCTATAAAACTTTGTAGGCCCCAGAGTGCATCTCTCCCGAGTATGGCATTGTAGGAGGATGGGCAGTCCACAATTATGAAGGGAACTACAATTCTTGTGGACTGGTGGCCGGTTCCAACTGTAACCGTTAGTTGATCAGACCCCAACGGTTGAGTCGTCTCTCCTGAAAAACTGATCAATGGCTCGTGGTTCCTATAGAGCTTATCTCGTCCTCGTTTAAACCCCTTATAGCAACTGCTGAACATGACGCTGACAGCGGCTCCCGTGTCTATTAGAACCCTCCGAGTTCTCCAGTGGTCAATCTGAAGAGTGATAATGAAAGGATCATTGTGATGCACTTTCAGCGTGTCTTCAGACTGAGAAAATGACACGGTATCCCAAGGAACCAGCTCCTTGCGGCATTCTTGACGAAGCTGCATTATCTCAAACTCCGGGCCTCTTGGGCAGAGTCTTTTGGCCCGGTGACCGGACACCCCTTGGGTGCCACCCCCGTGAATCGTCATTATCTCCCCATATACTTCAATGAGGTTGACACCTGTGGCGGGTGACTTATACTGCTGTAGCTTGCCGTTCTGGATCATGTACTCAATGGCGTTCCGAAGAGAAAAGCACCGGTCGGTCGTGTGGCCAGACTCGTTGTGATAGGCACAATGTTGCCCGTTGTCCGGCCCTGTCCTTTTGGGAAACTTTCTTTTTGGAGCCGGGGGAACTTCATTCCTATGGCGGTTCCAAATTTCTTCATAGGAGGCAGTCAAGTTGGTTAACACTTCATATCGAGGGATGTAAGTGTTCTTTTCCTCCCGGGTTGGATGACGAAGGTATGGAGCCTCTCTTGGTTTCTCCCTTGGTCTGTTTGAACTTTTGCCGTAGTATCCCTGGCCACTCTTATGCTGCCCTTCCTTTTTCCATCCATCAGCTCGCTGGCTTGTGAACCCGGTGTTCGTCCGGCGTTCCCCGAAGGTGTCGTACTCGGCTTGAGCTTGCCGAGTTACTTCATTAATTAGATCGTCGTAGCACCTGAACCGCTGCTTCCTGAGCTCTACCACAAAGCGGGTTGGTTTGAGCGCCTGTAAGAACGCCTCTGATGCTACTGACTCGTCCAAGTGCCCACACTTGGAAGTCGTGGACAGCCAACGGGTTACAAAAATTTTCAAGCTTTCATCATCCCTTTGCTGGACTTTGAATAACGAAGTGGTGCTTCGGTTGGCACTTGACAGCAGGATAAACCGGGACAGGAACCTCTGTGTCAACTGACCATAGGTCTCTATTGACAAAGCCGGTAACTTGAGGAACCAACTCAACGCCTCCTCACTGAGTGTTTCCTGGAAAGCATGGCATGCTTGGGCGTCTGTGAACCGGGTTGAATCTAACTGAGACTGGAACAACTCAAGGTGTGCATACGGGCACCCCATTCCGGCATATCTCTTAATCTTAAATGGCTTTGCTTCTGGTGGCTTTTTGTCTGCTTGAACCCGTGCGGAGAATGGGCTCGCACGGGTAATAAAGGGTTGATATTGTTGTGGTCCCGTTCCCGAGTTTAGCCGCTGCTCAAGTTGGGTCACAGTTTGTGTCAACTGTAACAGCAGCTGGGTCTGGGCATCTGCTGGGGGAAGGGGTTGATTTAACAACGGCTCTGGGGGTGGAGGAGGTCCTGTAAGATTGTGATTAAACAAAGGATTGGAGAGATGGATCATTTGTGGATTTGGGTTAGGGTGGGCAGTGGTTGGGAGAATAGCGGGTGGTATGTATGCACCGTCAAAAGTTCGCGGGTTTCCACAACCCGGAGGATTCCCTTCTGGGGTGATGATATCAGCAAGTCTGGCTGACGCCCCCATGGCATTCGCTCTTTGAGTTAAGGTTGCTTGAAGAAGCCCATGCTCGGCCTGGATAGTCGCTAACTGCTCCCTTACCGTTATCAACTCAGCATGTTCTCGAGTAGATTGCTCCTTTTGAGCGAGAAAGTCCTTTTTCAAGAGCTCGAACGCTGCTGCTAAATCTGTTTGGCCAAACTGGGTCCCGGAGGTCCCTGGGTTATCATCCCCTGAGAAATTAAGCCTTCCAGTTGGATCTTGTTCTCCTGCCATTTCCATCGTTCTTCGAAATACGTGTTTGGGAGGCCTTGAGTTCGACTCTCAGTGAAAGCACCAATTGTTTCCGGGGATGCTCGTGGCCCCTTTAACGGGTTGCACGGTTCCAGAAATAGCGAACTTCCTTGTACTCCCGAGTTTTCCTGTGTAAAGAACAAACACGTCAAAGGGCGTCCCCGGGTTTACCGAGGGAAGCCACTCCGATGCTTAAGTCAGACACTGTCAGATAAGCAGAAAACTCAAGAGTAGTTAAGGTATTGTCCGTGCCCTTACCGGGAGGTCCTCACCGGTATTTATAGTAGCATTAAAGGCTGCACTTTGTCTTTTTCCAATGTGGGAATGAACTCCCTTGCTTTGCCTCAAACTTACAATGAACTGGGCCCTGACAAAGGACCCAGAGTGGCTTCTCAAGTCTGACTGGCCTTTGGCCCTGTAAACAGTAGTTCAAGCATAATAAACGATGCATATTTAATAATTGACCATACTTGGTGTTATTTCTTGAATTGTAACCCGGTAAAGGAGAAATATTAGGTTCCACATATAAACATAAACCAATATGAACCTTAGTGAGATTTACTCACCTCAAAATTCATCTGCGTCTTCTACCGTCATATGGTAAGTCTCCAATCACTTGGTCGAGCAATAAAACACCTAAAAATATATAATCTACCTTAGTGTCGCACAAAAGCAATAGAGACTCAATCCATCAGAGCCTCACACTCTAATCCTCCAAAACAATCAATCACAATTTAAACGAACTCCTTCACCCCTCATCTACACCGAAACACCAAGCGGATTAACCCTTGGTACAAACCAAAGGTAAATAAACTTCGACAAAACACCAGACACACTAATGATAACTGAAATCGGCAAACTATTAATCCACGCGCTCATATCGATGAGTGCATGAAGCTGGGACAACCCACTGCCCTCGAAGATGTCAGATGCGCCGCCACAAGCAGCCACAAGCTGCTGTGCGTGGGCCCCACGTGCCACCAGCCTAAAACCTGTAACCTTCACATAAAACCCACCTACAAGCCACCAAAACAACCCTAGGAAGCCCATAGAAGCAACCAGAACCTCTAGAATAGCCGGACGCACCTCCACACGAAGCCATAGACGGTGGCGCAGGAGCGTCACACGCCGCCACCAAAACTCTGAAATTCAACAAACTTCCAACATGAAACTTGAAGATCAAAGCAAAGGAAACAACTTTAATACTTAGACTTTTGATCAACTCGGACAAGAACCACCACAAACACAGCCGTGAAGAGGCACTTCTGATCTAGCAACTTCACACTTCGAATCGAACTTCAAGACTAGCATGGATCGAACTAGAACACTAAGACCTTCATTTATGGGATGGTTTCAGGCCTACCCACAGTGGCACATCAGAGAACAACTTGGGTCGATGTCAGACCCGAGTCGCTACTGTGTTTGCTTCGAAACTCACAAATAAGGACGAATCGAACTCATCCGCTACCACAGGGAAGACTGCGTCGCTGAGAAGAAGCGAAACTGACCAGTTTTGCCGCTTAAGGTCGCCTAAGTAGGTCGGATAGTCCGGGTTGGGTTGTCGGGTTCGGATCGGGTCAGAAGGAGAAGAAAAATAAATGGTTTCCAAAAATGGAAACCCAACCGTTATATTTATATATTTTCCAAAACGGAAACCAAATTTCGGTTGACTATAACTTCTTAATACATTATCCGATTTACATATGTCGTATGTCCACGAACTCATATCGTCGAACACTACTACTTTCGTGAATGAAGTTTTTTGAGAAACTCGACGTAGCGAAAGTCAACCCTTGACCCTTTAAATAAAATGTTTATGAGTGTCCCTTGACTCCGAACACTTCAACACTCTTCTCGAAAGAACGAATATGTACCAATTCTATTAAATAATTTCCAAACAGTATTCGAATTTAACTTTTTAATTTCCGAGGTATTACAAATCATCTCCAACAACTTCCTTATTTTCTCGATTTTATCAAATTTAGAAAATATTGAACTTTTTTATGTCCAACAACTTCCCCATCTTATTCTCTAAAATAAGGATGAAGAAGAAAAATGAGTATTTCTTCTCCAAATTTACAACAAAGCATTCCTTCCCCAAAATTTAATTTTTCACTTGCTCCAACAAAACGTTTATAAATATAGAATATTTTATTAAGTATTTTATTGTTGTATAATTTTTTTTTTGTTAAAATAAATAATGATGTAGCATATTTATTGTTGTAATAAATGTCAAGCACTCTAAAATGAGGAAGCTGTTGGAGTTGAGGCTTGATTTGTTTTGGAGATTTTGGTTTGTACTTCCTCATTTCAGAGAAATTTTTGGAGAAACTGTTGGAGATGCTTTTAGCAAAATTGTGTTGTTAATATGTATTAATTATGCTGAAGAAGAAAGATCACACATCAGCAAAGCGACAAATAAAATATAACTTATAAATGCATATGAATCATACCTAATTGTAGCGAGGTATTTTGTGATTAAATCACAACACCAGAAAAGTGGTTAAGTTGAGATAATATTCATATAATAGTGATTCACGAGCCACGTTTGTCTTTGTTTAAGTAATTACACTTATGAGATGGTTGAATATGATGGAAAATCTCCCACATTAGTGGATTATGTCTCATAGCCGACGAAATATTTCCGTCGGCAAAGATAATTATTTCGTCTGCAAAGTTCCTAGCTTTCGACGTAAACCAATCTTTTGAAAATCAACACGAGCTTTGATGTTCTCTTTAGACTTATCTTTGATGTCCAGAATTGTTCTAAGAATGTTGTCACAAACATTCTTTTCTATGTGCATGACATCTAAGTTGTGTCTGATTTTCAACGTCAACCAATTAGGCAACTCCAAGAATGAACTCTTGTGCGTCCAATACTTAAAGTCATCAGGCGTGGGAGGATTCAAGTCAGTTACATACTTGCTGCTGCTTAAAGTTCCAAACTAGTGTTGGTTTAGATTATCCATAATCCATTGACCAGACCTCCTTTCTGGTTTCAGATCATGCTCGTGAGTCCCATCAAATGCTTCTGCATCGACGAAATATGCCAACGGAATTTATCCGTCAGCTAGGAGTCTCTTAGTCAATGAAAAATTTCTCCTTTCCAATGAATATATTTCAGTCTGCTAAGAGCATCCTAGGTCACGGAACAATAATATTTCTGTCGGCTAAGAGTCCAAATCCACTAGTTATATTACATATAATATAATGTATATATGTACATACATACATAATTAATAATTCACTCACATAAATTTATATACATCTATATAAACATATATATATATATATATATAATCAATAATCCACACACAAATAATAATATACATATATACACCGACATATGTACACCCAATTAATCAACTCATAATATTAATTAATCCTATATATATATACACACACAAACACATAATAAAAATATGAATTATATATGCATGGTTATATATACACACACACAAACACATAATAAAAATATGAATTAAACAAATCGATCTGGCCAAAAATATAACCGAAAATTAAACGATTTCCATCAAAAATAAACAGGAAAAGTTAAACAATACGTACCAATGATAAAAATGCTAGCTATAGATCGGAGTATGGAGCTAGAGACGTCATACTCGATCAGTTGTATATATGGAGATTTTTTTATGAAGATTGAGGAAATTTTTTGATGAAGGAATGAACGAATGAATAGACGAAGAAGTGTTATGCATTTATCAATTATTGATTCACCTTAGCTGACAGAATATTTCGTCTCCTAAGGATCATAATTCGTAGACTAAAGAAATATTCGTTCTGCGTGATGTTAGAGAATAATTAAACTTTATCTTCGTAGCCGACGAAATATTCTGTCGGCTAAGAAGATATTTCCTTCGACTAAGAGTATCCTAACCGACAAAATAGGATCCGTCGACTAAGAGACGTAGTCGACGGATCATGTTTCGTCGGCTAGGATAATCTTAGTCGATAAAATATGCCAACAGAATTTATCTGTCAGCTAGGAGTCTCTTAGTCGACGAAAATTTTTAATTTTTCTGTTGGCTAGGATACTCTTAGTCGACGGAAAATTTCTCATTTCCGAACGAATATATTTCTGTTTGCTAAGAGCATCCTAACCGACGAAACAGTAATAATTTCGTCGGCTAAGAGTCCAAATCCACTAGTGCCACTTATGGATCATATGTCATACGCTCAACACTAACGGTAATTCACTTCGTAAATCAAACACAAGGAGCATGGATGCTCGATTTGATTACACAACATTTGGGATCAAAGCTCAAAGCATGAATCATTTCAACCTACATTAGGCTTAAAGTTTATATATGCATGTATAGTTCCCCGGCCTGCTCCCTAAAGCAAATAAAAGGACAAAGTTGGATTATGTCTCTCCGTGATTACCTTCTAATTGTGAGTTGATTAGCACATGCACGCGACGAATCGATCCCATGAAGAAAGACTGAAATCAAGATTAGTATAGTTAATTAGTTATACGTTATATTGATCTTTTAAGAAAATTAATCGAATAGTAGTACTAGATCGAGGATAATTAAACCAAATCGAACATGCATGGCTATCCATCAAATTTGAAGGCATGCACATACCAACAATCCCTGTAACCCTTAGACATGGTTGTACGTTTCATAATAATTAAGAAGATTTAGCTCTAAAAGATAAGACATTGTAAGTATATTAATTCTCTAGCTAGCGAGGATCCCAACACACTAAACATTATACAGAATTGTATGATAGGGCAAAACAAGGTGCTAATTGTGCTAATCAAAGCATTGCATGGGTATGGATCAAATTAGGTTATAGAAAAATATAATCAATTAATATATATATATATATTGATATGAACATGAGAATGAATAATGCAGAGACGACAGAAACGACCTAGTGTGTTTCGAAATGCTTCGATATGAACTTGAGGCAATGTCGGTCAACCTCTCCTTATCACATCGCTGTGACTCTCCCTCTCTTCACCTGGAAAATGACTACTCGATCGATTCATACATTATATGTGCATCTCCATTATTCTCATCGAATTACTTCGATCAAACTAACTAACTAACTAACGTATTAATAGATCTTGTACGGCATATGGATCATATAAAATTATCCATTGTCTCACGGTAAAATAAAATTATATGTTTCATTTTAACAGTCGCCACATTGCACCGTTTGCTTACGGATGTAACTACAACTCGAGGTTTACAATTCAAATTTGATATACGTTTTTGTTTTCGTTATGCTAGAGAATAAAACTTTGACTTACCGGATAAGCTAGTCGGTCTAAACTCTTCCATTATCAACAAATCAAATAAAAAAATGTGGAAACAAAGAAAAAACATGCCAAATCTTTGGGAAGTGAACATTTTTTTCTTCTTTGGTGAAAATGGCAAGGGAACATTTACCCACTCCAAGATGACCAATATACAAACGATTCGCACGTCTTCTAATTCGTGCTACTTACTTAATTGGTTTGAACTTTGAATTATAAACATCATCAACCCCCTCCCTACCAAAAATAAAATAATAATAATAATAATTGCCACTCTCTCTCTCTCTCTTTCCTCCCTCCCTCCCTCCCTCTTGTATATAATGGCACCAGCTCAACTATGATCACACCTCCACAAGTTACAGAGTTCAAATTCAAATTTAATCCCCCTCGCTTCCTTCATTCTCCTAGTCCTAGCTATACACACACACATCTCCGATCACTTTCTTCATATCCCTCATCATCATAATAGTCCGGCCTAGCTTCCAAGAACAGAGACAACGTAGCTAGAATGGTTGTGCCATCTCCTTCTCCGATGAGAACCAAGAAAACCAAGGCAGTAGGGATTCCCACCATCGATCTTTCGACCTACAATCGGTCGAAGCTAGCCGAACTGGTTGTCGAGGCCTGCGAAGAATACGGTTTCTTCAAGGTTGTGAACCATGGCGTCCCGAAAGAGGTCATTGTCAGGATAGAAGAAGAAGGGTTTGGTTTCTTCGCCAAACCAGCGGCGGAGAAGCAACGAGCTGGGCCGGCCTCTCCCTTCGGCTATGGAAGCAAAAACATTGGCAATAATGGCGACATGGGCGAGCTCGAGTACCTTCTTCTTCAATCCAATCCTCTCTTCATTTCTGAAACATCCAATGCCGTCTCAAATGACCCTACAATATTCAGGTAAATATTATTAATGTTTATGCTCCTCATTTTCTTAATTACTTTTGGATGTTACATTTCGATCAGTTGACATTTCATAAATTAAACAACCTTTACCAAAAAAAATAAATTAAACAACCCAATAATGAGAGGGCTTTGAGTTCATGCCATTGGGACTAGAAAGGAGGGAGTTGATCGATTTTGCAGATGAATTGGTGGGGAAGAAAATTGTCAAGGAGTACTACATAGACAATGCTTGGTGTCTTAGAAAACGACGTCATTCCTTATTGAAAGACAAGAAGAGCAAGGACTAGAAAAAACAATGCTATAGTTTAGAATTCTTTTTCAATACAATATATAGAATATTGTTCACCTTAATGAATATTAATTTCTTGGTCAATATTTGTGTTTGTTTCACGGATCTTATTGCTATATAATAAAGAATTGTAGACATTGGAATTAGTTGTATGTCACTCTTAGCTTCCATAGTTTCATGGCATAACACCATCCATGTTAGTAGATGCCAGTGAGTAATCACCAAACTGATTCACCTGATTCAATCATCAATGAGTAGTAGTCATCAAATTTACAATTATGAGGTCACTTCAATTTTTTATTTTTTGTATATTTATTTTGAAAAACGGATAAGACAGTGTACTTGAAAATTAAATAGCAGCAGTGAGTAAATTATACTTGGTTTTGCATCTTAGTACAAAAGCAACCGAAGAAATACCACCACAAATTGAAATTTTCTCATTGAGTCATTGTCTCGTTGGTTAACGTGGTTAACTAGTAACTTTAAAGTCATAACTTCAAACCTTATTGATATATGTATAATGTGTGTTATTTAATAAAAACTTTTTAAAAAGCTGAAAATTCAAGCAAAACCACCCCTAATTCTTGTACAAAATTTAACGAGGAGACTTTTTTGTAATCAGACATTGTTTGTTTTGGTTTAGCCAAATGAAGTGGATTTTCTTCTTTATTTTTTGTCTAAAAGTGGAGTTAATTTATAGAAGTAATAATTTGAGGGAGATAGCCTAGCTAGCGAACACCTATGATTGCTTCCCTAATGTCAGCCATTATTTGAGCCATACCCTTTTAGGGCCCGACTTTGAGTAGTTGGCAACATTTTACCAGAACTTGAAGAGCCTAAACTTGCGGTCTTGATTTGATGATCATTTCTTGAGAGCACTATGATCGAATAGTACTAGTGCATTATGCTGATTAAGTACAGTATGTTTCATGCAATTTTAGAACTGGGGGGGTCATCTCTTAGTACTCGATGCTAGCTAACCTATGAATGAAGCATGTGCTCGATTTGATTGCAGCAAACTGACATTACTTGTTGGATCGTTCTAGCTAGCTTATGTATATTCTCGTATGCATGAGCTGATCCGATCTCTCGAAGACACACTGTTTTGAACCCTACCAGCTAGCCATGAGAATCATCGTTAAGATAAATTGAAACACAAAGCAAAGCCGTATGGGATTCATATATATCAACAATACACTTTACAATTATATGGTCCGAGTGTGCTTTCTTATATATCTATACCTCAGAGCAGTCTGCATCGTCGGAGATTTTAAGAAACATTTAGCACCAGTAGTCATGCAATAACGAATATAACAGATAACAAATCGAAGTAGGTGAAACGATGGAGAGAAAACTTGAAGCTAGGGGCCCTAGGCATATAAGTGAAAAGACGACTGTTCTAAATGCAGATTTGTAAACTGTGTACTGTTTTGTTTCAAATATGTAGCGGCGCTGTAAAGGACTATATAGAAGCAGTTAGAGAATTGGCTTGTGAGGTTCTTGATCTGGTCGGAGAGGGTCTATGGATTTCCGATAAGTCTGTGTTGAGTGGCTTCATCAGAGACGTCCAGAGCGACTCGATTCTCCGGCTGAACCACTATCCACCACTGGAAAAGGACGTATCGACAAAGCTGGCAGCTCATCCTTGTGCCGAAAATAATAATACTAGGATTGGATTTGGAGAGCATTCCGACCCTCAGATCTTGACCATTTTGAGATCCAACGACGTCGCAGGCCTTCAGATTTGTCTTCATGATGGTCTGTGGGTTCCAGTCCCGCCGGACTCGAATGAGTTCTTTGTCATGGTCGGCGATGCCTTGCAGGTAATCATATCATTAGTTATTTTCTCTCAATGTATATAAGACAATAGCTAGGATCCTTACCATATCAATATTATTGTGCATGCAGGCATTGACGAATGGGAGGTTTGACAGTGTGAGGCATAGGGCAATGACAAACTCTGTAACGAAGCCGAGAATGTCGATGGTCTACTTTGGAGCACCATCCCTGAACGCATGGATCTCGCCCCTCCCTGAGATGGTCTCTCCCCAGAAGCCAAGTTTGTATAAATCCTTCACATGGGGTCAATACAAGAAAGCTGCATACACTACACGTTTGGGCGATTCTCGTCTCGACAATTTCAAAATTACAAATAATCCATCTGCATGCTTGGACGGTCAATAGAATCTGTACGGACGCTGATGATCAATATGTTCATATCAAAGTTAAGATTTTTATTAATTAATAGGTAGCTAGCTGTAGGTATATAGTTAAGTCCTAGTATGTTTCACGGGTAGAGGTCTCACGTATAGGTGCCTAGGAGGCAGTTGATTGCAGCATATCAATTTTCAATAGTGAAATTTTTGCTTTGATTTTTGGCATAAATTTTCCGCTAAATTTATGGTTCGTTTCACGTATTTGTTTGTTATTTTTTCTATATAGCCATTAGTTGTTGAATAAGATTGTTCGTATCATTTACTATTACAGTATTACTGCTCTTACAAGTCATGAGTTAATAAATCTGTCTAATAAGTCATGAGTTAGTATATATTACATTGATATGCTATTACGTACACCAGAATCATAACAAGTCATGACTATGGCTTGATATGAGGAGGAGATGTAGTCATTCTAAATCTGTCTAACAAGTTACAACCACCCCATCTCTCAAACTTGGTGGTCCTGCACGAACAAGTTTGCAGGTAAGAAGCAGATGTTTATGGAGAGGTTTTGTGAGAATGTCGGCCGGATGATCCACAAATAGAATATACCACTCTATGGCTACCAAGAGCGCGCTATACTTTCTCACCAACAAAATAATAATTAAGTTCAATATGCTTGGTGCGAGTATGAAAAATAGGATCGGAAGCCATGTAAGTGGCACATAGATTATCACAATGCAGTAAGATGAGAAATTGAATTCGAGCACCAAGATCATTGAGCGTGCGAGTATGAAAAATAGGATCGGAAGCCATGTAAGTGGCACATAGATTATCACAATGCAGTAAGATGAAAAATTGAATTCGAGCACCAAGATCATTGAGCTGAAAGGCTAACCAAGTTGTTTCAGAGTTGACATGAGAAAGGGATCGGTATTCTGACTCTGCACTGGACCGAGCAATGGTAGTTTACTTTTTAAAACACCAAGAAACCAAGTTAGAGCTAATGTAGACTAGATAACCAGAAGTAGAGCGACGAGATTCTGGATATCCCTCCCAATTGGCATCAACGTAACCAGAGAGGTGTGCAGAACTATGAGGACCAAAGAACAATCCATGATCAAGAGTCCCTTTTATGTAGCGAAGAATACGCTTGACGACAATCAGGCGTGAAGTGCGAGGCTGGCTCATGTACTGAGAGATGAAATTGACAACAAATGCAATGCTAAAACGAGTGATTGCTAAATATTACAAAGAGCCAACTATTTCTCGAAACTTAGTCGGACTAGGAAGAGGGTCATCATCATTAGTTGTGAGATTAACCTTGGATGACAGTAATGGGCTTCCTAGTTGACTTAGCAGCATATCATGCTTTAGAAGTACATCATAAGCATATTTCAGTTGACTGATATGAATACCACCAATATGGGAAGTAACTTGTAAGCCGAGAAAATAATGTAGAGGACCAAGGTCCTTTATATCAAAAGCACAACTCAATGCATCAATGAAATTTTGAAGAATTTTATCATCACTGCCGGTAACCACTATTTCGTCGACATATAAGAGAAAGTATATTGTGTGCAACCCATGAGTAAAAATCAATAGAGAGGAGTTGGGCAAACTTTGAAAAAAAACAACCGAGAACAAGAATGAGGTCATATGGTGAAACCAAGATTGTAGAGCTTGTTTGACAATAGAGTGCCTTATTAAGCTTACAAACATAAGAAGCCTTAGCCGGATCAAAAAACCTCATGTATTCTTAGAGAAAGAGTTGCTCCCGGCGAGTGAAAGATTGATGAATTAGAATCCACCTTTGGTTGATTTTTGGCTTATAGTGTCGATTCGTGCATTTGAAATTTTGAGGATGAAATTTTATAAGGTGGGGATATTGTAACATTCCGGACCAAGAAAGTTACTCGTTTAACGAGTTACCACGATTTTGATGGATTTTAACAAAACCCAGTAACTCAGCAAATGTTCGTTCAAGGTAAATACCGAGTTTTGGTAGAATGTCAAAAGAAATTTTATTGTGATCCTTTGATGTGTAGTGCATGCCGATACAAACTCACTGATATGTCTGGATTATTTTTCAGAGCTTACATCTATTTTTACGAATTTTCAAAGTTTTTGGAAATTATTAATTACCATTTCAGTAAATGATGTCTACCATTCAACCATTTACTTTTTACCCTTCTTTAAATCTGGACCATTGATCTTTATCAAGATATGATCTAGGCCGTCCATTTATCTGGGTCGTCCATTTCTCAATAAATAGAGAAGAGAGGTCTGACTTGGGTCAAACCTCTCCCCTTCCCTCTCGACTCTCTCGTCTCAGACGAGCTCTCAAGAGGCGCACCGCCCTGTCCAGCCACCCCACGTCAGCGCTCCACCGTGTCCAACCACCCCACATCAACGCACCACTACTAGAACATCTCTCTTCCTCTCCTCGATAAAACGCCGAAAGAAATTTCTTCAGACCACCGACGTAGAGGGCGATCGCACGAGTTGAGAAGCTTTGGTGTTCACCGTTTTCTAGTAAGATCATGCGGCGACCAGGATTGTGAGAGGTAGGGTTCTCCTTATTCTTTATTTTTCTTCAATTTCATGTCTCTAAGTCATCCCGTCAAGCCTGAATCTTGTTACCCCACTTTCTAACCTATTTATGGGTTTGAAGGCAAGTCACCGGCGACGAGGTTTTGGACCTCTGGTGAGATTGTGCCCAAACGGTGATGTCAGCTCGTGTTTGGAGCCTAGAAACAAGGAAGAGAAAGCCTAGGCAGCATTGGAGGAAGCTGATGAAGTTTTGGTAAAGGTAGGAGGCTGCCTGGCGGCCACCACGACAGAGATAGCAGGGATCCGGTGGCCGCCTGGTCGCCGCCTGCGACGGTACTATCACGTTTTATGCAGTTTTTCATGATGAATATATAGTTCACTACCAGAATAAGTATCATAGCCGACAAAAAAAATGGACTTTTAGCCTAAGTGAAATTTTCGTCGGCTAAAGTGGACTTTTAACAGACGAAATGTTGTGTCGTCGGCAAAAATAGTTTTTTTCGTCGGCTATAGTCTGTGAACTATAGCCGACGAAATTTTAAAACTTTAGCCGACGATATATATAATTTCGTCGGCTAAAAGTCTTTATATTTCCAGATCTAGACAGTAGCTGATGTGAAAGAAAAAACGGGAGAAAAAGTTTTGGGGTTGGCGAAATTGTTGGGTGTTGTCGAAATCTGTCGAAATTGTTTCATGCCTTTCCACCAAAACTGGCACTTCATATATAGGTACGTATATGTGTATATATCTTGTTTTTGAGTTGATTTAAGAGTTTTATTTTCGTTATGCATTGATTTTGAGTTTTAATTAGAGTTGATTATATTGTATTTTGAGTGTGATTGAGTTGATCGATTTGGGTTTGATAATATATATGAAGTTGTTGTTATATATATGTATATATATATATATATTAATTTGATTATATTAATTAGTAATTATTATATATATGCATATATATATATATATATTAATTAATTGTACGTTAACTGCAGATATAATATATATTGAATGATTCGTAAATTTAATTAATTAGCGTTTATACATATATATTATGTTATCTTCTCAGGATATGGATAAGAGTTGGATTTCGCTTCCAAAATGGGACAAAAGATATGCTAAAGGAGTTGTTAGTTTTATTGAATATGTGATGAATAATGCTAAAGGGAATACAATTTTCTATTGTCCGTGCACTAAATGTCAGTGTCGCAGCGATATGCATCGATTTGCAATTGACAAGGTTTGGCAGCACCTTAAAAGTAATGGGTTTTGGGAGAAGTACACATGTTGGATATATCACGGTGAAACATCATCAAGGGGTCCGCATGATCATGGGCAATTTTCTGAGACGGGCAGTACATCCAACGATCCAACAACGGCCTTTCATCAACGATATGTTTCCTTATGAGAGGGGTGTATGCTCTGAAGGACCGTATATGTCTGAGTCGGTGTAGCCCTTCCCTAGAGTTGTCAACACTGCTGGTATTGACAGGTACAACAAACTACTTGCTTTCCAACAGACCCCTGTGTACCCCGGTTGTCAGAAAACGGTTCTTGAAAGTGTGATGGACGTTATGAAGATTAAAGTTGAGACAAAATCGACTGTGAAGGCTGTTGATGAGTATCTACAGTACACTGCTTCGATGCTGCCCCACGGTCATCGTCTTCCTACCACTCATCATAAGGTCCGATGTATACTGAAAGATCTTGGGCTTTCCTACATCAAGATCCATGCATGTAGATATGATTGTGTTCTCTTCTGGGGTAAAGATCCAGAAGGGAATGATCTTGGTGACCTTGACACATGTCCAGTATGTCAGAGTGACAGGTATAAGTTGACTCCTGCAGGCAATAGGAAACCTATGAAGGTACTTCGGTATTTCCCGTTGAGGGATAGGCTGGAACGGTTGTACATGTCATCACACACGGCCAAATCTATGAGATGGCACGCTGATAGGGAATTGCACGGCGAAGATACCCTTATACACCCTGCTGACGGGGAGGCCTGGAAGCATATAGATAGGGAGTTTCCTCATTTTGCGTCAGAGGTCCGAAATGTGAGGCTCGGACTCTCATCCGACGGGTTCAATCCTTTTGGCAACATGAGTCTTCAATACAGTGTATGGCCGGTGATTTTGGTACCATACAATCTTCCTCCATGGATGTGCATGAAGAAGGAATACAATATGTTGAGTTTGTTGATTCCGGGACCCGGTTATCCAGGGAAGTGTCTCGATGTGTATTTGAGACCCTTGATTGAAGAGCTTAAGTTTTTTTGGGACGTTGGTCATCCCACTTATGATAAGTTCATGCACGAGATGTTCCAGATGCATGTTATGGTTGTTGGTACCATTAGTGATTTTCCTGCTCGTGGGATGTTGTCGGGCAACGTTGTTAGGGGATACAAGGCTTGTCCAGAGTGCCTAAGCGATGAGGGGAGCAGTAGTCATTGCAACAAGATATGTAGATTGGGTCACCGTACTCTCCTTCTGTATGATCACGAATGACGGTTCGATGACAAGGCATCTGATGGGACTGTAGAACTTGGTGTGCCTCCTAGAAGATGGACAGGGGAAGAAATTTTAGCAGTGCTTAATGAGTATAATTTTGGGCAGCTCAGCAATCATCCCAATATAGTGGCGGCAATACCTGACAGACCCGACAGGTATAAATTTTGGACACAGAAGAGCATATTTTGGGAACTCCCATATTGGAGTAAGTTGTTGATCATGCACTACCTAGATGTGATGCACATAGAAAAGAATGTGTGTGACAGTGTGGTGGGAACCGTGCTGAACTTGGAGGGAAAGACGAAAGACGGTCCGAAGGCACGCATTGATCTTAAAAAAATGGAGATACGAAGACATTTGTGGTTGAAAGAAGGGAAGAAAAAAATGCCTCAAGCTCCGTGTGAGACCCCGAAATTTTAATTTAATTTTCCGACACACTTAGGGTTTAATTCCGATTACTTTTCAGTACGTCGTCAATTGCGTCTAACGTTTTTACGTTAAGACACACGTCGCCACATGCGTGAAAGTATTTACGGAATATTTTCCGGCACTTCACGTATTTTTCGTACAACTTTTACTATTGAATTTGACGTTTGGTTATTTGAAATGAATTTTCAAAAATGGATTTGGTTTTGAAATTATTTTGGAATTGTGGGATCGAATCGTGGCCGTTGATTCGGTCGTCGAATCGTGGCCACCCATTTTTCTTTAAAAACCCTTTCTCTCTTTTCTTCTCCCACTTTCCCTTTTCTCCTTCCCTTTCTTTTCTCTTTCCTTTTCTGTTCGAACTTCGAACAGTTCTCCTTCCTCTCTCTTCGACAGCAGCCGGCCAGCCGCTCCACCAGCGCGCGTCAAGCCTCACCGCCGCCCCCATCAGTTTCGCCTTGCCCCGGCGACCTCAACCGGACCACTAGCGACGCCAGCGCCGCCCAGCAACGAGGAGAAGCTCCGGATTCACTGTGCAAGACAGATCGAAGAACAGGACCAAGGAGGAGGAAGCTCCCAGGCGCCACCAGGAGCTGCCCATTTGAGGAGCTAGGAAGCTCCCAAGCGCCACCAGGAGCTGCCCAGGAGCAAGGAGGAGGCCAGCGGAGCTCCGCCGGAGGAGATTCACCGGAGAACACAATGGAGGAAGCTCAAGGTATAAAACTCGATCTTTTCTGATGTTTGAAGTGTTGTTGGTTAGCCTAGGTTGTGTAGAAGGAGGAAAAACAAGCCTAGGGACTCGATCTGGCCGGAAAAGCTTCAAATCCGGCGAAAACAGTCGATCGGAGACCGGCACGGTAAAAACCAGAGTTTTTACCGTGTCAGTTTTACTTTTACCATTTACCCAGGGGTAGAGTTACCAATTTGCCCCTGACTGTTTGAAATAATTACAGTTACTGTTTTCACTGTTTACTTTTACTGTTTTACTTTTACAGTTTTACTTTTACTGTTTACTTTTTACTGTTGACTTTGACCGGTTGACTATTGACCGTTGACTTTTTGACGGTTGACTTTTTGACCGTTGACTTTACTGTTGATCGTTGACTTTTACTATTTCAAAGTTGACTTTTAACTTATGTCGTAGAACACCTATTTTACGTTTTCGAACACTACGGTTAAATGTTTCAAAGACTTTTGGTTTATAAACGTGGCAAAACGACGTAAGTACTGAATAAGAAATAATCCCGACTTCTCGCCGGTTCAAGAATCGGAGTGTCAAACAAGTCAAACCCTAATGTCAGAAAGATAAACAAAGAATGTTTATCAAGTCCTAGTCGTAGATAGTAGATCCTCGAATTACTTATACCAGACTATCATTGTTATCTCACCCACAGACTCAGGAGCTCGTCTACGCAGGTTTCAGGAGGACCAGGAGTTGGAGCGCAGCCAGCTGTACCGTCATACCAGGTAGTAGGGGGAGCACGCCCAATGGGTGAGTCGAAACCCTCTTGGGTCGGCGGCTCTTTCACTTTACTTATATCTATAAAATACTGTTACATTGTTTTAAGCTTGACCACACGCTTCTTATAGCACTTGGTGTGTGTGTGTGTGTGAGTTTTGGATCGAAAAGTAGTACCGTCGTCCTGATTTCCAGTGCTTGGCCTGAGAGCGACGGGACCTAGTATCTAGCACTCCTGCGGTGTCGATGACCGTAAACCTCCGGAGGGGCTATGCCCTGTTTATTTTATTCATTTATCCCGCTTACGCTCGCCTCGTACAGAGTAAAGCGTGACGTAAGTGTGGTCTGCTGTTTGTTGGGCGTTAGCTGGAAATGGACGCTCTCGCTATTCTGCGCACTCGGGCGCTTAGATAGTTGGCCCCGGTTTGCAGTGAAGACAAACCCGGGATTTCGGCCGCTCAGATTCAGAAAGTTCTTTCATGTGTGGTCCCATGTTTTACCGAGCTTTGTGTGCGTGGCGTGCATTTACATTTTCACATGCTCTTTCGTACTTACGAGTACCTACATATATATATACGAAATGTTTTCTCATGGGTTTTAAACCCCGACTTGGTTGGCTTTGGCCCCATTTGGATTAGCGAGGACGAGTTGCTCACCTTTACATCTTTTCAGGTCTACAACACCCATCACTAGAGGAGCTGGACTAGGAGGTCGCGGTGCGTCGACGGTTATCGTGCACTTCCGGTTTCGAGGACACCCATTCTGGTGTGGTTTCCATGTCATTTGATTTCCGTATCTTTGATGTTTGTTATTCTGTTGGATACTTTGAGACACTTTTCGGGCTCGTTGTTCCGAGACATTTTCTTGTACTATTTCTGTCTCGGGTATTTTCCATTATCTTCCGCTTGTAAAACATTTGTATGCTACTCTGTGTATTTGTCATTCCGTATTTGACATTCATATTATTATTCATGTGTTGTTTATTTCATTCATAGCCTTGTGGTTTCAGTCCGGAGGGTTATCAATACGTCAAATGACGTATTGATTACTCGCCTGACCGGGATTACGGCGGTTACCGTCGTGTTCCGGGGCCGAGAATAGTCCCCGGGATGCGACACTCCGTATACCGTGAAGCTTGACCAGAAGAACGTAATTTTCAGGTGGTTGAGTTCTGTGAAGTATCCTTTAGGCTACGCAGGAAATATAGCCCGGTGTGTAAACAGTCGGGACAATAAAATGTACGGGTTAAAGAGTCATGACTGTCATATTCTGCTACAACGTCTCTTCCTTATTTTCATTTGACCGTTCCTTCCCCGTCAGGTGGTGGAGCCGTTAGTAGCGTTGTCAAGATTCTTCCAAAAGTTATGCAAAAGGGAAGTGACAAAATCTGATCTTCGGGAAATGCAACAGGACACTATTTATATCATGTGTAAATTTGAGAGGATATTTCCTCCAAATTTTTTGGACATCATGCCGCACCTGATGATCCATCTTCCCGAGCAATTGTTGCTTACCGGTCCAGTACACTATACTTGGATGTATCCTATGGAAAGGTATGTTTTTTACACCTCATGTTTTTATTGTACATGTTCAATGTATAATCGTAACATATGACAACAAATTTATTTATTTGTAGACAACTTGGAGACTACAAAGCATATGTGGCTAACAAATCCGCGCCTGAAGGATGTATAGCTGAAACATATATTGCGCACGAGTGCGTCACCTACATGAAGTTGTATCTAGGAGCATTGAAGGAAACTCCACAAACCATACCGGTTGATGAACCGAAGTTTAACCTTTCCATAGTCTCTAATGATGTTGAAGTTTATGGAATTTTACCAGAGTCCTACAAGTTGCAACCCCATGAGCTCGTCATAGCCCATTGGTGGGTATTGATTAACTGTCAAGAAGTTGAATACTGGAAAGACATCCATCTACACTGTCCAGACATTCAAGGTGATCTCGACTACCACAACAAGGAGTTTGCGAACTATTTTGGCGGTTGGGTATGTAATTCTTTATTTATGTTCATGACTCATTCATTGCATAATTATTCATATTTACAATACATTGAATATTTGGTTGCAGATGAACCATATTCAATTTGATGGTCACCCAAATTGGTCTCACGAACTAAGTCTTCTAGCTATGAAGCCGATAATATCAAGAGTTTACCTGATGTGCAAGGTCAATGACGTGCAATTTATATGTGAACAGAGAGACAACAGACGAAGAACACAGAATTCTGGGGTTATGGCGCATGGTGGCCGGAATGGAGTTGATTATTATGGTGTTCTTGATTCAGTGGTGGAACTCGTTTATGGGCAAGGCATGACCGTGCACCTGTTCAAGTGTAGATGGTTTGATACTAGAAGCTCGCAGAGCATGAAGATTGATCAGTACGGGATTTTATCGGTGAACACTGGTACAAGCTGTTACGAAGATGACCCGTTTGTTTTTGCGACATCGGTGAAACATGTGTTTTATCTTGATGACCTTGTTAAGGGTGACGCGTGGAAAGTCGTCAATCTTGTGCACCCTCGAAACATTTACCGGGCGGCTACACTTGGAGAGGCCGAAGACGAGGAAGAAGATGTTGCGTATCAAGAACACAGTGCAATAGGTATTCCTGACTCCTCTACAATTCGCCTTAATAATTTTAAAGCGGGTCGTTCGGTTCGAATTCTTGATTTAGACGCTCGGCTTATTGATGTGGATCCAAATCAAGAAACAGACGACGACTCTTGTGATGTAGAAATGCATAGATTGCCAAAAATTAATTCTGACACCGAAGAAGACTCATCGGATGATTCTGATTACGAGTCTTCTTAGTTATTTGAATTTGTAATACAATTTGATGTGTTTTATATGGTACAAGCCGTTTAATTCATAATGTATCTTAATGTTGGTTATATATGCAGGAAATTGGTATGGCTACGGTTAAACCACATGTTTTTTTATCTGTTTGACAGTTTTAGCCGACGAAATACAACATATTTCGTCGGCTAAAAGTATCTTAGCCGACGAGATGTGTTGTATTTCGTCGGCTAAAACCTTCTTAGCCGACGAATAACCTAATTATCCGTCGGCTTAACTGTAAACCCTAACCCCTAAACCCTATAATATAGCCGACGAATACCCTAATTATTCATCGGCTAAAGTTAAATGAATAAAATAAAAATTTATACCGCTAGTTGCGTCTCCTCGATATGAAACTATTTGTAGTTGAAGGTCCGGACAGAATACGTAATTTAGGCGGCCAAATCATCGTTTGTTTGTGTTTAGGGGTTTGACTAACAGGAGTGACCGTGCGGATCAAGCCCTTAAGTTTGTCCGATGATGCTGAAAATTTACCCTCACACATGTTTCAACATAATGACGATATCTGACGGTCGGTTTTTCGTTTCACAAGATGGATTGTCACAATCAAAATATGCCTACTAATGTTGTATAACTAATTTATCGTGTTAAGTAAATGTTCCGTTTTAAAAACAAACTATACGTAGATGCTTCAAACGAAAAAAGTCGTGGGATAAGATATGACCGGAAAGATGAAATATGTCTATGGTTGCAATTTCACGTAATTCCGATAAGTTTCGGTGCCAATACTTGCGGTCATTGCATTTTTTCTATTCGTTCACCATAGAGGACGCCCTATCTCCGACGGTTATTTTTCTTATAAATTTTATACCACTAGTTGCGTCTCCTCGATATGAAACTATTTGTAGTTGAAGGTCCGGACAGAATACGTAATTTAGGCGGCCAAATCACCGTTTGTTTGTGTTTAGGGGTTTGACTAAAGGGATTGACCGTGCGGATCGAGCCCTTAAGTTTGTCCGATGATACTGAAAATTTACCCTCACACATGTTTCAACATAATGATGATATCTGACGGTCGGTTTTTCGTTTCACAAGATAAAACATATAAATTGTACATGAACTTACTAAATAATTATAAAATGTACTTTAGCCGACGAAATTACTAAACATTCGTAGTAATTTCGTCGGCTAAAAGTGGGATTATTGTTGTCGTCGTTATTTCTTTGTCTGGAGACTGACCTCCCCAGACCACCGTCGTCATCTTCCACCGTCGAGCTTTCCCAAAGAGTGACCTCAACAACAGCGGCCTGAAGGGCTAGTCGTCGTCCACCACCTAAGAACCGAACCCGGGAACTTGCCGCCGCCAAAATCCACGAACGATGACTCCTCCCTAAATTAGTTACCAGTCGTCAACCAGGTCGATCTTGAAGGAACCACCATCGTGAACCCAAATAACGATAAAGACCCAACCCAGCAAAAGCTGCAAACTCCCTTTGTTGAGAACCTACACGGATACAAACCAATCGGCTTCAACAACACGTCGCCAATCTGCCGAGCCCGCACTCCTAGACAGTCTGATCACCACTGCCTCTCTATGCTCACCAAGCTCTCTAAACCCTAGTTTGACAAAGTGGCTCTCCTTGTTATTACCTTTCCCCTTTATTTTTCTTTATTCATTCACTTTAAGAATTTGTTATTTGATGTGTACATATATTTATAAGACTTGGCACAACACCATTGTAGTTGCAGTATATGCAAGAAAAAATTGCAACATATTACATATAAGTGTGTGGTTTTATGCTACTCTTGCGAGGCTTGTGTGTAAGAGAAAAAAAAGGACAAGAACTTAGCAAGATTAAAAGCTGGAAAAAAGAATTAAATAGAATGAGATGATCGATGGAATCCATGGAGCATAATGATGGAAGGCATATATATTAAATCTGTTTAGGAGATAGTAGGGAATAAATGTCAAATTAAACAATAAAATACATAGTTATTACGAGTAGGAAAAATGCCCATTTGAATAAAAAAAAGTCAAACCCTAATCAAATCGAATGAAATAAAAAGTCAAAAATTCATTCTAATAACTATTAAGAAAATGACAACTATACCCACCCACAAATTACTCCATTCTTTCCCCGTATCACTCTCACTCATTTAGAGGTGACCATCTGAGACTGAAAACCGAAAAAAAACTGAACCAGAAACCAAACTGAACTCGTTTAAACCAAACCGAAAGAAAAACCAGACTGAAAGAAAAAAACTCGACCGAACCGGGTCTATATGGTTTGGTTTGCGGTTTGGATCCAGTAGAAACTGAACCTGACTGGAAAACCGTTTATAAAACATATAAAAAACCAATATAGAGTAAGAAGGAAATAGAATTTAAATATGGAAGTGTTTAGATTTTTTTATTTCAATTATACAATAAATAAAGGAATTAGACAACAAAATATTTTCATCTTTTAAAATGAACTAAAAACAAATGATCATTTTCTACTAAAAACTTATGGTAATTTTTTTCTCTTAAATACTCATTTTCTAAAAGCAAATGCACAACAACTTGTGAACCAACTCTACATAAAAACAAAATTATTAAAAATATCATGAAATAAGATATGTTTGGAATAGTGAAATACAGCTATAGTTCAAAAATCATGTAATTCGGGTGACGTCTCGGTGCCAATAGTAGTGGTCAACCCTATTTACCGTTATTATTCCTATGGGGAGCCCTATCGTCGGAAGGTAAATGTCTCAAAATTTTTATATGGGCAGTTGCGTCTCATCTACGTGAGAGTTTTTTGTGTGGAAGGTTTGACCAAACTACGTCATATAGAGGTAGATATGAGCGTTTCCGTGTGATAAGTGATGATAGATTAGGGTTGACCGTTTTGATTGAGCCCTTAACATTGTCGGTTCCAGTTGAATTTTTTAGCATAGAAATATTTTTACATAATGATCATATCTGACGGTCGAATTTTTGTTTGTGAATTTTAGTCATCGGAATCACAATATGCATACTAATGGTGTATAATTTGTTTATTAGGTTTTAAGCAAATATACAACTTTGTGAACCAACTCTACATAGAAGCAAAATTATAAAAAATCTCATGAAATAAGATGTGTACAGAATGGTGAAATACGACTATAGTTCAAAAATCACGTGATTCGAGTAACGTCTTGGTGCCGATAGTTGCGGTCAACCCTATTTACCGTTATTATTTCCTATCAGGAGCCCTTTCGTCGGAAGGTAAATGTCCTAAAATTCTTTATATGGGCGGTTGTATTTCATCTACGTGAGAGTTTGTTGTGTGTAAGGTTGGACCAAACTACGTCATATAGAGGTAAATATGAGCGTTTCCGTGTGATAAGTGACGATAAATTAGGGTTGCCCATTTCGATCGAGCCCTTAAGGTTGTCTTTTCGTCATAATGATCATATCTAACGGTCAAATTTCCGTTTGTGAATTTTAGTCATCGGAATCACAATGTGCATATTAATATTGTATAACTTGTTTAGTAGATTGTAAATAAATGTACAACTTTGTGAACTATAACCATTTTTCACTATAATGATAATGATAAGAAAAATTATCAATTTTAAAATATAAAAAAAAACTGAAAAAAAAAACGAACCGGACCAAACCAAAGGTGTGGTTTGGTATTTGGAATAGTAAAAAACCAGACACGACTGAAGTATAACATTGGTTTGGTTCGTGGTTTGGGATATAAACCGAACCGAAGTGGACCGGAGCCAGCCCTACTCTCACTCTATCTCTCTCTCTCAAAGCTCTCACAACGACTTCGCCGGAGAATCTGACAATCGTTTAATGACACCAGCACCTTAAATCGATGTTGCATTCTAGATTTCTCTCTCGGCACAGCTACCAACGTCTACGGCGGATTCGAGGTCGATGCTGACGACGATAACGTTGTGTGAAAGATGAGCCTCAGAGTGGATGGACATCGCTGACGTCGCTGCCTCCCCCGTCAAGACCGCCGTCCATTTTGCCTTACGATGGAAAATTTCTGTAAATCTTACCTCACTATTATCTAAAGAGCCTAGCCCATGCATGTTTTCCTTTAGATTCACCTAAGCAGATATACGTCATGGAGAAGGTGGCGTATGTTGACGTCAAGATCACATAAGTAGAGATCCACTTTTGGTAAGTTTAGGTTTAACTTTTATCAGGATTAATAAAGATTTATTAATCACGATTGGTCTCAGCAAAATTTTGGTAGAAGCTTATTGCCCCTGTAAATTTTAGTAAATTCTTTCATAAATTTTACTATGCTTACTAAATTCAATATTAAGGTCAATAATTGTTGTAGAATAATATTGAGGGATTGAATGCTCGTTATCTTATTGTTATTGTTAGAATGAAGCCCCTTTATACAGGAAAATACATGGGCCTCTTGGGCTATTACATGGGTCAATGAGCCTATTACATGGTTATGAGTAAAACCCTATTACAACATGGTTTAATACATAAAACACGTATACAAAGCATGGACCAAGACACACACACACACACACACACATATATATATATACAAACCAACCCGCTTTGTGGTGGAGCTCAAGAAGCAGCGGTTCAGGTGCTACGACGATCTAATTAATGAAGTAACTCGGCAAGCTCAAGCCGAGTACGACACCTTCGGGGAACGCCGGACGAACACCAGGTTCACAAGCCAGCGAGCTGATGGATGGAAAAAGGAAGGGCAGCATAAGAGTGGCCAGGGATACTACGGCAAAAGTTCAAACAGACCAAGGGAGAAACCAAGAGAGGCTCCATACCCAAGACATCCAACCCGGGAGGAAAAGAACACTTACATCCCCCGATATGAAGTGTTGACCAACTTGACTGCCTCCTATGAAGAAATTTGGAACCGCCATAGGAATGAAGTTCCCCCGGCTCCAAAAAGAAAGTTTCCCAAAAGGGCAGGGCCGGACAACGGGCAACATTGTGCCTATCACAACGAGTCTGGCCACACAACCGACCGGTGCTTTTCTCTTCGGAACACCATTGAGTACATGATCCAGAACGGCAAGTTACAGCAGTATAAGTCACCCGCCACAGGTGTCAACCTGATTGAAGTATACGGGGAGATAATGACGATTCACGGGGGTGGCACCCAAGGGGTGTCCGGTCACCGGGCCAAAAGACTCTGCCCAAGAGGCCCGGAGTTTGAGATAATGCAACTTCGTCAGGAATGCCGCAAGGAGCTGGTTCCTTGGGATACCGTGTCATTTTCTCAGTCTGAAGACACGCTGAAAGTGCATCACAATGATCCTTTCATTATCACTCTTCAGATTGACCACTGGAGAACTCGGAGGGTTCTAATAGACACGGGAGCCGCTGTCAGCGTCATGTTCAGCAGTTGCTATAAGGGGTTTAAACGAGGACGAGATAAGCTCTATAGGAACCACGAGCCATTGATCAGTTTTTCAGGTGAGACGACTCAACCGTTGGGGTCTGATCAACTAACGGTTACAGTTGGAACCGGGCACCAGTCCACAAGAATTGTAGTTCCCTTCATAATTGTGGACTGCCCATCCTCCTACAATGCCATACTCGGGAGAGATGCACTCTGGGGCCTACAAAGTTTTATAGCGGGTCACATGCTGCTTATGAAGGTGCCTACACCCGGGGGTTGGGTTACAATTCGCGGAGACCAAGAAGCCGCTGTCAGATGCAACGCGATAGCAACTCAGTCCCAGCACGAGATGTTTTCGGCCGGTTTTTCCTTGTCTCCATTTGACAAACCCGATGACCCCAGGGATGACCCGGATTCTTTGCCCATCAGCAAGACGGCACAAAAGAAGAGCCAGAAGTATCCTGCCAAGTTCCCCCGGCCAGCCCCAATTGAAGCAACAGAATGGATTCAGATTTCAGAAGAATACCCGGAGAGGAAGATTTGCATTGGCACAGGCCTTGACCCCGAGGTCAGAACCCGGATGGTTGAGCTGCTAACCCGGAAACAGAAGGTGTTCGCATGGTCATATGCAGACATGCCCGGGATTTCTCCAGACGTTATAACACATTCCCTCAATATTATCCCGGGTGTTAAACCGGTAAGACAGAAGCGTCGTGCATTTTGCGCAGAGAAGTACAAGGCCATTCAAGCAGAAGTTAAACGTCTTAAAGACATCGGGTTCATTGGAGAGGCAACATACCCGGATTGGTTGGCCAATGTGGTGATGGTCAAGAAGGCAAACGGGAAGTGTAGGATGTGCGTCGACTACACAGATCTGAATAAGGCTTGCCCGAAGGATAGTTTTCCCCTTCCAAAGATTGATCAACTGGTGGATTCAACCGCGGGCCACCCCCAGTTGAGCTTTATAGATGCATACTCGGGATTTAACCAAGTTCCGATGAATCCCGCGGATCAACAGCACACATCTTTTACAACGGACAAGGGGATGTATTATTACAGAGTGATGCCTTTTGGACTCCGGAATGCAGGAGCCACGTTCCAGCGCCTCGTAGTGGGCATGTTTGCAAACCAACTCGGGGATACTATGGAGGTTTACATAGATGATATGCTGGTCAAAAGCCGGGAGACAAGCAAACACCCAGATGACTTGGAGACCGTCATCGACATTGCCTTGAGCAAGGGGATGAGGTTAAACCCGGAGAAGTGTGTGTTCGGTGTTTCGGGAGGAAAGTTTCTCGGGTTTATGGTCAGCGCTCGGGGAATTGAGGCAAACCCCGACAAAATTCAAGCCGTCTTGGCCATGCAACCGCCAAAAACCAGGAATGAATTTCAGCAACTTACTGGCAGGCTGGTGGCCTTATCCCGGTTTATATCCAGGTTAACAGATAGATGTGCCCCCTTCTTCAAAATTCTCAAGAGTCAACACCGCGAGCGGATTACATGGCAGGAAGAGCACAATCAAGCTTTTGAAAAGTTGAAGGAATACTTGGCGTCAGTCCCTTCTTTATCCAGACCAAACCCTGGGGAAATACTCTATCTGTACCTGGCGGTGTCTCAAACGGCTGTCAGTTGTGCCTTGATAAGAAAGCCAGACTCTGAAGAACTGCCGGTCTACTATACTGGGAAAGGATTCAATGATCCTGAAACTCGTTATCCAGATATTGAAAAACTGGCCCTGGCCTTGGTTGTAGCAGCAAGGAAGTTAAGACCCTATTTTCAAGCACATTCCATCCATGTACTCACCAACCAACCGCTACGGCAGGTTCTGCAAAACCCGGCGACTTCGGGAAGACTGGTCAAATGGGCAATTGAGTTGGGGGAGCATGATTTGCACTTTAAACCGCGAACGGCAATCAAAGGGCAAGCAGCAGCAGACTTCATTGCCGAGTTAATCCCAGCAGATTCAACAGTTGCTGAAACTCTTCCTACACAAGCTGAACCGGAGAGTTGGCAGATATTTGTAGATGGATCAGTCAATCAGAGGCAATGTGGAGCAGGCATTACATTGGTAGACCCGGAGGGTAATATGTTTGACTATGCCTTACGCTTTAACTTCAAAGCATCAAACAACACGGCTGAGTACGAAGCCCTAATCAAAGGGCTCCAACTCGCTGAAGATATGGGCGCCCGGCATCTCCGCATACTAAGTGATTCATAGCTGGTAGTGCAGCAGGTTAACGGCGGGTTTCAGGCAAAGGAAGCACATCTTTCGTCCTATCAAAAGTTAGCGGCTTTCTTGCTGGAGAAATTTGACAGCTTTGAGGTTACTCAGATACCGAGGCAGCAGAATGTGAGAGCAGATACCCTGGCTAGGATTGCAACAGGTGACGATTCCAATACCGAGTTTAAAAGCTTACTGGTCGAGACATTGGAGAAACCAAGCATCTCACTCTCCTTTTCTGAGATTTTCGCGGTAGAGGCAAACCCGCCACCATCTTGGATGGATGAGTTCATCAACTTCATCCAACATGGAACCCTACCTGAGGACCCGGTAGCGGCCAAACGACTACGGGTTCGAGCGGCGCGGTATAGTATCCGTGATGGGAAACTGTACAGACGAGGACAAACTTTTCCTGATTTGAAGTGTATTACACCCGAGGAAGGAGACCGGGTTTTGCAGTCGCTTCATAGCGGGGTATGTGGAAATCACTTAGCAGCCCGTAACCTGGCTTTCAAAACCCTAAGAATGGGATATTACTGGCCTTCTTTGGAACACGATGCCAGAATCGTCGTAGATTCCTGCCTTCAATGTCACCGATTTGCAAGCTTTCCCCGTGCACCATCAGTCCCACTATCAGTAATAATTTCTCCATATCCATTTTGCATGTGGGGGATTGATTTCATCGGGCCTCTACCCACAGCTCCGGGACAGCTCAAACATGCCATTGTCTCAGTGGACTATAATTCCAAGTGGATAGAAGCTCAACCCCTGGCACGGATCACGACCGCAAATGTTAAGAAATTCTAGAAGCTCACAGGTAGGCTGGTGGCCTTATCCCGGTTTATATCTAGGTTGACAGATAAGTGTGCCCCCTTCTTCAAAATTCTCAAGAATCAACACCGGGAACAGATTACATGGCAGGAAGAGCACAATCAAGCTTTTGACAAGTTGAAGGAATACTTGGCATCGGTTCCTTCCTTATCCAGACCTAACCCGGGGGAAATCCTCTATCTATACCTAGCGGCATGTCAGACAGCTGTGAGTTGTGCCTTGGTGAGAAAGCCAGAGTCTGACGAACTGCCGGTCTATTACACGGGAAAAGGATTTACTGATTCCGAAACTCGGTATCCAGATATTGAGAAACTTGCCTTAGCCTTGGTTGTAGCGGCAAGAAAACTAAGACCCTACTTTCAGGCACATTCAATCCATGTGCTCACCAACCACTACGGCAGGTTCTACAAAAGCCGGAGACTTCAGGAAGATTGGTCAAGTGGGCAATTGAGTTGGGGGAGCATGACTTGCACTTTAAACAGCGCACGGCAATCAAAGGGCAGGCAGCAACAGACTTTATTGCCGAGTTAATCCCAGCAGAATCCTCAGTTGCTGAAACTCTCGCTACAGAAGGTGACCCGGAGAGGTGGCAGATATTCGTAGATGGATCAGTTAATCAGAGGCAGTGTGGAGCAGGAGTTGCATTGGTGGACCCGGAGGGTAACATGTTTGATTATGCTTTACGTTTTAACTTCAAAGCATCAAACAACACGGCTGAGTACGAAGCCTTAATCAAAGGGCTTCAACTCGCTAAAGACATGGGCGCCAGGCATCTCCACATATTGAGTGATTCTCAACTGGTGGTGCAGCAGGTTAACGGCGGATTTCAAGCAAAGGAAGCACATCTTTCCTCCTATCAAAAGTTAGCGGCTTTCTTTCTTGAAAAATTTGACACCTTTGAGATTACTCAGATACCGAGGCAGCAGAATGTGAGAGCAGATACTCTGGCTAGGATTGCAACAGGGGAAGATCCCAATGCCGAGTTTAAAGGCCTACTAGTCGAGACGTTAGAGAAACCAAGTATCTCACTCTCCTTTTTTGAGATTTTTGCAGTGGAAGCAAAGCCGCCACCATCTTGGATGGATGAGTTCATTAACTTCATCCAACATGGAACCCTACCTGAGGACCTGGTAACGGCCAAACGATTACGGCTTTGAGCGGCACAG